>OY253744.1:42611667-43313049 GCA_958009045.1 Oxytorus armatus
TTCGGGAATAAAATATTCAGCGATAATTACAATCGTTGACTTATGAATTTAAAAAAAAAAATTCTTGTGCTGTCTTATCTGCGATAATGCTCGATGAATTTTCAAAATTTCATTGAATTCCATTCAGGCACCTGCGATAAATATTGGATTAAAAATTTTGAGGTAGAACTTCCTTAAAATTTGCACGTTTGGATTTTTGGCCATTTTGGCATTGAAGTGAACTTATCCTGTGGCTCGGGCACGTCTACTTTTCTAATTTTCCAGCTCCCTCATTTCCCCTTTCTCCCTGTACAAAAAATTCTCTCGACTAGCCTTTTTTTTCGTTTAGTTACTTTCCCTCGTTCACCGCCAGGGGTATCACGAGCGACAGGGACAAAGTTAGATTTTACAACAGCGACAAAACGTTTACGATCCTCTTCGCGGTATTCCGATCGGTCATGTTTTTGCGCGATATAATTTATTTTCAAGCAAAAAAAAGAAACTGAATACACACGATCCGGCACAAACATTTAGATTAGACTCTGTGGCCGTTAAAAGAAAACGCATTTTCTCGTTTCTCACCGGAAAGCTCGTACCTTTCTAAAACGTTTGCACGTAAAAGAAAAATTTCGATAAGAAAGGAAATTAAAAAAAAAAGTGTTTTCTAACGGCCTATCGATGGGCAATGTCGTCCCTGGCGGCTGCGGGTGGCACCATCTAGCGGTAATCGAGGGCGAAGTATATGAACGACAAAAGGCTAATTAACTCAATAAAAAAAATAAAAAAAATGAGAACAACAAAATTTCCTCAATCCCATGTACGCCTTGACTCGTGCGAGAATCAGCCAAAGTAAAAAAAAGAAATTGAAAAAAAAAAAAACAACAACGTATTATATCAATTGTTATCTGACACGTTGTGTATTTGCTTAACCGCAGGCGACGGCTGTTTCTACATCGGGATGGGTGGTAATAACGCGAAACCCACGGTTCCCTCCTATGAGCCCTACCAGTGCTGTCCCGCAAAGCCGAACCACGCAACGAGGGTTGCCAAAGTGAGCCGCGTTACCGCGACACAAAGGAGCACAACAAGTGGCGGCAGACTCAGCAACATTGCCGGTGGTACGTCCAAGCCAAGTACCGGCAAGACACACGGTGGAAAATCAACAACAACAACAACAGCAGCAACGACGAGAACGAGCTCGTCAAACTTAATCCCTTCCCTAAAGCCTATAAACAAACTAACGGCTAAGGACAGCAGAAAGATCGCCACTGTCGCGGACACGACAAGCAGTTCGATGAAAACGGTAGGAAACAAAGGAAATCCCGCGATCAAAGCCAACAATCCTGCCAAAGCTACCAAGGGCAAGAAGGGATTTTTCGGAAGTGGTAAATATTCTCTAACAATTCCACAAAACGAGCAGTGAGAAAGAGAGAGAGAGAGAGAGTAATGATAAAAAAAAATTTTAATCGTCTCTGAGACAAAATCACTGCCACACGACGAGCGGAGAGATTTTTTGCCAGGCGATTTTTAAATATAATAATGAATGAAAATAATTAAAAATAAAATATCAAGAATTGCGAGAAACGAAAAATGAGAACAAAGGAAATAATCGGATATCCTCATCCTGACGTCATCTCCGTTACATCGTGCTCGCAGTGATTTCGAAAAGAACGAAAGGAATGAAAGGGTGAGAAAGAGAGCGGGGAGAGATAGGTTGAAAAAAAAAGAAAGAAATTCAGTTCGCAATTGTCGGGCTGTTGCAGTTGTCGCCGGGATTCCCTACCTAATGAAGGTCTGATTAATGACGATAATCAATCAACGGATCGACCGGATCGTATTGAGAATTATCGACCGAAGAGGGATACCGAGAAATTTACGGCGTAATAGACACAAAACACGCGGATACACAAACACTCGGACAATTCGTTAGTTTTTTCTTTTTCGGGGTGATGAAAAGATGCTCGAGTGAGATCTGACACCATGAAAAGGGAGTATCCGTCCGTCGTCATCGCAAAAAAGAAAGAGAAAAAAAGAGGGAAAAAAGACGAACTTTCGACTTTTCTTTTCTTTTTTTTTTCGAATTGTATTTTTTATCGTCGTTGTCATCGTTCTCAGTATAAAATCCCGCGAAATATCGTCTCTCAAACGACCAATGTTACTAATTGAAACGGCGTTATCATAACGAGGAGAAAAGAAGGGAGACGCGTTCGCGATCGCTCCGGAGAAGTTTCATTATTTATTTATTTATTTATCTGTGTATATCGAATTTTATATCGCGAACTTGTAGGAATTATTCGAATGACGGATATACGAAATTCGAAAAATATATACAATTTTTTAATGCGTCTCCACGCCATCCACGCGTCTCCCTGATATTTTTCAATTTTAATGCCCATCATAAAAAACGATAAAAAAAAAAAAGAATTGCGATTTTAATGCTCATCGTGAAAAATCGCAAGAAAAAAAAAACTGAAAATTGCATTTTTAATGCATATTATTTTTAAATCACCGACACACTTGCTGGTATTGCATTTTTAATGCTTAAAAAGCACAAATACAGTTGCAATTGCAATTTTAAAGGCCATCATTATAATTCATTATAAAAAAAATTATGAAAAATTGAAATATTAAGGAGGCACACGACTATCAAGCGTCGTTTCCACAATATCATTCGGTTTCGAAACGATTGTTTGACATTGAAAATTGCTTGTTTTTGAATTAAGAAACTTGTTATTATTTTCAATTTTCTAACGGCAATAATTAAACGACTCTACTTTATAAAAATTTAAATAATACAGAATAACAGTAAATCGTTTAATCGTCGAAACGTAAAAAAAACAAAAACTGTTCATCATTATCAAAGTCGTACGTTCTCAAGGTAGTAGTCTGGTAACTTAAGCTGATTTTCATGTCTTTTTTGGAGGGCGTTTTTTTGTAGGAAAATAAAAATGAATTGTTTTGGATATTTAGGATGTTTTTATTTACATATTAAAGATACAAAAAAATTTTTTTTTGAAAAAACTTAATAGTTTATTATTATTATCATTATAGATCGAAGTTGGCACCTCGAAGTTGGCAGCCCGGGTTCTAACTTTTTTTCTACCGAACCGATTGCTTTCAAATTTTAACAGGCTACTCTACACACTTATAGTTCTCGTCGGAACTACCGAGAAATTTTTTCATCCCCAACTTTTCATTTTACAACCCCTTCTTTGCTAAAATAAAAGGACTTTAGCAAAGAAGGGGTTGTAAAATGAAAAGTAAGGGGTGAACAAATTTCTCGGTAGTTCCGACGAGAACTATAAGTGTGTAGAGTAGCCTGTTAAAATTTGAAAGCAATCGGTTCGGTAGAAAAAAAGTTAGGAGCCGGGCTCTGCCAACTTCGAGGTGCCAACTTCGATCAATAATAATAATAATAATGAACTATTAAATTTTAAAAAATTTTTTTTTTTTGTATCTTTAATATGAAAATAAAAACATCCTAAATATCCAAAACGATTCATTTTTATTTTCCTACAAAAAAGACATGAAAATCGACTTAAGTTACCAGACTACTACCTTAATGCGTTTCACGAAAATATCATTTTTGTTTGTTGATTCAAATAATTGATTAACCAATTAAATTGATTAATTATCATCAGTCGATATGTCGCCCGGCACGTAACGCGTGAAAGAAGAAAAAAAAATGTATTTATTCATTGCACCACGTTTCCCCCGCCATTGCGAAGGACTTTTTTAAAATTATTTCACGTTCAAATGTCTTCGTGAAACCGCATTTCCGTTTCCGCATTTTTGTTCACTTGCCCGTTCGTGCCAGGGCTGAACGAGCGATTGTCAATTTTTCATTTATTTTGCCCCGTCCGATTACAGAGCCACGGATGAGCACTTAAAATTATTTTAAAGCATCATTGTTTGATCGTTCTTTCAATTTTATTTTTAATATCAAATTTTTCGATTATGTAGTTTTTTTCCAAATCGCCGGTTCATTTTTTCAAAATTTTTGCACAAAGTACGAAATTAACTGAGCAAAGTAATCAACTAATTAATTTTAACGAAACAAAAAAAATGTATGAAAAAAAGGATATTCAAAGAATAATGAAACAAAGATTGTTAAAAATTTAACATACCCATCTCCGTTATGCACACACGCGCGCTCACATACACATAACTATTAATTAATTTATAATAAATTAAACTCGTTCATCTAAGATGCTTCAGCCACGTTTATCATCCGTTTTATCACTAACTCGTAATTTTTCTTTTCTCTCATATTCGCATCACACATTCGTTCATTGTATTGTCTAGGTATGTAGAAATGTATTATCTCGCTCTCTCATTCTCACTCTCTTCATTCAATCTCTCTCTCTCTCTCTCGCTGCAATTAACTTTAATTTGTCTCTCCGTATCTAAAATACTATCTAATATAATATTTCGCTTTCGTTCAATTCATTCTCACCAAGCACCGTACATATTATTTCAGAGAAGCCTCTAATGCCAGCGCTATAAAACGTGCCCCAGGCATGTGATTAAAAAGAGAAAGGAAAAAAACAAACCAAACAAAAAAATCAAAAACCAAGAATGTATTGCGTTCAACACGATTTATCAGCGATTAGGTGAATAACGCGTTTGTTTAATAAATTATTGTTATTCGGGCACGATCGCGCGTTAAAGCAAAGGCAGTAACGAAAAATAAAAGCAAAAAAAATACAAATTCAGGACTCTCCAACGTTAATTTGTCGGCTAAGCCCCGAGAGCTCTCTCGCAATAGGCAACTCACGTTTCAATTACAAAAAACATATATTTATCTAATAGCCGATATTTGTACAGCGGTATAGAGAAATCTCATGTACGGTTAAGAAAAAAAAAAAAATGCCAACATTACGATGAAATACATATACGTTTCCTACTAAGCCCGTTGTTCGATATATATTCCCGATCCGATCGAAGCGAAATGACAATTAAATCGAGTAACAAATGCAAATGATCGTTTTAATAGTTATCTTCTTTTTTTAAAGACTTATAACCGTTCAAAATGTTTTTTTAATTGTTTAAAAGATTTTTTTTCTTTTTTGAATCGTTTAAAAAATAATAATTCTTGGAGATCGAAGAAAGATCTCGTATATGAATATCAAAGAGAGCAACACACACGTTTAAGTATCATCGTACTACGAGAGACAGTCACACATTGAGTTTGAGCGGGGTGTCGTTTTGCCGGAAACGAACGTGCACTCGGACCGATTTCGATTTTTTCAGGGGTACGTACCACGTAAACGTCAAAAATTATTCTACTTGCCTTACGAGTAGCCATTCCAGAACGGTCCCGCCGCCAATATTTCAACTATCCGTGTGATATATGTAAATATAAAAAAATATATATATCATCACTGCGGTTTGTACAATTATGACATATTATCATCATGCTCGATCAGACCAGGCACGATGAGACAATGAATTATTCGAATGCAATGAAAAATTCTTTTGTTTTTTTTTAAGATGCAATGATAAAGAAAATTTATAAATTTCCGTTCTCGACGCTCAACTTCGACGTCGATCGATCTTTGTTTTTTTTTTGCCACGAATTGGCGTCGAGACCGTGACTCTCGAGGCTTTTATAGAGAGAAAAAAAAATTCATTAATCGATTAACCGATCGATTACTTAAGGTAGTAGTCTGGTAACTTAAGCCGATTTTCATGTCTTTTTTGGAGGGCGTTTTTTTGTAGGAAAATAAAAATGAATCGTTTTGGATATTTAGGATGTTTTTATTTACATATTAAAGATACAAAAACAATTTTTTTTTTTTAATTTCATACTTTATTATTATTATTATTGATCGAAGTTGTCACCTCGAAAAAAAAGCGCGTGAGTGGCCCCGGCGATTTTGGCTCTTGATGTTATCGGAAATCAAAAATTCTTGATAATTCTTAATCTATAGACATGTCATTCTGGTCGGAACTACTGAAGTTAAATTTCATGGATAAATAACAAAATGGCGGACTTTGGAAAAAAACGTCCTTTTCCATTTTGTCATTTATCCATGAAATTTAACTTCAGTAGTTCCGACCAGAATGACATGTCTATAGATTAAGAATTATCAAGAATTTTTTATTTCAGATAACATCAAGAGCCAAAATCACTGGGGCCACCCACGCGCTTTTTTTTCGTGGTGCCAACTTCGATCAATAATAATAATAATAATAAACTATTAAATTTTTTCAAAAAATTTTTTTTTGTATGTTTAATATGTAAATAAAAACATCCTAAATATCCAAAACGGTTTATTTTTATTTTTCTACAAAAAAACGCCCTCCAAAAAAGACATGAAAATCGGCTTAAGTTACCAGACTACTAGCTTAAATTTCTTGTAGATCAATATGAGAACAGCGTTTGTGTGACCAATAATTGCAAAAAAAAATATATAAATATTAACAGCACGAGCTATACGTGAATGAATTGAGAGATAAAATTCCTCGATCTCTCCATTCGATTATCGAATGTACAGAGCTGTGAATTTTGTATTTTTTTTTTTGCCCAAAAAAAGATTTACAATTGTCATCGTACGACAAAAATATATATTTTTCTTTTCGATTTCACGATCTAAAAAAAAAAAACAGGTAATCTACTGGACGAGGCGGAAGTTCTTAATTGGATGGTGAAACAGAGAAACGACGCGAGCATCGAGAAAATTGATCGGGAACTTCTCAACAAGTACATCGAGACCAAAGAATTTTTGGCGGTTATATTTTGTGAGTTAAACAAACGGTTGTTAAAGAAATTACGAAAGAATGGATTAAAAGATAGATTTTAAGTGGGTATGGCCATGGTAGCGGGTATAAAACCATGTGGACATTTAACAATTTTTTTTGTATGAAAAAGTGATGCATTTATAAAACTAATTACACATTTATTTAGTATAAATATCAAGCTAATAAAAAATATTTATTTTTTATTTTTTTGCTATACAAAATGGCCGACTAGTGCTATTTGCTTTTGGTGTCTTTTTTTTTGCTCGCCGTGACATTTGGTATCCGCAATTTTTGACTCAGAACAAAAGAAAAAAATTCTCGTTAATCTACATGAGAATACCTAGAGAACTACGTACGGAATTTGAAAAATATTGTTTTATTCGAATATTGTAGGCATTTGAAGTTGAAGGGTGAATTCCAAGTGAAAAATTTATATAAATTTGAATAAAATGGAAAGTTTTAAATTAATCAGAAATTCTGTACGTAGTTCTCTGCGAAATGCAATTAGAAATATAATTTAAAAGTTTCAAGTCAATCGGGTGAAAATTGTCGAAGTTATTTATCATGCGGCGCGCTCGGGTACTCTATGGCCGTGCCAGAGGTAGGCTTATGTTATACGCTCAAAGTCAGTGAAAAAAAAATTTTCTCGCTATAGATCGAATAGTAACTTATTTTTATGATGATAAAGCATCGTTTGAGAATAAAAAAACCTCGATTTTTTGGAAATTCTACCGTGGCCAGACCCCTTGAGGTAGCCGTCTGGTAACTTAAGCCGATTTTCATGTCTTTTTTGGAGGGCGTTTTTTTGTAGGAAAATAAAAATGAATCGTTTTGGATATTTAGGATGTTTTTATTTACATATTAAAGATACAAAAGAAATTGGTTTGAAAAAATTTAATAGTTTATTATTATTATTATTATTATTGATCGAAGTTGGCACCTCGAAAAAAAAGCGCGTGGGTGGCCCCGGTGATTTTGGCTCTTGATGTTATCTGAAATCAAAAATTCTTGATAATTCTTAATCTATAGACATGTCATTCTGGTCGGAACTACTGAAGTTAAATTTCATGGATAAATAACAAAATGGAAAAGGACGTCTTTTCCAAAGTCCGCCATTTTGTTATTTATCCATGAAAGTTAACTTCAGTAGTTCCGACCAGATTGACATGTCTATAGATTAAGAATTATCAAGAATTTTTTATTTCAGATAACATCAAGAGCCAAAAGCACCGGGGCCACCCACGCGCTTTTTTTCGAGGTGCCAACTTCGATCAATAATAATAATAATAATAAACTATTCAATTTTTTCAAGAAAAATTTTTTTTGTATCTTTAATATGTAAATAAAAACATCCTAAATATCCAAAACGATTCATTTTTATTTTCCTACAAAAAAACGCCCTCCAAAAAAAACATGAAAATCGGCTTAAGTTACCAGACTACTATCTTAATGATGGTATAATTACGGTGCAATTAATTCAATGAACATTTTTTTTTTTATCCCTGAAATAAAATAAATTTTATTCCTATATTTCCCTGAAATAAAATAAATGTTATCCCTAATAAAATTAATTTCATTTAAGTATATATCATTCGTCCGCAAGTAAGTGAAATAAAATGCGACATCATTGACTGAAAAAAATGTTTCGCAGACAAGGAGGAAGACCCGGAGAGTCCGCGTGTCATTCGTCACATCGAGCTAATAGACGACGAGGCTGCCGAGTACGGAATAAAAATCGTACAAATAAGCGATCGTCTAATGGCGAAAAAGTATGGTTTTAGAAATCCGCCGGGTATCACGTATTTTCGCAAGGGAAAATACATAAATTACGACGGTGACATCGACGACGAGGAGGAGATCCTCGACTGGCTAACGAATCCCGAAAACATGGAATTGACCGATCACATAGAGCGTATAAATCGTAAAATGTTTCACAAAATTCGTCAAACCTCGGACTACGTGGCGGTATTTTTCTGTGAGTTTTTCTCGAATTCAATGACAAATCGATTATTTTTTTCTCTCGCGAAAAAAAAAAAGAAAAAAATTACCGCGAGACTTAATGCGCGCTGGAAATTTCGTTAGACAGCAAAGATTGTAAGCAGTGCAGTCGTGTTCTGTCGGAGATCGAGCACATTGACGACGAGGCGGACGGTGCGGGAATAAATTTCGTCAAGATCGACGACAAGCAACTGGCCAAGGATTACGGTGTCTTTGCGCTACCGGCAATATTATTTTTTCGCATGGGATCGAAGGAGCCGGTTATTTACGCAGGTACCGGCAACAAAATCATTTTTCTTCGTACCGTCAAATACGTTTGATTTTTATAAATTTTGTTTTTCTCACCGCGCTCAGATTCTCATCGAACTTTTGTTCCTGACCTTACGATTTTAATAGAAGGAAAAAAAACCTTGTTAAATTAAAAAATCTTCTTCATTTGCTATCGTATCCTCGCCCCGAACTCTATTTTTCGTAACAATATTCGTTCGTTTTTCTCGCTACGACAGGTGATCTGTACGACGAGGATCAAATTCTTCAATGGTTAATGACGCAAAAGGATCCATCGGGTGAGATGATCGAGGCCCTCGAGGGCGAGGAACTTCTTCATCTGATACGAGAATCCGAAGCGCTTGCCGTCTATTTCTGTAAGTTTTATCCCGATCGAGCGTAATATATTATGCAACACGATCTAAAATTCTTGGATATCAATTGTCGGCAGGCAAATGAGCGCGTAAATCACAAGATTTAACGAGAAATAATGTGAATTACGTTTTTTGTTTGTCATTTGTACACGGGGCATTCCGGGGATAAAAATGAGCATTTAACCGGAAATGCACGGTAAATAAAATAAAGGGCATTTTTTTAAAATTAGGTTCATTATCACGTACTGAATGTGAATTTACAAAATGGTTACAAATTATGGGAGCGGAAGTGCCGCCACTTTGAGAGGAAAGCCGTATTGGCCAATATCTCGATTACCGTGCACTTTAGGCCAAAAATGGTAATAACCTTTCTTGTAGATAATTGAATTTCCCATCTTTTCTTCTAAATAATTTTTTTTGTATCACTTACCGTTTAGGACTTATACGACTGTTAAAATTTATTTATTCACTTTTTGACCTGTATCTCTCCTAATAATTGTTTAAACAATAAAATGCTAATAACTTATCTTTTAAATCCATACATTTTCCACAACTTTTACTTAAAACTTTTTTGTCTAAAATTAATATTCCCAAAGTTATAACGCGTTTTTATTAGCCTTGCACACAGTAGCGCAACATTGAACGCGTTATAACTTTGAGAATATTAATTTTAGACAAAAAAGTTTTGAACAAAAGTTGTGGAAAATGTATGGATTTAAAAGATAAGTTATTAGCATTTCATCGTTTAAACAATTATTAGGAGAGATATAGGTCAAAAAGTGAATAAATAAATTTTAACAGCCGCACAAGTCGTAAACGGTGACTGATACGAAAAAAATTATTTCGAAAAAAAGATAGGAAATTCAATTATCTACAAGAAAGGTTATTACCATTTTTGGCCTAAAGTGCACGGTAACGGAGATATTGGCCAATACGGTTTTCCTCAAAATGGCGGCACTTCCGCTCCCATAATTTGTAACCATTTTGTTAATTCACGTTCAGTACGTGATACTGAACCTAATTTTAAAAAAATCCCCTTAATTTTTAATGCGCCACAATATTCTCTATTGATTGTACTAACAATCATTTATAAAATATAAGCAATCCAGGTGACGTTCGGGTTAGATAGTCGCGTTACGTTTCGCGAAAATCCTCCAATTATTATTTTTCATCGGGGAAAAAATAAATAAAATAAATAAATGTCTCGGATATATTAAACCGTAACGTAAATCGAGTGCTTCCGCTTGCCGCATGTACCCGCTAAAAAAGATCGCGTCTAAAAAAGAAACAACAACAAAAAATCCTCTTTATCGTGTCATCTCTCTCTTCCTCTGTCTGTCTCTCTCTCTCTCTCTCACACCTTCTATTCTCGTAATATATACTACTATCCTATACTATCGAAATCTCTTCTTTGTTTTTTTTTCTCTATTTTATCTCTCGTCAATGTTGACGTGAAAAAAAAACTAATGCTGCCGTAGGGAACAGAACGCTTTGCGACATGTGCCATTCGAAAGCGTTTCGCAAGCAGATGCGTCACAAGCAGGAACAGAGGAACGCAGAGGCCGAGGCGGCCGAAGAAGGCGACGGTACCTAAGGAACAAAAAAAAAAAAAAAAAAAAATGTTTTGCTAAAAAAATTCCCCGTGGCACTCTCCAGCATCCCCTTTCTACCAAAGCTTCTTTTCAAAACTATTATATCGACCGTTAATCCTTCCACTCATTTTCTTTCGCACTCGTACTCACGCAACCCCGAGAGTTTTGCCGAGCAGCACGCTTCGTTAGAGAAACATTTTTTTTTTTTTACTGTTTACAAGTCTCAATCAACCACCAATAGCCGTACGATGGATCAGTGAGGTTCTTGGGCAGCTTCCGGACACGCACGAGACAAATTTCATTTTTTTCATTTCTCTCTGTTTAATGCAAAAATAAAAACAGCTCTAAGCGCGCTAATCTACCGGGCACGCGGGGACGCGAAGCACACGTTTTATCCTCGAGAGATTTTGTTTGTTTTTTTTCTCTCTCTCTCTCACACAATAAGTTTTTCATTTCTTATTCTCGAAACAACAATATAGTTTGTTCGAGCACACCTCTGAATGTCTATAGATATTTTTCTATCTGGCGAACGACACCTCCCCGTTGAATTTTTTCTTTAAGGTAGTAGTCTGGTAACTTAAGCCGATTTTCATGTCTTTTTTGGAGGAAAATAAAAATGAATCGTTTTGGATATTTAGGATGTTTTTATTTACATATTAAAGATAAAAAAAAAAAAATTTTGAAAAAATTTAATAGTTTATTATCATTATTATTGATCGAAGTTGGCATCTCGAAAAAAAAGCGCGTGGGTGGCCCCGGTGATTTTGGCTCTTGATGTTATCTGAAATCAAAAATTCTTGATAATTCTTAATCTATAGACATGTCATTCTGGTCGGAACTACTGAAGTTAAATTTCATGGATAAATAACAAAATGGCGGACTTTGGAAAAAAAAACTTCTTTTTCCAAAGTCCGCCATTTTGTTATTTATCCATGAAATTTAACTTCAGTAGTTCCGACCAGAATGACATGTCTATAGATTAAGAATTATCAAGAATTTTTTATTTCAGATAACATTAAGAGCCAAAATCGCCGGGGCCACCCACGCGCTTTTTTTTCGAGGTGCCAACTTCGATCAATAATAATAATAATAATAAACTATTAAATTTGTTCAAAAAAATTTTTTTTTGTATCTTTAATAAGTAAATAAAAACATCCTAAATATCCAAAACGATTCATTTTTATTTTCCTACAAAAAAACGCTCTCCAAAAAAGACATGAAAATCGGCTTAAGTTACCAGACTACTACCTTAAAATACATTATTCGTTATTTGTTACTGGCGCATTGTCGAGATAAACATCGATAAACGTACGAGGAGATCGAAAGAAACGAGACACTACATTTTCTTTTTCTTCTTCACTTTGTTACGAATTTTAGTATTTGTTTTTTTTTTCTTCTTCTTCTTCTATTTCTTCTCTCTATAATTTTCTATCTGAGACACAACACGTATATGCGTAGCGTTTGCTTTTGTTGTCTTGGCTATATTATCTCGTTTCCCGATTTATCGTCCCCGATTTTTCTTTTCTCGTTTTTATTTTCTTTTTTTTTTTCTACAACCCGGTGGCTTTTTTGATACACGAGCTTCTTCACAGACAGCGACGAGTGCGAGCAGTGCGCCGGTATACTCGAGGAATTGGAAAACATCGACGACGACTGCGACCGGCACGGTATCACTTTCGTGAAAACTCAGGTTTGGTTTTACTTCTTTGTATTAAATATTTTTAATATTCTCTTTGGTTTACGGTTACGTTAAAAAGTTGGATTCAATGAAAAATTGCCAATCGTGAATTTCGTGTGGTTTTTTTTTGTTTTGTTTTTCCTGCTGCCTTGGAAAATTTCAAGATCATTTGAGGTAGTAGTCTGGTAACTTAAGCCGATTTTCATGTCTTTTTTGGAGGGCGTTTTTTTATAGGAAAATAAAAATGAATCGTTTTGGAAATTTGGGATGTTTTTATTTACATATTAAAGATAAAAAAAAAAATTTGTTTGAAAAAATTTAATAGTTTATTATTGTTATTATTATTGATTGAAGTTGGCACCTCGAAAAAAAGCGCGTGGGTGGCCCCCGGTGATTTTGGCTCTTGATGTTATCTGAAATTAAAAATTCTTGATAATTCTCAATCTATAGACATGTCATTCTGGTCGGAACTACTGAAGTTAAATTTCATGGATAAATAACAAAATGGCGGACTTTGAAAAAAAAAAGTCCTTCTATTTTGCCCGCCATTTTGTTATTTATCCATGAAATTTAACTTCAGTAGTTCCGACCAGAATGACATGTCTATAGATTAAGAATTATCAAGAATTTTTGATTTTAGATAACATCAAGAGCCAAAATCGCCGGGGCCACCCACGCGCTTTTTTTTCCGAGATGCCAACTTCGATCAATAATAATAATAATAATGAACTATTAAATTTTTTCAAAAAAATTTTTTTTTGTATCTTTAATACGTAAATAAAAACATCCTAAATATCTAAAACGATTCATTTTTATTTTCCTACAAAAAAACGCCCTCCAAAAAAGACATGAAAATCGGCTTAAGTTACCAGACTACTACGTTAACTTCGTGGTTGTTCGCAATTTACAAAAAAATTAAAGTGGCGGAGGACCCTTTAACTCTTCTATATCTCGCAAAAAAAGAGAGAATTTTACCGAAAAGCCTAAACGAGAGATTATTCGAAATAATTTTCTGGTCGCGTAAAAAAAAATTCAGAAAAAAATTCAGATCGATATATAAAAAATTAGAGAAGTTCGCTCTTAATACTGCTTTATTGGTGATTTTTTTATCTTACTAAGACTCTCATCGAATCATTATTTTTTGTATTCGTATACCTCAATCTCAAATCGTAATTTTTGTGCATGAATCGTGCGGAAACAAAAAACATTTGTTTTATTTTTATGCAGGATTTCAAGATCGCCGAGGACTACGGAGTGACGGACTTCCCGGTTCTCGTTTATTTCGAAGAACAGACACCGAACGTTTTCGACGGTGATTTGGCGGAGGAGGAGGAAGTATTACAGTGGCTTATAACCCAGAGAACGGAAGATCGTATCGAGCTCATAACGCGAGTTATGCTCGAGGCTTCCGTCGACGATACTCAGTATCTCGCGGTTTATTTTTGTGAGTACTATTCAATTTTATCATTAATTCATATTTTTCATCCGAAATTTTGTTCAGCAAAACAATTAATTCCCTGATTTTCTCACGAAAGTCCCTAAAATTGCAAAGATGCTGTAAAAAGCATTATTTCCCCGCTGACCACCATATACTCATGATTTTTTTGAAAAAAACATTCTAAACAAACGATGAAAAGAAACAGGCATAATTTGTTGGGGGGGAGGGGTGGTGGTAAAAAATTTAGCTCGAAATAAATCTGAATATGAAAAAGTTCATACATTTTCCGATTTTTCTTGAAAAACGAAAAATAAATAAAACGCAGAAATTCAGCCTATTGCGGGAAACAGCTTAAACTTATTTTCACGCGTGAAAGAGCATTTTTGATGAGTTTTATTGCGAAAAAAAAGCAACGAAGCTCAATAATGGTTAGGCGAAAAGTTCTAATTGTTTGGGACAGCGCGACAAAGCCAATATGGCGGTCACGTCGTAGCGGGAGAGACAAAAAAACGACGTACGCGCCAAAAAACGTTTTTCTTTTCTCCCTTTTTTCTCGACAAAACGGTGCGAAGCAATGAAGAAAAATGGTTGACAATGAACGACCGACGAAAGGTTTCGATTAGAACGTGAATAAAATGAGAAATAAAGCATACATGTAATCAACACAGGTTGCGTAACCACGCGTGTGTACTGACCTTTGTTTTTTTTCTCGGCGTTCTCCCCGCGGCTGCCGGCGTGCGATCCCCGTCGAAAAGACATCGAGCTGTTGTTTTTTAACGAGAGATTCTCTTCTTGATACTCGATAAAATGACCGTCCATACCCGACACCCCGATCCTTCTTTTTTTATAAAAACTTCACTCTGACACGCGCATCAATCGCCGGCTACTGTTTATTCCCTCGCGCGAACGTAAACAAACCGACGCGTTAGCCGGTCGCACGAGATTACGAGCGTACGAGTCGAAAAATCATTGGAAAGGAAAAAATATAAAGACGCAAACTTACCGGACACACTGGGGCTACGTTATTCGCAATCTTTTCGTCAATTAATCACTGAATTTAACGCGATGTCGTCCGATGTTTACGACGATCAAGCAACGATACGATCGAAAATGCGACATACGCACACGACCATTCTCCTCGAGACACTGCGCGCGCACTCTCCCCCACCACCTCCCACCACCCCCCAGGCGCAAGCTCCTTCCAGTGTTACTGCGCCATAATATATGTACATTGGTGCACTACTTTCTTAACTAAAGTAGATCCTTTGCGTTTAAACGCACAAAGTAATAATAATTTTTAATATCTTTCGAAAACTTTGCGCAACCTCGTTTAGTATGAAATTAGAAACAAGTGTATAAAAAGCATTTGTTCCTGTGTACAGTGAAAAAGGTGTATTCGTGTTCTGAAAAAAAAACGCAATGAAAAGAGTACGCGTGTTCGTTTTTTTTCGTATTCGCGTCTTTGTTTTTTTTTTTCGATAACACGTATTTAATTTCAAATATACATAAAAATGTTACACCTTTTTTAACGAAAAAAATTATTCTGACGATTTTCAAGACAAACAAAACTGTCACATTTGCGACGAGATACTCGAGGGTCTCGAGAGAATCGACGACGAGTGCGATGTGTTTGGAATTCACATGGTCAAGATACAGGATGTTCAGCTTGCCAAGAGGTACTCGATCAAGACGTTTCCGGCTCTTGTTTATTTCAGAAATGGCAATCCTCTGTTATTCGAGTGTGAGTATCGAATCGATTAAGAGAAGAAAAAACAAATTAAATAAAAGAAAAATGAAATTTAATAATACAACGAAAATGTTTATTTTACAGGGGATCTTCAGAACGAAGAATCGGTCCTCGAGTGGCTGATCGACGACGACAATAGAGAATTGGCCGACGAGATCGAATCGGTCAACGAAAGAATGCTGGAAAGACTGCTCGATGAGTCTCCATTCCTCGCAGTATTTTTCTGTGAGTTAATAAATATAGATTTATTTTTTTTACCTTTATTAATAA
Source organism: Oxytorus armatus (assembly GCA_958009045.1). Lineage (NCBI taxonomy): Eukaryota > Metazoa > Arthropoda > Insecta > Hymenoptera > Ichneumonidae > Oxytorus > Oxytorus armatus. The sequence goes on from OY253744.1 coordinate 42,627,755, forward strand.
ATTTCCAAAATATTAAAAAAATCTCTATCAAATATGTATATTAGGGCGATTTTTTTTTCGACTATTTTTTTTTTCAGTCCCCACCCGAAATTTTGTTGGATATGTCGAAAAAGAAATTCCCTGAAAGTTACAGCCCTTAATATTAATTCTGAGTACTTTCCCAAAGCGTGAGAAGATTTTCCATCTAAAATACACGTAAATCGAATTTTTTTTTTTTTCTCAAATTTCTATAACTCAGCCGCGTTTTATGCTATCATGTTGTTCTTGGTTTCGATTTACTCGGAATAAAACAATCTAAAAAAGTGCGTTTTGCGGCGAAAGTGTGAATTGTACTGGTGAGTTGGTACGGGTCACTGAAGTTGATTTTTACCCAAAATTCTCGTTTGATTGCTGTTATCTCCGAAACAATTAACTTCACGAAAAAAATGTAAATGAAAAATTTGTTGGACATTTAATTTCCTACAAAAAAGGTCCTATCGACCCAATTGCTTAAATTAATATTTCTTGAGATATTGAACTTTTTTTATTTTTTATTTTTTTTATTATTTAATATTTCATATTCTACAAATTTTATACTACTCATAAGTTAAAGTTCAATATCTCAAGAAATATTAATCTAAGCAATTGGATCGATAGGACCTTTTTCGTAGGAAATTAAATTTCCAACAAATTTTTCATTTACATTTTTTTCGTAAAGTTAATTGTTTCGGAGATAACAGCAAAAAAAGGAGAATTTTGGGTAAAAATCAACATCAGTGACCCGTACCAACTCATCAGTACAATTTACACTTTCGCCGCAAAAGGCACTTTTTTAGATTGTTTTATTCCGAGTAAATCGAAACCAAGAACAATATGATAGCATAAAATGCGGCTGAGTTACAGAAATTTGAAAAAAATTAAAAAAATTCGATTTACGTGTATTTTAGATGGAAAATCTTCTCACGCTAAGGGAAAGTACTTAGAATTAATATTGAGGGCTGTAACTTTCAGGGAATTTCTTTTTCGACATATCCAACAAAATTTCGGGCAGGAACTGAAAAAAAAAATCGCCCTAATATATATGCTCAATCTTCCTGAGCATCGAATAATAAAAGTGTTTAATTCGAAACGTTTAGACGACGAGGATTGTCCCGAGTGCGACGAGATAATGGAAGCATTGGAGAAGATCGACGGCGAGGCCGATCTCTTTGGTATCGATTTCGTCAAGATCTCGAGTCCCGAGTCCGCAGAAAAGTATGGAATAATAAACTTACCGTCGCTAACGTATTTCCGAAAAAAGACACCGCTGATATACGACGGTGATCTGACACAAGAGGACAAGATACTACAGTGGCTAACGTCCCAGGACGTTTTTGAGATTAAAAACGAGATTGAGGAAGTCAACAAAAAGATGCTCGACAAATTACTGGATGAGAATGAATTTCTCACTGTCTTTTTCTGTAAGTTTTACGTTAGTCCAAAAAAAAAAAAGAGAGAAAATTCAATGTATTGAAATTTTAAACGACACAACTGACGTTTCGTTGTCCCTTTTTTTTCGTTACAGATGAGCACGACAACAAAGATAGCGACGAGGTTAACGAGCATCTCGAGAACATAGACGGCGAGACCGACAATCTTGACATTACATTTGTCAAAATGGCCGATCCTCGTTACGCGCGTAAATGGGGAGTCACCAAATTGCCCGCGATCGTTTATTTCAGAAAACGATTTCCCAGTATTTATCGAGGTGAGGAAAAAATAATGCAAAGTTTTGTTTTCCACGCTGTGGGTAAGCATTTTTTATTTATTTCAATATCAATTCCGCGGCGAATTTGATAGAACAAAACTATTTATCTGAAGGAAGCAATAAGGATGTGGAAACGAGTCTGCAAATAAAAGATCCTTATTCCTTCGTCATTCTTATGAAAGTTATTAAATTTTTAATCTCGATCGCTGTTCAGCTTGCCTCAGTAAAACGTTCTTTAGCGATAATATCTCGAAAAAACAATTTTACTATTTTTTATTTATTTTTATTTTTTATTATTGTATACCCCAATCCAATGTATACCCTTTCGGGTTTCCAATGTATACCCTTTCGGGTTTTTACGCATGACCCTTCCCAATTCCATTTTTTCCGTTTTTCCCCCTATCACTCCCTACCCACACTTCGCTAAGCTAATCCAATTTCCATTGGGTCCACAGATGTCTTAGCTACACTGTATCGCATTTGCCATGAACACAGGGAAACTGCGGAAAACATGTGCCGATACAAACGGCTTTTTGTTTTGAATGAGTTTCAGTTGTATTACCATCAGAAACTCAGAAAAACTGCCTCCCGCTGAGTAGTCGGCGCGCAAGCGAGTGCGCGGTAGCACGTCTAAACATCACGTTGCAATAACTTTACTGATAATAACATCGCAGGCGAAAACTACACAGCACATATTTACACATCCGTTTTAGTGGGTTTTGTTTGGTTTGTTAGGTTTTGTTGGGGTTTGTTGGGGTTTGTTGGGTTTTGTTGGGTTTTGTTGGGTTTGTTGGGTTTTGTTGGGTTTTGTTGGGTTTTTTTGGGTTTGTTGGGTTTGTTCGGTTTTGTTGGGTTTGTTGGGTTTTGTTGGGTTTTGTTGGGGTTTGTTGGGTTTTGTTGGGTTTTGGGGTTTCTTGGGTTTTGTTGGGTTCCTTGGGTTTTGGGGTTTCTTGGGTTTTGTTGGATTTTATTGGGTTTGTTAGGTTTTGTTGGGTTTTGTTGGGGTTTGTTGGGTTTTGTTGGGTTTTGTTGGGTTTGTTGGGTTTTGTTGGGTTTTGTTGGGTTTTTTTGGGTTTGTTGGGTTTGTTCGGTTTTGTTGGGTTTGTTGGGTTTTGTTGGGTTTTGTTGGGGTTTGTTGGGTTTTGTTGGGTTTTGGGGTTTCTTGGGTTTTGTTGGGTTCCTTGGGTTTTGGGGTTTCTTGGGTTTTGTTGGATTTTATTGGGTTTGTTAGGTTTTGTTGGGTTTTGTTGGGGTTTGTTGGGTTTTATTGGGTCTTTTGGGTTTGTTGGGTTTTGTTGGGTTTGTTGGGGTTTGTTGGGTTTTGTTGGGTTTGTTGGGTTTGTTGGGTTTTGTTGGGGTTCGTTGGGTTTGTTGGGTTTTTTTGGGTTTGTTGGGTTTCGTTGGGTTTGTCGGGTTTTGTTTGGTTTTGGGTTTTGGTTTGGGGTTTGGGTTGCGTTGCTGCGATCAAAACCCAATAAAACCCAACAAAACCCATTAAACCGCATGTGTAAATATGTGCTGTGTAGTTTTCGCCTGCGATGTTATTGTCTGTAAAGTAATTGCAACGTGATGTTTAGACATGGAACCGAGTGCGCGGCCAAGCGGTTACCCATACCAGTACTGACCGCGGCCAATACTGCTTAACATGGGAGATCGCCGAAGCCGCGCACCGACCGCGCGTCTACTGCTGTCGGTTCCAACAATTTTACTATTTAATCGTCAGAACATAATAATTATTATTTCCAAGATAACATTATTACTGCTGTTATTATCACAGATGTTTTTTATTTTATTTAAAAAATGATTATTTTTCCAAAGGGGATTTGCGCAAGGAGGAGGAGGTTTTGGAGTGGCTACGGAAGAACAGGTTCCGTCAACCGGAGCTCAACATCTACATGTACATGCTAATCGCGATAACAATATTGTTCTTGTTCTACACGGGTTTCCTGCTCTCGTGTTTCCGATCGGATCCAGGCCCCGCACCGGCGCCACATCCTAAACAGGCGTGAGAAACTTGAACCGGACGAAGATAGAAAGGAAACCAAAAAAAAGAAAAAAAAAACGCACATCTTCGATTAACGGTTTTTTACCAAACGAACAAGAAAAAAAAAATTACCGTTTAAACACAACCAGCATTGAAAACTCGAGAATGGAGAGGCGCGCACGGTTCCATGTCTAAACATCACGTTGCATTTACTTTACAGATAATAACATCGCAGGCGAAAACTACACAGCACATATTTACACATGCGGTTTAATGGGTTTTGTTGGGTTTTATTGGGATTTGATCGCAGCAACGCAACCCAAACCCCAAACCAAAACCCAAAACCCAACAAAACCCAACAAAACCCGACAAACCCAACGAAACCCAACAAACCCAAAAAAACCCAACAAACCCAACGAACCCCAACAAAACCCAACAAACCCAACAAACCCAACAAAACCCAACAAACCCCAACAAAACCCAAGAAACCCAACAAAACCCAACAAGCCCAACGAAACCCAACAAACCCAACAAAACCAAAAAAAACCCAACAAACCCAACGAACCCCAACAAAACCCACTAAAACGGATGTGTAAATATGTGCGCGTGTGTGTTCGCCTGCGATGTTATTATCAGTAAAGTTATTGCAACGTGATGTTTAGACGTGCTACCGGCGCGCACCACATTGGATTGAGTTTCCGATATTAATTTTTGAAAAAAAAAAAAAAGCCGCGCGGATGCTGACGGTATTTAATTTAGAGAATGGAATGGACAATCGATTGAATCGATAAGCGATTAATCGTCGTTCTGATTTTGCGAGAGATGGCGGCAGACGCGCACACTTTTTGCGTGAATACGACCGCGAATTAAAACACGAATTATCGATGGTCGGAACTGTTAATCGCCGAAAATGCCCGTCGTACTTTTATACATACATTCATGACTAATACACAAGTGTCAAAATGCTAGAAGAAGAAAAAAAAACGGAAAGTAGTTTACGATATATCCGTCTTGTACGATTTCCAGTCGGCAGGATGGCTGCGCGGCCTTTTTTGTCCGCCATTTCGTGATCCCATTGAAAATTCGTGTTGCCAAAAAAAAATTCATACGATACGTCCGATCCCGTTCGAACGTCTCTGGACTCGTCCCGACGTCACATAATTTACGTTAATATATTAAAGATAAAAGTCTCGAAGATCCTTTTTTTTTTCCAAGGATCCGCGATATTCCACACGCTCACTGCCTCGAGAGTGCTCTCTTGCAGAGCTTTTCGAGATCGCACGACGAAACGAGAGAGAAATTAGAGGGTAGATAACATCAATGATCAATTTCGCGTGGTACGAAACTGTTGAATTAAAAATTGACCGCGAACGATTGAAAGTTCGATGAAAATAATGCTTAAAGTCCAGTCATTATATACATTTGGAAAGGCCAATGAACCGAAAGTGCTGATTTTCGATATTGTGTGTGGGGGGGCTTAGAAAAGCTTAACTTCAAATTGTCGACCAAGATTTCCTATGTGCATTCTCCACGATCTTGAAAAAAGGGTTAAATTTTGTTTTTTTTGCAATAATTTGGCTCTCGGTCGAGATACGAAAATTCCGATGGGATACTTTTTTGTTGCTTTTTTTACGCTCTACAATTTAGGTCGTGTACATTTTTCACCTACCGTTCATCGTTGTTGAGATATCGAACGAGAAAGTAAAAAATTCAGGGAGTGAAACTTGTTTTGGCTGTACACATGTATATAAATCGTCGGGCGAGCATGGAGAACGTGCGAATCACCGCACAAAGAGGAGACGGCAAGAATGAGGCGCGACTGTGAAACATATGAAAAAATATATATATATATTTTCATATGTTTGCTTTTTTACTAACTTACTTTTTTCTTCGATACTTCTTTACGTAAATTTGACAAAAAAAACTGTAATATATTTAAAAATCTTTAAAAATATTTTGGTGGTTTTTGTAGAAAAAAAAATATTTTTACTTTCTCGTTCGATATCTCAACAACGACGAACGGTAGGTGAAAAATGTATATGACCTAAATTGTAGAGCGTAAAAGAAGCAACAAAAAAGTATCCCATCGCAATTTTCATATCTCGACGGAGAGCCGAGTTATTGCAAAAAAAAACAAAATTTAACACTTTTTTCAAGATGGCGGAGAACGCACATAGGAAATCTTGGTCGACAATTTGAAGTTAAGCATTTCCAAGCCCCCCCTCACACAATATCCAAAAATCAGCATTTTCGGTTCATTTTCCTTTCTATCCCGATTTTTTTCGACGTAATGACTGGACTTTTCATTCTCTCTGAGGGGGGGGTCGCGTTTTCAATATATAAAAGTAGCGCAAGGATCTGATACACGTGGATCGTTGTAATTGACCCGATAAATAAAAAAAATAATAACGTCGACGACGCTGACTCTCGAAAGTATGGAGCTGGTGCCTGAAAAAAAAAAATCGAATACACATTGTAGAGAAAAAATGTGTTTGCTTATTCCTCGAGGCACACACGTATTTATTATAATTATCGTTAATTCAAAATAAATATACTATATAGTATAAATCTATATTATATTTACAAATGCACATTATTTTCTTGACGAATTATTATTAATTATAAATACCTTCATTATAATTATCATTTTGTTTTGCTGATCCAATGTTTTGTTGTATTATCGTCGATTAATTACCCTCGCCTTGTTACTACGTTTATGTTCGTTGTCGTTATCTTTTTCATCGCAGTCTTCTTCCTCGGGCCTAATTACGTTTAGGTAAATCCTCGAATAAGCTCAAAAGATGCGCGAGGAATTTTTGTTGTTTTTTTTAATTTATTTTTGTTCTAAATATTAATCGAAATGAACGATGGATGTTATAAGGAACTTTTGAGGTCGCAGATTTCAAAATCAATGTAAAAATTCTGATATTCATAATGGCGGATTCGGTATGGACCGATCGATTTCAATGTTTGTTCCAATCTTCTGAATAACGATTTTTTTACAATAAATCTTAACTCAGCGAACTGAAATGGCGTGAAATGACACATATGTACAACATTAGGGCAATTATTTTTTTTTCTCAGTCCCCACCTGAAATTTTGTTGGATATGTCGAAAAAGAAATTCCCTGAAAGTTACAGCCCTTAATATTAATTCTAAGTACTTTCCCTTAGCGTGAAAAGATTTTCCATCTAAAATACACGTAAATCGAATTTTTTTTTTTTTCAAAATTCTATAACTCAGCCGCATTTTATGCTATCATATTGTTCTTGGTTTCGATTTACTCGGAATAAAACGATCTAGAAAAGTGCCTATTGCGGCGAAAGTGTAAATTGTACTGGTGATATGGTACGGGTCACTGAAGTTGATTTTTACCCAAAATTCTCGTTTTTTTTTGCTGTTATCTCTGAAACAATTAACTTTACAAAAAAAACGTAAATAAAAAATTTGTTGGAAATTTAATTTCCTACAAAAAAGGTTCTATCGAAACAATTGATTAGATTAATATTTCTTGAGATATTGAACTTTAACTTATGAGTAGTATAAAATTTTTATTTCATTTTTTCAAGAATAAACCGTAAAAATTGTATACTACTCATAAGTTAAGGTTCAATATCTCAAGAAATATTAATCTAATCAATTGTTTCGATAGGACCTTTTTTGTAGGAAATTAAATTTCCAACAAATTTTTCCTTCACATTTTTTTCGTAAAGTTAATTGTTTCGGAGATAACAGCAAAAAAAAACGAGAATTTTGGGTAAAAATCAACTTCAGTGACCCGTACCATATCACCAATACAATTTACACTTTCGCCGCAATAGGCACTTTTATAGATTGTTTTATTCCGAGTAAATCGAAACCAAGAACAATATGATAGCATAAAATGCGGCTGAGTTATAGAATTCAGAAAAAAAAAGAAAGAATTTCGACTTACGTGTATTTTAGATGGAAAATCTTTTCACGCTAAGGGAAAGTACTTAGAATTAATATTAACGGCTGTAACTTTCAGGGAATTTGTTTTTCGACATATCCAACAAAATTTCAGGTGGGAACTGAGAAAAAAAAAATCGCCCTAGTACAACATACCAAGTGGAAATTGATTCTAAAAGCGCTTGCGCATCAAACCGACATATGCCCAACCGGCGTTTCTCTACACATGCACGAAATAAAGTCCATACACGATTCTCTCGTGTTTATCAGTCGCTTTAACGTACGTGTACTTGTTATTCCCTCGATTTTATCTTTTATGTTTCGCGCGAGCACTCGAGAGTGTGCATCTCTCGAAAGTACAAGAACTCTCTACTCAGCGAGTAATCGGAGATTTCTCCGGAGAATCGAGTCGTTGAAAATACTTGTAAAACATTTACGGGAGTATATAATTGAGCTTTTTTTGTATTATTGTTTGGTAAAAGAAGAAGAAAAAAAAGAACAATGAGGATAGCGATAGTTGGTGGCGGTGTAGTGGGACTAACAACTGCCCTGCAGTTGCAGAAAGAGTTACGAAATTCCGAAATAACAATTCACGCCGCGAGCTTCGATGACACTACGAGTCACGTCGCAGCTGGAATATTCAGAGTCGGTAGTTCGTACTCGGGACCTACCGAAAAGATTACAAGGTTAGTCTTAACGTAGTAGTCTGGTAACTTAAGCCGATTTTCATGTCTTTTTTGGAGGGAGTTTTTTTGTGGGAAAATAAAAATGAATCGTTTTGGATATTTAGGATGTTTTTATTTACATATTAAAGATACAAAAAAAATTTGTTTGAAAAAATTTAATAGTTTATTATTATTATTGATCGAAGTTGGCAGCCCGGGTCCTAACTTTTTTTCTACCAAACCGATTGCTTTCAAATTTTAACAGGCTACTCTACACACTTATAGTTCTCGTCGGAACTACCGAGCAATTTGTTCACCCCTAACTTTTTATTTTACAACCCCCTATTTGCTAAAGCCCTTTTATTTTTGCAAAGAAAGGGTTGTAAAATAAAAAGTTAGGGGTGAAAAAATTTCTCGGTAGTTCCGACGAGAACTATAAGTGTGTAGAGTAGCCTGTTAAAATTTGAAAGCAATCGGTTCGGTAGAAAAAAAGTTAGGACCCGGGCTGCCAACTTCGATCAATAATAATAATAAACTATTAAATTTTTTCAAACAAATTTTTTTTGTATCTTTAATATGTAAATAAAAACATCCTAAATATCCAAAACGATTCATTTTTATTTTCCTACAAAAAGAAACGCCCTCAAAAAGACATGAAAATCGGCTTACCGGACCTTAAAAATATTGAAGCAATACAAAAAATCGAATCGACGAAAATTTGTATTTGTACGAATTTTACTCACAGAGAATGGATAAACGATTCGTGGTATTATTACGACGATATACGAAAATCCAGAGACGCTGCGAGAGCTGGTATTGCGAGCATATCGTGCTACATGTTCGCTAATTCACGACCACAGGCTGTCAGGGTTCGTCAAATATATGAAACACTATGTTTTATCAAATACAAGATTAATTGAGCACAATTGTGTTTGTTAATCACGCGAAATATGAATTGTAACAGAATGGGTGGTTGGAAGGACTTTTGCCTATTTACAGGCTCGTTGACGAGCAAGAATTCAATCTCGTTGGTGGCGATTGGAAATACGGCGCTTATTTCACAACATTGGTCACTCAGTGCAAATACTATTTGCCATGGGCTAGAACCAAGTGAGTCTGGTAAAAGATTCAAAAAATTTAGCTTACCGATTAAAAGACAGAGCAGAGTAGTTTAATTTTTATTTTTTATTTTGAGGAATAAAATTCCTATAAAAAAAACCTTAGCGAGACAACATTGGAAATGCTTTTCTACTCGTGTGAAAAAAATATTCACATCGGTATATAAAAAAAATGTTATGAGAAGTCCTATTTGAAAAAAAAAAATTATGTGTTTTCCTCCGTTAAATTGATGAATTACCGCATTTATTTCGAGATTGCGAGAGAACGGTGCAAAGTTTATCGAGAAGAAATTGAACTCCTTTGACGAACTGATCAATGACTACAATTTAATAATGAACTGCACGGGACTGGGCTCGCGAGAATTGTGCAACGACAAACGTCTCGTTCCGATACGAGGTCAAGTGACCAAGGTAAAGATTCCTCGATCACGTTATTAATTATCTACAGTAGTTTAGTGAACAGTAGAGTTCACACTCGGTGCTACAATGTAAAATAGCATAATTTTTACGTTGAATTTCGAAGCGAAGATTCGATAAATTCCAAATACTAATAGTCGCTAAATTCCAAATACTAATCGAATTATATTTTAAATGTTTGGTCAGCCATCTTGAATTTCGTTTTAAGACTCAATGAGTACACGACGAAATTGGCCAGTTAACAATTGTCATTGAAATCAAATTAATCCGTTTAGTTTGCAAATTTTCTCCATCAAGTACAAATCTCTCGAGTCGAGGGTTAGAGTTAAAATTCTGCAAAGTTATGTAAAAATCAGTTAATTCGTTCGATCGTGGAATTCCACCGACAAAAATCTATGGAGATCCATCTCGTTCGATGCTACAATTTTATGTATTTTTTTAGATTGAGGCACCCTGGATAAAAGCAGCTTTTTACGGCGAATTGGATACATACGTTATACCGGGATTGGACGGTACCGTGACGCTCGGGGGATCAAGAGGATACGACTCGGAAGTTAAGAGGGTTTGTTCGTACGAGGCTGCGGCGATTTACGACAGATGCGCTAAGTTATTGCCGTCTATCGGCAAAGCAAATGTTTTGGGGCACGAGACAGGACTGCGACCTCATCGCGAGAGCAACGTTAGAGTCGAGATCGGGAAAATAACAAATGGAAACTCCAGTTGTACGGTATATAGCGTTTGAATTTTTTTTTTTAACACAGATTACCCGAGGAATTTAGGTTTTACGTGCGAGTCTGATGGCTGGGATTTTTAACTAAAAACAATATGGCCGGAAGGACTTTCAGCACCGTATCTCCGGTCATAAATATAATTCCTTTTTCTTTGTCTCCAGCACCTCATTCCTTCAATTATCCATTTCAATGGATATAAAAATTATAACATTGAAAAGTTGTTTCAATGAAATAAATCGAATCCTCGCATGGGAAATTTAAAAAAACGTGAAAATACACCTGAAAACACGTCAGAAAAAATGGGACGCTGGATCCAATGAGTTGACAATTAAATTAAATAATTTTTCTTATAATAATCCAAAGAGTAATCGAGTATTTGTCATTTTTTTATCACAAGACCAGTGAAATTATTCGTAAAAAAATGATTTTTATTAATTATTCGCGAATCGAGGCTCGTCGAAATAAAAATATTTCTCCACTTTCAGATCGTGCACAATTACGGTCATGGAGGTTACGGGGTGTGTACCGCGCCGGGGACAGCAAAATTTGCCGTCAATCTGGCAAAGTCAGCTCACGCAGCTTCGGGCTCAAAATTGTAAAATTTTTCGATGTTACAGGGACAACGATCATAATGATTTCTTTTCGTATCAAAATACAGGTTTTATTCACGAATTTACACGCGAGACAGTTATACACGCACTAATACTGCACGGCGTTTTTTTTTTTTTCACTTCTTCTTTTACTCACGTCTGTCCTTTACACCGGATTTCTCAATTCACCGCAGTTCACCAGATAATGACGCTTCCCACGCTTTTGTGGCAAAAAATTTGCACTTTTTGTTCTTCGAAGTCTCGTTTCGAGCGCCGTGAAGAGTCGATATAATTTATTTCTTTCCGAGTTTAACGTTCTTTCGGGGCGGAGCACCCCAACGTAAGGCCGTGCTATCGACCGTTAGACGTGGCCTCTTGAATTGATTACTTTTTATGTGTTCATCGACGAGTTTCGGCGTAACGCATATAACGTGCTGCCCTTTCCAATATTTCACCATGTTCATACTCTGTAGAGTCGATATTATGTCCGTTTGTGAAATGCTCGTCATTTGACTGGAAATACACGAAAAATATTGAAATTAGATATTTGTCCAAAAGATCTTCAATAATTTTCTTCTTTCCACATATTGAAAAGACGAAAAATAAGACGGAAAATATATAGAATTATACGATTTTCTGCGAACGAGTTTTGCTTTTTGTTTTTCCCACCGGTATCCGAACAAACGTTCTAACCTAAGATCTTTGATGCTCAGAGTACCCCGGAAATCTCGAAGAATCTCCAATAGTATCCAACTCCAGTAACTTCGATAAGACAATTTTCCAAGATCGCTGAGAGGCTTTTCCGGACTACCAACGGTCTGCTCGATTCTACTCAGTTCGTAGCTGAACGCTATCAAAAGTTTACCGTAACCCTGACGCTGAAACGGTGGTAACGTGAGAATGCACGCTACGTTGTTGCCATCGGGAGATTCCTTTTCCTGATGACAGAAAAAAAAAAAAACAACCGGTTAGTGCTATTCCTCCGAGTCAGGACATTTATCATTTTTAATATTGCTAAGTACTATTCCAATGAGTCTCGAAAACCAACGACAATTTACACTCGTTTTTATTTTCTTTCTAAACTTCTCATATCCCTTCGTATATCGGAAATATTTCAGATTTTTTCGATACAGAAGTTTTTTGATTAAAGGCGGGCGTAGTAAATAAAAATTAATATTTCGATGGATATTATTGAAAATAATGATTGAAAAAAAGTTTACATATTAATTTTTGCAGCTAAAGTAAACCCTTTTAAACGGGACCTCACTTGCCAGACGAAAAATAAAAAAAATTTTTTAGGACCACATTTTCGCCACTCGAAATATGCGAAATTTTTGTTTTCTCAAAAATCACTAGTCATTCGCGCAACACTTTATTATAGCTGCGTGCCAAACTTCAAGTTAATAAAACCGTTTTGGGAATGAAAGAAATTTAAAAAAATGATATCAGAATAAATGTGTCGTTCTTACTTTTGAGAAATAGCCGACTAGATGAGCCCCGTGTTTGTCAACCTCGCAGAGAATATAGAAGAGAAAAGGCTCGACATCGAAATACAGGGTTTTGTGATCGAGAAACAGTTTCGCTAATAGACACAAATTTTGACAATAAATCTTGTGCTCTCTGCCGTCAACTTCCCAAATACTGAGCGTTCCCTTTCGATATATTTCCTTGCCGACTGGTTGTCGATGCGTACACTCGCTCTGCAAACAAAATGTTAATAAATCGTTACGTTCGTTTGATAAAAAAAAACAACATTTACATAAATTAATAATTCGTCACTCACCATGTGATATCTGTAAGTTTTTTCTAGCCTCATGTATTTCAAGCAATACTCGCAGATCCAAAGTTTCGACTGTTTTCCATATTCCTCGGGATACGGACTGAAGTACCAAGTGTCAATTTCGTATCTTCCTGTGAGAAAACTTTGAAAATCGTGAGATTCCTTTTTGAACCCGTGATGGAACAGAGATTAAAAAATATCAATATACCGACTTACCTATTTGTATTCTATCGATGTATTTGACTTTTGTGATAGCCTCGTGTTCTTTCTCGAGTGCCGCTGTCGTCGGATCCATCTCGGCGTAAGTCTGCACAAATATCAATAAATACACCGACATAATTCATTATTTTCGATACAATGAAATTAAAAACTTGATTATTAAATGATTTCTATAAAATTGTTACGTCAAAAATGGCTAAAAACCTTATTTTCATTAATTACAAACGATTCCCTTACCTTTTGTATGTGATTAATTTCATCGTGTCTTCTCTTTTGATTTCTCGTTATTTTTCTGTCCGAGGAATCCGCGAGTAAATCACTTGCCGGGCGTTCGCTAGTTTTCCAACTGCGATCGCTCATATCAAATCTGCTGGACATTATTCTGTCTCTCGGTACCCATTCGTCCAATCTTCTGTTGTGACCCTCGTAATGAACATAGTACTCGTAGTGACTCTCGGCCTCGTTGTAACGACTCTGTATTATTTCTGCTGGATCTGTAGCGACGATAAGTAACTCTTAAAAGTAACCACATGCAAACAAATTTAAACCGCTCGACGAATCGTTATAACATTAATTTTCAGATTTTCAAGAGATTTTCTCTCGCTCGAGCCTATTGTCCATACTATTAATGAAATGACAAAATTAATTGCAAATCCTTAAAATTGATCCACTGTAGCAACCGAACCTCACTGTTAGATTCTTCGTAAACTTTTTTTTGACAATATAATAAATTTTGCTTTTCAAACATTGTCGAATTAAAGTTTGAGCGATAGTGTAGGGCTCTAAACAGGATGAGAATCATCTCGTAAAACGCTCGGAACTTTTCAATAAAACAACGTCGATGAACCTTTTTAGATGCGGATAAGGAAAAAAAACTAAAATATACATTTTTAATCATATTCAATACAATGTCGTTATATTGTAAAATGAGTAGCATTGTTAATAAAGAAATACGTCAAACTTTCGATAACACAAATATAAAAAATCGATTTGAATTTTGTGCTTCAAAAACATAGTCTCGTCACCCGATTGAACCCGATCGCAGGACGGAGATGACCGAGGGCGTGGATACCGGATGCGTAGGAGTTAAAAAAAAAAAACAAGAGCGAAGAGCCGAGAACGATGAACGCCGATACTCACGCCAGGAGTCGTCCGATCTTCGGACAAGATAGTGCTCGCCGATATCGAGTGGCAATTCCTCGAGACTGTCGGCGTCGTCCCCTGAACCTTTTCCACCGTTTGACATTGTCCTGTCACGCTTTTCTTGCTTCACCATCGTATCCTTAGCTCCAACGTTAGAACTCTCTTTGGCTCGTTGCTCTATCTCCGCCATTTTGATGAGACAACGCGTGCGACTGCGTGCGCCAGATATTCTCACCACACAACGCCATATTATATCCTTTCTCCCTCCCAATCGTCGGAAGAGCGCGCGCGCGCGCCCGCGAAAACAATTGAACGCAAGACCGCAGCGCAGCGTCATCTGCAGGCAGTATTTCGAGAAGCTTCCTCGAAGTTAACCGCCAAACGCGGACGCAACATTATCAGTACAAAAGTATTCACGAAAATAACTAGTTACGGAGATTTTTTTATACTCTTTTCTCCTCGAAAACGTTTGATAAACGTAAATTCTCTCGAGAGGCAGCCACTGCTCACATTCGTTCGAGAAGATTCACGCGCCGCGCGATGCATTTAGGAACGGACAATCGCGGAGGGAAGGTGAATTTTTAAGGTAAAAGAAAAAGTGTATTTTAACCGTATATATATTGTTTCTTGCATCATCATAAATTTCGATCACTTTCTTTCACTCCCCGATAACAGAAACCTGAAGACGATTCGGTAGAAATGCTGTGGTTTGCGAATGAAATCGTGATTAATCTACGTTTTTCGCCGAGCAATCTTGTCACGCGATCTTTTTTCAGGAAAGTTTTTTCGTACAAGTTGAAATTGTTGTGGAACTTTTTGTCGCACATGCAAATAATAACTTTTTGTTTTTGGGCACTTTTTACGCAGTACAGATGTATAACAAGTGCTTGAGAAGAATTAAATGTTTGATGTTTACGCGGAATGAAAAACTTCTATGTATGATGAACTTCTTTTGTCAAATGCATGTATCGAACACATTTTCTTTGTCTTGATCTCTAAACAGGTTGTTGAAACAAAAGAAAAGTACATAATGTGTGTTTGACAAACAATTTGTATGCCTGCAGACTTTTTTCACCAGACTCTCGGTAGCACGTCTAAACATCACGTTGCAATAACTTTACTGATAATAACATCGCAGGCGAAAACTACACAGCACATATTTACACATCCGTTTTAGTGGGTTTTGTTGGGGTTTGTTGGGTTTTGTTGGGTTTGTTGGGTTTTGTTGGGGTTCGTTGGGTTTGTTGGGTTTTGTTGGGTTTTTTTGGGGTTCGTTGGGTTTTTTTGGGTTTGTTGGGTTTTGTTGGGTTTTGGGTTTTGGTTGCGTTGCTGCGTTCAAAACCCAATAAAACCCAATAAAACCCATTAAACCGCATGTGTAAATATGTGCTGTGTAGTTTTCACCTGCGATGTTAATATCTGTAAAGTAAATGCAACGTGATGTTTAGACATGGAACCAGACTCTCTTATTGAACGCATTTTTTGTTTAAAAAATAACCACTCGTTTCGACTAGTATTCGTAGCGCTTATGAGTCGGATGAAATAGTGCTATTTCAAGTGACGACAAACGAAAACATTAACAAAGCGAATAATCATCAATACATTCTTATAAATTCATATTGAAATAATTTTTCCGTATAATAACGTTTGATTTAAACAAGATGCTCCGTGCGATAATTACAATTACAACAGGCAAACGTTCTCATCGAGTCTCATAATCATAATTTCTTGAGCTACAATTGAAATCGTTTATTGCGCCGTTTCTTGCTCTCCCACCAGGTTTTTTAATTCTAACCGAACCACTCGAATCTCGTGACGATCTTTGAATGCCCTTTGAATGATTATTCCTCTGACGTTTCGTCTTTGACGATAAAATATCACCGCCGTGATTTACATTACTCTCCACCGGCGGAGCCTCCGATCAAGAACCAATTTTTTCACCCAACGGCTGCGGCCTCAAGCTGTATTCCATTCTTTTCTGCTGTTGCTCAAACAATCTTCTCTCTCTCTCTATTCTCTTCTGTTCTCTCAGAGCTTCCGTAGGATCGCCAAATTCCTCAACGGTCTCTTCCTCCCAGCTCGTTGTGTTGTCCTCCCAAACTTCCAGTTCGTTCGTCGGTACCCTCTCGGTAGCTACGGCGAATTTTGAGGGATCCCAGTTTGCCTTCTCTGCTCTTTTGTCTCTCACGACGACTTTTGTCTGTCTAGTAATCTTTGGCGTCATGTCCTGAGAAATACAAACATCCATAAATTAATTTATCACCAACAATTCTGTACGTGCGATAGTATACAAAAATTTGTTCAGCAATAACCGAGCCGTTAAAATGTACAATAGGTGAAAATTCCTCCGTTAGGTTCCGGCGTTGGTTTTTCATCGATCTTTGAAATTACAAGGAAAGAAAAATGATTGAATACGATTATGAAGTAACGAACCTCGAAGAAGTTTGCTTGTTGCTCGTTCTCCTCGGGAAGCGGTGGTTTAGCGACTTGCTGTCTGTACTGTTCGATCTTACTCTGTACGAGATTGGACGGTTTATCAGCTACAACGACAACCGGATTCTCTTCCCACTGATCCCACTGCTCCGTTTCCTTGAAACAAAAAAATTCAGATGCAAAATTGTCCGAACAATTTGAACAGAAAATGCGGTACGAAAATTTGCAAAAATTTTGCAACTGCTTACGTGTTACTTACCGGACGATTGTTGACAACATTGGGCACAACTCCGACCGCTGAGAGTGGAATCGAGTCGCACGAAGATCTTCTGCGCCGTCTTAAACAGCACATAGCGCGTCTAAATGCACCAAGTAACACTACGAATAGAGCTTTCAGTCTGTTTACGAGAAATTCTAGTGCCATTGCGACTGTTTTTCACTTTTTACACTTTCGTTCGCTCTAACCTCGCTTTATCGTCTCGGTGCAGATGGCGGGGGGTTTTTCATGAACACATTAACGCACTATCGGATTTTATAAAGCAGAAAAATTATAACGTGAATCGCGAGCCATCGTCGCGATTATAAACTTGGATGACATTTTTTAATTTTATTATTCGTGTTATCATTGTAAATTAAGGGTATTTCACTGTGATTCTATGATTATGGGATGAATCACTGTAGAACGTAGCGCTATATGGTTCTTCCTTTCAACCACTGATCAACCGTTGACAAAGTAGAATTTTATTTATTTTCTCATTTTCTGCTGTTGGATGGCAATTTTTCTTCAAATTCATAATTGGAATGTTTAGTAACAATGAAAAATAGGGAGTTAAATCGACAATAAAATTTACTACATAGATCATAAAAATTGATCACTTTGCGTCGACATCGTTTATCAAAATCGGGCACACGAAACGCTATAATATTTATTCAATGGATCAAATGGTGAATTGATTACATTTTCACCTTTTCTGCTTTGGCGGCTATTGCGGACTCTAAATTTACCTAATCGAAGCTTATTCAATTTTTCAGTTAATTACAATCGATACAACGACGTTGGACGAGTGCTGTGCTTCGGAAATTGAGTGTTAATTCGAGGAAGATGAAGAAGAAGAACGGGAAAACGACGAGGAAGCAGACGAGAACAGAGCAGTTTTGGAGTAAGTAGTTTATAAACTTTTTATTCGTTGCTTTCGTGTATATAATAACACGAGATAATAACACGAAAATAACATTCTACCGGAAGATCGTGTCTTATAATTGAGACATATTGACTTTGCTTGTTTCTCATACACTTTTTACAAAGGAAATTTCTATTAAAAGTATTTTTTATGTATATACTTGCGGATGAAAGGATTCGTAATAATTGAAAGGGTATTTTTTTACGACCATCGACAAATGTAGATGCACCTTAAAGAAATAATTTCAAATTTCATAACTGCCCAATATTGTTTTCGTCAGGATCGTCGAATTAATGGATAATATTCAATAATTCATCAATAAATCGATACTAAAGTGAAACTTAATTCGAATATGATAATTATACTCGGAAATTGTAATTTACAATTTGCGCGATCGACTTAACTTGACTTCCCTCAAGTTCGAACGCACTTTTCGCGTTTGGTGGTTCTGTCGAACTGACATTTTTCATAAGCACCGCATTTCACCCCAGCACATAAGACACCCCCGTCTGTGAACATAGAGAAAAAAAAACACAAATATATAGGGCCCCTAAAACTACGGTTAAACATTTGGTTACAAAAAAAAATCTGATAATAATTTTTTTATATTTGCCATTCAACGAGTGGTGTGAAAAAAAAATGATTTATCCGGGGGAAACATTTTTAAGATTCACATCAGGAGAGGATACATTAAGGAAAGTAATATATAAAGGAATTTAGAAGATCGTTTTATCGCCACCTACCCTCTTTCTCTCCGCGTTCAAAATAATCGCGATTGTCTCTGAATTTTCATTTAAGGTAGTAGTCTGGTAACTTAAGTCGATTTTCATGTCTTTTTTGTAGGAAAATAAAAATGAATCGTTTTGGATATTTAGGATGTTTTTATTTACATATTAAAGATACAAAAAAAAAAAATTTTGAAAAAATTTAATAGTTCATTATTATTATTATTATTGATCGAAGTTGGCAGAGCCCGGCTCCTAACTTTTTTTCTACCGAACCGATTGCTTTCAAATTTTAACAGGCTACTCTACACACTTATAGTTCTCGTCGGAACTACCGAGAAATTTTTTCACCCCTAACTTTTTATTTTACAACCCCTTCTTTGCTAAAATAAAGGGACTTTTTTTTCCAAAGTCCGCCATTTTGTTATTTATCCATGAAATTCAACTTCAGTAGTTCCGACCAGAATGACATGTCTATAGATTAAGAATTATCAAGAAATTTTGATTTCAGATAACATCAAGAGCCAAAATCACCGGGGCCACCCGCGCGCTTTTTTTTCGAGGTGCCAACTTTGATCAATAATAATAATAATAATAAACTATTAAATAAAATTTTTTTTTTTTTTTATATCTTTAATATGTAAATAAAAACACCCTAAATTTCCAAAACGATTCATTTTTATTTTCCTACGAAAAAACGCCCTCCAAAAAAGACATGAAAATCGGCTCAAGTTACCAGACTACTACCTTAATCCAACGGTTGAACGAGAACACATAAGTTACGTATCCTCGATATGTAAAAATTCATCGGAAATTGTTATAGTATTTTTTCAATTTTCTCAATTTTCCATTTTTAAAATGTTTCAATTTTCACCCCCAAATTATTTCGTAAAATATCAAAAATATTCTGAAAAATCATACCACGTCCCGATCCCTTGTATCCTCCATCATCGCCCGTGGAAACGGCGCTGGACGATGCGCACGACGTGTAGCCACACTTGTTCGGACAACATTTCTGATTGAAACTGCACTGATAATCGCTCGTGCAACGCGGCATACAGTTAGTAACGGTATTTCTCATCGGGCAATTGCCTGATTTATCTGTATAAAATGACAATTAATTCCACACATACCTCTCGTTAATTTCGAATTTTTAAACAATTTTTCCATTTTTTTTTTTATAAAACTTTTCGTAAAGTTAGTATCGGTCGAATATATTTTTGTGTTATGATATTAGTTTTAACGAAAGTATGTCAATTTAACGAATATGTAAATACAAATTCATCTTGAACAAGTATTTTCAGTATTGCAACGGCATTTAATTCAATTTAAGGTAGTAGTCTGGTAACTTAAGCCGATTTTCATGTCTTTTTTGGAGGGCTTTTTTTCGTAGGAAAATAAAAATGAATCGTTTTGGAAATTTAAGATATTTTTATTTACATATTAAAGATACGAAAAAAAAATTTTTTGAAAAAATTTAATAGTTTATTATTATTATTATTATTGATCGAAGTTGGCACCTCGAAAGAAAAGCGCGTGGGTGGCCCCGGTGATTTTGGCTCTTGATGTTATCTGAAATCAAAAATTCTTGATAATTCTTAATCTATAGACATGTCATTCTAGTCGGAACTACTGAAGTTAAATTTCATGGATAAATAACAAAATGGCGGGCAAAATAGGACTTTTTTTTTCCAAAGTCTGCCATTTTGTTATTTATCCATGAAATTTAACTTCAGTAGTTCCGACCAGAATGACATGTCTGTAGATTAAGAATTATCAAGAATTTTTGATTTCAGATAACATCAAGAGCCAAAATCACCGGGGCCACCCACGCGCTTTTTTTTCGAGGTGCCAACTTCGATCAATAATAATAATAATAATAAACTAGTAAATTTTTTCAAAACAATTTTTTTTAGTATCTTTAATATGTAAATAAAAACATCCTAAATATCCAAAACGATTCAATTTTATTTTCCTACAAAAAAACGCCCTCCAAAAAAGACATGGAAATCGGCTTAAGTTACCAGACTATTACCTTAAACGAATCTTTAACGAAATTGCATTTAAGAATTTTTATAACTCACGCGAAACCTGAGCTGTTGTTTGGCCAACAGCCAACACGAGGCACAGTAGCAGGCAAAATGGGACTGTAATGAAAATGAAGAAAATTAACAATTAATTGATGTAATAACATTAGAAATAAATTGTTTGGGAATTTTTCTTCAACCGGAAGCTTACGTATATAGTCTCACGGGGCACTCGATCTTAACTCACCGTTCATGACAGTGGCCCACTTTTATTTTTCTTCTCGTTAATCCCGAAGAATATAGCAGTCGTAGAGCGGAGAATCTGTTCGCAAACGAGCGCGCGAAGGCTATGACTCTTATCACGGAAAGCCTCTTATTCCTGACTTCTTTTGCGGTCCGGCAAAATCCCCCTCTCCCCATCACACTTAAACGCGTAATAACCGCGAAGGCGAAAGGCAAAATGTTTCAACGAAGCTGCGTTTGTCTCACCGATCATTTTACAAAGCGCTCTTAGACTACAGTCCAGGACACGTATATGTCATTTACAAATATACCTTGAGATGCTTTCGAAAAACAAGGCTCTTCTCATGTTGTCCCCCCCACCTAAAAAATTGCTGGTATTCAATGTTACAACGAAACTCGTGAAATCGTTACTGTTGACAAAAAAAAAAAAGCGACAAAGATGAGGTGACACCTGTTAGACTTGCTTCCGCGAATCAAGGGGAGGACGATTATTTTAAGCACAAAAAAAACAATCGATCAAAAAACGATCGACAAACGATTTTTGGTTGTTTTTTTTTTTTTCTCGTACAGAAAAAACATAATTAAAACTTTTCTTAGGATACATTCTCGTCGATATAGAGATTTCATATTTGCGATAAAAGATTAGTCATCGTCGTTAGTCTTGTGCCGGGACGCCGCGACGTATTTGTCATTAAAATACTCGGCGAATGAACCGCGCGAATAAAACATAACGTACTCTGTTTTCACGACCGTCTGGCGATTATAATTTACGAACGAGAGATTATTATTCGTCTGTACGTGTACACGTAGATGAGTCAAATTAAAGGGGACGATATCGAGCGTTTATAACAATGAACTTGACGTCGTTTTAACGTCCAATCATCGGTGCATACAGTGGTGCTCACATAAAGTCGGAGAAGATTTATTTTTGTGGATTTTACGCGAAAACTGAATCGTCATCGGGAAATAAATAAAAGTACATTGTAGGAAATTTAATAATCTTTCGAATGGCGATAGCTTTATGTCGATCAATTGAGAATTGGCCGATTGCGAGACGATTTCGTGAATCGGTGCGTAGAATCCGATTTAAATTCGATTCCATGAAAAGTCCGGAAATTGACATTGCCCGGTAAAAAATCGTTGTAAAGACTTTTGAAAAAACAACCCTCGTAGTCTCGATTCGATAACTCCAGGTGGGAGCTATTCACCCGGGAAGTTAAAATCGTTGATCGGCGCTGAAACGTCTCGATCGATTCGATTGAAAATTGCTGTGGATTGTCGTCATAATTATTATCGTAGATGAGATCCGGGAATTTCCTGAGCGCAAGGTTAATCGGTATTTTTACGGATTACGCCTTTTCGTTTGTCAACTGTTCGGGTCTCGTACATATCTATTCTCGCGTTTATACGCAAAATGTATTGGCTTTTACCGAGAAAACCTGCTCGAAGCGATTGTTTAATAACAGTGCAATTGTAACATGCACTTGACCGCGATAAACGTAAGACACGGAAACGCGGACGTGAATCGAGTCAAGATCTCCACACGTTTCACTCGCGACGATGATGGATGACAAAAAAAAATTGCGCTGGAATAGGAAAATAAGGAAAAGTCTGAAGTTCCATTTGTTTTATTAAGAGAGGGGTAAGGGTTTCGGCGTAAAAAAAAACAGTTTTTTGCGATTTTTTTTCTCAAATATGGATTGAGCAATTTTATTCGAACCTTTTGTACATTATTGAGCATACTTTTGGCAATGTTCCGTAATTTTTTCAAGCAGAAATATTGAAGCATAAGCCCGTAACAGAGCTTCCCCCAGAATGTCTTGGAAAAAAAAACATTTTGCAGTGTTCACTATAACTCGGCCGGAAATTATCTGAAAATAAAAAACCATTCAAATTTAGTCAAATTATAATCAAATCTTCCCCCCAACGTTCTCTGATAATTTTGTTTTTTCATTTAAAAATTTTTGGCGGCCATCTAAAGTGTGAACTGTTATTTTCCACGAAAAATTCCGCCATTTTGTGGGTGGGAAACACCCTTAATGTAAAAAAAAATGTAACTAAACGTTGGGGGGAGGTATTTTATATGTAGAAAATGTGTACAAAGTTTGAAATGAATCGGTCAAGTAGTTTTTTAATGGCAGTGAACACGGACTTTGAAAAAGTAGTTTTGAGAAAAACGCGTCTAAAGTGCACTGCTAGTCCGACCGACCGCAGCTGTTAGAGGTATAGCGTTAAAGGCCAGGAGATTAATAAGACAATAACTTCAAGAATATTGCTTAGATCGGTTTAAAATTTTAAGGACATATTCTTGAAATGTTAAACAATAAGATAAGTCAAAAAAAATTCGATTTTCGAAAGTGAAAACCCTTACCCCGCGCTTAAGATAGTAGTCTGGTAACTTAAGCCGATTTTCGTGTCTTTTTTGGAGGGCGTTTTTTCGTAGGAAAATAAAAATGAATCGTTTTGGATATTTAGGATGTTTTTATTTACATATTGAAGATACAAAAAAAATTTTTTTTGAACAAATTTAATAGTTTATTATTATTATTATTATTGATCGAAGTTGGCACCTCGAAAAAAAAAGCGCGTGGGTGGCCCCGGTGATTTTGGCTCTTGATGTTATCTGAAGTAAAAAATTCTTGATAATTCTTAATCTATAGACATGTCATTCTGGTCGGAACTACTGAAGTTAAATTTCTCTTTATTTCACAACCCCTTCTTTGCTAAAATAAATGGACTTTTTTTTCCAAAGTCCGCCATTTTGTTATTTATCCATGAAATTTAACTTCAGTAGTTCCGACCAGAATGACATGTCTGTAGATTAAGAATTATCAAGAATTTTTCATTTTAGATAACATCCAGAGCCAAAATCACCGGGGCCACCCACGCGCTTTTTTTTCGAGGTGCCAACTTCGATCAATAATAATAATAATAATAAACTATTAAATTTGTTCAAACAATTTTTTTTTTGTATCTTTAATATGTAAATAAAAACATCCTAAATATCCAAAACGATTCATTTTTATTTTCCTACAAGAAAACGCCCTCGAAAAAAGACATGAAAATCGGCTTAAGTTACCAGACTACTACCTTAATTTTTTTGAATAACCGTTGACATTGATCAACGCCGAATAATCCCGTTGTGTTATTAACTGAAATAGGTAAAATCGAAATTTTCCGAATTAAATGTAAAGTAATTGAAACCTTTAACCGCGAAATCTTGATGGACATCCGTGCTATTTGATTTTGTGAAAAAAATGATTAATTCGTTGGAAAATGATTTTTCATTTCTTATTTTACTGGTAAATTTTATTCATACCACTATATATACATATATATACGTTACAAGATACATTGAATTTATAATACACTTTGGTTGTGTTTTTTTTGTCGTGAAAAGTGAAGCGAGCTTGTTATTGCGGTGAGCGATGAGAAAAAAACGGTTAAAAAATCATTTTTACTTAGATTCACTCTCACGCGGATATTTCTTGAAAACCATGCTGACACACTTGCTTTTGTAAGTTGAACAATTTTTTTCTTCCACACTCGGAACGAAATGACGCTGAATTTTCATTCACTCCGCGTCGCATTATCTTCTTATTATTATTATTTTGTTTTAATCAAAGGCCTCTACGATAGCCGTGTCCGATACGATTTTAATGTGCACAATAGAGCACGTTGCCTCTTAGAAAGTTTCGTTTTCCGTAATTAATTAAAACATTAAAAAAGATAAACAATCGTAAATTCAGTATTTGCCCTTTTTTTTCATGCAAACTTTTCTATTTAAACTCCATCTTTATCGGCTCACTACTCAATAAGAATAGAATCTTCATCTGGGAATTCGTTCGAGTCCGTTTTATCAAAAATTTCGACAGTCTCGACCTCGGGTTTTTGACACGCGAAAGCTCCGCAACGATTTCTGCAACATTTCCTCGTTCCGCGACAATCGAGGTCTATACCGCAGGTCGACGAACATATCCATGGTCCGGTCGGATTCGAAGGACACGAACCGGCCTTTTTTACGACTAGAAATAGATAAATAATTTTTATCATTGTAGACACATAGATTGCGATAACACCGGTGATGCGGGTGAAATATTATTTTTATCGCATAATTATAAAATATTAGTAAAAAAAAAAACGAGAGGATAATGATAATTGAGGTAGTAGTCTGGTAACTTAAGCCGATTTTCATGTCTTTATTGAAGGGCGTTTTTTTGTAGGAAAATAAAAATGAATCGTTTTGGATATTTAGGATGTTTTTATTTACATATTAAAGATTAAAAAAAAAATTTGTTGAAAAAATTTAATAGTTCATTATTATTATTATTATTGATCGAAGTTGGCATCTCGAAAAAAAAGCGCGTGGGTGGCCCCGGTGATTTTGGCTCTTGATGTTATCTGAAATAAAAAATTCTTGATAATTCTTAATCTATAGACGTGTCATTCTGGTCGGAACTACTGAAGTTAAATTTCATGGATAAATAACAAAATGGCGGGCAAAATAAAAGGACTTTTTTTTCCAAAGTCCGCCATTTTGTTATTTATCCATGAAATTTAACTTCAGTAGTTCCGATCAGAATGCCATGTCTATAGAATAAGAATTATCAAGAATTTTTTATTTCAGATAACATCAAGAGCCAAAATCAGCGGGGCCACCCACGCGCTTTTTTTTCGAGGTGTCAACTTCGATCAATAATAATGATAATAAACTATTAAATTTTTTCGAAAAAATTTTATTTTGTATCTTTAATATGTAAATAAAAATATCCTAAATATCCAAAACGATTCATTTTTATTTTCCTACAAAAAAACGCCCTCCAAAAAAGACATGAAAATCGGCTTAAGTTACCAGACTTACCTTAAAAGAGAATCATTATTGAAATTCGTACGAAATTGCTCGAAACAAAGTTATAACATTCTCCTGATGTTAATTATTTTTTTGGAGTAAAAATTTTAATAATTTTCACGTAATTTATTTCACTCATCATTGCGCAATAGTTTTTATTGGTATTATTATTTTCCTCGAGTAATAATTCGTTCAATATTTCGCAAGATAACTGACAATATCGTTTGGGATTTTCGTTATGATTTTTTGTTGCAAAATGAAAACGTTCTTTTTTAGATCCCCCTTGATTCATCGATGAGAGAAAAACAATTTTTCTCTTCTACGACTCACCTCTTCTCGTCTCAGGGTTTCTCCTAAACGGTCTCGAGCAAACAGTTCCGCCGCAATTGGTTGGACAACACTTTCTTATGCCCTGACAGTGTCCATCGTCGTGGCACGACCGCTTGCAAACATTGATGGACAACGGTGGTGGACAGACGCCCTTTTTGTCGAAGATAACGTCGTTATTCTCGAACTGAGCATTAACAACGACGAGAGTCGTCGCGAAAAGTAGCAAAATCTTCGCAGCCGCCATTTTCGAGTAGTTAATTTTTTTTTCGGTTGTTTTTATTTTTCGTTCGTTCTGTAACACTCGATGTTCACTTGTCCGGTTGCCGAATTTGTGAGCGAGTAAATGTTCGTTCGCGCTCTTGGATTTATAGGGAACCCTTTCAGGGAGCTCGCGAGAGAAAAAGAGAGATGGGATGAGGATCCCGCCTCCGCTTCCCTCCCGCCCTTTCCGCTTGAGTTTATCAAATTACACGCGCCAATTTCTAAGCACGCGTGCTACGGAATTTCAAGCATGAAAAAAAGCGATAATTTTCGTTTATCTATGGAGTTTGCGGTTCGAGCTGGACCGGATGTTATACAATGAGAAACCGCTAATTAATTAATTTTTTCATAACGAACCGAGGCTATGCCGATAACATTTGACTTTTTTGTCGCTTTGGTGCACGCGCCTGACGGTCGAGAGTGCGATCTCAAAAAATTCTAGCAATCATTTCGAGCAGCGACGTTTAATAGATTTTTTTTTTTTTGCGACAATTTCACGTGACTGTCATTTTCCTAGTGAAACAAGTGGGGAAAAGAGGGTTCGAACGATTACAGTTTTTTATTCTAGATCTCGAAAAAAAATGCCCCTTTAAGGTAGTATTCTGGTAACTTAAGCCGATTTCCATGTCTTTTTTGGAGGGCGTTTTTTTGTAGGAAAATAAAAATGAATCGTTTTGGATATTTAAGATATTTTTATTTACATATTAAAGATACAAAAAAAAAATTTGTTGAAAAAATTTATCAGTTTATTATTATTATTATTATTGATCGAAGTTGTCACCTCGAAAAAAAGCGCGTGGGTGGCCCCGGTGATTTTGGCTCTTGATGTTATCTGAAATAAAAAATTCTTGATAAATCTTAATCTATAGACATGTCATTCTGGTCGGAACTACTGAAGTTAAATTTCATGGATAAATAACAAAATGGCGGACTTTGGAAAAAAATTTTTTTTTCCAAACTAAATAACAAAATGGCGGACTTTGCAAAAAAGTTTTTTTTTACAAAGTAAATAACAAAATGGCGGACTTTGGAAAAAAAGTTTTTTTTTTCCAAAGACCGCCATTTTGTTATTTACCCATGAAATTTAACTTCAGTAGTTCCGACCAGAATGACGTGTTTATAGATTAAGAATTTTTCATTTCAGACAGCATCAAGAGCCAAAATCACCGGGGCCACCCACGCGCTTTTTTTTTCGAGGTGTCAACTTCGATCAATAATAATAATAATAATAATAATAAACTATTAAATTTTTTCAACAACATTTTTTTTTGTATCTTTAATATGTAAATAAAAACATCCTAAATATCCAGAACGTTTCATTTTTATTTTCCTACAAAAAAACGCCCTCCAAAAAAGACATGAAAATCGGCTTAAGTTACCAGACTACTACCTTAAAACGTGAAGTAAATAATAAAACACGTGCTGTTATCGACATTGTAAGCAGTTTCAATTCCTTATTATCGAATATTCGAAATTACGTGGGTGGTTAAATACTTTTGAGTTGTAGGATATTTGTGGGATTGTTATTATTATGATTATTATTATTGTTAGATTAATTTCTGTTCAAAAGAACAAGAATCTCGCTTTCATCCGTCATGAGATTTTCCATAAGACTACAGTGTGGTATATCGATGTAATTTTTTTCGAAAGAATGAACAGATAATGAGAAAAATGTTCACATAAATATTTTTTTAATTGGCATCATCTCTCTACGAGGGCTATTTTTATTGATCGGATAAGCATAAACGTTGTTAATATTCATTATCTGCGTGTATACAGTCTTGTATTAATATGTATACTTCGCGACGAGACGACACCTCGGTACTCGAAACGTTTAACAAACGTGCAATAATGATTCATCGCTTTGGTTATTTAGTGTTTGTATTTCTAGACTTTTATTTGCGTATGCAAATACTCCCGAGAAGTACCGTAAACGTTATATCCGAATATATCTGTATGCGATATTCTCTGTCTCTTGTTGTCTCTTTTTCTTCAGAGAATTAACATTTTTTTAAATCCTTTATTAATACATCTTGTTAAGTAATTAGCAAGATGGTCGTAAACTCTTTTCTTACATTTCGAATTCTCAAGGACAACTTGTTTTCAATTATGTCGTTGCGCGTAAAAAATAAAAATCGATTGTAGATTCAATAGAAAAAAAATCGTCAAACCAAGATGCTGTTTTTCTTGAAAACTGCTTACTCGTAATTTTCGTCGATTCTCTAAGCTCCGCGAGTAACTGCCCTGAATGTTCACTTACTGGTCGAAAAATCTTTGCAAATCTTCAGAAAATTATCCGTACTCCATCTTACTCTTTCATATTCTCCCCTACAGCTCCGTACTTGACATTGTTTTTTTTTTTATTGAAAATATTAATAAGCCTTTGCTTCCTCTACGAGGAGACAAGAAATATTCTCAATTATTCGAAAGCTTTTTCTCCTTTCTTTAACGGAGAACACCACTGTGACCCCCTGTTTTTTTTCACATTTTTCAAGAATTTTTTTTTGTGGGAAAAAAAAGAGATATTCGAAAAAATTTTTTGGGTTTTGTTCCTTGTTTATTAATGTATCAAAAAACATTTTTTTCACATTTTTCACGCCGCATGGTGGCGGTGGGGAAGCTCTCGCGTCAGGTGCTGTCAGTTCCGCGGCACGCAGCAGAACTCTCTTCAACGTCGATCTGAAAAAAAATACCGAGTGTTTTCGTTAATAATATGATATTTTGAAGAGAAGTACACAGGGATTTGGAAAAATATTGTTTTAAAAAAAATAGGCACGTCTTTGAAATTAAAGTTAATTTCAAAGGCGTGTGTACTTCTCTTCAAAATGTCATATGTCATTGGAAAAAAGTTCAGGGTCCTCTTCGAGCTGATTTTGAAGTTCAAAACATGCCTGAAGTCGACGCTCCCTTTGCTCGTCTGTGAGAAGGCGAGGGACAAATTTGGCTGCAACTCTGCTCGTGTACAAATCTTTGGATAAAATCCTCTGAATTGAACTCCATGATATCCCAGACATCTCACAGAGTTGATCAATGGTTCGGCGACGGTCTTCACGAACGAGAGCATTGATTTTGTCGACGTTTTCGTCACTTCTTGACGTTGAGGGGCGTCCCGAACGGGGTTGGTCTTCAATTGACATTTCTCCATTTAAAAAACGTGAAAACCACTCGTAGACTCTGGTTTTACTTAGGGCAGCATCTCCATAAGCAGTCTCAAGCATTACAGTAGTTTCCGCGGCCGATTTCCCCAACAGGTAACAAAATTTCACTAGCCGCGCGATGCTCTCGACAATCGGCCATCACGTTTTCGCCGAAATGGAAAAAGTTGTTTCACTAGAAAAATTCCCACGGGCGAACCGATGCACTCACGGCGACGGAACTTCGCACACTAACTCAGGAGACGTGTCTTCAACGGACACCTGGTCGAGCAATGGGTTCCCCCACTCTCCCTCCCCACCGCAGCGCAATTCCCGTTTTTTTGGGTCCCCCCTCGTATACCCTTTGAGGTTTTTACGTATTACCATCCTAATTACATTAATTTCCATTTTCCCCTCTGTCACTACCCGCAAGTTGCTGAGCTAAACTAATTTCAACCATCTTAGCCACACTGTGTCGAATTTGCCATGGGCACAGGGAAACTGCGGAAAACCTGGGTCGACACAGACGGTTTTGTTTGTCGCATCAGAAATTCAATTTATTCGAATATTTTTTATTTTTCCATAAAGCAAGAATGGGAAACAAGGGGAATTGAAAGGTATTTAGCGATTTGATATAATGACGGTACCAAGTATACGATTACATTCGATCTTTTTATTCGTTTAGTTACAAACGGCCACGGTTATATAAATTGTTTCATTGATGGGCGCTCGAACGCGGCGTGTGCGTATAAAAATACGAAGTACAATCGACGAGCAAAAGAGTCAAAGTGATTGACGAGTCATCGAAAAATCGAAGCGTAGAAAATAGATGTCAGTTCCAAAAAACAAGAAAAAAATTCTTGGAGACTCGTGGCTAACATACACAACGATATATAAAGCTAACTTATAATTTACGAATACTCGTCCGAACGTTTTTTAATTATACGTACATACAACATCGAATTGAGACGTCAATAATAATCAATAATAATAATAATACTCTATACTATATATATATATACCATACGACATTTAACGAGAAACAAAAAAATGCTGTTACAAGATCGCGGAAATCGTTAAATACCGAGAGACGTCAATCGACAACAAGGTTGAACGTCTTTTCGCGCTTTCACGTTACATCCATCGAGTAACGTCGAGATTGCTCGCGAAAAAAAATTTAAAAAATGTCTATCGAAATACTCGCGCGTTATTAAACGAGCCGCAAGTGTGTGGAACCGAAAGATTAATTATTTAAAATGAAAAATTAACGAAAAAAAAAAAAAATCACTAATCAACGAGGAAACATTGACGAATGAATTAATTATTTAGGATGTAATAGAGGGACTGTACAAAGTTTCGGAAGTTCGTTTTGGTGCTGCCTAGCTTTCGTATTTTATTTCGTTAGTCATTAGCATTATAATTAGGCACGAGGTTCCTATCGCGCTTCAGGATGTACAGTCGTGCACAGGAAAGTACGCAAAAAAAAAATTATCTACAATCTTTCCACGAGCGAGAAACGTTGTCGTCCGTTTGGTCTAACGAATTGGTAGATAAAGTTGTGAAGAAAAAAAACAATATTTAGCAGTTCACGCGGATATTATAAAGTTTGTTACAATTGCCCTCCTGGCAAATTTTCAATTAGTTTTTCTTTTTTTCCAATGAAAAATTCCTAAAGATCATCCGATCTCAATGTTATTTTAGGCCATTTTCTTTATTCGATAGATTCTTCACGATTTCACGGGAAAATAATAGTTGAATAATATTCGTCCTTTAATAAATATTTCGACTTAAAAATGGCTAAGTTATAAAAAAAAATGGCTTGAATTTTTAAATGACGAATATTACTCAACATCTGAAAAACATTCTTTGTTCATTTTTTTTTTTTTATGAATCTTTTCTTACTTATTATTTTACCCGATTGACCTCTGGTATCGCAGCATCGGTTACAAATAATGTAGATCATTTTTATAAAGTATAATTGATAATACAGAAATTATGAGAAAAATAAACAGAGGATGCTTTTTTTTTTTTTTTTTTTTTTGAAGTAATGGACCTTTTGTCTCTTATCTCTTATCGACCGAGTGAGGAATCACCACGCGGTGGTACCGGAGGTGCAGGCATTTTTTTTTGTAATCCAGCCACGATTCTCGCAACTTCTTGCTCGCTAGGAACTCCGATATTCATGTATTCCGGCAGTTTCGCGGAATCTGTCACGTCGCATAACGCCGAATTATTATTCCCGATCTTATCGGTATGCACGTATTCCTCGGATTTTCCGGGAACGTTATTTTCACTCCCTCGAGACTGATTCTCGTCGTTATCTTTCACGGCAATCGTCAGCAGCTGATTAATCTCGCTCGTCGTCGTTTCAACCTGATGGCTCGTCGATTGAACAGTTGTTATCGAAGTTTCTTTAGTTATTCGATTCTCCGTTGTCAAAAATTTTTCTATATTGCTCGAATTATTATTGGACGGTGTGACGTTCACGTAATCGAACGGAATACACATTCCCGGTGGTGGTGGTGGTATTGGTACTTTTGTTTCGCTCTTATTATCGTGTTCTTCACTCTTTTCCGATACTTCCGGTATTTCGTTTACCTTGTCAGTGAGATCGAGGTAGACGGGCTGATCGCACGGTGAATTTGGTGTTTTCGGCTCGATCGGTGTACCGTTTGCGTGAAATGCTAGAAAATCATTTTTCTTAAATTACGAATTTCCATCGGTCAAATCGTTCGTTATTATTTCGTACGTGATTTTGTGCACATTTTTTTAATTACGTGGAAATTTTTTTTTCTAGATCAAGGATTTGTTAATTCATAAAAATAAAACCTTAGTAATCTTGGTGAAATTTTGAAATTGATGTGTGAAAAAAATCGTAAAACCGAAGATATTTATAATTCATACATTGAAGGTAGTAGTCTGGTAACTTAAGCCGATTTTCATGTCTTTTTTGGAGGGCGTTTTTTTGTAGGAAAATAAAAATCAATCGTTTCGAATATTTAGGATATTTTTATTTACATATTAAAGATACAAAAAAAAAATTTTCAACAAAATTTAATAGTTTATTCTTTTTATTATTATTGATCGAAGTTGGCACCTCGAAAAAAAAGCGCGTGGGTGGCCCCGGTGATTTTGGCTCTAGATGTTGTCTGAAATAAAAAATTCTTGATAATTCTTAATCTATGGACATGTCATTCTGGTCGGAACTACCGAAGTTAAATTTCACGGATAAATAACAAAATGGCGGACTTTGGAAAAAAAACGTCCTTTTCCATTTTGTTATTTATCCATGAAATTTAACTTCAGTAGTTCCGACCAGAATGACATGTCTATAGATTAAGAATTATCAAGAATTTTTTATTTCAGATAACATCAAGAGCCAAAATCACCGGGGCCAGCCACGCGCTTTTTTTTCGAGGTGCCAACTTCGATCAATAATAATAGTAATAATAAACTATTAAATTTTTTCAAACAAATTTTTTTTTGTATCTTTAATATGTAAATAAAAATATCCTAAATATCCAAAACGATTCATTTTTATTTTCCTACAAAAAAACGTCCTCCAAAAAAGACATGAAAATCGGCTTAAGTTACCAGACTACTACCATAAAAAATATTTAATTTTCACCGATTATATTGCTCGAAATGTTTATTATAAATTTTCAAAATAAATAATTCTCGCACTTCGTACAATAAGTTTGAACGAAAATCCGTAAAATTACAAGCAGTAACTGATCGAAATTATGAACGAAAAAGTATTTAATCGTACGAAAAGTACAAACTTACAATGAATGGGTAGTCCCGAGACCGGAAACGCTATGTAATATTCGCTATCACCGGGTTGAGAGCCAGGAATCGCTCGGCGATTTTCCGTATCGTTGCTCGTTCCGGATGCCCTCGGTGACGGTGTATATCGCATCGGCGAGTATCTACCCGTGAACGGTTTTGGTGCCGGTGGAATTTCGTACGCCATAACTCCACCCTTGTCCTCTCGCGAGCCACGAAGTACTCGACGATCCTCGGGATCCGAGTGTGTACCACTATCACCGAGGCTTGTTCCGCTACATCCGCTTATTACGCTCATACGACCCGAGGACGAGGAACCTTAATCAGAAATTTTTCTATGATAAACCACAGCCTCGAGGTTTAGTGACAAATGTCACGCAAAAATATTTATTCAATTATCATAACTTGAAATACAGTAATAATTATGAGAAAAATGTTGTACTTTGTGAAAATAAGAATGTTGATGACAGACTTCATAAAAATAGGTCAGAGAAATTTTCTTTAGGATTTTCAACTCTTTTAGAAGGGTCAATGGTCGGTAAATAATTTTTATTAATGTAATTTCATTGATAATTTAATTATGAAAATTGTACGTACTCGATACGCTGTGCAAGCTGAGACTGCTCATCGGACGTCGATCAGCCAAATTTCCACTCGCGCTGTCCCCCTTGCTCGTCGTCGAAGCGGCGTCTTCTCCCTGAACCGACGATTCCTTGGAATCTGTGAAAGGAAAAAAAAAATTAATTTTCACTATGACGGTCCGTCTGTTACGTAAAAAATTAATTGAACCAAAAATTCACCTTTTTTGCTCTTTGTAAAGAATTTTTTGATTCTATCAAAAGGCGTTGGTGCCTTCATCTCGTCCTTGATTCTCTTCTGGATCCTCTCGTACTCGTCCCGCATCGCGCTCAATTGTCGCTGCTTGTCCTTAAAACTTTGCTGAACGTCATTGCGATTTCGCCAATTTTCCACCAGTCTCTCAACCTCCGATATCGTGAAAACATTGTTTTTAAAATCATTTATTATCTCGAGAAGTTCGTCCTGAGGTCCCGAAGGTTCGCGCGACTTTGTCCCGGGATTCATTGTTCTCGTGAAACCGAAAGTCGGTGTCGCTGCTCCTTCCTCTCGTTTCAACGACGACCCTTGATTCGCCAGTTGAGAACGTAACGAGGTCATAGAAGCAGTCAGGGGAACTGTGATTGGTCCACCGGTTGGAGTTTTTGGACCTGAAAGAGAAAATACGGAAAAAAAAAACGTTTACTTTTATTCAAATCGTTTTGAAATCAAACTTCCCGATACCAATTTTCACGGATGATCGAGGCATTTTTCTCGCGTCTATCATATTGGTACCAACATTTTTACATTCGAAATTTTTATATTAAATAAAAAATGACCGGTCACAATCACTTAAGTTAGTAGTCTGGTAACTTAAGCCGAATTTCATGTCTTTTTTGGAGGGCGTTTTTTTGTAGGAAAATAAAAATGAATCGTTTTGGATATTTAGGATGTTTTTATTTACATATTAAAGATACAAAAAAAAATTTGTTTGAAAAAATGTAATAGTTTATTATTATTATTATTATTGATCGAAGTTGGCAGCTCGAAAAAAAGCGCGTGGGTGGCCCCGGTGATTTTTGCTCTTGATGTTATCTGAAATCGAAAATTCTTGATAATTCTTAATCGATAGACATGTAATTCTGGTCGGATCTACTAAAGTTAAATTTCATGGATAAATAACAAAATGGCGGACTTTGGAAAAAAAAGTCCTTTTATTTTAGCAAATAAATTTTGTTATTTATCCATGAAATTTAACTTCAGTAGTTCCGACCAGAATGACATGTCTATAGATTAAGAATTATCAAGAATTTTTGATTTCAGATAACACCAAGAGCCAAAATCACCGGGGCCACCCACGCGCTTTTTTTTTCGAGGTGCCAACTTCGATCAATAATAATAATAATAATAAACTATTCAATTTTTTCAAAAATTTTTTTTTTTTATCTTTAATATGTAAATAAAAACATCCTAAATATCCAAAACGATTCATTTTTATTTTCCTACAAAAAAACGCCCTCTAAAAAAGATATGAAAATCGGCTTAAGTTACCAGATTACTACTTTAAGGGATAACACCACTGTGACCCCCTGTTTTTTTTCACATTTTTCAAGAATTTTTTTTTGTGGGACAAAAAAGAGATATTCGAAAAATTTGTTTGGATTTTGTTCCTCGTTTATTAATGTATGTAAAAACATTTTTTTCACATTTTTCACGCCGCATGGTGGCGCTGGGGAAGCTCTCGCGTCAGCTCCGCAGTGGTTCGCGGCACGCAGCAGAACTCTCTTCAACGTCGATCTGAAAAAAAAATACCGAGTGTTTTCGTTAATAATATGATATTTTGAAGAGAAGTACATAGGATTTTTTCGATATCTCAATAATTATAAAAGTTATAGCCTATTTTCGACGAGAAATTTTGCACAAAAATCATTCTTTAATTTCAAAGGCGTGCCTATTTTTTTAAAAACAATATTTTTCCAAATCCCTATGTACTTCTCTTCAAAATATCATATTATTAACGAAAACACTCGGTATTTTTTTTTAGATCGACGTTGAAGAGAGTTCTGCTGCGTGCCGCGAAACACTGCGGAGCTGACGCGAGAGCTTCCCCGGCGCCACCATGCGGCGTGAAAAATGTGAAAAAAATGTTTTTTGATACATTAATAAACAAGGAACAAAACCCAAAAAAAATGTTTCGAATCTCTGTTTTTTCCCACAAAAAAAAATTCTTGAAAAATGTGAAAAAAAAACAGGGGGTCACAGTGGTGTTATCCCTTAAGGACATCACTTTTCAGGAATCTATAAAATTTTTCGTTTAACACAATTTTTAATTACGCGTAAAAGTAAAAATTTGAAAAGTTTCACTTAAAATCTGTTCACGTTTCATCAAAAGTTTCACGTAAATGACTGATTATAATTTATAAAAGAAAATTAATATTCATTATGGAAGAATAATTTTTAAAAATTGTTCTCAATGTTACAAAAAACACGAAAAAGAGTTACAATTTTCATCTCATCGTTATAAAAGTATTCGGTAATTACTTCGTTATAGAATTATTTCGAACGGTGTTTTTTTTACAGAAATAACGTCGCCGAGTCGCGAGGATTATTTTCCCAATTTCGTGTCATTCTCACCAGCGGGATGCATTTTGAGATAACCCTGAAGCGGTAGATCCAAACCGTTCGCACGAAGGCTCGTTGTCGATGGAATTGTTGGCCCGAGAACGGGCGTTGGCGGCGGTAGGACGGAATAATTCATCTCGCATAAATTTTGCGAGGTCGTTGACGGATTTGGCGGTGGCAATTGTGGTGGTACCGCGAAATTCATCGATGTCGAGACTGTTATCGGTCGTGCTGCAGGCGGTACCGAGTAAGCCTCGCTCAATGGACGGGGTCGGCAATAATCCTCCTTGTCCTGATCGTTCTCGCTGCATACGGAATTTCCGCAATTTATCGTTGGCGCGCTTTCGTTAGCTGAAAAGAATTTTCTTCGTTAATGACAATTTCTTCATTATCATCGAAAATGATTTTTTTTCCTTTGATGGTTTAGTCCTAAAGAAATTTACCCGCTCCGGGAGTTGACGTTGACTCGCTGATGACTTTGAGGTAGCTGTACATGTTCGTGAACTCGTTCATTTGCTACGTTGCCAAGGGGAGAGAATTCCAAACGAAACAATGTAAAAATGTGACCTTAGTTAGTTTGAATCAGGATTTTGAATGTAATAACAAACATTGAAATAATCAATGATAAATTAATGATTGATGTTTAAACAATTGATTAATGAAAGAATTAAATTTAACAATCGTACCATATAGCCGCGAAGTTGATGAGCCAATTTGCTGTGACTCGACTGATCCGCGAGATCAGCGGGTGTGAGCTCAGCGACGTTTCTGAGATCGCAGGCTACATCGCCACCGGGACACTCTAACAATTGCCAAGCGAGCTTTTCGAGGCCAAAACGCGCGGCAAAGTGTAACAATGTTGGATATTCCTCCGGACCTGTCGGCAAAAAAAAAAAACAATCTTTGTAGAAAACGTCTTCCAATCAATTTGTTTCTCATTGTTTCTCTTACCGAACAATCGTCCTTGCGTTTAGAAAAATAAAAAGTAATTTCCGTTGATTGATACGTCGTGAATTAGGATGGAATAAACGTTCGTGCAACTTTAATATTATATCTTACTTGTCTGATGTCGTTGCAACGGTGCAGCGCCACTCGGAGTCGACAAAAGATCGAATCTTGGCGGTAAATTTTTCTGGAATGCATTCACCATCCAATTGTCCAGTTGTTCACGATCTCCCGGATTAAAACCGAATGTCTGAAGGAATTAAAAACATTTAGTTATTTACATTCAATTTTCGAAACGAACACAAATCGTTGCAACCGAAATTTCCGTAACAAAATAAATAATTCATCGTTGTATTTGCACAATATAGGAATGATTATGCAAAAAGTATTAAACAACGATATCACGAATGACTATGCTGAACAAAATTAGAATGATTATTTAAAACAAATAATAATAATATGTTTCAATTTAGAGTTATAGTAAATCGTTAGTTAAATCGTTATCTAATCGTTCGTTAATCTTTAGTTACATCGTTAATTATCCGATAAAAACAACACATTTATTCTAATTATTCTAAAATTATCGTTGTTATGATTTTATTTTATTTACCTGGCACATAAATTCAAGCGGATTGTCATGAGCTCGAAGTATCTGATCGAGCTCTCTCAATCTACTCTCGCACTTGACTTGTTTAACACCCTGTGGACATCCGTTGATCATTACTCTAACGCCAACGAGCATCGATACCTCGAGGCATCTGTCGGGTATGGAAAATTGTAGAACGTACGGATTTCTCTTTTTCACATGGGTGATCTCTATAGCCTCGCCACAGCGATCGACTATCACCGTGATACTGTCGTCGGGTCTTAGAGGGTCGTTTAGAATGGCCATAACTCGATTTTGTCCCTAGAAAAAAAAACAACACAGATCGATTAGTTAAATTTTCATGACGATTTCACTCCTAACAGGAAAATTCGGCTAACTCTCAGAAATGTATCGAGAATCCGGTTAAAGCAGTGAAATAAATGAAAACTAATGAATTCAGTACTTAGGATTAAATTTAAGGTAGTAGTCTGGTAACTTGAGCCGATTTTCATGTCTTTTTTGGAGGCCGTTTTTCTGTAGGAAAATAAAAATGAATCGTTTTGGATATTTAGGATGTTTTTATTTACATATTAAAGATACGAAAAAAAAATGTTTTGAACAAATTTAATAGTTTATTATTATTATTATTAATGATCGAAGTTGGCACCTCGAAAAAAAAGCGCGTGGGTGGCCCCGGTGATTTTGGCCCTTGATGTTATCTGAAATAAAAAAATCTTGATAATTCTTAATCTATAGACATGTCATTCTGGTCGGAACTACTGAAGTTAAATTTCATGGATATATAACAAAATGGCGGACTTTGGAAAAAAAAACTTTTTTTTTCCGGACTTTGGAAAAAAAAACTTTCTTTTCCAAAGTCCGCCATTTTGTTATTTATCCATGAAATTTAACTTCAGTAGTTCCGACCAGAATGACATGTCTATAGATTGAGAATTATCAAGAATTTTTTATTTCAGATAACATCAAGAGCCAAAATCACCGGGGCCACCCACGCGCTTTTTTTTCGAGGTGCCAACTTCGATAAAAAATAATAATAATAATAAACTATTAAATTTTTTCTTTAAAATTTTTTTTTATATCTTTAATATTTAAATAAAAACATCCTAAATATCCAAAACGATTCATTTTTATTTTCGTACAAAAAAACGCCCTCCAAAAAAGACATGAAAATCGGCTTAAGTTACCAGACCTTAACAACTGACGAAATAAATTGGCGATAAAAAAATTCAGTTAATCGCGAACACACGTCCAATTATTTGATTGCTATTATAAAAATCTTTTTTCATTTATCGTCAGCAGCAAATAAACAACAAAATGTCAATATTTTTTAAATCACGATCTACGAACCATTTTCACTTTCTTCGGATGAACGGAAAACGTTGTTTTGTCGTTTTTCAGAACGGGCGAAGGTGTCGTGCCCAGAATAGCAACGGCAGCGCCTAAAAATTCACCGACAAACGTCTCGTCCTGATCCTTGACGAAGAATTTTCGCCATAGCGCGTAATTAATCAGCGCGGCTCTGTGACCGTCGGTCAAATGACCATCGTGGACACCGAGCATCATCGCGAGTACACGCTCCGGTGACAATTGTCTCGCCAGATTGGCAGCTTGCTCGGGTCTCGTTGACACACGTTCCAACAAACCCGGACACACAACGACTATTTGCAATCTCGCTTTGCCAATCTTTTCGTGTATCGTCGAGCTCGTCGATGTCGAGTCCTCGACGGTAACGTGTCTCACGCGAAACGGCGGTCTTCCCTGCTGACGACTTATCTGCTCGAAACAGGCCGTCAAATAATTTACCCATAATGCCGATGCTTCGCTCTCTTTGCTCGAAACAAATACCACGTCGTCGCGTTCCTCGGGGACACCGGTGTTCGTGACAGGCTCGAGCTTCGAGGGTGTTCCAGCTGTTCTTCCGCGAGAACCTGAAAATTGGGAGAAAAAAGAGATTAATTCAAAAAATTGTAAAAATATATATCGACATTCAACAGGTTCTCGATGAAAAAAGTATGGTTGGGAGTACAAAAATGATGTTAGTACGTCGATCACTGGAGATAAATATGGCGCGAGAAAAAAAAACGTGTAAACTTATTTTTATGAATAATTTGTGTTTTCATGTTTTTTTCGAGAATACAATTTTTTGTACGCGATTAAGGTAGTAGTCTGGTAACTTGAGCCGATTTTCATGTCTTTTTTAGAGTGCGTTTTTTTGTAGGAAAATATAAATGAATCGTTCTGGATATTTGGGATGTTTTTATTTACATATTAAAGATACGAAAAAAAATTAGTTTGAACAAATTTTATAGTTTATTATTATTATTATTATTGATCGAAGTTGGCACCTCGAAAAAAAAGCGCGTGGGTGGCCCCGGTGATTTTGACTCTTGATGTTATCTGAAATAAAAAATTCTTGATAATTGTTAATCTATAGACATGTCATTCTGGTCGGAACTACTGAAGTTAAATTTCATGGATAAATAACAAACTGGCGGACTTTGGAAAAAAAATAAAATTTTCCATTATTTATCCATGAAATTTAACTTTATTTATTTTATCCATGAAATTTATTTTATTTATCCATGAAATTTATTTTATTTATCCATGAAATTTAACTTCAGTAGTTCCGACCAGAATGACATGTCTATCGATTAAGAATTATCAAGAATTTTTTATTTCAGATAACATCAAGAGCCAAAATCACCAGGGCCACCCACGCGCTTTTTTTTCGAGGTGCCAACTTCGATCAATAATAATAATAATAATAAACTATTAAAGTTTTTCAAACAAATTTTTTTTTGTATCTTTAATATGTAAATAAAAACATCCTAAATATCCAAAACGATTCATTTTTATTTTCCTACAAAAAAAAGCCCTCCAAAAAAGACATGAAAATCGGCTTAAGTTACCAGACTACTACCTTAAGGACTTAAATACTCCTGCGCCCGCTGAAAACCGAGTAAATTTGAAAACTTATTATAAGGATTATGTGGTTAACAAAAATTAAATTGTTGATTTCACATTTTTTTATTATTTATTTAATGTACCATATAAAAACTGGCTAACCCCTGAGCATTAAATTCTGAAAATGTGTATCTTGCGGCTTCCAACAATTCTTTTCTCAAGAGGATCATGACACGCATGTTAAATCCCACTGGGAATAATGTCCTCGACCAAAATTCGTGGAATTAAAAAATCATATATACAAGGTTTGCTAGGAGTCGCGTGCGACAGACACATCGTGTAGCATAATCATTTTCCTACGGTCCCCGTCGTCGTCGAGCCGAGAGCCTCGGCGAGCTCGGACTAACGAGAGAGGTAACCGGGGCGGACGTGCCACACCCTGCGGGTGACCGGAGGGTCGCTTAAATGCGGGATAATTGAAACGAACGACGGGGAGATAAAAAAAAAAAGGGTCGGCTTTCCTGTACCATATTAACTATAAAAATACGAATCTATGGTATATTATTATAGTGAATGGGTCGAGAGTATACGGAGATCAGGGTTGGGCACGTTCAAAAGAAAAATTCATTTTATTATTTAAACAAAATTTTTTCAACAAGAAATAATTTCGAAAACTATTATTTTTTATTATCTTGAATATTTATTAAAGTATAATAATTTTGAATACTTTGAGATTACCCATTAATTAATAATAACAACAATTCTTTAAATAACTCACAATTTTTTCGTGAGATAAAATTGTTTGCGAATGGTTTTATTTTTAATTCGAAATGGTGCCGTTGCATTTAATGAAAAAAATACGCGTCTATCCTTTAAAACGTCAAATTTTTCCGCAACATTATAATTCACCAACCACTCTTGTCGTTCAAGAGCCAGCTGGCTCGTGACTCATTCCAGGGGCACTCTCATAAATTTGTGCACCCAAAGTTTCGCAAATGTACGAACGAAAATAGAAATGAGAAAAGAAAAAAAAAAAAAGGAAAAAATACAGTAAAAAATTCAAAGAAAATCTAATGGACGAAAATGTATCCGGAGTGAAAATCGAGGACGAGAATTCTACGGAACGATGTTTGTGCGATGTGAAATTAAACATTCGCGGGGGCTCGTGCTGTAACAAAAAAAGATCAAGCTAAATACACCTCGGAGCTCTGATATATCGTTTATATATACATAAATATATAGGGTGGAAAATAAAAGGGCTCAACTCGGCACAATTTAACATTTAAAGTGATGTGTCTACGATCACATCACATACATTTGCTACGGGGAATTTTAATCAAAATCAACGCATTCGTGGTCCGGAACAATTTTAATTTTTTAATCTTCCTCTTCCTATTTTGCAGAGCGACACGAAAAAAAAAACTATAAACCAATATTTTGAGGGATATGGCCACGGTAGCAGGTTTAAAATCATGTGCACATTTAACAATTTTTTTTTTTTTGTATTGAAAAGTGATTTACGAGGGGGGACCCAAAAAAAACGGGAATTGGGCTGCGGCCGGGAGGGAGAGTGGGGGAACCCATTGCTCGACCAGGTGTCCGTTGGGGACACGACTCCTGAGTTAGTGTGCGAAGTTTCGTCGCCGTGAGTGCATCGGTTCGCCCTTGGGAATTTTTGTAGCGAAACAACTTTTTCCATTTTGGCGAAAACGTGATGGCCGGATTGTCGAGAGCAACGCGCGGCTGTGAAATTTTGTTTCCTGTTGGGGAAATCGGCCGCGGAAACGACTGTAATGCTTAAGGGAGAACACCACTGTGACCCCCTGTTTTTTTCACATTTTTTAAGAATTTTTTTTTGTGGGAAAAAAAAGATATATTCGAAAAATTTTTTTGGGTTTTGTTCCTTGTTTATTAATGTATCAAAAAACATTTTTTTTACATTTTTCACGCCGCATGGTGGCGCTGGGGAAGCTCTCGCGTCAGGTGCTGTCATTTCCGCGGCACGCAGCAGAATTCTCATCAACGTCGATCTGAAAAAAAATACCGAGTGTTTTCGTTAATAATATGATATTTTGAAGAGAAGTACACAGGGATTTGGAAAAATATTGTTTTAAAAAAAATAGGCACGCCTTTGAAATTAATTTTACTTTCAAAGGCGTGCCTATTTTTTTTTAAACAATATTTTTCCAAATCCCTGTGTACTTCTCTTCAAAATATCATATTATTAACGAAAACACTCGGTATTTTTTTTCAGATCGACGTTGCAGAGAGTTCTGCTGCGTGCCGCGGAAATAACAGCACCTGACGCGAGAGCTTC
This sequence comes from Oxytorus armatus, assembly GCA_958009045.1. Lineage (NCBI taxonomy): Eukaryota > Metazoa > Arthropoda > Insecta > Hymenoptera > Ichneumonidae > Oxytorus > Oxytorus armatus. The sequence continues at coordinate 42,670,977 of OY253744.1, forward strand.
CCCAGCGCCACCGTGCGGCGTGAAAAATGTGAAAAAAATGTTTTTTGATACATTAATAAACAAGGAGCAAAACCCAAAAAATTTTTTCGAATATCTCTTTTTTTTCCCACAAAAAAAAATTCTTGAAAAATGTGAAAAAAAACAGGGGGTCACAGTGGTGTTCTCCCTTAAGACTGCTTATGGAGATGCTGCCCTAAGTAAAACCAGAGTCTACGAGTGGTTTTCACGTTTTAACAATGGAGAAATGTCAATTGAAGACCAACCCCGTTCAGGACGCTCCTCAACGTCAAGAAGTGACGAAAACGTCGACAAAATCAATGCTCTCGTTCGTGAAGACCGTCGCCGAATCATTGATCAACTCTGTGAGATGTCTGGGATATCATGGAGTTCAATTCAGAGGATTTTATCCGAAGATTTGCACACGAGCAGAGTTGCAGCCAAATTTGTCCCTCCCCTTCTCACGGACGAGCAAATGGAGCTTCGACTTCAGGCATATTTTGAACTTCAAAATCAGCTCGAAGAGGACCCTGAACTTTTTTCCAAGGTTATTACCGGTGGTGAATCGTGGTGCTATGGATACGACCCCGAAACAAAGCAGCAATCAAGCTTTTTGCCACTGTGGAGGAGGTAAAACAAAAATCGCTGGAAGGCCTAAAGAACATCCCGATAAGTGAATTAAAAAAATGTTTTGAACATTAGAAGGATCGTTTGCGGAGGTGCGTTGTGGTCAAAGGAGAATACTTTGAAGGTGATCAAAATTTGGTGTAAAAATATTAAAAAATAAAGAAATTATGACGAAATTCCCGTTTTTTTTGGGTCACCCCTCGTATTTATAAAACTAATTGCACATCTATTTACTATATGCTTCAATACTAACATATTTTTTAATTCTGACATAATGCAGCTTTCGAAATAATCTGCAAAATTTCAGTAATTTTGTAGTGCGGTCTTGTGACATTAAAAAAAAATTGTTTAAATAAAAATAGCGATGATTACGGATCGTGGCTTTAGGTTGAAATACCCCATATATGTATATATAGATTATCTGTTTTTCTCGGGTGTCAAAAAAAGAATGCACATGGGTTAAAGAGAGTTTTGCTTCTGGAAAGGCACGCGCGTTTATTTATTCCGTTCTCCCAACGATCCCCTGGGATATACAGCGTACAGATACGTTATATTTCTCGTTTACCAGTGGGAAGTCGAATCGCCGACGAAAAAAACGAAACTTTAGTTATATTTTTGTTCCGGTTACTTTCGACACGCGATATCTATAAACCCTCGTCGTCCCGATGAAATTTTTTTCATTTACAACTCGACGCAGACTGCTTTCCCGCGCCGAGTTAAAAAGGGACGAAGATAACGATAACGCGTGTCATCCAAAGATAGGGGTGCAACAAAAGCCCCGTTTGTTATAGGAAGATAGTTTCTCTTGTCCAGTCTCGAGTGTGAAAGTCCGTCAGAAATTTTTACGACTATAGACAAAAAATGATATTGGGTGAACGACGAGAATGAACCCCTTGGGTTAATATTATTGTATGAAAATATTTTTTTTACCCCATTTCTGATAACAAACGTAGAATTTGATAAAAAATCGCGCTGTGTGTAACAGACACTTCCTCGTTTTCTATTTGATCGATAAGTTTATTTCCCTTTTCTACGAGTTATCGAAATGACACAATGGACAATAGTGAATTTTATAGAAATAAGCTTCGAATTATCGCGAAAAATTTTTACCGAAAAGTACGATAAAAATCGTCATGAGTGTTATAATCGTGGACATGTATCCATTCTATACTTCAATGGGAAACAAAGTTCGAAAATTGATTAATTTTTTTCATCAAAGTTTCGAAATCATTTTTGGCATTTTTTCTTTAATTTCTATAAAATATATAAAATCGGTTCAAGTCCCAGGGCAAATTTGGATAAAAATAATGTGGAACCATTGAAAGAAAAACAAAATGTATCATTCCATTCCGTTCTCACAAAAGTCACCGTTTCTTTCCGATGCTCAGCTGGTAAGAAAAAAATTCTATCACACCGAGAGTCGAAACTCACGCGTTCTGACAGCCGAAAGATCGAGGAAATCCGGTCGATGGCGTCTCCTCGAGCGCGGCGTGCCTTCACACTCGACGATCATCTCTTGCACTCAATAAAATATTTCGAGCTCGAAATAAAAAAACGTCTTGAATATCAAAAATTCAATGTACCCAACGAGTATACAACAAAGTAAAAAATTCCAATCATTTTGCCCTCATAAAAAACGAATAATATCTTGAAAAAAAGACTCTCTTCGCTCGCGAGTAAAATTTAACGCCCGCCCAACGCCAAAGAGACGACTGTCCCCTTTCTTCAACGTCAAAAGATTGTCTCTTGTGGTCTCTCCTTCCCAGTGACATTTCTTCCTCTCTCTCTCTCTCTCTTTCTCTCTTTGGATTGGAAGCTCAATAGGCGCCAATACCTGCCGGATGACGAGGGAAGTAACGACCGTTCCCCATTGTTTCGAATCGACGTTCGACTATAACGAATTAGGCTCGATGTCCATAAAGCTCGCGGACGTTCGTGCGTCCACACACACACACACATAAATATATATATAACAGAAAGTACGCGATGAGAATCCTCAAAGAGTTTGTACAACGAGTCGAATGACGCGAATCAACGAAACGAACGATCTAACTCGTGGATCATTTACATCAAACGCTAGTAAACAAAAGGCTCTAATTCCTACGGATTTATTCGTCAAATCGTGTGAATGTACGTTCTTAAACTTTTTAACTATTGATATTCGTAAACATTAGCCATTAGGTATACATTAGGGCGATTTTCTTTTTTCGACTATTTTTTTTTTCCGTCCCCACCCGAAATTTTGTTGGATATGTCGAAAAAGAAATTCCCTGAAAGTTACAGCCCTTAACATTAATTCTAAGTACTTTCCCAAAGCGTGAGAAGATTTTCCATCTGAAATACACGTAAATCGAATTTTTTTTTTTTTTTAAATTCCTATAACTCAGCCGCATTTTATGCTATCATATTGGGTTCTTGGTTTCGATTAACTCGGAATAAAACAATCTAAAAAAAGTGCCTTTTGCGGCGAAAGTGTAAATTGTACTGGTGAGTTGGTACGGGTCACTGAAGTTGATTTTTACCCAAAATTCTCGTTTTTTCGCTGTTATGTCCGAAACAATTAACTTTACGAAAAAAATGTGAAGGAAAAATTTGTTGGAAATTTAATTTCCTACAAAAAAGGTCCTATCGACCCAATTGCTTAGATTAATACTTCTTGAGATATTGACATATCCAACAAAATTTCGGGTGGGGACTGAAAAAAAAAAATAGTAAAAAAAAAATCGGCCTAATACATATATGCATCAAGTGTGAATATATATCACATTTAAACGCGTTTCCACCCGCATACGTCCTCCCTCCCGTTCAGAAATTGCGTTTTATACATCTTCTTTTCTTCCCCTCCGTCCCGCTCTTCTATCTCTTCCATCGTACAGAATTCTCATGCATGCCGGAATGCAGAAACCCCCATGGGGACTTGCTAATGCGGGAAGAAACCGCGCTTTTGCACACGCGATAATTATAATATCCACGAAAGAGTCGAGAGACGGATGGAATACGAGTGTCCAGTCGTTGATGAGCATGCATATTTTCGAGTCGTGTACACTAACGGCCAAGAGTATGTAAACATACTCAAACGCTTCAAACAAGTTATGTGGAGAGCTTTGTGTGGACAAATTCATTGTATGGGAATTTTTTGTTGTTCGTCGCGTAACAAATTTAAAATTCATTATATTGGACATTTTTTTTGGAACGAAAGTCATTGTACTAGAATTTTCAGTAATAAAATTCCTTGGCCAATGAATTTTTTACATTGCCTACTGTTAAGTTGAGAACGAGCGTGAAATGAACGGTACAACACTCGCCGTTATCCCTATAGCCACTGCGTTGCCTCAAGAATAGAATTTAAAAAAAATTTTAATTGCTCAATCATCAATACCTGAATTTTTTTTAGCTGACAAAATACTTTTGGCCCGTAGTGACAACGTACACAGAAACACGTAGCACAGAAAGTAAATTTTTACCATCCTATGAAAAATGAAGCGAATAAAAAATATGGAAATTCATTTTTTTATGCTTTTAAAATTAAGGCCGTAGTCTGGTCTAGAGCGAGATTTTTGACGTCATTTCTAATGTGCAATAACGTTTAAACCGTTGAAATTGTCTTGATCAAAATTTACACGCGCATTTATTGATCCTTGGAGAATACTTGTACGTTAAAAAAAAAATTATTTTAAATATTTTCATGTAGTTTTTTGCCTTGTTGCAACATGGTGCGCCGAAATCGGCGCCCACTCTGGACGATGTTGTATGCATCTGAAAAAAAAAATATATATATATAATCTCAATCTGTATGAGTATTCTGAGCACTGGTAGCAAAATTGGTACTTAAAAAAATTTTTTATTGAGTCGAACAATAATTTTGCCGACACTTTATAACTCGTCGAATAATGAAATATCATTAATGAAAGTTCAACAGGCCGCCATTTTGTCAAAAAATTTTTTTAAGTATTAATTCTGCTACCAGTGCTCAGAATACTCATACTGATTGAGAATATATATATATTTTTTTTTTCAGATGCATACAACATCGTCCAGAGTGGGCGCCGATTTCGGCGCACCATGTTGCAACAAGGCAAAAAACTGCATGAAAATATTTAAAATATTTTTTTTTTTAATGTACAAGTATTCTCTAAGGATCAATAAATGCACGTGTAAATTTTCATCAAGACAACTTCAACGGTTTAGAAATTATTGCACATTAGAAATGACGTCAAAAATCTCGCTCTAGACCAGACTACCGCGTTAAGTTTCAAAATGAAAACAAAGCAGATCCACTTTGTTTACATTCGGACACGCCGTATGAGTCTTCCTACCAATTGTAAACCAGCAGAGTTTGCATTGAATTATCAACAATAATGGGTCAAAAAGGCAAAGACACTTCTGTAGAAGAAAGAAATATTATTATAAACTTGCATATTGAATGCAAAACCCTCAGTGAAATATCGAAGATCGTTGGAAGACCTCGCTCGACAATACAATCAATAATTGAACGATTTGGAGAACGGAAAACATTGAAAAATCAACGTAGAAGTGGTCGGTCGTGTGCATTGACAGATAGAGACAAACGTTTTATTCTGCGCAAGATTAAAGCGGATCCAAAAATTAGTGCGCAAAATATTGTGAGTGGCCTCTTGGCGAAATCGGCGCCCACTCGTCCAGAGTGGGCGTCGATTTCGGCGCACCATGTTGCAACGAGGCAAAAAACTGCATGAAAATATTAAAAATCATTTTTTTTTTATGTACAAGTATTCTCTAAGGATCAATAAATGCACGTGTAAATTTTCATCAAGACAACTTCAACGGTTCAAAAATTATTGCACATTAGAAATGACGTCAAAAATCTCGCTCTAGACCAGACTACGGCCTTAAAGGAGATAATAACGGTGATAATAACATAGCGATCATTATTTCTAGATACACCATAGAATATAAAAAAAATTATTTACTATATTCTAAAACAGTTGAAAGAAAAAATTTATCAATTCGTCATTTTTTCGGAAATATTATATAAAATATTCTTTTTAACATATTTTCTTGATTTGTAACAAATTAAGATCGTATTTACCGAAATATGCCATGCTCCTCTCGGCGTAACGATTCTCCTCCCTCATTCTCATCCTTACTGACGGCAACGAGACACGAGAGACCGAAGAGACAACGAAAGCCTATATACACACACAGAGACACGCCGACGACGATGATCTTGGCTCGGGAATTCGCGAGCCGGCAAAACTCTCTACACTCCCTCGCGTCCAACAAGCTCATATGCGAATTCGGCAAGATTCTATCTCTCTCTCTCTCTGTCTTCGAAGTTTCCACGAACTCCAATACCAATCAGCGTTACTCGGTATAACTGAGAACGAAGAGTGTACCAATAACTGGTAAAACATTAGATAGAGAGTGAGATTGTTCGTTTCTCTTTTCACTCATTCTCTAAATGGCTCGTTACATCGTCTCCAATTGAAACAAAACGAGTGGCAATTAAACCGCGAGACAAAATTGTGTACAGCACGATTTTTTAAATTTCCCACATCCTTCCTAAAACGATTTCTTTTCTGTGATAAATTTTTCTCGTCGACCAATAACAACGACAATAACGTCACGAGATTTTATTTCAATTACGAACACTCCGATCGAGTTATCGAAAAATTAATTTACCCGAAACGAATGCTCGATAAGCATTTTTCTTTTCGTCCATACAAAACACTCGAATTAATTTAGAGAAAAATATATAAAAAAAAAGTCAATTTGGATGAATTGTTCTTTTCGGAAATTTTTAAACTCTGCCGCCGCGTATCCTCGCGTAACCACCCACGCGAGCAACGATGCGCGGAATGAGAATATCTCTCGCGCGGCAATGCTTTGAACCACAAGGCCGTCGTTAGTCGTTGTTGCGCGCGCACTCGACAAAATGTGCGTTTGAGAGAAACTCCGCGCTCGGTTTTCGTTATGGTGCTTTGCTCTCTCGCTCTTGGCTCCCGTTTGCCTTTACGTACACTAACCCTCGCGAGATCTGGTACTTTGCCACACAGCATTCGATTTGCGAGCCTGTTGCCGTTTATCCTTCTCTCTCGCTCTCTCTCTCTCTTTTCCTTTTTTTTTATCCCAAGACTCCAGAACCATTCACCGAGAGACAAGACGAAGACTCCCTCGTGTATCTTCTTTCAGCCTCCATCTCAGTCTCTAATGTCCGCCTTCGCATCGCCCGAGAGATGCAAGAGTCTCCGACTATCACGGTCTAAAAGCTCTCGAAACTCCGTCTGTGGGCTATTACTATAATATCCACAGGGCTAATGACCACGTACATTGCGAAACTACGGACGAACGAATCGCGTATAACTATTTCGTCGAAACGTTCCGAGCTTAAGGTGGCAGGCTACTATTAAAAGTTTTCATAATATTTGTACTGTTTTTTTGTTCATTTTGTGAAAAAAATATATTGCCGCCAAATAATTTATATAGAAGACAATTCTTTTTATATACAATTGATAAATCTTACTACTATAAAAAAAGGAGAGTTTGTTTGTTTGTTTATTCGAACGCGATAATCTCCGGATATACTCATCCGATTTGAAAAATTCTTTTTGCATTAACTGGCCCGTTTATTCAGGAAGGCTTTAAGCTATATTACTTTATGCTATGACCCCAATCTAACTATCTTACTACTATATCTACGAGGTCTGTTCAAAAAGTATCGGAAATTTTGAATTTTCGCGGGCTACGTATATTCGATTTTCGATTTTTTTTTTGTGGCGTTAGGTTGGTACTCGTGTCCCTCACTTATGCTGAAAAAATCGTGCGATTTTGAATGTTTAGTTAATTGTTGACAGCCGTTTTGGTTAAACGTGTTTTGGCTTGTCTTCGATTTTTGCCTATTCCAAAAAAGCAGCTTCCATTGCGATGATTGAGCTTTGGTTTCCACGTCATAACCATAAACCCATGATTCGTCACCAGTTATGACCCTCTGGAGCAAATTTGGGTCGTCGCGGACCGAGTCCAACAGCTCCTTAGCAATGTTAACGCGACACTGTTTTTTTTCGAAATTGATCAATTTTGGCACGAATTTTGCGACGACCAGTTTCATGCCCAAATCATTGGTGAAAATCGAATAGCACGAGCCAATCGATATGATTAGTTCCTCGGCAACTTCTCTAACGGTGATTCGACGATTGGCCAATATTATTTTCTTCGCTTCATCAATGTTTTCGTCTGCTGTTGATGGGCGTCCGGAACGCATTTCGTTGTTCGCATCTTCTCGGACCTCCGAGAACATTTTGTACCACCGATAAACGTTGCTTTGGTCCAAGGTAGCTTCACCATATGCCACAGTCAACATTCGAAATGCGTCCGCGCACTTAATTTTGTTTTTCACACAAAATTTTATACAGATTCTTTGATCCATTTTTCCGAATAGCCAAAAATCGAAGACAAGCGTATATCCAAAACGATTCATTTTTATTTTCCTACAAAAAAACGCCCTCCAAAAAAGACATGAAAATCGGCTAAAGTTACCAGACTACTACCTTGATGCAAATAGAATTTTTCAAATCGGACGAGTATTTCCTGAGATTATCGCGTTCGAATAAACAAAGAAACAAACTCTCTACCTTTTTTTATAGTAGTAAGATTTATCAATTGTATATAAAAACACGTTTAACCAAAACAGCTGTCAACAATTAACTAAACATTCAAAATGGCCGATTTTTTCAGCATAAGTGAGGGACATGAGTACCAATCTAACGCCACGAAAATATCGAAAATCGAAAATACGTAGCCCGCGGAAATTCAAAATTCGCGATACTTTTTGAACAGACCTCGTATATTGTACAATAGTGAAGCTGGAGAGTTTGTTCGTTTGAACGCGCTAATCTCGGGAAATACTTATTCGATTTGAAAAAATTTTTTTTGCCTTAGATAGCCCGTTTATTTAGGAAGGCTTTACGCTATATAACTTTATGCTATAACCCTAAGGAGCGACAGAGGGGCGTCGAGTCGAGGAAGGGAAATTTATCGCGGCCGAAACCACGAGGCACAGTTAGTAAAATTTTTTTTTGATGTCCAATGAATACTCAACAAATTACAATTTTTATCTCTCAATTTTTATCAATTTTGATAGTAATTAATTCCTAATGATTACTATTTTATTTTTGTGTTATTTGACGCGTGAAATTCACCAGCTGTCAGGTAGAGTTTGTCGAAAAACGAAGGTTATCGTCGGTGCTATCGCGGAGATTGAGAAAAATGTCCTGTGCAAATATACGGCTCGAGGGAAAGAAAAATGGAAGCCTCCTCACTGATTTGTGGTCTGGTCTGCGTATACATGTGGATCGCGGTACGAGATGAATAGTTTCCATCACGGGAAAATCCAAGAGATTAGTCATTTTGTTTTTTTTAAATATGTGCTGTCCTTTGACGATACTTTGTGTTATCGTCCACTAGCAACCACTGACTGAACGATAAATTTTGTATTAACATTTTTGGGCAATTTATAAAAAAATTCACATATTTTTTAAATTATTAAATAATTATTTTACAAATTTTATTCGTTCAGTCCATTCGCCTCAATTTCATGATCCTAACAATTGCGAGGTTCGTCAATTTTTCATAACGTTCACGCGCATCTTCACGAATTATTACATTTTTTTTTATCATTATTAACTATTTGGTTGATGATTCCAAAAATATATTCAGTGCGATCATCCATATCGAACACGAAAACAATCTTATCGGGAGTGTTCGGATTCTCGGCACTGGGAGGATCCTTATCCCACGCGCATCCGCAGATTGGCCCGAGAGAAAAAGAGAGTACAGTGAATCCATTCACGAGGGAAAAGAAAAGAGGCGAAAGCATTCAAAAACATCATAAATGCGAGCTTAAAACTGTCCTCAAAGTTATAATGATATTTAATTAATAAATTAATTAATTTAATAATGAATTTCATGAATTGTCAAATTCTCATCTGAACGACTAAAAGTACAAAAGAGAAGAAAAATAAATAAATAAAATCTGTTCCCTCTCTTATATTAATCTGATCGTGCCTAGAACAGAGAGTGGCGAATGGATTGACGGCTCTTCTCCCTACCAGTCACGCAGGGCTTAACGCAGAAATTGGTCCTGTCCAATTAGGAAATTACCGAGAGTGAGATAGAGAGAGAGAGATGGTAAAGTGAAGGCGAAGAGTGAGTCAGTGCGATGAGAGTCGGTCGGTAGGTCGTCGGACACGTCAAGAGAGCGACGCAAAAAGCATCATTGACAATCCGCGAGCAACGAAATAGCAGTAACTGGTACATAGAGATACTATAATCACGACGTGAACTAAATTCGTAGGACGCATGTCCCTTCTGAACGATGCGTATCCTCCCACGCGTTATATATTTTATACTCGTGTACGTTGAATCTTTGAGTACGCTTGACGTGGCAAGTCGACGCACAGTAATGTGTGACGAATTATAATGATAATCGAAACGATTACAAAACGTGCCGAATGAAAAGGATTTTTCGTAAAAAATTTTCTTTTCCATTACATTTCATCGCCTATATTTGAATCGCAGTTTGCTGATTAAGAAAAAAATTCATTTCTCGTTTTTTTTCTACTAATTTTAATGACAGACAATGATTTTTTTTTATACCATTTAAAATGTCAGTAAACGTTTGTCCGTTAGGTTTTTATCAAGGTAGTAGTCTGGTAACTCAAGCCGATTTTCATGCCTTTTTTGGAGGGCGTTTTTTTGTAGGAAAATAAAAATGAATCGTTTTGGATATTTAGGATGTTTTTATTTACATATTAAAGATACAAAAAAAAATTAGTTTGAAAAAATTTAATAGTTTATTATTATTGTTATTATTGATCGAAGTTGGCACCTCGAAGTTGGCAGCCCGGGTCCTAACTTTTTTTCTACCGAACCGATTGCTTTCAAATTCTAACAGGCTACTCTACACACTTATAGTTCTCGTCGGAACTACCGAGAAATTTTTTCGCCCCTAACTTTTTATTTTACAACCCCTTCTTTGCTTACATAAAAGGACTTTAGCCAAGAAGGGGTTGTAAAATAAAAAGTTAGGGGTGAACAAATTTCTCGGTAGTTCCGACGAGAACTATAAGGGTGTAGAGTAGCCTGTTAAAATTTGAAAGCAATCGATTCGTTAGAAAAAAAGTTAGGACCCGGGCTGCCAACTTCGAGGTGCCAACTTCGATCAATAATAATAATAATAATAAACTATTAAATTTTTTCAAACAAATTTTTTTTTGTATCTTTGATATGTAAATAAAAAAATCCTAAATATCCGAAACGATTCATTTTTATTTTCCCACAAAAAAACGCCCTCCAAAAAAGACATGAAAATCGGCTTAAGTTACCAGACTACTACCTTAAATCCTCAAGGGAATCTTATTTCTTTAAAAAATCTGGAGAATTTGTATGTTAGTAACGCGCTAATCTCAGGAAATACTAATCGGATTGGAAAAATTCTTTTTGCAATAGAAAGCCGGTTTAGTCGGGAAGGCTCTAGGCTACATAACTTTTTGCTCTGACTTTAAGGAGCGACGGTGTCGTCGGTCCTTAAAGTCATAAAAAAAAACATGAATAAAGTCATAAAAAAACACCTCCAAAAAAGACATGAAAATCGGCTTAAGTTACCAGACTATCACCTTAATACAATTTGATAATTTCTAAGCTGCAGGGTTTTGTCTTAAATTTTCTGGATTGTTTTGTTAAAGCCGTAGTCTGGTCTAGAGCGAAATTTTTGACGTCATTTCTAATGTGCAATAACGTTTAAACCGTTCAAGTTGTCTTGATGAAAATTTACACGTGCATTTATTGATCCTTAAAGAATACTTGTACATAAAAAAAAAAATTATTTTAAATATTTTCATGTAGTTTTTGCCTTGTTGCAACATGGTGCGCCGAAATCGGCGCCCAGTCTGGACGATGTTGTATGCATCTGAAAAAAAAATATATATATATTCTAAATCTGTATGAGTATTCTGAGCACTGGTAGCAGAATTGGTACTTGAAAATTTTTTTTGACAAAATGGCGGCCTGTTGAACTTTCATTAATGATATTTCATTATTCGACGAGTTATAAAGTGTCGGCAAAATTATTTCTCGACTCGATAAAAAATTTTTTTAAGTTCCAATTCTGCTACCAGTGCTCAGAATACTCATACAAATTGAGAATATATATATATTTGTTTTTTCAGATGCATACAACATCGTCCAGAGTGGGCGCCGATTTCGGCGCACCATGTTGCAACAAGGCAAAAAACTACATGAAAATATTTGAAATAATTTTTTTTTTTAATGTACAAGTATTCTCTAAGGATCAATAAATGCACGTGTAATTTTTCATCAAGACAACTTCAACGGTTTAAACGTTATTGCACATTAGAAATGACGTCAAAAATCTCGCTCTAGACCAGACTACGGGAAAAAGATTTGGAAAAAAAAAAACAAAATCCACTAAATATCATGTGCAGAGTGTTCGTACTGTTTCTGTTAAAAATTTTGCTAAACACTAATATTTGATTGTTAAAAATAAGGTTTTTTTTCACTCAAATTAAACGAATTTCATATATCCGTTACGAATTTCGTTTTGTGCGAACGAATTGAGACATTTAAATCGCACAAATTTTATTCACAAAAAGCAATAAATTTAATCAAATTACCCTTGTAAGACGAGCATTTATTCATCACTTACGTGCGGTAGCAGCACGTGTCATAAAAGAGCAGAGATAATCTACGGAGGTCTCGTTCCTCGAACTTCGATATATCTCTTCGCGTGCAGATAGAAAGGACAGAGGGAAAGAGTTAAAAGCTAAATATATGAACGTTCGTCAATAAAGAGTAGATGCCGAAACCGCAAGAGAGTTTAGTCGCTTTACTCGTTGAACTATCGGCTCTCGCATTCTTCTCCCTCTGATCCACTTATACTTTTTTCTCTTTACGTTCTTTCCACGGATTTGTTTTTTTTTTAAATTATTTAATACCTTTTTCTCGCATTTTTCTCGTGAAAGTACGCCCTCTCGAGAGTCCTTTGCGCGTTGTTATTATATTTTGTTCCCTATACTCCGCCCCTGTGGAACGAATATATGAGAGAACTTGAAGAGCCTCCGACGACGAGAGATTTAAGACGTCAGGGCGTTATGAATACGACGAAGGAAAGATACATGGGGAGATGAAAAACGCATTTGCATCTCGCGGCAACGACAAGAAACGCCTCGTGTATCGGTGACCGTGTACGCGTACTTGCAACACATTAGAGAAAATATAATATCTCTCCGTAGACGGTCCAGCTGCAGCATCTCGAGCGCGAATACGCCTTCGCGGAAATTTCATATCCCTCACTCACGTCCCCGGAAAAGTTATTCGGCAACGGAGTGTTATAAACGCGAGAAAACTATGAGCAAACGTTTTCTAAGTTGCGGCCCTAACGAGCGCTAGTTATCGATTTATCATTTTTTTTATTATAATTTATTGGTTGTCCTGTTGCGAGTAAAATATTTTTATTTCTTTATTAGAATGAATGTTGAAAGTGTAATTTGTTCAGTAATTTTCTGTCGAATTATTAATAATATTTGGATAATGATTGAAAATCGAATTTTCCAAATTTCAATCAATTCTTTTTGATTTTACTCATTTTTTTTAGAGCGCATTTTCGAAAAAATATGTTTCTGTTATTTGCAACATCCTGATGATTTTTCGATGCATAGACGTTTAGAAATTTTTATCTCGTTCTTTTTTACTTTTCTTCAACATTTTTGTTAACCTTTTTTCTGTACTATTTCGAGAGAAATTATCATTTTTTTTATATTCATCGACGTTGATAGCAGTGACAATTAGCAAATGCAATTTAACTTGTTGCGTATAGAAACGAATGAGTTTACGAGATGCGTCAGACTCGGTTAATTGCCAATAATCGATTATTGCCCGGTAACGAACTGTGAACTAGAAACAAGATTATATTAATATTCGTCTCAATCTGTTTAGTTCGGCGAGCGGAAACGTTGGAGATCTAACTTGCAGTTTTTTTTTATTTCCTTGGTTAAAATCCCAAAGAGGGAAAAATCCGATAACAGATCGTTTGGACAAACGAAAATATGCTTCAGAGAAGAAAAAAAAAATTGATGTCTGAGAATATTTGCCTCGGTCGGAAAATATTTTTACATACATACTCTTTCGTATTATCCAAAGGTCTTAGAGCTTAGAGGGAGAGGAAAAAAAAAGAAGCGATAGGAGGAGAGCCAACTGTCGGATGTTATCGACGATATTTCAAACGACCGAAGAATCGGCTTATCGGATTTATCGCTTTCTCAGAGTCTTCTATCGCCTCCCTCACATTTGCCTTTGGCGTGTATCAAACTGGCGTCCCCTCTGGGTCGAGAATTCGCTGCATCATCCCTCGCGTCTTTGCCCTTACCAAGAACGAGAGGTATAGGAAATTTTCTTTCACAAAAATCCTCTCTCACAACTTTACCGATATTTTTTCATATATTTTTTATAAAACATATCAAATATAATCTAAACAACGTTCTGTATGCTCCAATTTCGCAAGATAAAAATATACGGATCTTGTTGTTACAATTAGAAAAGATGATTGTATTATGATTCACGAAAATACCGTAGAATTGATAAATAAATTATTGTTAAAATGCTTATTCGACCATCAATTTTATCGGATTTCACTGAACTATCAAATGGTAGTGTCTAGTGAACGGCTAATATTTTGACTTTTTGAATTTTTTTTGCATAAGGATAAATTTGAAAAGCAATTTACCCTTACGCAAAAAAAAATTCAAATTATTAGTCGTATAGAATTTTGACAATAATTTATTTGTCAATTCTACGGTATTTTCGTGAACGATAATACAATCATCTTATCTAATTTGAACAACAAGATCCGTATATTTTTATCGCACGAAATTCGAGAATACAGAACGTTGGTTAAGTTAGTAGTCCGGTAACTTAAGCCGATTTTCATGTCTTTTTTGGAGGGCGTTTTTTTGTAGGAAAATAAAAATGAATCGTTTTGAATATTTAGGATGTTTTTATTTACATATTAAAGGAACAAAAAAAAATTTGTTTGAAAAAATTTAATAGTTTATTATTATTATTATTATTGATCGAAGTTGTCACCTCGAAAAAAAAGCTCGTGGGTGGCCCCGGTGATTTTGGCTCTTGATGTTATCGGAAATCAAAAATTCTTGATAATTCTTATTCTATAGACATGGCATTCTGATCGGAACTACTGAAGTTAAATTTCATGGATAAATAACAAAATGGCGGACTTTGGAAAAAAAACTTTTTCCCAAAGTTTGGAAAAAAAAAACTTTTTTTTCCAAAGTTCGCCATTTTGTTATTTATCCATGAAATTTAACTTCAGTAGTTCCGACCAGAATGACATGTCTATAGATTAAGAATTATCAAGAATTTTTGATTTCCGATAACATCAAGAGCCAAAATCACCGGGGCCACCCACGCGCTTTTTTTTCGAGGTGCCAACTTCGATCAATAATAATAATAATAATAAACTATTACATTTTTTCAAACAAATTTTTTTTTGTTCCTTTAATATGTAAATAAAAACATCCTAAATATTCAAAACGATTCATTTTTATTTTCCTACAAAAAAACGCTCTCCAAAAAAGACACGAAAATCGGCTTAAGTTACCAGACTACTATCTAAATTAACTGAAAAATATTCTATAAATTAACAAACATCAGTTTTTTAATCGGTATTGAGTGATCAATCAGTATTCAATGGTTGTTAAAAAATAGTAAACTGTAAACAATGGATAGTATTTTTACAGTTGGTAAGAAAGATCTTTGACTTTATCCTAAAGAAAGTATTACGAGATCGTGTGTTTCCTCAAATGAGGCGAGAAGTGTAGGCGTTCTTTTGTACCGGCTCCTTCCTAAGCTCATTCTCTCACTCCCTCTGTCGTCTCGTCTTGACTTCACGAGATTAACGAAACAATGCTGGAAACTGTGAAGCCGAGTCTAACGAATTATACGAGATCCGCCTTTTGCCGTTCTCACTCTCGTTCTTCTCAGACAATGGGAACAATCATGAATGCAAATGGCGATTAAATTTCACGACTCTCCGTCCTATTACATATGCGATGAAGCGAGACTTTTGTGTCGATATCGCGAGGGCTATGAATTAAACGGTTTCGAAATCATAAACCAAACTCACCGAATATTAATTCCGAAACTTTAGTCCTTGTTTTAACACAAACATCTGTCAGCATCTTTGATAAAGAAAAGAATGCAAGTGGAACGTAAGTGTCTGAAAAAATTGAGAGAATTCGAGTCATTCCGTGCAAGACGTCGCGGGCTTTTCTCGCGGATAAAAATAATAACGGGAGAACGAAACCGTTAAAACAGAAATAGTTTTCTGTAGCTCTTCTTCGGTTTTCACTTTCACATTTCGCGGGATCGTATAGTATACCGTTTTACGATGTATAATAAAAAAAATGGCACACTCGAGTGAGAATAATGAATTATCCGCGCACGATTCTCAAAGATATTCTTTTTTAAATATCCTTCTTTTTTCCCTCCATGAGTCACGCGACTGTGACAAACAAGCTGAAACTGCTGTGAAGGTTCAAAACAGCTTGACAAAATTTATTTGAGGATGCACTCGTCGTACGGTCGTTTCGGAAAAAAAGTTGAATATTTAGAAAAATTGTTTTTACATTCAATCGAATTTTTTTTTTCTTACTGCAACGAAAATGAATAAAAATTTACATTTATGGTAATTGCAATACCGCAATATTGTGAAATTGTTTCGAATAGTTGCAGCCTGAGATTCAGTTTCGAAAAAGGAAAATTGAAGGAATTGCCAACGAACGAATAGACATTTCTGAGTTTGATTGATTGATTTATTACGATGTTAATGCATATATTTGTCATAATGATTGGCGAACGGAGAGTGCGAAAGACGGGAAAACCATTGACTTCCGGTTCTCTGAATAAATCTCGACTGCCGGACATCGTGTATTGACTAATCAGGTCTCGTTACAATCGGTACGGTTACGAGCGCGGGTACGCGAATTGCGCGCGACTCTTTCTCTGCGCTCTCTTCCTGTATGATTATCAATGTAGCAAATAGATAAAGTTCTTTGCACTCGCACCCCCGTAGTCAGCGTGGATACAGAGAGTTCTTAGTGGTACATATATATTAATATATGGGACATGTTAGGTCAAATCGATTTATATCTGATGTTTCGCTCGATGGATTTCGTTGTTCATTTTTTATTACATTCCTTAGATTGAACTGAATGTACAGTATTTTTTTCAAATTTTTATGTCAATCGGTTTTCAAGATATGATTTTATTAATATGGAGATTAATTTTCTGATAATCAATATATATTTACGACTGACTATTATTATTTATTGATAAAATGTAGGGTTTCACAATAATCACTCAATGTTTATCCCGTGCCGAAAAATTTGATAAAAAAATCAACAACGAGATCCACGGACTCAAGGATGGAAACGTTGATCATTTTCGCATAGAATTTCTTATATACAGTGGGTCAAAAAAGTATTCATACACCTTGTTTTTTTTGCGATAACTTTATAGACATAAGCGATACGCAAAGAAAGCCAATTTCATTTAATAGTACATCAGGTGCTGAGATAAACTGCAAATAGAGAATTTTTTCCCAGCAATAATAGAAGAATTATGCCAAAAAAACGAAAATTTTCGGGCAAAAAGAGTATTCATACACTTACGATTATAGTGAAAACCTACATCATCATAGTTGTTAATCATAACTAATATTTGGTGTGCATCCCTTTTGCTTCAATTATCGCCTCGAGTCTCTTAGGCATGGATTCTATTAGCTTTTGCGTTGTTTCTTTTGCTATTTTCGTCCATTTTTCTAAAAGCACTCTTTGGAGATCGGATTTGTTTGTTATTTTTCTTTTTTTAGTTTCTACATCCACCAAGTGCCATAAATTTTCAATAGGATTGATGTCCGGAGATTGTGGTGGTGTAATCAATTGTTTGCGGACATTATAGAGTAACCATTCCCTCGTTTTCATGGCAGTATGTTTCGGGTCGTTATCTTGTTGGAAGTAGAAATTTCCATCCAGGCTCATTTTATCTACACTTGCTTTGAAATTGCTGCGCAACACGTCGATATACTTCCGGGCATTCATTGTACCATCTATAAAAGCCAGATTACCAACGCCATAATATCCCATACAGCCCCAAACCATGACGCTTCCTCCGCCGTGCTTTACAGTCGGTATTAAATTTTTCTGCCGGAGCTCGGTATTTGGTTTCCGCCAGCCGAATTTTTTTCCATCGGACCCGAAGATGTTAAACTTCGATTCATCCGAGAATACGACACGTTTCCAAAATTCTATAGATTTTTTTACGTAGGTTTTTGCGAAACCTAAACGTTTTTCTCGATTTATATTATTAATTGATGGTTTTTTGCGGGCAGTTCCGCCGTATATTTGTGCAGAATGCAAAACGTTTCGAATAGTCCGGCGACACACGCTCTTCCCCGATGTTGACGCGACATCTTTCGCTAAACTGCGAGCACTTGTGAACGGTTTTTTTGTAGCCTCTGTAACGATACTCCGACGCTCTCGTACCGTTAGTATTCTCGGTCGACCGGTTCGTGGCTTATTTTCTGTGCTGTTTCTTCTTTCGTATTTTTTTTTATTATATATTGCACTGTTGCGAAACTTAGATTTAGTTCTTTACTAATTTTTCGACAACTTTCACCGCGTTTCCGAAGATAAATCACTCTATCTCGCATGGATATTGATATTTTGTTTTTCTTTGCCATCGTGTCTCTTCAGAGCTTGAAGATCTACTACCGCATGGAATAGGTCAAAACCATTGTGTAAACGAAGAGTTGTTTACATTGTACGCAGAGGTCAGACCGTCCGTGAGTGGATATCGAGGTTTAGCAGCTCAATCTTAAGTGTACAAATACTTTTTTGGCCCGAAAATTGTCGTTCTTTTTGCATAATGCTTCTATTATTCCTGGGAAAAAATTCTCCATTTTCAGTTTATCTCTGTACCTGATGTACTATTGAACAAAATTGGCTTTCTTTGCGTATCGCTTATGTCTATAAAGTTATCGCAAAAAAAAACAAGGTGTATGAATACTTTTTTGACCCACTGTATATGTGCTATATAAGTGTATATGTACTTATTATGCATGCATTACGAAGCGGAGAGTTATAGCGACTCTGTTTGCGGGTCAAGCACATTAATGCTTACGCGTCGTACCATCAGAGACGGAAGCTCTCCGTGCAGCGTAAACGGTGAACTCTCTCGAGGGACCGGAAGTCGAACGGCGACGACTCGCAATCGTGATCACTTGTTTAGTCAGTCAGATCAGGAAGTTATCGGTATATTACGACGTACAATAATATCAGAAACGATCGGAAAAATTGTTAATATGCATTTGACAGAGATATTAAAAAAAAAAAATTTTAAGTATGAATATCGCGTTTTGCATCCGTGCACATCAGGAAATAAAAGTCTCGTTATTACTTGACGCATAAAATTAAACATAATTCCAAAAAATGAAATAATTACTTGAAAATATGGCCAAAAATTCTGAAAGAGTTCAAACTTATGATACAATTCGTTGATACATTTTTCACGAATATACCATGACTTTTTTCTGGGGTGTATTAGAAAATTTTTACGATCAGCGTTCTACGACCGGAAATCCATTAAAAAAAAAATGTACATCATTCTATCTGACCATTGCGCAATGTTATTATACTTTTAGAGCTTACATTCTTTTCCTTTTTTCTTCATTTCGAAACGTTTACACAGGGAGCTCTTGATCCTACCGATAGTCGAGCGAGCAGAAACAGCAAAACCGGATGTGTCGATCGCTCGGCAAGAACACGAAGCTCCCGGTTACTTTTGTGTATATACAATCGTGTCGCACGTGGCCAGCATAGTATATATTACAGTTACAGATATATATATACATAGATATATGTATTTACGGTACAAGTCAAGTTGGATAGAAGCTCCTGTGACTTTAACCCTTTCGCGCGAGCTCGTGCCGCTGCGCACGGAAGGAGACCGGAAGTGCTTCGCACCGGGGGTTATAAACTCGCGCGCGCCAAGAGACGGAGAGAGAAAAATCCTCAATGCGCACGTGCGCTTCTGTATACGCTCGAGATTATATATCTATGTAGATATGTATACAGGAAAATAATAGCGAGGGAGAAACGAGGCGCAGCTTCCGGCGTGCAAGGATATAAAAGTCTAAGTCAAAATAATTCACATCTACAATGCGTCTTTACGACTTTTTAATTTTATTCTTAATTTTTGGGATAATGGCTAGAAAGACGATAACATTTTTTTTTAGCCTTTGGCCAATAATAAGGAGATTCACTAAAATGACTGTTAGTTTGCTTTTCACAAGTATTACGACTCCATCTCGTGAAGTAATTTTCTTCGTAATCGTTTGAACTTTGTGGTAACAAATGATCGTGACAATTATTGTAACGAAACTATTAATTTTTATTAAATCATCTTCGTAATTGGGTTAATTATGAAATAATGAAGTTAAGGCATTGTTTCATTTTACCCTAAATTATCGTATTATAACGATGAATGTAATGAGGAATGAAAACCTGTATAAAGCACCTTTGTAAACCCTTATGAAGTAATCTATAATTCTTAGTTTTTGTTTATCGCAAAATGCCAAAAGTTATTACGCCGAAAACCAATCAAACAATTTTTTTGCCTCAACATAAGTGGACAATAACTCTAAAGAACGAGTTCACGCAACGATTTCATCCGTAAATTCACGGCTCAACAAATTTACTGTCATTTCCATGACGTCTTTGAATGGAAAACAAAAAAGTATCTTGCCAAAGTCACGAGGACGATGCAACAACTCAATTAAAACAACAAATACAACATGGCGTTGTCGCAGTAAGCGTGAATGTTTACGACACGTTTTGATGGCACGTAAGGTCGTAAATTGCTGAGTACCTTTTGCCGCGTTTAAATTATACGAGCGGGGCGACTGGGGGGAGTTGAGAGAGGCTCCTTCTCCCTTGGGTGAATGCGTTCGCATGTATATATATATATTGGATCTAACGACGGAAAGCGGTAAGCCGGAATACTAAATAGTCAACTTCCGGAAGAATCGGGCAAATTCGAGAGTGGCGAAGAGTCCGTTTCTCCGACTCCTATCCCCAGAATCTTCGATGACTACGTTTATGTTTAAGGGAGGGATCTACGTGACCCCCTGACGTTCTCATGACGACAGGTATATGGAAATCATTCCTCCACTAAATAATACATTTTTTTTTTATTATTATTTATATATGCGCGGAAGTGGAATATACAGACGGCGAAGAACACGTTTCGACAATTCATAGGGGTATATCACTCGCCGGAAGTGATTTAACCTCCAACGAACTTGAAATAATAATAAAAAAATTAGCGTGAATGGACCATTGAGAAAATGAAATTTATTCGGTTCGGTAACCTTTTCGCCAGTCGAATAAAGTGGATTGAAATCAAATTTATTTTGTTCTTTTCCATTTTTCTTACTTGAATTAAACTAAGCTTTATTAGAAAAGTGAAGCTTTCGAAACTTAGACTTGATTCAAACGAGATAAATTTTGTTTGATACCAATAAACGTTATTTAAGGCAGTAGTCTGGTAACTCAAGCCGATTTTCATGTCTTTTTTGGAGGGCGTTTTTTTGTAGGAAAATAAAAATGAATCGTTTTGGATATTTAGGATGTTTTTATTTACATATTGAAGATACAAAAAAAAAAATTTTTGAAAAAATTTAATAGCTTATTATTATTATTATTATTGATCGAAGTTGGCACCTCGAAGTTGGCAGCCCGGGTCCTAACTTTTTTTCTACCGAACCGATTGCTTCCAAATTTTAACAGGCTACTCTACACCCTTATAGTTCTCGTCGGAACTACCGAGAAATTTTTTCACCCCGAACTTTTTATTTTACAACCCCTTCTTTGCTAAGATAAAAGGACTTTTTTTTCAAAGTCCGCCATTTTGTTATTTATTGATGAAATTTAACTTCAGTAGTTCCGACCAGAATGACATGTCTATAGATTAAGAATTATCAAGAATTTTTTATTTCAGATAACATCAAGAGCCAAAATCACCGGGGCCACCCATGCGCTTTTTTTTCGAGGTGCCAACTTCGATCAATAATAATAATAATAATAAACTATTAAATTTTTGCAAAAAAATTTTTTTTTGTATCTTCAATATGTAAATAAAAAGATCCTAAATATCCAAAACGATTCATATTTATTTTCCTGCAAAAAAATGCCCTCCAAAATAGACATGAAAATCGGCTCAAGTTACCAGACTACTACCTTAAGGACTTACGACTGTTTCTGGCTTGCAAAATGTATTAATGGTTATCTCGAAGCGGCTGACACAATTAAAAGTCGAATGAAACGTATTTTTATTTTTTACATTGCGAATAAACATCGTATCGATAATTCGAAACGAGTGATTGTTCGAAATACATTCCTGGTCATGTAAAAAAATATTCAGATCGTTGTCTAAAAAATTGTACGAGAAGTCCTATTTTTTAAATATTTTATTAAAAAAAAATGCTACTCCTACAATTTTTTAGATTTGAATCTGAATATTTGCTTATATGGTTGGAGAAACATTTCCAATATAGTGGCACGTTTGGAATTTTCGATACAAATTTTTGCCGGCAATTTAAAAAAAAAACCGTAAAGCACCCGCCCTCTCCAATAAAAATAAATTCATTTGTTCTCGAATCGTATGAAGTGCATGATCGATTTTCTCAGAGTGGACAACCAATATAAATTATTTTCACACCCAGAAACAAATCGATATCGAGAATCGGACAATTAATTTTTTTTATTTGAACTGTATAATTCATTAAAAATTGATTTGTCTCGTTACGTCCGTCAAAGGGGATTCTGATTCGTTCGCTATTATATATAACATCGTGTCCTTGTTATACGAATACTTGTAGAGTCGTCGTGCCTCGAACATGCGGGCTTTCACAAGAGCTTAAACATAGGTATAATTGCAATCGAGTCTATACAAATCGTGGGAACTCTATATACATGCCTGCAAAGAATCTTTAAAATTATTCGACAATGACGCATTTATGGACCGAACAATACGAACTCTGTGCTCGAATTGCCCGGGCCCCAGTCACGAGTGATTTAAGGTAGTAGTCTGATAACTTAAGCCGATTTTCATGTCTTTTTTGGAGGGCGTTTTTTTGTAGGAAAATAAAAATGAATCGTTTTGGATATTTAGGATGTTTTTATTTACATATTGAAGATACAAGAAAAAATTTTTTTGACAAAATTTAATAGTTTATTATTATTATTATTATTGATCGAAGTTGTCACCTCGAAAAAAAGCGCGTGGGTGGCCCCGGTGATTTTAGCTCTTGATGTTATCTGAAATCAAAAATTCTTGATAATTCTTAATCTATAGACATGTCATTCTGGTCGGAACTACTAAAGTTAAATTTCATGTATAAATAACAAAATGGCGGACTTTGGAAAAAAAATCCTTTTATTTTGCCCGCCATTTTGTTATTTATCCATGAAATTTAACTTCAGTAGTTCCGACCAGAAAGACATGTCTATAGATTAAGAATTATCAAGAATTTTTGATTTCAGATAACATCAAGAGCCAAAATCACGGGGGCCACCCACGCGCTTTTTTTTCGAGGTGCCAACTTCGATCAATAATAATAATAATAATAAACTATTAAATTTTATCAAAAAAATTTTTTTTTGTATCTTCAATATGTAGATAAAAACATCCTAAATATCCAAAACGATTCATTTTTATTTTCCTACAAAAAAACGCCCTCCAAAAAAGACATGAAAATCGGCTTAAGTTATCAGACTACTACCTTAACGTGCACGCGCTATTATATACATTTTTGGTGGGCTTTTTTTTTGTTTCTTCATCAAAAAAGAATTGATTCCAATCTCGTGAATAGAAAATCCTTTGTCCGAGTATTTTTTTCATTCGAGTGAAAAAATTGTTATCAACGCTGAAAGAAAATGTGATTTTTCTTTCTTCATTCCGAGATATTATCCTAACTTTTGGAATAAATAATTGTTCTTATTCCTGAAATTTTATATTTCCCTTTTGAGTAATAGTCGTCAACGGTCAAATATTTGATAACCAGCCCCGTCCAACGTAAGAAAAATTCGAAAATACAGCGATGAAAATAAATTTGATTTTTCTAACTGTATTTACGGAAAATTCGACTCACCCTTTCTCGAGCCGCTTCTGTGTCTTCTGCATCTTCGATTGCCCCTCGAGCTGTCCCGTCTCTCGGCAGCGTCGACCTGATCGATCGTCGGAATTGGCGGTGCCATCTCGTCGGGTTCTCTGATGAAACCCGTCGTTTGTACTCTTATTCTCGTTGGATTTATCGAGAAACTCGTTAAATTCGTCCCGCCGGAAGTACCGGCACCGTTACGTTGCTCTTTGCCACCGAGAAAAGTACCGATCGAATGTCTTCTCGGTCCATTATCGCATATTTCGCGATGGCACGGTTGAACCGCCGAGAGATTGTAATAACGAGCGTCCTCGATACCCAAAAAAACTTCACCATTCTCGGAATCCTCGTCCTCGTCGTTCATCGTCGTTCTACCGTTTCCACGACGATTATCCACCGTCGTCTCGTTGTTCTCCTCCCCCGGAAGTCCACAATAAATCATATCATTCGACAACAATTCACTCGCCGATTTTAATATTCTTCTTCTCGTTGGTCTCTGTCGTCGATCCTTCTCCGATTGCGAGTGAGATCTGTGAGGTAAATAAGGCGACGGTGGCGCCACGTCCGATGGACGCGGATCGCCCTTCAAAATTTGTCTCGTTCTCTCGTTTTCCGTGCTCGCGCTCATTGATCTAAACAAACTACGAAAGCTCTTTCTTCCGGTGTTACCCGTCACATTGCAGATGTTTTGTGGCTTCGTCAGCATCGGCAAAATTTCCTCGTTTCCCGTCGTCGTCGACGACGAAGCTATGCTCCGATCGCTGTCGTGATGCGTCATTGTGCTCGTTGTTGAACTCGATACGACACTCGACGACGATGTCGTGACACCCATGCTCGGGTAGGTCGTACGTTTGCGAAAAAATGCCGTGAACGTTCGAGCGTTTCCGGCTGCTGGACCACTGCCGGACGTGCCAACCGGTCCAGCAACCGTTGTAATCGCGCTTGCCCCTCGTTCCAATGAACTTTGACCGGTCGTTACGGTACCACCGACCGACAGCGAGAAGTACGATGGATTGTCTGTGAACATACGGAATTTCACGATTTTTTACTCCGATACACCGGTCAATTTTGATTATTTTTACTAGTTGCCATTGTCATTAAGCGAAAACAAGTTTTCGCTCATTGTTCTTATTATTTTTTATTTTTTTAACGCAGTCTAACATTAAAAGAAACAGGTCTCACTTTTACCGGAAGTTCACGATTTCACAATTCGATTGAATCACCAATTGTTGTTTTTGATAATTTGGAAATGAGCGCGATTGAATTTAAATAAAACACTTTTAATAAAAAGTTTCACTCGTACGTACGAAATTTAATTTCGATTAGTTTAAATGCTCGTTCTTTATGCGCGATTGAATGAGCACAGTTTTTCACTAATCATCATTGTGATCAAGATTAAAATGCGCCCAATTTCACATTTGATAAAAGTTCAATTTAATTTCTCTCAATTTTCTTTCACGATTTAAACATACAATATATGATCGTTTATTATTTTTTGGTTATTAATACGAATTGAAAAATTGTGACAACGAACCGAGGACGGATTAGATGAACGAGATGTGGTTGTATTGTTGAGGGTTCATCGTCGACTACTCTCGATGGTCAAAGGGCTTCGACGAGATGGGACACAAACTGTTGGGGCTACCTACGGTGGTACGGCTTGCGAGAGCAAGATGGAATGAGAATAAGAGAGAGTGAGAATGATTTAAAAGCCACGAGGGACCGAATACGGGATGAGATATATATATATATACATATACGTGTGTTATTAGTACTGTAGTACGATACACGTGCAAGTTTGGTGGGGATGGACCGGACGTTGCATTTTTACTCCCACCCTCTCGAATGTGCATCGATGTGCCACTGCGAGAATTCGCGCGAGGGGCGAAAGAGGGAGAGAGAGAGAGAGAGAGTCGTGAGAGCCGCAGCAACCGGAAATGCACGACTCCACTGTTGTTCAATCGGAGATTCAGCGGGGGAGGACTCGATCCTTTTTAACTTGCACAAAAAAAAAATGTGTTCGAAAT
This sequence comes from Oxytorus armatus, assembly GCA_958009045.1. Classification (NCBI taxonomy): domain Eukaryota; kingdom Metazoa; phylum Arthropoda; class Insecta; order Hymenoptera; family Ichneumonidae; genus Oxytorus; species Oxytorus armatus. Next base: position 42,696,918 of record OY253744.1, read on the forward strand.
ATTTCTGCTAACATGTAACCAAATATTCAGAACCGAATCTACAAAAATTACTGGAGGATCAATTTTTTTTAATGTAAAAAATAGAACGGCTCTTACAATCGTTTATATCAAATGGTATTTTCGAGTAATTTTTTAATTATACAAAATACCCTTTGAATTATAAAAAATATAACTTTTCGACTAACATCTTGATTAAAAATGTCAACGATCCTCGAATGTGTCGATTGAAATGGAGAGGCATTAAACCCGCGGAAGGATGGAAATGACAATAATGGTAATAATAGCTGAGTCTGAGAAGAAAAAAAAAGACTTGAGTAAAGAGAAGAATCACTTTCCGAGGTGTCACATGACATCGTCGACCGTAGGGTAGTAATTTTACCTGCTCGATTGGAAGCGAAGAAAAGTGAGAAGTTTTATTACAAAACGATTAGTAACTTGACTCTTCCGAGTCCGTCCTTACCAAGATAAATTTTACTGAGAGCTTTTTTTAACGTAGTTATTTTTTTCTCCTTTTTTTTTTTTAATCTAGTGCGTATCTTCTTGCAAAGATTTGCCGCCAATCGACGGGCTACCTGGCGTTCGGTTCTTTTGTATTCGATCATTGAGAATCGAAAAGGAATCGAAGATCTTTCCTCGAATAGTCGTCGAGGCAGTGTACAGCGGGCGTTGAAGGAATTCGTGGATATGCATTTTCGTGTGTGTGTACATATGTGTATACACTTGTAAACGTAGCGCGTACCAAGTAATTCCGATTGACACAAAACGCTTTCGTATACTTCAATGGTCAAAAATATTTTACTGCCCACGAATATTGAAAAAAATCTGTCAGTGTCCTTCTAATCTTTTTTTAACACTCAATTTTACGTTACATAAATTTTATTAGGAGGCAAGGGTAAATATGGAGCAAAGGGGACCCACTTTCGATTGACTTGCCTTTAATATATGTTGTGTAGGGACCCTTCCTGAACAACTTTTTCCTCTAACACAATTGGGGGTTGTTATTTATTAAAAAGTTATTAACAAATAAAGTTAATAATTCATATAGCTATTTTCCTTATACCAGCCAGTCCTAATCATCTTCTCCTTCACATTTGTTGTTACGAATACACCCCTGAGTAGCATACATAAAGTTTTATCCGTCGCTCATTGTGGTGAACAGCACACGCATGAGAGGGGGGGCTGCGCCCCCCTGCAATCCTCCACTCACCAGCCCAAAGACAAACCAAAAACAACCCAAAAACAGCCCAAAAACAACGCAAACAAACATATAAAGAAACAATTATTTGTTTTATTCATTATTTATATTTGTTTGTTTTTTGTTTGTTTATTGGGTTTGGGTTTTTTGGTTTGAGTTTGGTTTGAGTTTGGTTTGGATTTGTTTGTTTATTGGGTTTGGGTTTTTGGTTTGGGTTTGTTTGTTTGTTTGTTGGGTTTGTCTGTTTGTTTCTTTAGGTTACTGGGGTTTTTTTGGGTTGTTTATAAACATATAAACAAACAATTATTTGTTTTATTCATTATTTATATTTGTTTGTTTTTGTTTGTTTTGGATTTGTTTGTTTATTGGGTTTGGGTTTTTGGTTGGGTTTGTTCGTTTAGGTTTTGGGTTTGTTTTGGGTTTGTTTGTTTGTTGGGTTTGTATGTTTGTTTCTTTAGGTTACTGGGGTTGTTTTGGGTTGTTTTTGGTTGTTTTTGGTTTGTCTATGGGCTGGTATGCGGCGGGGGCAGGGGGGCTGCAGCCCCTCCGGTCATACGTGTACTGGCCACCATGCAAGTATTTCATAATCTATTTATGAATTTTCTTTTGTTAATAACTTTTTACCAAACAATGAGGACGGATAAAACTTTTGGTATGTTACTCAGGGGGGGTATTCTTAACAACACATGTGAAGGACAAGATAATTGGGACTGGCTGCTATAAGGAAAATAGCTATATGAATTATTAACTTTATTTGTTAATAACTTTTTAATAAATAACGACCCCCAATTGTGTCAGAGGAAAAAGTTGTTCAGAAAGGGTCCCTAGATAACATATATTAAAGGCAAGTCAATCGGAAGTGGGTCCCCTTTGCTCCATATTTACCGAGGCAAGAGTTAACCAATTTAATTGAAAAAATTACGAAATCAATTTGTAATATTATTTCACAAGATCATTGGAATTTCTCAGAGACCTCTATTGATCTTCCTGAATATACAAAACGATTCATATTATTTTTCTCATTAATTATTGTGTAATAATCATTGAAACGCAAATAATTCGGCTTTTCTGAGTAGCAAATATTGCTGCCAGTGTTTCCGTAGTTGTTGAAATACTTTTGTCGAATACTGTATACGATATAACGTTAGAAAAAGAGGAAAAAGATTATTTGGTCGTGGATGGAGGTGCAACGAGAAACGACAATCGATGGGAATAAGATAGCGGCGTGACTTCGGTACGGAACGAAAATTCGTGCGTTGAATATCATCGGTGCGGGTTTTTTTTTTTTTTTTTTTCTATTCCCGAGAATGGGACGTGAGTGAGAGAGGATTGACTACCGTGATACACACATCGTGTAAAATATATTCATACGAGGGGAAATAACAAATTTTCGATGTAAATTAAATTTACTTTATAATTTTTGTAATCATTTACTCACCAACGGCCATTTTGTTCCGTTTTGATTCCTCGACGAATCTAATTCGAGGCCTGAAACAAAAAATATATAAAAATGCATTTCAATATCGTAGTATTGAGAGTATTTTTTTTTGGAAAATCTTGTATTTGAGATTGAAATTGTTTTTTTTTTAACAAACGTTGCTATTCGTACATCCCGACCATGACCGACTATATCGTTCGACCCGGCTCGAATTAAAATCCACCTGGGAAACGAACGCCGAGCACGAATTTCCCGTGTACTCGATTTAATTCACAGCATCCCGGAGAGAGCGCTAATGTATATATATATATGTATACTTATGTATGTATGCACCAGAGTACAACACATGCCGTCCCTACTTTCATTCATCGCTAGGAATAGTCGCAAATATTATATTTAGCGCACTTCTAACTCGGCCTCTCTTTCACTCGCTCTTTATCGCTTTCTCTCTTGCTCATGGATCTTGCACTTACGAGTTCTGATGCCAGAATGTATCAAAGTGGACACAAACTAGCTCATTCACGTTTTCCATGTCAACTTGACAACTGAGGTAATTTTTTTTTATTACATCGAACCTATCAAATTCAAAAAGTATAGCACCACTTCCTTAAAACATAAAATGGTGTCAATCGCGATTATACTTTTTTTGAAATTCAATCGCGAATTTTTGTCTGAGTAACAAAGCATATCCCGTTTGTTCGTGCAGATTGAATTGCCCCTTTGGGCAATCGCGCGCTAAACGCGAATACAACGCGAATTATAAAGCTCATATTATTTCATACATAAAGTACTTGCTGTTTATGAAGTTTAATAGATAAAAGTATAATATATAATCAGTCAAATCATTCAAATGTTTTTTTCTTTCCAATCCTTTTTCTCCAGTAATATATTTCTTCGATGTGACAATTTAGTTGAATCGAGCTAATTAAATTGTTTTTAGAAAAAGTTTTTCTCTATTTCACCGGATTATATCCTCGCATGAAACGCATACATATGGCGAATATTGGAAAACACATTTTATTCATTTTAGCAATTGTTTTTCTCACTGTCATTTTGTTTTCCCTTAAGGAGATAAATAGGGTTAGGACAGCGTTTTCTCAATGATTTTCATGAATTTTTTTATAGTATAAAAAATGAATATAATTTATTGAAACTTTGAGAATATTTTATACATATATTTAAGTATATACTATAAAATTTTTGAAGATTTTCCTTGAAAAACACCAAAGATATGAGCGACCCTATATTGCAGGTCACAATCAGACTCAGCATTTTGCGTACATTCTGGAAGCCTCAATTTTCATCTGAAATCAAACGAGGTTGGAATTTACCTTTATTACATGTCTCTCTTCTATATGAACCTAAATGCTATCAAAAAAATAGAAAATTGAATTTTTTACAGGGGTCAAAACAAAAAAGCATGATTTTTTCCCATTTTTTACAACTTTATTTGCAAAAAAAAAATTATTTTAAATAATGATAATATTCCGATTTTAGGTTCATATAGAGCGCAATACTGTGAAGAAAGTAACTGCCAATTTTTGAAACGATTGGTTGAAAACTTTTCAAACTAGCGTGTACGCAAGTAAAAAAAAAGTCGTTTTCAGAAAATGAATTCCTATAAAAATTAACATTTGTCGAGTAGAAATTACATTTAAATATAAATATAGTAAAATAAATAAATATATTTAAATGTAATTTTTGCTCGATAAATGTTAATTTTTATAGAAATAGACATTAGAAATTACATTTAAATATACATTTAAATAGTAGAAATTACATTTAAATATAAATATTGATTTCTCGGAAATAAATATTTATATTTAAATGTAATTTCTGCTCGTACAAATGTAAATTTTTATAGAATGTTAATATTTATTTCAGAGAAATGAATATTTATATTTAAATGTAATTTCTGCTCGACGAATGTTAATTTTTATAGAAATTCTTTTTTTTTCTGAAATAAATATTTATCATGATTTTTCGACTCTACAAATCAATTACAATCAATAAATATTCAACAATTGCCCGTATAAACTTTGTTCGTTAAAATTTAATATTTTTTTCTTACCGTAACGTGATTTTTAAAATATTTCCTCCTGAATATAAATTGATCGTTTCAGGGTATTGATGCAAAACGAATTAATCTCGAGATTTCACGCGATTATTCTTTTTTATCTGATGTATCGGCAGAACTATCGGTATAATTCCTCGAATTCACGAGGACGCCCGATCGCGCGCGCGCACACGTTCGTATCGAAGAATGCGCGCACGCCGAGAGAAGAAGTCTTTTGTGCATTCGGCGTTGATATATTTGCAGTTACCGATACTCTTTTCGTTGCAAGAGCGCGTACGCGTTTCTCTCGAGTACCTCGAGAGAAACGTGAAATCGTGAATGTGTGCGGGAACGTTTGCATGTACGCAAAGGAAGCTTTATGAAGTAGTGTGCTTAAAACTGGAGACTATTTCCGTCCGTGTCCCTGCATCGAATATATCCCTCCGAAGAGCGTGGTAGCTCGCGCTCGGGCTAAGGGAGAGGATCGTGCACACACGGGGGAGGGAGAGGAGTTATCTCGTTCCAAGTGCATTAATGCATCGCACGCGTGTGAAATTTTCACGCGACCGTGTCCCGCACCCCAATCAGGGACTCTTGTCTTTGTTTTTTTTTTGTTGTTGTGTTTCACTAAAAAAAACACTAGTAGTCTCGCGATCGAATTCTCGACAGAGTCCAAGTTAAAATCCATTAGAATTATACTTTGCATGGAAAAAAATTAATTTACGTGATTTAAAATGAATTTTTGTTGTTTATAGAAGATTTATTTCGATTTTACGAAATTTAAGTCGAATTACGTAAACTTTATTTGTCTAACGTGGACCAATTCAATTTACTGAGACGGTCCGATCTGAATTTTCCCTAAATTCAGAACATTTATTTATTCCCGTTTACGATCTTTGATTTCTAATTAACAACCAAGTACTTTTTCTGTGTATAATTCTTCAAATTGATCCTTAAAACAGATCCCTGCGAGGTTTCATTGAAATCGGCGAGATGTTCTACGTTCGCGTTAAAAAAATATTTAAATATTATTTCAAAAATATTGTAGGAGAAGAATGAATTTTTTTTTCACAATAAAATGAATATCTTAAAAATAGAACTCTTCTTACAATATTTTATCTATCGATTTGAATAATTTTTTTTACACGACGAAGAAGAGCAAACATATTCTTTCGCAAAATAACCAGGAGCCGTCATTAAAAAAAGATAACTCAATTCTTTCGAGCAATTGGTATATCAATTTAAAAGTTATTTAATAGGTTTTTATTTTTTATGTGCTTTTGAAAAATTGCACTTCTATATAATTCGAATAATATCTTGCAGAGAAATAAAAATGGCGCCTCGAGCCATGCCTATATAAGAAGACAAATTTATGGCATATCTCGAAACGATTGACGTTGATCGTCGCAAACGTACCGCGCTTCTATATGTATTGATATATACACACGTAGACTTCGTCTTGTATCACGTTGAGCCTATATATCGTCGGGTATATAGTTTCGTTGGCGGTCGGGCGAGAATAGAAAATACGGAATTAGATTCGATTAATTATTCTGCAGGCGCAACGCGGCCCCAACGCTACGTTGGACATACGGGTATAAAGCCGATCGAGAAAATCGCTTCGAGAATTATCTAAACGGTGCAGGCTTTTATAATACCTCGTGCGTCTATACGTTACGTGATTTAACTGAAATGAACGTTTGTTCGCGCGTTTTTAGAACGCTTCGTTTTCGATTAAAGTGAACAAATAGAACTCTGAAAAATAGACACTTTCCCAATTGTTTATTCATTATTTTTGTCCACCCTCGGCAAGTTTCCTCTACGAAAATTCAATATTTTTTTTAATTCACAGAGTTTTATCTTATAATTTTACCAAGATCGGTCATTCGAAGATTTTTTTGTGCGTTAATTTCCAAATGAAGACAAATTAAATGTACTGATAGTCATAGTCGTAGTTTGGTCTAGAGCGAGATTTTTGACGTCATTTCTAATGTGCAATAACGTTTGAACCGTTGAAGTTGTCTTGATGAAAATTTACACGTGCATTTATTGATCCTTAGAGAATACTTGTACATTTAAAAAAAAAATTATTTTAAATATTTTCATATAGTTTTTTGCCTTGTTGCAACATGGTGCGCCGAAATCGGCGTCCACTCTGGACGATGTTGTATGCATCGGAAAAAAAAAAAATATATATATTCTCAATCTGTATGAGTATTCTGAGCACTGGTAGCAGAATTGGTACTTAAAAAAAAATTTTTATTGAGTCGAAAAATAATTTTACCGACATTTTATAACTCGTCGAATAATGAAATATCATTAATGAAAGTTCAACAGGCCGCCATTTGGTCAAAAAATTTTTTTTTAAGTACCAATTCAGCTACCAGTGCTCAGAATACTCATACAGATTGAGAATATATATATATATTTTTTTTTCAGATGCATACAACATCGTCCGGAGTGGGCGCCGATTTCGGCGCACCATGTTGGAACAAGGCAAAAAAACTACATGAAAATATTTAAAATAATTTTTTTTTTTCATGTACAAGTATTCTCTAAGGATCAATAAATGCACGTGTAAATTTTCATCAAGACAACTTCAACGGTTTAAACGTTATTGCACATTAGAAATGACGTCAAAAATCTCGCTCTAGACCAGACTACGGCCTTAAGAATTTTCAATAAGAAACTGACGCGGTGTATAAGAGGAACGAGAAGAATACTGGACGAAAAAATATTTTCAACTTACGATTTTTTATAATAATTATTACAGAACTAACGGAAACCGTATCAGGAAGTCGATAGCAGTAAAAAAAAAAAGGAAAATTGAATTTTCACTCCCTTCGTCACAGTAATTTCACGAGTTTCACGTTATAACGAGGCTGCACCATACTATAATGTCTTCTCCGACAGTTTTGAGATCTTTCTCTCTCTCTCTCTCTCATTGACGAGAGAACATTATATCTGCATATGGTTAAGGAAAAAAAAAAAAAACAGGCATGGTGTGTGCAGCACGTGCTATACTTCGAGAGAAGGCGTCTGGAAACGTTTATAAAGTGCGGCCGGATTGTAACCAGTGGGGGAGAGAACGTAAAACGAATGTGTACAGGCAACGAGAGGGGAAATGAGCTTGGAAGAGAGTAGGTACCGAAGGAAGAAGGGTTTCGGGCATCCGGAGGGCTTCTTACCACGGGTAAAACAATCTTTTTCGAAGCTTCTGGAGCGAAACGACTGGGATGCACTTAATATTCATTGTTATAGGATAGATTTATTTATTGGCTTATTTATTAATAATTGGCTATTCCATGATTAACGTTCTATACTCAAGAACTTATCTGTTCTTTTTAAAATGCATTTTAATCAGCCAATTTTAATCCGACCTTATTTTTCGTACAGAAAACGTAATGTTGAAATAAATCTTTCTTCGGCGATCATCGAACTAATACATTTGTGCAAAATGACTTACTACAAAAATAACGTATTAACGAACGTTGTGCGCAGTCGTGACTAAAATTTAACATTTCAATGAATTCCTTCCTTTTTCATAATTTTTCAAACTTCAAGGTACAACGTTCATTTTATGCCATTAAAAAATATTCAAATCAGCGTCTAATAAATTGTAAGAAGAGTTCAATTTTTTGAAATATTTGTTTCTTTTTTGAAAAATCCGCATCTCCGCGTACAATTTTTCAGATTCGAATCTCAATTTTCGTTTATATGCTCGTGAAAATATTTCCAACAAACGCTCGCTTGGGATTTCCGTCAAGATTTTTTTTTTTCATCTAGTCAAAAAGGCTGCCCCCCTGTCTCTGATGCACAAATTTTTATCCAACTGTCTTTTTGTCATTATTTTTTTTTAATTGCTACATTTTCATCTTTCGATCGGCCAACATTTTTTTATTTTTTTTTTTTTTTTTTTTTTTTTTTTTTTTTTTGTAGAATGTCAATCACCGGTGCCTATTTCTAGCAACCGCAAGTACGTGGCTTTAACGCATAGTTCGGACGATGGGGCAGCAACGTCCCTCAAATATAACACACCGAGTAAACGAGAGTACGGAAAGAGGGAGAGAGAGAGAGAGAAAGAGGGAGTGCACCTGCGTTACATTCCGTACTTCCGGTGCAGCGCGTGCCCTTATAAACATAACTCGCGCGCGTGCGCTTTCGTCACGGAACCGTGCCTTCCGTGATTATAACATGGTTGCATATATACATGCACATACAGCACGTGTTATCGTGCTATATTTGTCTGAAAGCGTTTTAGCGAGAATACTCTCCCCACGGCTTTATCACCGATATCACATTATTAGAGCAATTTATTGGCAAATTGAATGGAATCTATGCATATCGTGTGACAAATATAGCGAGGGTGCAATTTAAAATTTTAACGTTTCATTGTTCTTGAGCTTACGCAATAAGAACGAGTGGAACGATTTTCGCTCGTTATTAGGTACTTCATCGTCGCACTGGGTGCTATGCGATTGGAGCCAAAGCCTTGGAGGGCTCTCTCGGTTCTCGGTTCTTATAGATTAACGTCGTTTTCTCGCCCGTCTCTCTATATATCTGCTCTCTCTCTCCTGGCACACGATTTGCTCAAGACCCCAATTATATACTCGTCCAGGGTCGCGAATCACTGTCTATCGCGAGCATTAGCCAAAAAGTACTGCGTACCGAGAGAAAACTTAATTAATCAATTAATCATGAAACGGCAATGACACGATTGCCAATGAAAGAAAAATCACTTTGAAGCTTTTTACTCAAAAAACTAAAAGCGTTTTTCCGCAAAAGATTCTTCCTCCGTGTAATTTACTGATTAATGATAAAATCTTAATGACAAGGTGAACTATGTACAAAAAAAATGTTCAAAAAACGAAAATACCATTGAGTGTACATTAGATGGGAAATTCATACTTTGCTGGAGACCATTTGACTGTTCAATTATTGATAAATCGTTAATCACGGGATCGCAATTTACAAAAACGTTATTACTCCAAAAACAAAAAACAAAGATTGCACTATTAATCGATCTGTTAAAGCCAAGTTATTCACCCGCTGACTTCGTATTTACAAAAGTTTACTCCAATATGAAAAATCGTCGGAAATGTACTCCGAAAGGAAAATAAAAAAATTTCCCAAGCAACCAAAAAGTACTGCGTACCGTGAGAAAACTTAATTAGTCAATTAATCATGAAACGGCAACGACACGATTGCCAATAGAAGCAAAAATCATTTTATAGCTTTATACTCAAAAAACTAAAAGCGTTTTTCCGCAAAGTAAAAGATTCTTCCTCCGTGTAATTTACTGATTAATGGTAAAATCTTAATGACAAAGTGAACTGTGTACAAAAAAAATGTTCAAAAAATGAAAATACTATTGAATGTACATCAGATGGAAAATGCATACTTTGCTGGAGACGATTTAATTATGAAATTATTGATAAATCGTTAATCACGGGACCCCAATTAAAAAAACGTTATTACTCCAAAAACGAAAAACAAAGATTGCGCTAATAATCGATCTGTTAAAGACAAGTCGTTCACCCGCTGACTTCGTATTTACAAAAGTTTACTCTAATATGAAAAATCGTCGGAAATGTACTCCGAAAGGAAAATAAAAATAATTTCCCAAGCAACCAAAAAGTACTGCGTACCGTGAGAAAACTTAATTAGTCAATTAATCATGAAACGGCAACGACACGATTGCCAATGAAAGAAAAATCACTTTAAAGCCTTTTACTCAAAAAACTAAAAGCGTTTTTCCGCAAAGTAAAAGATTCTTCCTCCGTCTAATTTACTGATTAATGATAAAATCTTAATCACAAGGTGAACGATGTACAAAAAAAATGTTCAAGAAACGAAAATATCATTGAATGTACATTAGATGGAAAATGCATACTTTTCTGGAGACCGTTTGATTGTACAATTATTGATAAATCGTTAATCACGGGATCGTAATTAAAAAAAACGTTATTACTCCAAAAACGAAAAACAAAGGGAACACAATTAATCGATCTGTTAAAGACAAGTCGTTCACCCGCTGACTTCGTATTTACAAAAGTTTACTCTAATATGAAAAATCGTCGGAAATGTACTCCGAAAGGAAAATAAAAAAAATTTCCCAAGCAACCAAAAAGTACTGCGTACCGTGAGAAAACTTAATTAGTCAATTAATCATGAAACGGCAACGACACGATTGCCAATGAAAGAAAAATCACTTTAAAGCCTTTTACTCAAAAAACTAAAAGCGTTTTTCCGCAAAGTAAAAGATTCTTCCTCCGTCTAATTTACTGATTAATGATAAAATCTTAATCACAAGGTGAACTATGTACAAAAAAAATGTTCAAGAAACGAAAATACCATTGAATGTACATTAGATGGAAATGCATACTTTGCTGGAGACCGTTTGATTGTACAATTATTGATAAATCGTTAATCACGGGATCGCAATTAAAAAAAACGTTATTACTCCAAAAACGAAAAACAAAGGGAACACAATTAATCGATCTGTTAAAGACAAGTCGTTCACCCGCTGACTTCGTATTTACAAAAGTTTACTCCAATATGAAAAATCGTCGGAAATGTACTCCGAAAGGAAAATTAAAAAATGTCTCAAGCAACCAAAAAGTACTGCGTACCGTGAGAAAACTTAATTAATCAATAAATAAAATCTTAATCACAAGGTGAACTATTTAAAAAAAAAATGTTTAAAAAACGAAAATACCATTGAATGTACATCAGATGGAAAATGCATACTTTGCTAAAGACGATTTAATTGTGAAATTATTAATAAATCGTTCAGCACGTGATAGCAATAAACAAACGTTATTACTCCAAAAACTAAAAACAAAGATTTCACATTTAATCGATCTGTTAATGACAAGTCGTTCACCCGCTAACTTCGTATTTACAAAAGTTTACTCCAATATGAAAAATCGTCGGAAATGTACTCCGAAAGGAAAAATAACAAATTTCCCAAGCAAACTACACATTAATCAATTGATATTGGCTAAAAAAAAAATATGTATATTTATTCGAAAAAAAAAACGAAGAAACCGTTCAAATGCTACAGCGATGACATGAGAAAAAAAAGGAACATTTTCCACCGCAACATTCATTGCCAGGGCCATCTGCAACGGCATTTTTTCATCTTTTCTCCACTTTTTTTTTTAGTCTTCTCTCCTTCGTTCTCCGTCTGCGTCTCGTCGAAATATTCCTCGACGTTAAAGTACAGAATAATCACGCACAGCCCCATAGCATTTGAAATTATACATGTATATACATATATTTCTATGTGTTATATGCACATCGGCAGAAGAAGCGTCTGGTTCCGTTCGGCTGTCAGTTTCGGTCTATTTATGTACACCGCCTGTTTGTATGAGTGTGCGAGAGGGCGCTTTGGAGTATAGTACACTTCTGCCACCTCTCGATAGCCAATGAACCGCGTATTTCGTCCCTATTCTTCCAAGCAACAATTTAACATCAAATCACCCAAAAGTACTACTTGAAATTGTCAAAAAATAACAACGTATTACACAAACCTCCAAATCTTTGAAAAAAAAAACATCGTCTCATTGAGAAACATTGCATTTTTCCATCAGTATTTAAAAAAAAAAATGGTACTCACCACTAATTTCTTCGATCTTAAGAAAAAAAATCACTTCTTCAACACAAAACTTTCCATTATCGGCATCGCAAAGAAAAATCGTCTTTTGCAATATTCTCTGATTGATAAATAATCCTAAAAGCAACACCCCTCGTTTTTGTTCGATTGTCGATGAATCTGAGAACTTTTGTCGCGACGATACGCGAATTTAAAAAAATACATAAAAATCATTATTATTATATTCGTTGAAATCACAGTTTGCCATTGAAGAAAACGAGGCTTTTGAGATAGTTGAGTGTTTGACTGGTGTACGGTACGGCACGACACGGTGAACTGACAGCGCGAGGCACAAGCACAAGCTTCGGGCACACCAAGAGAAGGCCAACAGCAACAGAGCAGACGGAAGAGAGGAAAGATTCCGTTTGGGTTTTCTCTCTCTCGCTCACTCTCTCTCTCTGCTCTCTTGTACACTTGCTCGTAAAGCTTCTCTCGCTCTTCGCAAGCTCTGCCATATGAGCGCGATGGCAATGTTTGAATTTCTCTCGGTCTCCCTAACCGTGTGTGATGTTGGCTTTGGTCCTATTACTCTTCTTCCAACTCTTCGTAAATCGGGCCAAATAACGCCGAAGAGGGAAAAGATAGAGAAAGCAAAAGAGAGAGAGAGAGAGAGAAAAAATTCTGTACATACGAGAGGGGCCTCATCGAAGAACACCCGCGTCTTTCATACCAGCTTGTCGAGAATCTCGAGTTCCTTTCTGTGTCTTTGGCTGCTACTGAGATACGCGATATTGGCTTCTTGGCCAACCCACTAGCACCCACGCATCTGGCATCCGAAAGATCTGAGGGACGCCCATGCGTGGTCCATGCCTCGCCTCTCTCTTTCTCTCTCACTCTTTTCCATATATCGATACATGTATCTATTTATCTCGCTCCTTCGCAACGAAATAATTGACCATTCGAGTTTCACGGAATCTCCATTCGCAAAATGTTCATCGAGATGAACAAACCAATTTGCAGAAATGAATTAGCTTTTGAAAGAGGTATCGCTATTAATTCATGGTTGGAACAAAATGTGAAATGAAAATAAAATGATTTTTCAACCCCTTATGGTAGTAGTCTGGTAACTTAAGCCGATTTTCATGTCTTTTTTGGAGGGCGTTTTTTGTAGGAAAATAAAAATGAATCGTTTTGGATTTTTAGGATGTTTTTATTTACATATTAAAGATACAAAAAAAATTTGTTTGAAAAAATTTAATAGTTTATTATTATTATTATTATTGATTGAAGTTGGCACCTCGAAGTTGGCAGCCCGGGTCATAACTTTTTTTCTACCGAACCGATTGCTTTCAAATTTTAACAGGCTACTCTACACACTTATAGTTCTCGTCGGAACTACCGAGAAATTTTTTTCGCCCCTAACTTTTTATTTTACAACCCCTTCTTTGTTAAAATAAAAGGACTTTAGCAAAGAAGGGGTTGTAAGATAAAAAGTTAGGGGTGAAAAAATTTCTCGGTAGTTCCGACGAGAACTATAAGTGTGTAGAGTAGCCTGTTAAAATTCGAAAGCAATCGGTTCGGTAGAAAAAAAGTTAGGACCCGGGCTGCCAACTTCGATCAATAATAATAATAATAATAATAAACTATTGAATTAAAAAAAAAAAAAAATTTTTGTATCTTTAATATGTAAATAAAAATATTCTACAAAAAAAAACGCCCTCCAAAAAAGACATGAAAATCGGCTTAAGTTACCAGACTACTACCTCAAGTGAAAATCTCTATAAGTCTAAATGACCCAAAGTTATCCTCGTTATAACTACTGATCGGCAACGTTTTTTCGGCTTTTAAGAATTGTAAAAGGAACTAATGTTTTTTATCAGTATAATAAATATTACCCTCGGAAAAGTAATAGATTAAATTTAGGATAAATTCTTTTTTCCCCGTGGTCTCTTCTTAAATACACTGCCGGAACAGTCAATACTTTATTTCGTTAAAAGTTCCTTGAGCGTGTTAAAAATTGAACGTGTTAAATTCATCGAATATCACTGGAGTTCCGAATGAATTAATTTAATTGCAGTAAATTTTGTTGGGTCGAAAGAAGAAAAAAAAAACTTCGAACCAATTCATCACATTTCATTGATCTGCAAAAATTGCGATCGGTTGGCCGAAGAGGGGAGAAACCATTTTGTTTTTTGCTAGTGGATGGCCGTAGGGGTTCTAAAATCCGTTGCGAGCTCCTCGCTTTTCTTATAACACGTCTACGTGTTGTTCGCGGTCATGGGTGCGTGTCTGTCACGGATGTGAATTCGCGACGAGCGGAGCGTAAGTTCACGGCCACTCTGTTAATGCATATATATATATTATACATAGTATATTATACCGTAAGGGTGTGAGAACTCCCCTTGGTCTTCCCTCTGCGATCTCTCTTGTCCTGCGGACCTTTGAGACGACCCAATCTTTGTATCAATATTGACATGCATTAGGTACCTCGTAAACCAAAGCTAGCTCTATACCCTATACTGATTTTGCTTCACGTGCAAATTCTCTGTACTTAGTCCGTACGGCTAATGGAATTACTCGGTTGGAGAGTCTGCTAAACACGTGCCGTCCATGTGACGAGCAACAGAGGCTTTCATCCCACTCCGAGAAATGATTTGCCCTTGTCCTTCGAGGAAATCGTCGTTCCCTCAAATACCAAAGGTCTTGTTACCGTAGCTCGACCGACAATAATTTAAGATGAACAAAATGTAGGACACGTTTCGTGTCACAATCGAAATTTGAACGGGGCCAAGAAGGAACTGTGTCGCAATGAAAACGACGAATTAATTGCGGAAGGCATTATTCGTCGATTCTGCAAAGAGCCAAGCAAATTCGACATACAATTTTTATAAATTTACAGGCCTCTTTTGCATTTATCATTCTACAAAATTTCAATAAACAAACGCGTTCGTTAAACTTGACTGAAAGCTTTTGTATATAATTCAGCAAATTTTGTTTGACTAATGAAGATTTCTCAATTTTACAAAATCATCAATCTTTACGCGGAATCGTCTTACCGACTGAGACCATCGGCTAACGGGTTGATCGATGTTCCCAACAGATGTCTCGGCAATGTTCGTCGGGTTTTAAATGAGAAATCGAACGTTCGGAAGCGAGGATAACGGTCGATCGTTAAAAACTCGTGTAACGTTCTAATAGGTACCGTAAAACGCCGTTTGAGATTCGTATCGAATCGAAGGTTCTCCGGTGATTTGTATTGTAGTTTTTTTGTTTTTTTTTCTATCATTTACTGTATGTAATCGACCATAGCGTTTGTATCGATTGAATCGTGCTCTATACGTCGTGTAGCATTTATGAATCATTTAATTCGCCTAATAATTCAAATTCATACAAAATTATGTAATATTCAACGAACATTATTTCGACTCGATAAATCGCCTCTCTTTTTTTTCTCGTGTTTTCTCTCTTTCCCTTTGTTATCTCAGCAGTTTAGCAGACGGGCATTAAGCGAATGAATAATAAATCGAGAGAGCCGATAGCGTGATAGATCAAGCCCAGTTGTGGTTTAACGCACCGGACGAAACGATAAGGATATGACGATGACACTCTCTCTCTCTCTCCCTCTCTCCCATGAGAGAGATCTTTTTCCCTCTCCTCGTCTTCAAGGTCCCTCATGATCTCAATAACGCTCGGAGAGTGAAAGTCACGTGTTTCAATGACTATGTCCGAGACCCGTTGGCTCGAACGACGATCTCGTATTCTCAAGACTTCCCGCGAGTCCTAGAGACAACGCGAAGCGTCGTTCGTGTTTAACAAATTCTACTGATTCTCGTTTATTTTTTAATCAAATTTTCTGATTTTGTTACGTAAGAAAATTGGTTTCTGACAATTGATGGACGTTTTCAGTGTTACGGATCATGGGAAAGTGACATTTTGAGCAATTTTAACACTTCAATCGACGATTTTTACTCCAAAACGATAAAAATTCCGATTTCTTTAAAGTATCACATTGTTCGACGTTAAAAGTTCGTTTTCGACCGGTTACATCCTTTCGTAGCAACGAGTTTGGTCTACGAAACGATAAATTCCGCGCTATCAACTTTTCCTTTTCGGAAAATCAGGATGTTACATCGCGAAAAAACATATCTACGATAATTAAGGTAACCAACACTATTTGGCGGATTCAAATCAGTCATAAATTTGTTGATTTCGAAAAATTGTCGCGCATTTCATTTGACAGTAATAAAAGTCTCCTTATGGCGGAATTAGTCCTACAATTTTTTATATTTTTAATTGAAAATTGATACGGAGAGGTGGTCAATTTGTGCTTCATTTGTCGGGGCTGTGAGTAATGTTCATCGGGTAACGAAATAGAGTTAAGAAAACAATTGACACATTTGCGCGTGTCTTCTTTCCCTCTAGTAACTGCCACCGCTCGTTGGCGTACAATATATAAAGGTTTTTCTTTCAAATTAAAGGGATCTCTGTGTATATTTCAGTACCGTTCATTTTTTATTATTGTCAATTAACGCACGACAATTTGTAGAAATGATTCTGAAAATTTTGTCCTTATTTAAGGTAGTAGGGTCTGGTAACTTAAGCCGATTTTCATGTCTTTTTTAGAGAGCGTTTTTTTGTAGGAAAATAAAAATGAATCGTTTTGGATTATTAGGATGTTTTTATTTACATATTAAAGATACAAAAAAAAATTTTTTTGAAAAAATTTAATAGTTTATTATTATTATTATTATTGATCGAAGTTGGCAACTCGAAAAAAAAGCGCGTGGGTGGCACCGGTGATTTTGGCTCTGGATGTTATCTGAAATAAAAAATTCTTCATAATTCTTAATCTATAGACATGTCATTCTGGTCGGAACTACTGAAGTTAAATTTCATGGATAAATAACAAAATGTTATTTATCCATGAAATTTAACTTCAGTAGTTCCTACCAGAAATAAATTTCATTAAATTTCATGGATAAATAACATTTCGTTATTTATCAGTAGTTCCTATCAGAAATAAATTTCATTAAATTTCATGGATAAATAACATTTTGTTATTTATCCATGAAATTTAACTTCAGTAGTTCCGACCAGAATGACATGTCTATAGATTAAGAATTATATCAGATCTGAAATGAAAAATTCTTGATAATTCTTAATCTATAGACATGTCATTCTGGTCGGAACTACTGAAGTTAAATTTCATGGATAAATAACAAAATGGCGGACTTTGGAAAAAAAAACTTTTTTCCAAAGTCCGCCATTTTGTTATTTATCCATGAAATTTAACCGGAAAAAAAACTTTTTTCCACAGTCCGCCATTTTGTTATTTATCCATGAAATTTAACTTCAGTAGTTCCGACCAGAGTGACATGTCTATAGATTAAGAATTATCAAGAATTTTTGATTTCAGATAACATCAAGAGCCAAAATCACCGGGGCCACCCACGCGCTTTTTTTTCGAGGTGCCAACTTCGATCAATAATAACAATAATAATAAACTATTAAATTTTTTCAAAAAAATTTTTTTTTGTATCTTTAATATGTAAATAAAAACATCCTAAATATCCAAAACGATTCATTTTTATTTTCCTACAAAAAAACGCCCTCCAAAAAAGACATGAAAATCGGCTTAAGTTACCAGACTACTACCTTAACTCAACTCGATCGCAGGTTACTTTAATTGGTATACAAGGATGACGCAACAGTGACATTACGAGTAGTTTGACGTTTCGATTGATGAGGATCTCTTCCCTTCCCCGGAGAGAAACTGCCGTTAGTGCACCCACCCCTCTTTACAATCGATCTATATATTATCTCTCTCTCTCTCTCTCTCTCTCTCTCTCTCTCTCTCTCTCTCTCTCTCTCGCTCACTCTCACTGCCAATGTCCTTGTTTTTTTTTTTTCTTTCCGTCGCTCGAACATTTCCTATAGGTTCATTCGTACATCCCTATAGTTGGATATAGAGATATATTGAAGTTACAGTATGTATACACGAAAGCCACTGTTACGACGTCTATATACCGTGAGAACTGCGCAGCTACGGTTTTAACGACTAAACTCGAGTGCGCTCGCGCGTTTCTCGCGGATTTCCCGGGGAATCGGGACTTTCCGGGCCTCGAGCAGTGTTTTCCCATCATTTGTCCCGACGACACGATTGCGATCGTCACGGCAACAGGTGAGACGACCGACGATCAGGGTTAACGGAGAATATATAGGAAGTGTGCGCGGGTGTGCGAGAGATACACGGGGGGCTAAAGTAGGAAGAGGAAAGAATTATCATAGAGAATCGGAGCGGACGACGCGAGCAGACGACAATTTAAACCCGAGTAAGAATAACATTGACGGTCATTACCGAAATATTATCGAGATTTTTTGTGAAACTTTGTGAAACGGTGAATTTTACGAACGCGTCAACTCTTTCCGTTTGTGAATTTCGACAATTTTGTTGGTTTTTTTTTATTGACGTTTAAACTCGAAAAATCACGATGAGCGTCGAAGATATACTGAGCTACAAGCCCAGCGACGACGAGGACTTTTACGGTCTGCTTGGCTGCGACGAATCGGCATCGGTAAGTACATTTTACGTTATTCTCCTTTTTTTTTATCAATCGCTTTTTTGCTCTTTGATTATTCCGAAAAATACATAGATTTTTATGCGCAAAATTGCCGGAAAGTTAATTCAATGAAATCATTGAACGGTTGAGAGTTGTTCGCAAATTTAAATTTTTCGCACCTTTTCCCCGGTCTCGTATTCTTACAGACCGAACTTTAAACGAGTTTTTCATTCATGATTTCGTTAGAGCAAGTTTTTCATTTTGCGGCGTGAACGTCCCGAAGTTTGAATTCATTTAGTGTTCTCAAAGTTAGAAGATTGTCGAGTACAGCATGTTTGTTTATTTTTTTATTTCATTTTCGCGTTTCTGTTTATTTTTTGTTATTATTGGATTTGAGAATTTTTAAATAATCTTCGTATTTGAATTGAATTCCAATGCATCCGTAAATTTTGGCGAACTTTCAGTAATTTCGTTCTCGAAATTATACTTAAAAAAAAAATCTTTCGTCCCTCTTTCATCCAGTGTTCACTGTTACATTTGAGATTATCAAAAGTGTACAGTAAAAAAAAGTAAGATTCACTGAAAATTAGGAAAGAAAATTGTGAATGTTTTAACTGTTTTTTATTTTATTTCAATGCAATGAGCTAAAATATTGGTGAAACGTAAATTTTGCTTATTCAAAGATTAGATTCCAATAAAAATTGAACGAAATCCTTGAATTTTCGAGATATTTTGGTAAAGAGACACATTCCAAGTGTTCCGGTCATTCCTTAATTAGTTTTGGAGAACAGAGCCCTCTAAAATTATTGACAACAAAGAATTTAAAAATTGAGACCGATTTATAAAAAAGATTACACTTTAAAGAAAAAAAAATATGAATATTAGTGAAGAAAGTTTTTTTTTAATAGCTTTTTTGATTTTTTTTTAGCATTATTATAGTTGCGACTCAATTCTCTTAATATGTTGAACAATAATTTTTATTTAATATCATCATTTTACCGCGATTGTACAAAAATTCTCGTCGAACCTAATTTGTTTTATTATTTTTTGTTCAACTCGGCCGTACACATCCTTAAGAGCGTTGTAAATTATTTCTGTATACTTGGCGTGTGAAAAAAAAAGGTCGAGCAAATAACCGCCGAGTACAAGGCCCTGGCGCTCCAGTATCATCCGGACAAGAACGAGGGCGATAAGGAGGCCGAAGCGAAATTTCAGCAATTAAAGGTGAGCATTTTTATCGATAAATTTAGCCGCGCGAGACTCCTCGCGAATATGTTTTACATTTATATATATATTTTTTTTACCGCTGTACACAAACATCGCGGTCGATAAATTCGTGGCTTATCTCGTCGTTCTTGAGAAGAAAAAAAAACCTTTTTTTTTTCTTCCTCACAGCACGCTAAGGAGATACTCTGCGATCCGGAGAAGCGGAGCAACTACGACAAGTGGAGGCACAGCGGAATATCCATAAGCTACAAGCAGTGGCTCGGCATGAAGGAGTCTGTGCATCAGGTGAGTCGTGTAATTAATCATATTATCGCGCACGTTTCGACGACTATTCCTATACTCGATTTATAAAACACACGCCCAAAACAATTCATTCGCCCGTTAGTACATTTTTCTCCTCTGTTCAATGCAATTTTATTTCGCTATTTCTTACAAAATACCATTTTTTACATATTTTTCGCTAACCCTCAATTTTATAATTTAATTATAAACAATTATTAATCACTATTAATTGGGTCATGTGGATTGAATGTTGAGCGACGACTGAAAAAAACAAAAAGAAAAAGACATTTTTTTACTCGTCGCTGAACGGTAATGATTTGAATTGTAATTAAATTGTATCCGGAACGAAACGGCAAAAATAAAGTACAAAATGCGGAAAAAAAATCGATTTTACATTTTGGACGAGGTCTACTTTCAGGGTTAGATTAAGGGCTGGCATACCCCTGCGCGCGTTGAAAACCGAGTAGATTTGAAAAATTATTATAAAGATTATATGGCGGTATATACCGATAATTAAAAAAATTTAATTGTTGGTCTCACATTTTTTATTAACTTTTCAATTGTACGAAAAAAAATAAATACATTTTTTTCTTTGAATATTAACATTATTTTTTACGGATATAAATGAACTACTGATAAAAACCATGGCGCCTCCCTGTCGACATCATAACTTCAATAAAAATTATCCAATCTGCAAAAATAAAAAAGAATCTAGTAAAATAATGTAGTAGCAATAGTCTGACGGAGGGAATTTATTTTATTTTTCAAAAATAAAGAAATTACAGTATTTCAAACTTTAGTATGAAATTCAAAAACAAAATTAGTTGCTTAATAATTTATGAAAAAATTGTCCAACCAAAAAATAAAAAAAAAACCCTCTCGTCAGAATATAGAGAAAATAATTATCAAGATTAAAAAAAAAAGTTAAAAAGTATTCAAAATTAACTGAGTTATCGTGCTGATACGGTCTAAAAACATAGTTTCGAGGAAAACGCGTCTAAATAATGTTAATATTGAAAAAAAAAACATTTTTAATTTTTTTTCTCATAGTTGAAAAGTTAATAAAAATATGTGAAATCAACAATTTAAGGTAGTAGTCTGGTAACTTAAGCCGATTTTCATGTCTTTTTTGGAGGACGTTTTTTTGTAGGAAAATAAAAATGAATCGTTTTGGATATTTAGGATGTTTTTATTTACATATTAAAGATACAAAAAAAAATTTTTTGAAAAAATTTAATCGTTTATTATTATTATTATTGATCGAAGTTGACACCTCGAAGTTGGCAGCCCGGGTCCTAACTTTTTTTCTACCGAACCGATTGCTTTCAAATTTTAACAGGCTACTCTACACACTTATAGTTCTCGTCGGAACTACCGAGAAATTTTTTCACCCCTAACTTTTTATATTACAACCCCTTTTTTGCTAAAATAAAAGGACTTTAGCAAAGAAGGGGTTGTAAAATAAAAAGTTAGGGGTGAACAAAATTTCTCGGTAGTTCCGACGAGAACTGTAAGTGCGTAGAATAGCCTGTTAAAATTTGAAAGCAATCGGTTGGGTAGAAAAAAAGTTAGGACCCGAGCTGCCAACTTCGGGGTGCCAACTTCGATCAATAATAATAATAATAATAAACTATTAAATTTGTTCAAAAAATTTTTTTTCTGTATCTTTAATATGTAAATAAAAACATCCTAACTATCCAAAACGATTCATTTTTATTTTCCTACAAAAAACGCCCTCCAAAAAAGACATGAAAATCGGCCTACCAGACTACTACCTCAATTTTTTTTTTCACCCTATAAACTTTGGAATAATTTCTCAAATTTACTCGGTTTTTAGCGCGCGCATACGTGTATGTATTTTTTTTTTCTTTTCGTGAAATGAAAAATTGACTCGACGTGATCGAGAAAATGATTTTGCGATGCAGTCGATGCACTGGAGTACGCCAAAGACGAAGGATCGAATGCTGCCCGACGGTAGCGGTGCCGGTGGCTCGCCTGGTCACGTTCGGGGTCAACCGGCTGGTAATGCACACAGGAGAGCATCGGAGGGTGGTGCAAACATTCATTATGGTCCACGTCGCGATGTCAATTGGGAGTCGCAGGCATCGAGCGAGGTTGTCAACAAGTTTCGCAACTACGAGATTTAAACGATCTCGTTGCGGACAATCTTCCGGGCAGCACACACACACTTGCTTGTATTACATACACGGAAACACACGCGATGACAAGGAGAACGTTTTTTTTTTTTTCGTCTTCCGAGATAAGAAAACACAAACAGAAATGAAAACACTCAGAACGACGGACCACCTTGTATTAGGAAAGATCTTCGGAGACCTTACATATCCCCTCTAATCGGTATTTGCATAATTCGCGGTCGCCTTTGCGCGATAAGCAAAGAAACAAACACTGACACTTGCCCAACAAATGATAAAGAGAGAATTGAAAAAGAGGAAACAAAAAAAAAGAAATATAAGATATATATATATTATGAATGTGTGGTGGTGTATTTATGGATCGAGAGAAATGAATTTATTTGGATAAAATTAACAATCGTTACATCAAACGGTACAACAAAATTTAATTTAATTTAAAAAGAAGAGTATGTTTTTTTAAGGTTTATTTTAATGAAGCACAATTTGCTTGATTTAAACCTCGTATTGCCAAAATTGTGTTCATATAACGCGGTTCGCCACGATGGACCATTCCCAGGAACATGTAATCCCCATCGTTATTCCAACAGCGAGACTCCTAAAAATGGCTTTTGATTACGCTGATTTCAAATTAAACTTCCAAATACCCAAAATTAAAAATGCCTGATTCGATACGAATGACAAAAAATAATCTGAAAAAAATTGGATCGTTCCTAAGAGTTTTGGAAACCACTTCTATTAAATGTGACAGAATCTTGAAATTTTAAACGACGAAATCAAAATAGCTGATACAAAAAAAAACTACTCCACTTGAACGAAAATTGGTATCTGACGATTTTGAGGTCCCAGATTCCGAGGTTAAGTGCGAATATTTGCCATTAACCAATCGACCACAAGTGTCAACTAAGGACACATTCTTTGGGAACAAATTTTCATTTCATTTTTTCGAATTACAAATTTTTTACATCGAATTTAAGTTCGGTCAGGAAAACCTCCGGGCATCGATTTTCGATTGTATCCAATAGCTTTTTTTTTTTTGTTTTCGTCGGTCATGCTGATTCTACTATTTACAATTTTGATAAATTGACATTGGGTCAGTGATTTCTAAAATCGCCAGGTACCAATTTTCCGTTCATACGGATGATATTTTTTTTCTTCAACACAAACTGACTGCGCCAAATTGAATATGCGAGGATTAAACATTTTTTCAAAATTAAATAAAATTAGTTTGAATTGAAGAAAATTGATTTTGATCGAACACAAATTCCTTTAAAATAAATAAAGTTGACTCTGATCGAACGAAATTCAATCGTGCATCAAACGATTTTCATTTCACTCAAATTCATTTTCCTCGGTGCGTAAATATCGTGAAAGAAAAAACTGGTCGGGAGCGAAAAAATCCCGATGGACCGTTATAATTAAGAAGAGCATTGATTGAGATCAATTATTGTCGTTGTGATGTTTAAGAGTTTAAGCGAGTTACATATAAACAAAAAAAAAACAGAAAATATAATTATATGTATATATAAATATATATGATATCGTTTGAACGACGAGGAAGACGTAATATGCGATTCGCCGAAAAGTGAAAGTACGAATAATACGTTCGTTTAATTGTGAGATCAATGGGTGACGAGGGATAGATATATGGAAAATGTATTGTGGAGAAAAAAGAAAAATGATTATAAAAGGAATATACTCGTATAACTGTGTGTTATCGTCGTGATGACTCGAAATACATTTCGGGCATGTAAATTGTATCCTCCGAGCATACAAACACGAGAGACATTGTGCTACACACTGTACCTTTCGACGCAAGAGCCGAAAAAAAAAAAAAATCATCATCGTATACGCGCGAGAATAAAACATATCGATAGCGCAGACACAACAAAAAAAAATCAATTTTTCTCACACAAAGAATTTTTATTTTCTATTTTCATTAATCATTTAATTCAGCAATTTCTTTTTCGTTTATCGTTGACTTTTAATCAATGGAAAATTAGCGAAAACGCCACAGTCGAAAGACTGCCAGCTAATCGCCAATTCTTCAAACTTCTCGATATCAATACGTTCATCCTAATTGAGCCACCTCTTTTTACGTGCTGTGAAAGAAAAAAAAAATGCTCATCTCTATAAAAGCATCTTCCGTACATTATTTTCCGAGAAAATCCCGTAACTTCATCCTCATCGAGTCTACATCGTGAAAAAAATAAATTTAACCGATGAACATTACATTATTTTACAAATCGACCAGAATGTATTTGCGTGAAATTAAATGTTATTCAGGATTATTGCACATTACGTAATTTATTTTCCGGACAAATTATAAACGTCAATTAATTCAATTAAAATTAACTTTATTATTGTAATTAACGAAAATGTACCTTTCCATTCGTTGAATCTGCGTTTTTTTTTCGGCGCCAATGTGACAAATAATATACAGTCTCGTATACAGCGTAAAATGTAAAAAAAAAAAAGATGTATAAATAATTAAATAAATATATATGTACGATAATGAGAGAAAGAGTTAGAACAGAGAGAAAGAGAGAGAGAGATGTGAGCAATCGAGTCGTAAAAATTTATAACGTTGGAATTCGATCGATTTCTCAACGGGTCAACAATATCATCATTTCGAAAAGTAACGAGCCCCATCTGTTACATCAACGTTAATCCGCCAATGGATTGTTAATTAGCCAATTGTAAATCCGTCGATTCAACGGGAGATTATGGGCGTTATATAGCAGAAACTTAATGGCAATTTGCGAGAAACAACCAGAGTCCGGTTAAACGAACATATGATCCGACGTGCATTAACCAAACGCATTTCGCCCACAATGTTATATGACAAACATGTGTCCATCCTCGTGGGGCATAAACGTGACACAATCCCCGGGATAATAATATACAATACAGCTTCGAGCTCGTTACATTACTCGTTACACGAATCGAGCGACCTTCTGATAAATCGTTGAAGAAAAAAACAAAACCAGCAAAAGCATGAGAAAATTCGATCGGAAAATGTGTACTCCAATAATGAAATTTCAATAAATGTGTTTAAATAACGTAAAATTGATCTCAATGCGTGAATGAAGTATCGTGTAATAATGTTATGTTGCGTGAAAAAAAAAGTATCATGAAAATTTACATAATACAATGAAGCAGGTTAAGGTAGACGTCTGGTAACTTGAGCCGATTTTCATGTCTTTTTTGGAGGGCGTTTTTTTGTAGGAAAATAAAAACGAATCGTTTTGGATATTTAGGATGTTTTTTGTTACATATTAAAGATACAAAAAAAAAATTTTTTGAAAAAATTTAATAGTTTATTATTATTATTATTGTTGATCGAAGTTGGCACCTCAAAGTTGGCAGCCCGGGTCCTAATTTTTTTTCTACCGAACCGATTGCTTTCAAATTTCAACAGGCTACTCTACACACTTATAGTTGTCGTCGGAACTGCTGAGAAATTTTTTCACCCCTAACTTTTTATTTTACAACCCCTTCTTTGCTAAAGTCCTTTTATTTTAGCAAAGAAGGGGTTGTAAAATGAAAAGTTAGGGGTGAAAAAATTTCTCGGTAGTTCCGACGAGAACTATAAGTGTGTAGAGTAGCCTGTTAAAATTTGAAAGCAATCGGTTCGGTAGAAAAAAAGTTAGGACCCGGGCTGCCAAATTCGAGGTGCCAACTTCGATCAATAATAATAATAATAATAATAATAAACGATGAAATTAAAAAAAAAATTTTTTTTTTGTATCTTTAATATGTAAATAAAAACATCCTAAATATCCAAAACGATTCATTTTTATTTTCCTACAAAAAAACGCCCTCCAAAAAAGACATAAAAATCGGCTTAAGTTACCAGACTACTACCTTAATACCGGGATTTGAAAAAAAAAAACAAACCAGAATTCATAGATACCCACGTAATTGTGCCTCTTTTTCCCAGTTAGTAATAACGATAATTTAACATTGTCGAATAATAATAATGATAATACGAACGGATAGGTCAAACGCTATTTACAAGAATTTATTGACAAATTGTTTGATGTTTTATCGATAAAACAGAGGCAGGAGAGGTATTTGAAAATAACATAAATCAAAATTCATAGACACCCGTACACAATGTGCCTCATCCTCCCAGTAATAACGATAATTTAACATTGTCGAATAATAATAATGATAATACGAACGAATAGGTCAAACGCGCTGTACACTATTGACAAATTGTCCAATGACGCCTGTCGACGTTTCTCTAGGCATTTGATATTTTAGCGATAAACGATGGGGCAAGGGGAGGTGGGCTTTTCTCGTGTGTTCTATACGGTATAACATTCATGCGACGCCGGTCGCTTTCTCATAGCCTGTTGCTCGCTGATTGGGAATTGGGGCGAGGCATTGTTTTGCGCTCGGTGGCACCCTCGCGTCGTTGAACCGATAGTTGGGTCTGTAAACCAACGACCCACCACCAAGAGGACAGAGAGCCAACGAGTGTATCTATATATGTAACAAAGAGCAACAGCCGCTTGTGTCTCGTTATCGTTTGTCACTCGTGGAAAACGCCCGACCGGCCACGAATCGCGTATACAGGCGATGGGTTATACAGCTCTTGGTCCAGCTTCTCGCTCACAATTTCTTCCATCTCTCCCGTTACTCCGACTACACGCGACGAACTGGAAGGCGTCGTCGATTTTTTTTTCTACCATCCCCATGTTTGTTGCATTGAGAAAGAAAAAAAAAAAAAAACAAGATCGCGAAAGTACCGCGAGCACTTGGAAAGTAGAAACAGTTTCACTGTTCTCCGCGTTCATTATTGGCACGAGCACGAAGCGAGGAAACTCGAGAAACAATGATGACCGGAAATGAAAAAAAAAGCTCTTCTGTACCGCTGTTGAAGTTTCATGTAGCTTCAGTGTTTGTGATAGCGCGAGAGAAGTGCAACCTACTTTACGCATTCTTCATTCCTATTTCCTCGTCACTCTCTCGCAACCGTTATTGTTTTTACTGTTTTAACTATTGTCCGTGTTTTCGAACGGGGTGATATTCTATACACAAGAATCTCGCAGGATGCGAACTTACATTTTCTACGAACATTCACCGATGGCATTTATCGATGTTTCTTTTAAGGTAGTAGTCTCGTAACTTAAGCCGATTTTCATGTCTTTTTTGGAGGGCGTTTTTTTTGTAGGAAAATAAAAATGAATCGTTTTGGATATTTAGGATATTTTTATTTACATATTCAAGATACAAAAAAAAAATTGTTTGATAAAATTTCATAGTTTATTATTATTATTACTATTATTGATCAAAGTTGGTACCTCGAAAAAAAAGCGCGTGGGTGGCCCCGGTGATTTTGGCTCTTGATGTTATCTGAAATAAAAAATTCTTGATAATTCTCAATCTATAGACATGTCATTCTGGTCGGAAGTACTGAAGTTAAATTTCATGGATAAATAACAAAACGGCGGACTTTGGAAAAAAAAGTCCTTTTGTTTTAGCAAAGAAGGGGTTGTAAAATAAAAAGTTAGGGGTGAAAAAATTTCTCGGTAGTTCCGACGAGAACTATAAGTGTGTAGAGTAACCTGTTAAAATTTGAAAGCAATCGGTTCGGTAGAAAAAAAGTTAGGACCCGGGCTGCCAACTTCGAGGTGCCAACTTCGATCAATAATAATAATAATAATAAACTATTAAATTTTTTCAAAAAATTTTTTTTTCGTATCTTTAATATGTAAATAAAAACATCCTAAATATCCAAAACGATTCATTTTTATTTTCCTACAAAAAAACGCCTTCCAAAAAAGACATGAAAATCGGCTTAAGTTACCAGACTACTATCTTAAGGAAGGGGTAAGGGTTTCAGCGTAAAAAAAACACTTTTTTTGCGATTTTTTTTCTCAAATATGGATTGAGCAATTTTATTCGAACCTTTTGTACATTATTGAGCATACTTTTGACAATGTTGTGTAATTTTTTCATGCAGAAATATTGAAGCATAAGCCCGTAACAGAGCTTCCCCCAGAACGTCTTGGAAAAAAAAACAATTTGCGGTGTTCACTATAACTCGGCCGGAAATTATCTGAAAATGAAAAACCATGAAAATTTAGTCGAATTATAATCAAATCTTCCCCCCAACGTTCTCTGATAAATTTTTTTCTCATTTAAAAATTTTTGGCGGCCATCTAAAGTGTGTACTGTTATTTTCCACGAAAAATTCCGCCATTTCGTGGGTGGGAAACACCCTTAATGTAAAAAAAAAAAATTTAACTAAACGTTGGGGGGAGGTATTTTATATGTAGAAAATGTGTACAAAGTTTGAAATGACTCGGTCAAGTAGTTTTTAAATGGCAGTGAACACGGTCTTTGAAAAAGTAGTGTTGAGAAAAATGCGTCTAAAGTTTATGAAGTAAAAAAGTGAAGAAAAAAATTTGTTCCAAGACGTTCTGGGGGAAGCTCTGTTACGGGCTTATGCTTCAATATTTCTGCATGAAAAAATTACACAACATTGTCAAAAGTATGTTCAATAATGTACAAAAGTTTCGAATAAAATTGCTCATTCCATATTTGAGAAAAAAAATCGCAAAAAAAGTGTTTTTTTTTACGCTGAAACCCTTACCCCTCCCTTAATAAGACAATAACTTCAAGAATATTGCTTAGATCGGTTCAAAATTTTAAGGACATATTCTTGAAATGTTAAACAATAAGATAAGACAAAAAAAATTTGATTTTTCGAAAGTGAAAACCCTTACCCCGCCCTTAAGCTCAATGAGTTTGTTACCAAACGTCGTGCAACGTTGATTCTAATGCTTTCGGCTATTTGACAAGTTTAAAGGAACAAAAAACCCCCCGATTTTTGAATCTTTATCGATTAATCGACGATAGTTTCGGTCCACTTCCAACTGGAAAATCGCCATTGTGCCACATGGATTTTCTTTCCTACGGAGGACAGATACCGCGACAAAATTTTCAAACGTTTCAAAAGCTCCAAATGATCATCATTTCGTGGCTTTAGAAAAATGCTACAAGCTTCTGTGCCATGCTCGCTACAAAGCGTCCGTGAACGGATTAAAGTTCGTCGGTAAATCACGCGGAAAACCCGATATACGAGACGACTATCCCGTAGCAGAGATACAACGGTTGGCGTAGTTGCGGGTGTCTCGAGCGAAGCTCAGAGTTATACGGATAAATGACAAGCTCCATTCGCTGGGGAGCATAAAGGACTCCGTGGAGTAATCACGAATGTCGAAGAGCTTTTCCGTTCCGCTTTCTGAAAGGGCACAAAGGATCACCCGTTCCATCTTCTCATTTTCTCTCTCTCTCTCTTTCTCTTTCTCGCATCCTCTATGTTTCTGCTCCGCTCCAAGCTTTCACGAGACATTTTATCCCTGCTCTTTCATCCGCGATGAACATCCCTCTCAGTAGGGCACTCTCGTCGCGTATTTAGTTGAGCCGCAAGTTCTCGACGTTGAGACTCATACTTCGGATGGTATCCACCACCGTTCACTCAATATCGAAGAGCCGTCAAGCACACCTTGTCTGAGTGTGCTCGACAGTTCTATAAAACTCTGTACGAGCTTGCAACTTTGACCTACCGGCCCTATTGTACTCTGTATCGTTTTTTTTTTCGACAAACAAATAGAAACCAAATTCGCACGATTTCAAACGTAAAATTAAACTTAAAGTTAGGCTCTTTTGGTCTACAGGCATTGGATTTACATTCTTTACAGTGTTCTCTTTCATTCAATTCCCGTTTATATGGAAAATCACGGAATCATCCGCTTACGCATATTCATTGTAGTTTGAAAAACTATTTTTTTTATCATTGAGTCTATGGGGTCTTACTGGATAGTTTCCAGTTCCTAATATTCGGACTTACACATCGAAATTCATGAACGCGAATAACGGACAAACGAAGGAACGACGTTGCCATCTAAATTCAATAAAATTGTTTTTTATTTAAAAAAAAACAAACCATTTTCGTTTTCGTTCGACAAATCAAAGCTGTGTTCCCGCGGTCAGGATATTTGTAGTAAACAAGCAATTTTACGATAAACACGAATCGCGTAGATATAAAGATGAAGAGATGTTCGCGCGACGTTGGAAACCCAAATTCAATCCAATTATCCGTTCGAGGACCAGGTAACGCTTCATCGAACCGTGGTGTTTGGGGCGGGAAGGGCAGGCTTCGCGAAATATATAGTTAACGGATTCGTGGTAGGTCTATGTGTGATTATAGAGGCGAGAAATAGGGAGAATAGAGGCCAGAGAGTGGGTCAGTTCTGGTGTCAGTATTCGATGGGATGCGGATCGATGCTCCGGATGGACCTTCGTGCAGGGGTTGCTCGTCGGCGTTTGGCCCAGTGGGTGTGGCTCGCCTATACTATCCCTAATACCGTACCTGTGATATTAACGATAAACGGTACAAGTAACGGTAAAAGTAGTAACAATGTTCGTTGACTAAAGTCAAAAATATTTAAGGCAAGAAAAAATATTGCCGCGCTACTGTAAATTTGTTTTAAAATACGGTGAATGGGGATTTAGTCAATCCGACGATACTTCCGTTTCCTTCGTTACTTTTTCGGCTCATCGGACGCCAAAATGTTTTGCTGCAAGCAAAAATTCTGTACTTTCAAATGAAAATTGATTCAAAGAAACGTCGAAGACAAATTTAGTCGAAAAATACATTTTATTAATCGCGTGCGAGAGACTCAGTTGGCCAACGGTATTGTTTAGCCGGAAAAGTTAAGAGTCGGCGAATATACACGTCAACTGAACTCTACCCTGATGGAAATTTGCTATTCGCCTCTGGCCACGACGTAGTTTCAGCCCTCGATTATACGACACAGCCGAGGGCGCGACGAGATGAAAAATTAAACGCGCGACAGTTTGTATATCGATGATGGTTCGAGGCCAAAAGGTTACATCCCGGGCTTATAAGGATTGACGGAACCTTCCGGTATTGCGAAGGGATGAAATATCATTGACGGTCGGTAACGAAGGCTGTTATCCAACGTTCTACGAAATTCTCTTCCAATCTTCGAGTGGATAAGATCACAAAATGAGTGCGAAATAATTGTTCAATGTTTATTATTAGAGAATAATTATTTCGAACTATTTGTGGTATTATATAAGTCATTTTTTATTTTCTTTACAACGGTTATACATCCGGTATTTCATAAGATCACTTCGCGAGAGATGAGAATCATGAGGACGAAATATTTTTTTTTGGCAGTCAAGCAAATCATTTTTCTCAATTTTAATATTCACAATGCATCGAAAATAATCACTTTCAATCGTGTTTGAGGAAGATCATAAATGCATTTCTACGAGGGTACAATTAAAATTCATTTCTGTCAATTAAAAACATTTATTGATGAACAACGTTCGTTTTGTCTTTATCTTTTATCCGTTGAAATACTAGAATATTTCGCGACAACATAGCCGTTTTATCAAGCGGTTATCTTAAGGTAGTAGTCTGGTAACTTAAGCCGATTTTCATGTCTTTTTTGGAGGGCGTTTTTTTGTAGGAAAATAAAAATGAATCGTTTTGGATATTTAGGATGTTTTTATTTACATATTAAAGATACAAAAAAAAAATTTTTTGAAAAAATTTAATAGTTTTTTATTGTTATTATTATTGATCGAAGTTGGCACCTCGAAAAAAAAGCGCGTGAGTGGCCCCGGTGATTTTGGCTCTTGATGTTATCTGAAATCAAAAATTCTTGATAATTCTTAATGTATAGACGTGTCATTCTGGTCGGAACTACTTAAGTTAAATTTTATGGATAAATAACAAAATGGCGGACTTTGGAAAAAAAAAAGTCCTCTTATTTTAGCAAAGAAGGGGTTGTAAAATAAAAAGTTAGGGGTGAAAAAATTTCTCGATAGTTCCGACGAGAACTATAAGTGTGTAGAGTAGCCTGTTAAAATTTGAAAGCAATCGGTTCGGTAGAAAAAAAGTTAAGACCCGGGCTGCCAACTTCGAGATGCCAACTTCGATCAATAATAATAATAATAATAAACTATTAAATTTTTCCAAACATTTTTTTTTTGTATCTTTAATATGTAAATAAAAACATCCTAAATATCCAAAACGATTCATTTTTATTTTCCTACAAAAAAAAGCCCTCCAAAAAAGACGTGAAAATCGGCTTAAGTTACCAGACTACTACCTTAAGGGAGGGGTAAGAGTTTCAGCGTAAAAAAAAACACTTTTTTTACGATTTTTTTTCTCAAATATGGATTGAGCAATTTTATTCGAACCTTTTGTACATTATTGAGCATACTTTTGACAATGTTGTGTAATTTTTTCGTGCAGAAATATTGAAGCATAAGCCCGTAACAGAGCTTCCCCCGGAACGTCTTGGAAAAAAAAACAATTTGCGGTGTTCATTATAACTCGGCCGGAAATTATCTGAAAATAAAAAACCATGAAAATTTAGTCAAATTATAATCAAATCTTCCCCCCAACGTTCTCTGATAATTTTTTTTTTTCATTTAAAACTTTTTGGCGGCCATCTAAAGTGTGAACTGTTATTTTCCACGAAAAATTCCGCCATTTTGTAGGTGGAAAACACCCTTAATGTGAAAAAAATTTTTTTAACTAAACGTTGGGGGGTAGTATTTTATATGTAGAAAATGTGTACAAAGTTTGCAATAAATCGGTCAAGAAGGTTTTAAATGGCAGTGAACACGGACTTTAAAAAAGTAGTTTTGAGAAAAACGCGTCTAAAGTTTATGAAGTAAAAAAGTGAAGAAAATTTTTTTTTTTTCCAACTTACACAGAATCATCGATTCCAGCTCCTTTCTTCGCTCGTTTCTTCTTTTAAAATATTGTAGTGTATAGTATACACTATATACTATATACACAATAGCAACGAATAAACTGTATACCTGTTCGACAGCTGCACTGCTAGCCCGACCGCCCGCAGCTGTTAGAGGTATAGCGTTAAAGGCCAGGAGATTAATAAGACAGTAACTTCAAGAATATTGCTTAGATCGGTTTAAAATTTTAAGGACATATTCTTGAAATGTTAAACAATCGAAAAATCGAATTTTTTTTTGTCTTATCTTAATAATACAAAAAAAAATTCGATTTTTCGAATATTTTTTTTGTATTATTATTTTTTTTTAATTATAAGTAACTCCGAAGATGAATTACGACGGTGAAAACAGTTAAATTAGATCTCGCGAAAATTGTTTATTTCAGCAATAATATACAGTTGCACAATGTCGCGACAAACACGAGTGTTCGCCTTAAAGGATGCTTCGACGACATTTTCTGTACTTCATCGTTGTACAGTAAAAATATTAAATAATTCAACGGTATTACAAATGCCAAATAACATTGATTTAAAATAATATCAACGCATAAAAATGATTGATGAAGTACTTAAAAAAAAATTTGTTTAACGAATCGTCAGAAAACTGCTTTTCTTTTGTTGTCAATAAATTTTTCTTATTATCATTATGGAAAATCAATGTTCTTGGCGTCTTTAATACAATTTTTTTTTTTTCAGATTTTCATCATATCGCGAAATTACCGAAATTACCGAAATTCCCGATCGATTAAAACTTCTGATTGGGATCGTAATATTAATTATAATTTATTTTCTTGCGATTGGGGCTGTCCGCGCGGCTCTCTCACTCGATACAATTCTTATCGCACTTGTATTATCAACGATATAACAATAGAAATTAATTCGTCGCGAAGCCGATAAGTTTAATCAACGAATCGGCGAGTACATATTAATCATACGAATAGCATTTTTAGTTTTCATTTTTTTTTTTAAATTAGTCTCACGTTCATTCGTGCGATTTGAAAATCGAGTAAACTCGTTTCGCACTCATAGACGCACATTTTTCTTTTATTCGCGGCGAAAAAATTGGCAAATTTAACGAACGATTGCGCCGCAGCTGCCGCACCAACTGCGTAAAAATTTTCTCACCATTTTTCGTCTTCGTTTTTTTTTTAATTAATTTTTTTAATATCTCATATTCGTGACTCGTTAATTCGTATATATTGTCCAAGTATACATTATAGTACAAAATCATGTTACAATCTCGCTGAGAAAGCGAGTTCGTTCGCTCTGCGTTTTGAACGAACGTTTTGAAAATCGTTATTCACGAGTGAAACCACATTATCGTTTTTTTATCGCCGTAGATCGTTCGATCTCGCGTCCGGCTGAACTCTCGTTTCGGCAATTGGATGGAGACGAGCGACTTGCGAAGCGACACGATGGCCGAAAAGGAACGATTTTTTTTTTATATTGCTTCTTTCTTTCTCGTCCGTTTAATAATTGCCGGGATCGACATCGGGTGCTTGATTCTCGAGAGTGCAAGGCCTCAGCAATTCTTGACCTCGCTCGTGTAGCCATTTGTTTGCAACTGTAACAAACCATTACGAGAATCATGTTTCTTTTTGTCGAACGATACATGCAATTCGTTGTTTCGATGTTTTACGATTGATCAGGAGGGAAATTTCGATTTTTACAATCGGGAGGGGATATTTTGAAAATCTTATTTTTCGAAAAAACATTCGAGTGTCTAGATATTGAAATAAAGGATTTATCATTCGAGATAAAAGAGATGTGCAGGCCCGACAGGATTAGAAAAGTGAATAAAACGTGGATGAAAGTTTTTATGAGATTAAAATCGTTATCTGCATACCCCATTTTGTTCCCGTGAGAACGGGACAAGCGGCGTGCCTTGTCTTGTAATCACCCTCGCCGTTTGGCTTGAGATTGAACCAGAACGCTGCGCTACCCTTTTTCGGCCATAGAGCGACGTTAATACGGGTAAAAACCGTTCCACCGCCCTGCTCCACGTCGCTCATCTATAAACAGAAATGAAAATAGTTAAGGTAGTAGTCTGGTAACTTAAGCCGATTTTCATGTCTTTTTTGGAGGGCGTTTTTCTGTAAGAAAATAAAAATGAATCGTTTTAGATATTTAGGATGTTTTCATTTAAAAAAGACATGAAAATCGGCTCAAGTTACCAGACTACTACCTTAATAAATGCAACGCAGCCGCGTCGTATTATAAATTTATTTATAACGAAATTGTTATTACGAAATTTGATAAAATTATCATTTCGTAAAATTTTCATTCGAATTAATGCAATATTTTTATCCGTAAATTCATTGACACACAAATGTCATTCGGAAAATTTGGTGACAATACTTACGTAATACAGAACGGTTGCTATGCGATTTCCGGTTCCGAGACTCTGGAAAGCGTTTGCTTCGTCTCGCTAAAGAAAATAAATAATGAATTAATAACAAAAAAAAAGCAAGAAAAAAAAGTTAAACGACGAGTCGAGTGGAATCGAGCTTTGATAACGAAGTCAAATTTACCCTTGCAAAGTCAAAATGCGGCTCATAATGACCACCTATCCCGTAATTAACGACTTGAAGCTCCTCGGCTGTCTCGACGGTCAAACTCGTCATGTCCTCGACCCTCTTACTGACAGCCTCGACGTAAGGATGCTCGTACTCCTGCAGCCAGGCGCTCTTACTTATTCGATAATTGGCAATCTCGAGCTCGCCAGTTTTGTAATTCTGAACGGTAGCGCGTTTAAACTGTAAACATGCACGAAACATTTGTGAGTGATTTTTTGAAGGAAACAAAAAACAGAAGTAATAATAATCGCGTTATTCCTCCGCGATCGGTTTCAAATTGTAGAAAAAAAAAATCGTACTGAGAATATCCGAACGAGTGAATCGCTGGAAACGATTCTACGTTCGTGTCAACCAAATGTTCAGGTCCAAATGTACATGAGTCATGAGAGGAGATGCATTTTTCTTTCAAATACAATAAATATTTTAAAAAATAAAAAAACTCTTAGAAACACTTTATACAACGATCCGAATGATTTTTTACACGCCAAATA
This sequence comes from Oxytorus armatus, assembly GCA_958009045.1. Lineage (NCBI taxonomy): Eukaryota > Metazoa > Arthropoda > Insecta > Hymenoptera > Ichneumonidae > Oxytorus > Oxytorus armatus. Next base: position 42,733,304 of record OY253744.1, read on the forward strand.
AAACTTTAATCACGGAATTCGTCGAATAAAGAATTTTGTACGAGACATACGAGAGACAAAAAAAAAATATTTCCCAACGAAACGTTTTTTTTTTACTTAAGGTAGTAGTCTGGTAACTTAAGCCGATTCTATGTCTTTTTTGGAGGGCGTTTTTTTGTAGAAAAATAAAAATGAATCGTTTTGGATATTTACGATGTTTTTATTTACATATTAAAGATACAAAAAAAAAAAATTTGAAAAAATTTAATAGTTTATTGTTATTATTATTATTGATCGAAGTTGGCACCTCGAAGTTGGAAGCCCGGGACCTAACTTTTTTTCTATCGAACCGATTGCTTTCAAATTTTAACAGGCTACTCTACACACTTATAGTTTTCGTCGGAACTACCGAGAAATTTTTTCACCCCTAACTTTTCATTTTACAACCCCTTCTTTGCTAAAATAAAAGGACTTTTTTTTCCAAAGTCCGCCATTTTGTTATTTATCCATGAAATTTAACTTCAGTAGTTCCGACCAGAATGACATGTCTATAGATTAAGAATTATCAAAAATTTTTGATTTCAGATGACACCAAGAGCCAAAATCACCGGGGCCACCCACGCGCTTTTTTTTTCGAGGTGCCAACTTCGATCAATAATAATAATAATAATAAATTATTGAATCTATTCAAAAAAAAATTTTTTTTGTATCTTTAATATGTAAATAAAAACATCCTAAATATCTAAAACGATTCATTTTTATTTTCCTACAAAAAAACGCCCTCCAAAAGAGACATGAAAATCGGCTTAAGATAGAAGACTACCACCTTAATACAAGTAATAAAAATAATTTTTTACCCTCGGTTGAGCCATTCGTTTGATCGTTTCGATCTCGTTGTCGTAAATGACGTCGTGATAGATGACAATTCTCGGCGCGAGATAAGCCTCTTCCTCCTTGAACGGTGCAATTTTGAGAAACGGTATACCACGATCGACGTAACGGCATCTTAAGTTCCTCTGGATCGTCGGTGATATCGTTATTTCACCACGACAAAGCATCTCGTATCTCTCGCGTTCCGTCATCTCGTCGACGGTTTTCGCTTTTTTCTCAACAACGGTAAATTGATTGCCCGGATTAACGTCATTACTGCCATCCTCACCGCGCTTCTTCTTTGTACGACTCTTCTGTATCTCCTCGAGATAATAAGCACGATTACCCTGTGCTCTCTGGTGACTCGGTACGAGCTCGAGAAGCTCGTTCGTCATACTCAAAGCTCGACCGACGTTACCTGGTTTAAAAATAAAATTACTAAAGTTAATGGCAATAATAATGACAGTTTTATCGATATAAAACGAAAAACAAATGGGAAAGATTTTTTTTTTAATATGAAAAAATTAATTGTTCACTCGAATATGGCTGTAAAATTGGATCGAATATTTTTATTCTTTTCGCGATCGTTCCACCCTTAATATCACTCTTGCTTTTCGTTGAGATGCGATTTAAAAAGAATTTTTATATTGTACATATTCTTAAAATCGAAACGATGATTTTTGCGAATTTTTTCATTACATGTCATCTCTTTAGATCGTTTTTTAAATGTTTCTTTTTAAAATTCTCTGAACCCCACTGAAAACTGAGAAATAGGGATCCGTCAAACGCGCATTCTCTAGGGAAAAAAATTGAGAAAAAAAAAGTTGGGTTTTGTTATTAATCGCGATATATTCAAAAAATTCTCGTGAAACGTCGGGCGTTGCCCGGAGGTCATTTTTCAACCTCCTGGGCTTCTCGCACTCTCATCCGCGGAGACGCGATACATTTTGCAAAGTAAGACCGTGTGTCTGGGTGAAAAACCGTCGGCCGAGGGTCGGTGTTAAAGATTAAACAACTATTATATAATTTATCCTCTCGAAGGTCCCTCTGGACGCGATAGCGATGCGATACAAGTCACCGAAGTTTATATTACGAGACTGCACGAATTTGTCGAGACCGAAATATTTCCTCGAGCTCTCCGCGAACGAAGGAAAAACCACGCAATTTCTCACGGCCCAAACATTCTCGTGTATAATTGTGCTCGTGGCTTTTGCACTCTTGGGGAAAAAAAAAATCTTTTGTGCCAGACATTGAACGCGAAAAAGTCTTTCGAGAAAGTTCTCTTTGGGATCGTTGAATAAATGAAACGATGGGATATAGAGAGCTTTGGACGCTGTGTCTGGACCGTTTTTACTCTCTCAAGACATTTTGTACGATCGATATTACGCGTCGGGAGGTTTTAAAATCGAAATACCCACGATTGAAAGGTAGGGAGAGGGGAACGACAATTCAAAATCCTGTGATAACATTATTATCGTTAGCCGAATGTTTCGAAGGACTCCCTGAGATAAATTCAAATCTGGATCGTATCGGACCAAGAATTATTCGATCATTAAATTTTTTTCTTCTCAATAATCATTCCCATTGCGATCTTGTGTCCGCCGTAATGAAATTTCGTTGAATAAAATAGAATGCATTTTATTCGAATGCACTTTTTCACGTTGAAACAAAATTTCGTCTGACTCAAACTGAGAAACAATAAATTTGCTAAAATAATATAAAAAAAAAATAAGTACAAAGAACTCATTGAGTCGTGAAAATAATTCATCCAATCTCGTTTTTTCGTTTTCCTTATCACTGTTTTTTTCACGAACCTTGCATGTAAGTGGAGAAAGCGAGATACTCGAGAATATCTGGTTTCGTCGTTGTCGTTCTATTCTGTTCCTCCTGTAGAAGATCCATTGCCTCCTGCATCCACAGTACAGTATGATAATGATCGCCATTATTGTACGACTGTCTTCCCAGCTCAAAGCAGTCGCCGGCTTTAACGTGACGAGCGAGAGGAAGAAAAACAAAAAATTTTCCGTTAATTAATCGTTAAACATGAAAATTGGATAACTTTCGAATTTTTTTCCACGTCAATCGGTAAAAGTTTTTCACGCTGATCAGTGTGAGTAATTGTGGATATCGAAGAGATGGAAGGGCTGAGAAAGGGCTAGGGTGAATTATCGCGCCGAGATTATTTTACCGAGTCACGAAAAATTCTCGCTCTTGACTCTCGTCAATTTCTGCGCCATGGAAAAAGTTCGATTTCTTCGTTAATTAACTCGTCCCTCGACGCATTTTAACCTCACTGATTTACAAGGTGCAGCGGAACGACCGGAAACGTATTTATCTGCTCATCGTTCGTACCCCCTCGGCCTCGTTCGGTAGATTTTTTTTTGGGGTCGAAAAAAAATGTAATAATGAATAAAGAAGCGAAGAAAAAAACGTACAACAATATACTCCATCCTCTCAGGCTATTCGAGAAAATTATGTCGATATGTTAAGAGTTTTTATTGAAATATTTGGGGAAATCGTTATTCGACACCCGTGGAGATAAGAGCGAGGAAAAAACTTTATTAAAATTCATGCAATATTATTTTTATGTTTTTTTTTTCTTCTTAAATAGTCGTCATAAAATATTTGCTTGTATTAATAATGGGATAAATGAGATAAAAAAGAAGGATTAAATTTAGGACTATCAAATGGAATTTTTTGAGAATTTTTTGCGATCTTTTTGGTCGTTGAAAAAAAAAAATAGCGTTATTTATTTTGAAAATTTATAATTACCACTCAGTCCCGTGCTGTATTGAATACCGTTTAGTAAACCCTTGGCCACTTGAGCGGTTTCCAGCTTGTACGTATCCTGAAGCCTCATGAGTGCAACGGCAGCGCCATTCAAATCCTCATCGGTAGGAAATTTGAGATCGTTTCTCGACGTTGTGATATTCGCGACGAAAGCCTTTCCCACGTCTTTGGTAATGAGCTCATCGACGCGTTTCCAATCTGTCGTCAAACGTTTTACCAGCAAATAAGCGTTTATCGGATTTGACAAATACTGCTGTATGTTTTGAGACGCTTCCTCGTGTTCCTTCGAGTAATCCTCGACGTTTCTGCAAATTAAAAATACACCGTAAGGAAATAAATCAATGATAATATTTGTCGGAGCAAAAAATTCATTTGATCAATCAAAGTGGATTTAATTGTATATTTATTAGCAAAACATAATAGTGAAAAAATTCATATAAATGTTTGTTTTTTAGACAAAAGTTAAATCCGCTTACAAATCTAATTAAGGTAGTAGTCTGGTAACTCATGCCGATTTTCATGTCTTTTTTGGAGGGCGTTTTTTTGTAGGAAAATAAAAATGAATCGTTTTGGATATTTAGGATGTTTTTATTTACATATTAAAGATACAAAAAAAAAAAATTTTTGAAAAAATCTAATAGTTTATTATTATTATTATTATTGATCGAAGTTGGCACCTCGAAAAAAAACGCGTGGGTGGCCCCGGTGATTTCGGCTCTTGATGTTATCTGAAATAAAAAATTCTTGATAATTCTTAATCTATAGACATGTCATTCTGGTCGGATCTACTGAAGTCAAATTTCATGGATAAATAACAAAATGGCGGGCTTGGAAAAAAAGTCCTTTTGTTTTAGCAAAGAAGGGGTTGTAAAATAAAAAGAAATTTAACTTCAGTAGTTCCGACCAGAATGACACGTCTATAGATTAAGAATTATCAAGAATTTTTTATTTCAGATAACATCAAGAGCCAAAATCACCGGGACCACACACGCGCTTTTTTTTCGAGGTGCCAACTTCGATCAATAATAATAATAATAATAAACTATTTAATTTGTTCAACAAACATTTTTTTTGTATCTTTAATACGTAAATAAAAACATCCTAAATATCCAAAACGATTCATTTTTATTTTCCTGCAAAAAAACGCCCTCCAAAAAAGGTTTAAAACGGTTTTTCTTTAAATCACCCAACAATCGATTATCTAAAAGATTTTCTAATTGCTCGTTGGTCCGTGAAAATTTAACAATTTCCTCTCGAGTGGACAACTGGGACATTCAAAGTTGAAGGAATCGCAGAGATTTGAGGAACAATGGAGAAAAGTGGCAGGGGTTGAGACGGAGGGTGTAATATAATAGGTCGTAAGAGACTGCCACGAAAGCGTGACAAACGGGAATTCTCTTCATCGGACATTAAGGCGGCACACGACTGTGATAAAGGTATTTGTGTATTGTCAAATAAACAGATATGTAGTTCTTCTCAATAATATTTTCTTGGCAGCATATCGTGAAAAAAAATTCCAAATTTGATAATCCAAGAAAACTTGTGATCTCACAAAAATTTCATCGATTATTCCACCATTCCAAAATTACTTTGGGCATCTCCAAGAGTAACCAACAAAACCGCGGAAAACTAAAATAGAACTAGAGCATATCTCGTCCGTTCTCTTCTCGTCCTTTTCCCATACCATTTTCTCGCTTTTGCCAATTTTCTCTCATCGTAACTCTCGGGATCGCAACTTATCCTTCTCCATTTGTTCTGTCCTATGCGAGTCTCGATGCGATAACGTTTGAAACGGGAGCGAGGACCAATAACTGTTTCCGTACGATAACGTTCTCAAGCCCCGATTTTCCTTTACACAGACTTCTACCAGGCGGGGGGAGATTGGGTAAGGGTGAAAGGACGAGAGACGAGCATAGACAATGTATCACCGAAATGCCGTTGGCATCGATGTGCAAAATTAGATTGGGGCAAGGAAAACGACGACGAAGATTCAAAATGTTGAATAAGATTGTGGAATAATAATAACCATCAATTTTAATGAATAATTTATCGTAAAACTTTTAATAATTACTTGGCTTTCGAGACGTCGTCGCGTTTATTGATTTCGAGGGATTTTCCGCTAAATTCACAACGAATATAGTTGGTAAAGGAGATTTTCGTGAAATGCAAAATCGAGTAAATTAATTAATTAATCAATAAAGTTGCCGAGTGTGTGAATTCGGCTCCGGGAGCATGAACTCGAGGATTTGCTTCCGGCGGAGTCAAATCAACGAGAGAATTATTGGACAACGTGATTTAAACTAGTATGCACGTAGATCAGTAATCTTTGAATGTCCTTTATGAATTTCGGAGTAATTTACTAATGTAATGTAATGTTCGAGTAATAGGAAGCACGATCTTCCGTTTTCGCGTTCTGTTTTTTAAAAAATGTTCATTTTTAGTGAACAACGAATGGAATCGTTTTCCCAATTTTTTTTCTACGAGACGATGGCGTCTTCCATCTCGCAGCTTCGTCAAAGAGAAAGTTTCGAGTGCAAGGAAAAGTTTCGTGACAATTAAGCAAATTTTCTTACGTTCTGAATTTGAGGGAGATGCCCATAAAGTACCCGAGCGCGCCGCGTGATAAATAACTTCGACAATTTTCACACGGTTGACTTCAATTTTAGAAATTATATTTCTAATTACATTTCGTAGAGAATTACGTACGGAATTTCTGATTAATTAAAAACTTTCCATTTGCTGAGCAGTTTTATGCGAAATTTTTCACTGGAAATTCACCTTTTAACTTCAAATGCCTACAATATTCGAATAAAACAATATTTTTCAAATTCCGTACGTACTTCTCTAGGTATTCTGATGTAGATTAGCGAGAATTTTTTTTTTTGCTCTAGGCCAAAAATTGTTGAAGTTATTTATCACGCCAATTAGAAAACGATACCAAAAGCAAATAGCTGTGGTCGGCCATTTTGTATAACGAAAAAACAAAAAAAAAAATTTTTCATTAGCTTGATATTTATACTAAATATATGTGTAATTAGTTTTATAAATAAATCATTTTTTCATAGAAGAAAAAATTGTTGAATGTCCACGTGATTTTATACCCGCTACCGTGGCTATTCCTCTTAAAATCTAAAGGTCATGAAGATACGTTTGTTCGTCCACCTGCTTTCGATAAAGACACTGCAAATCTTCTGAAACCAATATACGAAGATTTGTCATCAGATGATCTTTTGGAAAGACGTTTAGGAAGAAACACGCAGAATAACAACGAGGCTTTCAACTATTGTGTATGGAATTTTACACCAAAGCATATTTTTGTAGGCCAAAAAACGTTAGAAATTGCTGCATACACCGCAGCATGTATATTTAACGAAGGGTTTTTCCCAATACTAAAAATATTGGAAGTCCCGGACGTTACTCTCGGCCCGTACGCTTTCGCGTTTGCATAATCCTACAATAACTCTCGGATCGCAAAAGCGGAAAATGCCACAGCGGCGTCATCGAAAGAAGCCCGAAAGAGTCGCAGAGCGGACAAAGTTGCGGAAAATGATGCATATGAAGAGGAAGAAGACATATTATACGCTCCAGGCATAAACGATTAACGTAAGTATAAGTTTACTTATGAAAATCTGTTGTTGAATTTTAAACGCGTTTTTCTCAAAACAGTGTTTTTCTGGTCAGCCCGGGTCCTAACTTTTTTTCTACCGAACCGATTGCTTTCAAATTTTAACAGGCTACTCCACACACTTATAGTTCTCGTCGGAACTACCGAGAAATTTTTTCACCCCTAACTTTTTATTTTACAACCCCTTCTTTGCTAAAATAAAAGGACTTTTTTTCCAAAGTCCGCCATTTTGTTATTTATCCATGAAATTTAACTTCAGTAGTTCCGACCAGAATGACATGTCTATAGATTGAGAATTATCAAGAATTTTTGATATCAGATAACATCAAGAGCCAAAATCACCGGGGCCACCCACGCGCTTTTTTTTCGAGGTGCCAACTTCGATCAATAATAATAATAATAATAATAAACTATTAAATTTTTTCAAACAATTTTTTTTTTGCATCTTTAATGTGTACATAAAAACATTCTAAATATCCAAAACGATTCATTTTTATTTTCCTACAAAAAAACGCCCTCGAAAAAAGACATGAAAATCGGCTCAAGTTACCAGACTACTACCTCAATTCCTAATTCATAAAATTAATTTTCAACAAACGAATTTCGTTGGTAATAAACGAAGAAAATTATTCGTTTTAATTACACAATTTCCAAGACAATTCCCGGAAATTCGAAGGTTATCTCCCAATATTAATAGGATCATCCTGTCGATAATAATAATGCTCACGAATTTCCATGAATAAGTTAGACGACCCGCGCGTGAATTCATCGAAGAGTGCTGGGGGTTAGAGATTTCGTTGAAAACGCGAGCTCGCATTGATTAATTAATCAAAACGAGAGAACGGCGAGCTTTGAACGGCTCGAGAAGGGTCTATACGGGTTCTCACGTCTTTCCCAGAGGAACAAACGAACGTTGAGAGGATCATCATTGATAACAGGAGTACTAGATATATATAATCTCTATTATAGTTCCTTCGGTGTCCTATTACAATGAAAATTTCCAACGGTAAGACCGAATCTTTCGTATTTTCGTTCTGTATTCAAAGTGCCCTCGTTTCCAATGCAAAATACGAAATTGCAATGCAGAGTACGATCCTTTTTTGCTTTGTCTCCGGATGCACAGATAGCACGGACAACATCGGTAAAAAGTAATAAAAAAACAAATAAAACGTCAAAGAAAGATTCCCGCGAATATACACGGTGTTCCATGGGACGTTGCACAATTTTCAACGGAGAGCTTTTTTTTTTAATTCGCGAACGGGGTGGCTCAAAAAATTATCTTAACCGAGAAAAGAATCGAAATATTTCGATGATCATGTACATAAATATTTGGAACCGAGTCTAAAAAATTGTACGAGGAGTTGCATTTTTTTGACAAAATAAAACAAACACACAAAGAGTAGAATTCCTCTCACAATTTTTTATATACCGATCTAAATATTTTTTTACATGACCGGAGAATCATTTAGGACAATATCCCTTTTGGGATTTCCGACACGATTTTTTGTTTGGTCACAAAATAAAATAGAACACACCTTCTACGATTTTTAATCGTGAAGCCCCGGACTGAAGACTCTTTTGTTAAATAAAATACGCGTCGACGAAAAATCAACCCCCTTCACGTGGAATAACCCGTATATAAGCGTGCACCAAAGGCATATACATTTTTTTTCTTCTGTATATATATATGTTTCTCATTCTCTTATATATCCGTAGCACAAGTGCATGAACTCGGGAGTTGTTACAGGAACGTGGAAAATTGACTCGTTTTCTCGTCCGTCTCCATCTATGGAATCTACGTACTCTCTCTGCTCTGCTCCCGCTTCTCTTATTCCATTTCATTTCTCGCCAATACTCGACGGTTCGAAATGAAATTGTCTCTCTGTGCGTTGCCGTCCGCGATCGAGAGATTCCCCTCGTAGCCCATTTCCCCCTTCCATTTACCTTTATACGCAATCGTCTGTATATGCAAGGGAGAAGGGTTTTTTTTTTCTCCCCGTTGAGCTCCACAGTGGAATGAGCAAAAAGAAACCTCGCCGGGGTAGAAAAAAAAAAGAGTGTACTTGTCCCTGCTCCATTGAGGTATTTCTGGAACGTGCAGACCGCATCAGTGAGTACGAAATTCTCTGCTCTTTCCACTGGCCACCGCTCGTCCGACAATTTTTCAACTCTCCACAATATCCCTTTGTTTTTTTTTCTTTTAGTATTGCGCTGTGTTTTTTTTATACGAGGATATGTACTCGATTTTCCATCTCCGTCTCTCGACCTCTCGCGTTGTTTTCCGGACGCAAAAAACCCATGGGCTATTTTCCCTTCGGATTTTATAAACGATCATTGCCGGAGCATCGGATACGAGTTAAACAAAATAGAAAAAAAAAAACAACGAGAGGACGAAAAAGAAAAAACACGGTTAGTGGTTTATATCGAAACGATATTCAACAAAATACTCTCCGGGTGAGCTTGCGGGATTTGAAAGTGCATTAGTGCACGGGACAATGCGTTATAATCATAGTCGCGGGCGAGAGGGAATTGAAACAATATATATATGAACGCTAATTGCAAAAACTCTCGTATCCGGTTAGTACAATTTTTTAAAAAATCAATAAGACACTGGAATCGAGTTCAAGAATTTAATTATCGTTAAATATATCAATATGAACAATTTTTGATGATCTTATCGTAAAAATCTCTATCCAGTACTTAAGGGGAGAAATAGGGTTAGACGGTTCAAAAAATCGATTTTTTTTAAATTTCATAAATTGTTAGTAAAACTATTGAAAAATATGTTCCCAAAATTTTAAATGAAAATTCCGACTCGTCCTATTGTTATAAACCATTAAAGGGGGAAATACGGTTAGGACAGCGTTTTCTCAATGATTTTCATGAATTTTTTTATAGTATAAAAAATGAATATAATTTATTGAAACTTTGAGAATACTTTAAACATATATTTAAGTATATACTATAAAATTTTTATACATATATTTAAGAATATACTATAAAATATTAGCGACCCCATATTGCTTGTTTTTCTTGGTACTATTTTTTCAAACGCGTTTTTCTGAAAACGACTTTTTTTTAACTTGCGTACACGCTAGTTCGAAAAGTTTTCAACAAATCGTTTTGAAAATTGGCAGTTACTTTCTCCATAGTATTGCGCTCTATATGAACCTAAGATCGGAATATTATCATTATTTAAAATAATTTTTTTTTTCAAATAAAGTTGTAAAAAATGGCAAAAAATCATGCTTTTTTGTTTTGACCCCTGTAAAAAATTTAATTTACAATTTTTTTGATAGCATTTAGGTTCATATAGAAGAGAGACATATAATAAAAGTAAATTCCAACCCCGTTCGATTTCAAATGAAAATTGCGGCTTCCAGAATGTACGCAAAATGCTGAGTCTGATTGTGACCTGCAATATGGGGTCGCTAATATTTTATAGTATATACTTAAATATATGTATAAAATATTCTCAAAGTTTCAGTAAATTATATTCATTTTTTATACTATAAAAAAAATTCATGAAAATCATTGAGAAAACGCTGTCCTAACCCTATTTCCCCCCTTGAATTAGGCTTTCGTTACAACTTTTAAACCCCGTGGTCCAAAAACTACCGATTATGCAAATTTGCATCCATCCGTGTTATCAAAAGTTAGTTTTGCCTTTATTGGTTTTACGAGAACGCGATAATTGCATCGAGGAAGCGAAATCAAAGATGGCGGAGAAGTTCTCTCATACCAATTTCAAAAAGCCGCCTACCTAGTAGTATACTTTTTTAATTCGTGACGTTACCTCTTGATTTGCTTGTGTAAAATAATAAAAAATAATGAACACCGAGGAGGGTGAGCCCTTGCTCTGGTTCGCAATATCGAACGGTCCCTTCGGAAAAAGTTATACATACGAGAGAGAAACAAGAAACGTTCTCTGTGACATGGGAAAGTGCAGCAAAATGATTAATCTAGTTTTATAAAAAATACCGGGACTCATCATAAACACAACATTTGAAATAAATGACTTCGGAACTCATTTATTATTTTACATGTAGCGTTATAAATTGTTACATTCAACGGTTCCTAGTATCTTCAATATCGTCAATTTTTGTTCAAATTTTTATTCCTCAAAAATCTAAATAAGACAATAAGTACAACCAATTTGTTAAGATTTTCTTATCCCTCCTCAAGGTAATAGTCTGGTAATTTGAGCCGATTTTCATGTCTTTTTTGGAGGGCGTTTTTTTGTAGGGAAATAAAAATGAATCGTTTTGGATATTTAGGATGTTTTTATTTACATATTAAAGATACAAAAAAAAATTTGTTTGAAAAAATTTAATAGTTTATTATTATTATTATTATTGATCGAAGTTGGCACCTCGAAGTTGGCAGCCCGGGTCCTAACTTTTTTTCTACCGAACCGATTGCTTTCAAATTTTAACAGGCTACTCTACACACTTATAGTTCTCGTCGGAACCACCGAGAAATTTTTTCACCCCTAACTTTTTATTTTACAACCCCTTCTTTGTTAAAATAAAAGGACTTTAGCAAAGAAGGGGTTGTAAAATAAAAAGTTAGGGGTGAACAAATTTCTCGGTGGTTTCGACGAGAGCTATAAGTGTGCAGAGTAGCCTGTTTAAATTTGAATGCAATCGGTTCGGTAGAAAAAAAGTTAGGACCCGGGCTGCCAACTTCGATCAATAATAATAATAATAATAATAATAATAATAAACTATTAAATTTTTTCAAAAAAATTTTTTTTTGTACCTTCAATATGTAAATAAAAACATCCTAAATATCCAAAACGATTCATTTTTATTTTCCTACGAAAAAAACGCCCTCCAAAAAAGCCATGAAAATCGGCCAAAGTTACCAGACTACTACCTTAAGACTCGATTTCAATCTCTTTCCTCAAAGTTCAATTTCTCTGCTATCGTATCTCCAGATCATTCGTAGATAACTTCGTTTCCCTGTATTATCTACTTGACCCGTTAAATGGATTCTGCGTGCGAGTACCAAGTTTCACCGTTATCGATTCCTTCCCAGAATCCGTAAGATGGCTCCACGGTGTCAAAAAAGAAGTTTTAACGCTTGCGCAGATCGTTCGCTCGCCGCCGATGGCTCCCTCGCATCGTTTCGCGTCGACGCCCGCTACTCGTGACACGTCGTTGTCCGTTGTGCGCCGGCTATCCGCTAGCGCGGAAAGCGCTCCCCAGAGAGAAAGAGAAAGGCCGAACAAAGCCCCGAGAGCGTAGCAACGACCACGGAGAAGAAAAAAAAAAAAACCTGATCTCGAGAGTCGCGCGTTCGTTTCACAGCCGGCCCTTCACACGCTCGTCATTCAATAACAAAGACTCGCGAATTTCTCTCAAAAAAAAAAAAAGAAAAAGCTCCGAGAAACATTGCGATCAACAGAGAATCGCCATTGTTGTTTCGCTTCCGTTTATCGAGAGCGTCGCGTCTCTCGTAGCGCCGCCACGCTCTATAGATAGTGCCCCGTTATCTCTACGCATCTTTCGGAACTCGTCCCATTGGGCATCGGTGAAAGCTTCGGTGTGGGTGTGGGGGGGACGGCGGCGGCGGCGGCGAGGTAGAGCGCCGTTTGCGCGCGCATCAACGAGAAAGAGCGAGAGAGGGCGCAAACTCGAGGCGCTCGCACGTTCAACAATGGCCGACCGGCCGAGGTTGAACAACGACGAGAACAGTAGTAACGAAATTGACTTTGCAATCGAGGCTTGCGAGTCTTCGAGTTCCGGTATATTTAACGTGATAAAAGGTGCCGTTCATTACAAACCCGTATTGGGAACGATTAATCCCTTAATAACATCGTCATCATCAGCAATGACCCGACCGATCGAGCGTGATAATCGTAATTCACAGTATCGCGGTGAATTTTCAACTCGCGTACATCGCGACTGGGTGAGAACGAAGGATCCGTGCGCCGTTGTAACCGAGGAAACACCGTCTCACGTACGTTCGTTAATGGCGAGACCGAATAATTTAAATTTACGAATAGGCTCGCTACAACCGTCGTACAGTTGGACATGGACGTTCGAATTGTGGAGTCTTGGCAAGCCGCTGCGTAATATTGCACTGGCGCTCGACGATCATCGTGATAATTTTCGTATTAGAAGCGTAACGAGCGAGAGGGGTCAACGTTTGGGCACGTGCGACGGTCACGAATGGTACGACAATACAACGATCGGCGGTATTGTCGCGGCGGCAACGACAACAACAAAATTACATTGCCAGGAGAACAACGAGATCGCTAACGACACGTTACCCTCGTATTTGTACACGATTGAAATTGTTTTTGTCGCCGGGTCATTTGGCACTTACAGGCAACATTTGTTGCTTGGTTTCGGTGGTTATCCGGTATTGAGACGTCCGTTGTGCGTCGATTGCGTACATTTTGAGGATATTAAGAGGCTCAATGACGCGACGAAATATGTTTTACATCAGACGTCACACAGATGGACGTCGCCGGAAGCTGGCGGCGTTGTGCACAGCTTCGATTCGCCTTTCGTCGTTGCGAAAGATCCGCGCGAGGATTTTTTAACAAAAGCTTATCCTTATCCGAACGAGAATGATTTTATTCTGTCCCACGCCACTCTCACCGAGGATTCCATCAATCCAAACAATTATAGAGGTCGCATGCACGAGCTTATATCCGTTGAGGAACTCGCTAGACACGAACAAGTTGCAAGATACAACAGGGTTTCCCAGCTCAAATTATCGTCCTCCTACATATTATCGTCGGACACCGATGGCTCGACAACAGCTAAATACGCTCCACCCGGAGAATTATTCGCCGAGGTGGGCTTCTCTACTTTTTTTTTTTTTTTTTCAACACTTTTAGAAAGCCCCCCCAAGGGCCTGTGTGTGTGTGTCTGTTTTTTTTACCGAGTGCCGGCAATTTTTTTTTGTGGTGTATTTATAAAATGGGACGAGAGCGGTTGGCGGGGTTCGCGTTTATGCTTTCGATACATTGTATTCTTTTTGTTGTGGATCAAAGATTTTTCGAATTTGATCCTACCGATTGCAATAATAATGAGAATACCATATCGTTTCTTTGTTCTTGGGGTAATTTTTATATTTCTTTATATCGTAAATGAAAGAAAAATAATTAAAGTTGTTCGTTTGTCAACTGCTTTAAGGTAGTCTGGCAACTTAAGCCGATTTTCATGTCTTTTTTGGCGGGTGTTTTTTTGTAGGAAAATAAAAATGAATCGTTTTGGATATTTAGGATGTTTTTATTTACATATTAAAGATACAAAAAAAAAAATTTTTTAATTTTATAGTTTATTATTATTATTATTATTGATCGAAGTTGGCACCTCGAAAAAAAAAAAGCGCGCGGGTGGCCCCGGTGATTTTGGCCCTCGATGTTATCTGAAATCAAAAATTCTTGATAATTCTTAATCTATAGACATGTCATTCTGGTCGGAACTACTGAAGTTAAATTTCATGGATAAATAACAAAATGGCGGACTTTGGAAAAAAAAGTCCTTTTATTTTGCCCGCCACTTTGTTATTTATCCATGAAATTTCACTTCAGTAGTTCCGACCAGAATGACATGTCCATAGATTAAGAATTATCAAGAATTTTTTATTTCAGATAACATCGAGAGCCAAAATCACCGGGGCCACCCACGCGCTTTTTTTCGAGGCGCCAACTTCGATTAATAATAATAATAATAAATTATTAAATTTAAAAAATTTTTTTTTTTGTATCTTTAATATTTAAATAAAAACATCCTAAATATCCTAAATATCATTTTTATTTTCGTACAAAAAAACGCCCGCCAAAAAAGACACGAGAATTGGCTTAAGTTACCAGACAATTACCTTAACGGATTGTTGCTTGTGTTTGTAACGGGGAATGGAAATATTAATTCCGATTATTTCTTATTTTTCTTTGGGAAATAAATGTACGTAAATGTTTGTTTTTAATGAAATGCTCGACTGGATTGTCTTTGCAATTGTGATTATAAACAAAAAATCGTAAATATTTGCAGGCCATATTTTTTTTTTTTTTTTTTGCTCGTACTCCCAAACGAAATAAAACACGTAAACATTCGTTTCTTTGAGTCAACAATTTTTACTGGTTTCCTTCTAATTGTAATGAAAATAAACGAGAGTCGCGAGTGTCTCGAGATAATTTAATATTTCGATTTTTTTTAATGGGAAAGAAACAAAAAAACGTAAATATTAATACTATTTTTGGACGAAATTATTAATAGCATCCTTTTCAATGTTAATGAAAATAATCCGGATGTCTTTTTCTTTTATCTCATTTTTTTAACCGTTTGATCGAATTATTTTATCGGGCCGTTTCGTCCAGTAGTAAAGAAACAGAAAAAAAATAAAAATAAAAACGTAAACATAAAATTTTATTACCGCAGTTACCGCTCGGACGAAGCGTTTCCGAGGACATGAAGAGCGGACGTTTGTTACTTCGTGGATGTACCAGTATTCTACTAAAGCCTTTCGCACCAAACGACCCTACGACGAACAACAGTCGTGCGGAGGTTTATCAGGCTCACGTCGAGGACAAGTGTAATTATACGATTTACGCGCGTCTGTCAAAGCGTTGCGTCGAACGGTTAAATCTCAAGGTCGACACGCAGGTGAAGATGTACGTACAATTTTTACTGAGCCGATTGCCATTTTGCGAATGGCACCGGGCCGTCGATTGTCTACCCGACACCGGACTCGTTTTTCCCACCTCGGAATTCGAGCTTTCGACGAGATTACCGTCGTTCATTCATTCCGACAAGGAATGGCATCATCTGCTCGACGTGCGCTTGAATCCAAAACAAGTCGAGGCCGTCACGACAATGGTAGCGCCGAGTGAATTTATTCTACCACCCATTTTGTTACTCGGACCATACGGAACCGGAAAAACTTTCACGATAGCGCAGGCGTTGCTTATAATGCTCATGGACAATCCGAGAAACAAAGTTCTCCTTTGCACTCAGAGCAACAGCGCTGCCGATCTCTATGTCAAAGAATTCTTCGACGATTGGTACACGAGCACGGCGAACGAGAGGCTCAAACCAATGAGAATCTACTACTCGAGACGTCTCAGAAATACGGTACGATTCTTAACGAAGGATAATTCCTCGTACACGAACGAAGCGTGACGTCATTTTTTCTCGGACTTATATTTCGTTGTTTTTTTTCAGGTGCATCCCCTCGTACGAAAGTACTGTCTGATGGATCAGAATGGCCATTTTCGCGAACCATCGAAAGAGGACATGGACAATTGCGGCCTGATCGTCACGACTCTCGCTACCTCGAGCTGTCTAACGACCCTGGATTTCGAGCCCACTCACATCGTCATCGACGAGGCTGCCCAGGCGCTCGAGTGCGAGGCACTCACGGCATTGGCACTCGCGAGCAAGAGAACCCGCTTGATATTGGCCGGCGATCAGATGCAATTGGCTCCCGAGGTTTATAGCGATTTGGCGGCCGAGCGCGGTCTCGGCGTTAGCCTTCTCGAGCGTATACACAATATGTACTCGCCCGAGCATCCCTGCAGGATACGACTCTGTCAGAATTACAGATCACACGCCGACATTGTCAGGCTCACGTCGAATTTATTTTACGGTAGCGAGATCGAGCCCGGCTGCACAACACTACCGGCGCATCCTTGTCAAACGCCATTGATGTTTTACGCCGTTCACGGAATGGAACTTCAGGCAAGTTTATTTTCCTTTATTTTACGTTTTAATGCGCCGTTAATCGATATTCTTTCGTTCGCGCGAGTCAAAGTTGTAATTTTTATTAATTTTCATTTTCATTTTATTAATTAATAATTTTAATTGTCAAATTTAATAATTTCAATTAAATTTAATTAATTGAAATAATAATTTTATTTTTATTTTCAAACAATTTGTTGGAAAAACCGTTTGACTTGACACGTTTATAATCCTCGATCAGCGATAACTAAATTTCGATTTAATATTACAATTCAGAAAATAAAAGTTTTCTCCTCGCGATTGGCCGTTTTTGCGTAGTCATTTTCTCGCCAAAAATTCAACGGGCTAACCCATTGATTAAAAAAACTCGTCAACAATTCGTTAACAATCATCTTAAATCTAATTTTCGTTGTCAATCGTAAAATTTGTTTATTTTTTTTTGTTCCATAACTAAATTTCGATTTAATATTACAATGCAGAAATAAAAATGTTTGTCCTCGCGATTGGCCGTTTTTGCGTAGTCATTTTCTCGCCAAAAATTCAACGGGCTAACCCATTGATTAAAAAAGTCGTCAACAATTCGTGAACAATCATCTTAAATCTAATTTTCGTTGTCAATCGTAAAATTTGTTTATTTTTTTTTCTTCCATAACTAAATTTCGATTTAATATTACAATTCAGAAATAAAAATGTTTGTCCTCGCGATTGGCCGTATTTGCGTAGTCATTTTCTCGCCAAAAATTCAACGGCCTAATCCATTGATTAAAAAACTCGTCAACAATCATCAGTTTTCATTAACAATCATCTTAAATCCAATTTTCGTTGTCAATCGTAAAATTTGTTAATTTTTTTTGTTCCTCGACAAAATCCCTCACATTCTCGTTTCGTTGTATCCTTCAGGGTGAACACTCGACGGGTTTCTACAACGATCACGAGGCTGTCGAGCTTGCCGAGCGTGTCGCGGCGTTAAAACGTTTTTGGCCGGTCGAACAGTGGGGCGCGTTCGACGAGGATTCGATCGGTGTGCTCGCGCATTACGCCGAGCAAGTCGTGAGGATACGCAACGAGCTGAGAAAACGTCGTCTGTTCAAGGTGTCGGTGGAGAGGGTACTGAACGTGCAGGGAAAACAATTTACCGCTGTATTCATAAGCACGGTAAGAACGACGAAGTGTTGTCGCTCGGCCGCCGAGAGTAACGTCAGTGATTATGGTTTTTTGACGAATCCGCGATTATTGAATACCGCGATAACCCGAGCGAAGTCATTGGTCGCCGTTGTCGGTGATCCCGTTGCTCTATTAACGATTGGCTCGTGTCGAACATTGTGGGCAAAGTATTTCGAGACAGCGACGATCAGGGGTTTTCCATTGCAAAAATTGCAGCGTTACATGGTCATGTGTTTCGCGCCACAATCGTCGATCGGCGTGCCGTTGAATCCGTTGGCGCGCGAATTTGTACCGCGCGATATCGGTCCCTCGTCGCTTAACGATTGGTTAAGCTGCGCGCCAAACACCGAGGCCGATTGTATATATCGCGCGAATAATTCGTGGCCATCGCCGACCGACACCGCCGAATTCTCGGCGAGACCTCACAGACGCGTTTAAAATTTTTTCTCCTACGGAGAAAATTTTTATTATGTGTGTGTGTGTTGTGTAAAAGTGTGTGTACGAACGATGTTACGGGTGTATTATCGTGATTAGCGAAGAGCGAGCTCGGCAACAGTGCTTTTTTTTTTTTTTTCTTCGTTTTCGTGCAATACGAGAAATTGCTGGACGACGAGAAAAAAAAAAGGGAATTTGCGCTAAAAGGGCTCGAAGTGCTTCCACGACGGAGTCGGAAATCTAACGCGCGACATATATATACATATTAATAATAACGATAATAAATTACTATTAATATATATATTATAACGCTGCGATACATCCGGATATATCGATCAACCCCCCCCCCCCCCCCTTCCCTCCCCTTTTTTCTCTTTTTATTCACCTTTTTTATATATATACAAAAAAAAAAATTAAAAATACGCACCGTACTGTCGTCTCGATTTTGTCGCGACGAGATTTGACGCCCATCAGCAAGCGACGTCGATGTTGTAAATATTAAATATATAGATAGCGTTCGAGAGTATTGTTGAAGAAAACAAACGAAAAAAAAAAACAAAAAAAAACGGAAAACGGAAAAATACAAAAATAAGAATTATAATAACACGATTTCGAAATTAAATTGTGAATGTTTCGACGAAATGTGTAGATCATAAACCCTTGCCCTCCAGGACTCGACTCTAAGGACTTTTTTTTTTAATTTTTTTCTTCCTTTCCTCGTCAGTCTACAGAAAAACTCATTGTACAACGCCATCTATATAACAAATCTCTCCCCTCGTTCCCGCCCCTTCGACGACTCTCGAAACATTATTTTTTCAAACGATCGTAAAGAACAAAGAAAAATAACAAGTTTTCCCTTGTAACGCATGAAATATATAAAGAAACAAAAGCGACGCATTCTGGCGGAGAATCGTCCCGGGAGTCGAGTCGTCTCTCGTTAAATAAATCCGCGGCGATGAATATTGTATAATGCCGACCGGCGATGAACTAAAAAAATAATAACGGTCATTATTTTTGTGATTTTATTGTCGCATGCTACTTATCACGTTGTCAACACATTGAATAGGCAGAGAGAAATCGTTGTGTAAAGGAGAAAGACCACGTGTCCTCGATTGAATATTAAAAAGGAAAAAAAAAACGAAAGGCGTAAACATAAAACATTGGAGTGTCTAATTAATTGCTAGAAACCTTTTCTAAAAAAAATCCTTTTTTACGTTCCGTTTTTATCTTTCATTCCCTGTGTTTTTTTTTATGAGCATTTTAGTTTTCCGATAGTGTTGCTTTTTAAATATTTCAAACGGGTCGAAGAGAAATGATATTTGGATGAAATTTGCGATTAAAAATTTCGCCATCTTTTGCCATTGTCAGTGATGATTTTTGAGATTTATTTAGGATAATGACACTTTATGGAATATTGAATTTTCGATGTTTATATCAAAATATCCTATAGTCGAAGAAGTAACCAATATTTTGGGAATCATAAAAAACTTTACTAACGGTATAACATCGACATGGCTATTTTCGTAAAGTACAATATTTTTTATCATCATTAAGGTAGTAGTCTGGTAACTTAAGCCGATTTTCATGTCTTTTTTGGAGGGCGTTTTTTTTGTAGGAAAATAAAAATGAATCGTTTTGGATATTTAGAATTTTTTTATTTCCATATTAAAGATACAAAAAAAAATTGTTTGAAAAAATTTAATAGTTTATTTTTATTATTATTATTGATCGAAGTTGGCACCTCGAAAAAAAAGCGCGTGGGTGGCCCCGGTGATCTTGGCTCTTGATGTTATCTGAATTAAAAAATTCTTAATAATTCTTAATCTATAGACGTGTCATTCTGGTCGGAACTACTGAAGTTAAATTTCATGGATAAATAACAAAATGGCGGACTTTGGAAAAAAACGTCCTTTTCCATTTTGTTATTTATCCATAAAATTTAACTTCAGTAGTTCCGACCAGAATGACATGTCTATAGATTAAGAATTATCAAGAAAATCACCGAAGCCACCCACGCGCTTTTTTTTCGAGGTGCCAACTTCGATCAATAATAATAACAATAATAAACTATTAAATTTTTTCAAACAAATTTTTTTTTGTATCTTTAATATGTTAATAAAAACATCCTAAATATATAACGATTCATTTTTATTTTCCTACAAAAAACGCCCACCAAAAAAGACATGAAAATCGGCTTATGTTACCAGACTACTACCTTAAATATTTCAAACGGGTCAAAGAGAAATGGTATTTGGATGAAATTTCGCCATCTTTTGCCATTGTCAGTGATGATTTTTGAGATTTATTTAGGATAATGACACTTTATGGAATATTGAATTTTTGATGCTTATATCAAAATTTCCTATAGTCGAAGAAGTAATCAATATTTTGTAAATCAGAAAAAATTTAACTAACGGTATAACATCGACATGGCTATTTTCGTAAAGTACAATATTTTTAATCATCATTAAGGGCGGGGTAAGGGTTTTCACTTTCGAAAAATCGAATTTTTTTTTGTCTTATCTTGTTGTTTAACATTTCAAGAATATGTCCTTAAAATTTTAAACCGATCTAAGCAATATTCTTGAAGTTATTGTCTTATTAATCTCCTGGCCTTTAACGCTATACCTCTAACAGCTGCGGGCGGTCGGGCTAGCAGTGCAGCTGTCGAACAGGTATACAGTTTATTCATTGCTATTGTGTATATATAATATATAGTGTATACTATACACTACAATATTTTAAAATGCTGTATGGAGCTGGAATCGATGATTCTGTGTAAGTTGGAAAAAAAAAATTTTTTCTTCACTTCTTAACTTCATAAACTTTAGACGCGTTTTTCTCAAAACTACTTTTTCAAAGTCCGTGTTCACTGTCATTTAAAAACTACTTGACCGATTCATTTCAAACTTTGTACACATTTTCTACATATAAAATACCTCCCCCCAACGTTTAGTTAAATTTATTTTTTTTACATTAAGGGTGTTTCCCACCCACAAAATGGCGAAATTTTTCGTGGAAAATAACAGTTCACACTTTAGATGGCCGCGAAAAATTTTTAAATGAAAAAAAAAATTATCAGAGAACGTTGGGGGGAAGATTTGATTATAATTTGACTAAATTTTCATGGTTTTTCATTTTCAGATAATTTCCGGCCGAGTTATAGTGAACACCGCAAATTGTTTTTTTTTCCAAGACGTTCTGGGAGAAGCTCTGTTACGGGCTTATGCTTCAATATTTCTGCATGAAAAAATTACACAACATTGTCAAAAGTATGCTCAATAATGTACAAAAGGTTTGAATAAAATTGCTCAATACATATTTGAGAAAAAAAACGCAAAAAAAGTGTTTTTTTTTAACGCTGAAACCCTTACCCCTCCCTCAATATATTTGAAGTTTATAGTAATTGAATTATTTATTTTTCCATGCACGTTCGGTCACTAAAGGTTTCAAATTTCTCGATTATCGAGCGCGAAACGATCGCGAAAGATCAAAGAGAAAAATCGTATGTATCGTATGGTTTTTAACGTTGCTAGTAGAATCGGTGTGTGCGTCGCGCGCGCTGCTTTTTTTCAGGTTGAATTCGTTGTCTACGATGGTGCGATCTGAAGTTGCGCGCATGAACGAACTCGAGGGACGACATCGACGGGTCAATCACAATGAGGAGTTGGTCGGCTTCAGAAATAAATCGCACTTCGAGATATTTCGCGACATGTCTTTTTTTTCTAAGGTGAGAATGAGTTATAAACGAAAGACGTAATTTTGCGGATTCGCGTACTTCCGGTGGATCGTCAATTTACGTTACACAGGCAGGTCTGGAGAATATCATGCCGGCCGAAGTCATTGCCCCGTAGAAAAATTTCGCCGGAGAAAAAAAAAAGCCGATCCCGACTCTTCTCACAATGGAAGTTTTCCTTTTGTTCTTTCTTTTTTGCCAATCGATGCTTGATTATACCGTTGCAACATGGAAAAGAGATACCGGCGGGGGGGGCGAGAGGTTTATGAAGAGATCGTCGACCTCTCGATTTATCCGATATCGATCTAGAGCCTCTTCGTCTATTTTTTTTTTCTTTTTTTCCATGATGCATATGCGCTACTGTCCAAAGGGAATTAACCACTACACAAACACTCATCGAACTCGCTTTCAACGTCCAGACTCTGCCCACCCCCGCCCCTTCTTCCACGTTCCAATAACGTCCATGTTGCAGCAGAACGAGTGGCTCTGTGACCAGGAGAGGTAGTCGAAAAAAAAAAAGAAGGAAAAAACTCCAACAAGGAATTCGAATGTCCGGTCAAAAATTACATGCCCGGGGATACAAAATTTCATTGCGGCATACTATATTCCAATATTTGCTATGTGAAAACCTCCGAGGGGGCAGTTTTTTTCACCACGTGTACGGTGAAACCGGAAGTTAAAGCTATAGCGAAAGAAAAACACGACTGGGACGCTAGCGTCGACTGACAGCGAACAAAAAGGCCTTTACTCGCGTTACTTTGAGCGTCAAATTATATGAATTACGCCCTTTTGCTTGTTCAGCAATCGGACGCATATATATTCTCCTTTTTTGCTCGTCCTAAAACCTATCACTGTGTACCGCAACGCCTGCCGAAGCAATCCTTCACTCTCGTCGGTATATACTGATAGAGGGACCGGGACTATGTACAGAAAGTCACTGTGTATACCGCATTTAATCGCATATCGACGAGGCTCGCTCTAGCACGCCCCTCCATCTCCGTTCACCATCGCTCAGTTGACCGTCCTCGGGACACGCTGACCGCGTGATAGATACGTCGCTCTTCGTCAACGACAGATATTCGTTACTTTGCGTTACCCGGACAGAGAGAGAGAGAGAGAGGGAGTACAGTTTTGCTCGTATACGCCGCGGTACAAAAGCACGCTCGCAGATAAACAACACGCAAATAAGTCTCTCTCTTGAACAGAGTTATTGGTCATATCGCGCAGCTGAAAATTCTTCCCATAAAACACGACGTCACGGAATATCTCGAAATGCGATTTATTTCCGTAGCCGACTAACGCGTCGTTGTGATTGGCCGTCGATGTCGCGCTCAGAGTTCGTTCGTGCGCGTACAGCGGGTCAAAAAAGTATTCATACACCATTCATTCATTCATTGTTTTGTTTGCGATAACTTTATAGACATAAGCGATACGCAAAGAAAGCCAATTTTATTTAATAGTACATCAGGTACAGAGATAAACTGCAAATGGAGAATTTTTTCCCAGGAATAATAGAAGATCTATGCAAAAAAAACGAAAGTTTTCGGGCCAAAAAAGTATTCGTACACTTACGATTGAGCTGCTAAACCTCGATATTCACTCACGGACGGTCTGACCTCTGCGTAGATCTTCAAGCTCGGAACAGACACGACGGCAAAGAAAAGCGAAATATCGATATCCATGCGAGATAGAGCGATTTTTCTTCGGAAACGCGGTGAAAGTTATCGAAAAATTAATAAAGAATTAAATCTAAGTTTCGCAACGGTGCAATATATAATAAAAAAAAAAAACGAAAGAACAAACAGCACAGAAAATAAGCCACGAACCGGTCGACCGAGAATACTAACGGTACGAGAGCGTCGGAGTATCGTTACAGAGGCTACAAAAAAACCGTTCACAAGTGCTCGCAGTTTAGCGAATGATGTCGCGTCAACATCGGGGAAGAGCGTGTGTCCCCAGACTATTCGAAACGTTTTGCATTCTGCCCAAATATACGGCGGAACTGCCCGCAAAAAACCATTAATTAATAATATAAATCGAGAAACACGTTTAGATTTCGCAAAATCCTACGTAAAAAAATCTATAGAATTTTGGAAACGTGTCGTATTCTCGGACGAATCGAAGTTTAAGGTGGTGGTCTGGTAACTTAAGCCGATTTTCATGTCTTTTTTGGAGGGCGTTTTTTTGTAGGAAAATAAAAATGAATCGTTTTGGATATTTAGGATGTTTTTATTTACATATTAAAGATACAAAAAAAAATTTGTTTGAAAAAATTTAATAGTCAATTATTATTATTATTATTGATCGAAGTTGGCAGCCCGGGTCCTAACTTTTTTTTCTACCGAACCGATTGCTTTCAAATTTTAACAGGCTACTCTACACACTTATATTTCTCGTCGGAACTACCGAGACATTTTTTCACCCCTTACTTTTTATTTTACAACCCCTTCTTTGCTAAAATAAAAGGAATTTTTTTTTCCAAAGTCCGCCATTTTGTTATTTATCCATGAAATTTAAATTCAGTAGTTCCGACCAGAATGACATGTCTATAGATTAAGAATTATCAAGAATTTTTTATTTCAGATAACATCAAGAGCCAAAATCACCGGGGTCACCCACGCGCTTTTTTTTCGAGGTGCCAACTTCGATCAATAAAACTAATAATAATCAATTTTTTCAAAAAAAATTCTTTTTCTATCTTTTATATGTAAATAAAAATATCCAAAACGATTCATTTTTATTTTCCTACAAAAAAACGCCCTCAAAAAAAGACATGAAAATCGGCTTAAGTTACCAGACTACTACCTTAAATAAAATTGGCTTTCTTTGCGTATCGTTTATGTCTATAAAGTTATCGCAAAAAAACAAGGTGTATGAATACTTTTTTGCCCCACTGCACTTCAGATCGCACGATGATCCTAACCGACAAAAGCAAAGCGCGAAGCGCGTAAATTGATTCCTAGTTTACAAAAATTCACATCATTTTGTCTCCGACTTCTCAATGATATTTACGACACTGAGAGTACACCGGGGAATTACTGATTAATGGGATTTCGAAATGCGAATGGGACTTGTAGGATTTAGGAAATTATAAATGGTATTCTTGAAAAAGTCAGTCGTATTGGTTTGGTTTGGTTTGCAACGAGATGAAAATGAAAAAAACATTGATACCGAAGATACCTACGGCATTTAATTTAACAATAATAATGTTGAAAAGTATACGCAAAAGAAAACATTAAAAATTGATCACACTGTTCAGTTAGACCGAAATTGTTTAGCTTTGAGATTGAACGAATGTTTGCCAGATTCAATGGACAATTCAGATGAATTAGAAGTTTTTATTTTACGTTTTAGGGACTGTCGTTAAAGTTATTGACCGTTTTAAGAGGAAAAAAAAAAGTATGATCGTTGGCATACTTGTTTCTCACATTCTCCGTGGCGATTCACTTCTTATACAGCTTTTTTACTATACGGCACGGTCGCGTTGCAGAGAACGACAAATGTAAATATATGTACATGCGACACGTCGACTCTCTCGCCCCGTATCCTCACGCACCATCTCACCGTTGCCGTTGTTCCGACCGGTAGTAAACCCCTTTTTTTTTTCTCTCTCTCTCTCTCTCTCTCCTATCAACTATAGCTCGCTTTTCCCTCTCGGAGCAATAAATTTCATTTCCTCCTGCGGCTCTCCCGTTTGCTTGGGGTTCTGTATCGACCTTACCCACGCTACCTTCTTTCTCTCTCTCCTTCTATAGAGTACTCTATACCTCGACTTTGATTCACCGTCACGCTCATGATCGTAGCCGATGCAGTCATGCTCTCTTTCTCTTATTTCTCTCTCGTGAAATAATTGGCCGAGTACACTCGATCTTTCACTACAATACCCTGCGATCTTGTTCAACAATTTTTTCACCACTTTTATTACATTGCGCCTCTCTTTGAAGGATATTTAGGATTTTTATGAAAAAACAACCCCCATTCGAATGATAATTATGTAAATAATCTGTAATTTTTAACTCAAAATTAGTTCCAGAGTAATTGAAAAATGTTTCAAACAGTCGAAAAATGAGATTTTCATAAAATGTTTATTATATTTCGAGCAACGGTTTCGGGCTATCGGGATAAATTTTGACTTACTAGTGGAGCAGTCATTCGGCATGTTCGGCGGCGTTTCCGCACAGTTCAGGTAGTAGTCTGGTAACTTAAGCCGATTTTCATGTCTTTTTTGGAGGGCGTTTTTTTGTAGGAAAATAAAAATGAATCGTTTTGGATATTTAGGATATTTTTATTTACATATTAAAGATACAAAAAAAAAATTTTTTGAAAAAATTTAATAGTTTATTATTATTATTATTATTGATCGAAGTTGGCACCTCGAAAAAAAGCGCGTGGGTGGCCCCGGTGAATGGAAAAAAAAAATGTTTTTTTCCAAAGTCCGCCATTTTGTTATATATCCATGAAATTTAACTTCAGTAGTTCCGACCAGAATGACATGTTTATAGATTAAGAATTATCAAGAATTTTTTATTTCAGATAACATCAAGAGCCAAAATCACCGGGGCCACCCACGCGCTTTTTCTTCGAGGTGCCAACTTCGATCAATAATAATAATAATAATAATAAACTATTAAATTTTTTCAAAATTTTTTTTTTTTAATCTTTAATATGTACATAAAAACATCCTAAATATCCAAAATGATTCATTTTTATTTTCCTACAAAAAAACGCCCTCCAAAAAAGACATGGAAATCGGCTTAAGTTACCAGACCCTAACCGGCTTAAGTTACCTACCTTAAATATTTCAAACGGGTCAAAGAGAAATGATATTTGGATGAAATTTGCGATTAGAAATTTCGCCATCTTTTGCCATTGTCAGTGATAATTTTTGAGATTTATTTAGGATAATGACACTTTATGGAATATTGAATTTTTTATGCTTATATCAAACTATCCTATAGTCGAAGAAGTAACGAATATTACTACCTTAATATTACCTCAAAAGCGCTGAAGAATTTTTTATATTGATTTTGTCGAGATTTGAGAAAGGAATTGAAAATGCATGAAATTGTGAATTTTTTCTTTTTTCTTTTTTCATTACACATGGAATATAAAGATTTTTACACCAAGAAGCTCGATGTAGCGAAATATTCTATAGTACATACTTCCAACAATGAAAACTTCGAGGGCTTAATGAACGTAAAAAAAAATCTTGCAATTTGCAATCACCTCATTGTTTCCTGAAACAATGCGGAAAATTACAAATTACAAGCATCATTCCCCTTGTTCTCGAGCATTGCTCTGTGAACATCGTGAGAGAAGAGGTAAAATAACGAGAAAAGAATGATGCGAATACCAAGATTTTTCTTAAAGTGACCGATCACTTGGAATAACTTGTAAAAATACTTTTCATTTCGCTACTCGTATTAGCAATGACTCCGTAATGAAATTCGTGCCACTTTCGTCACTCCATTAAATTTCTTTATTTCGTACTACGGCAAAGTCCCGCGCACATTTCGAGCATTTACTCTTTGTTTTTCTCTTCCCCGATGACGCGCGTCGATTATTAATCGAATGTCGTGAACAAAAGTTGCAATAATCGAGCTTTGATCCGCCGGGAACTCGGGCGTTTGCCATTACTTTTTTCCTCTCTCAAATCTTCCAGTATATTACGATACCGGAACTCTAGAGACTCCACGTGAAAAAGAGGGCAGTAGGAAAAAGAAAACGAGGTACGAGAAGAGCAAAAAAAAAGCTGCCGCTTAGCGGAGAACGTTGCGGTTAGCAAGCCTGCGGTTTCGTTCCCGGTGGTTAAAGCCTTTTTGGACGTGGGCAAAAGGGGGTAAAAGTTTTTTGAAAAACGAGAGAACGACGCAGGTTGGATAGCCGAGAAAGCGCGTTCGTGTGTGAGAGAGAGAGAGAGAAAGGGTTGGTTATATACAAAGGGGAAAGAGCAAGACCTCTCCAAACCGCATACGCTTAAAATGGAAATGCACTTCACGTATAACGGTCTCACACACGATGTGTGCACCCCCCCCCCTACCCTCTTGTGCACCCCTCTCGACCCTAAACACTCGAACTCCCTGGCCCGAGGGAAGACTTCAACCCCCTCGGCCTATCATCCCTTACTCTGAAGAGAGAAGGAACTAGAGAGCTTTCTAGCTCTCTCGCCACTTCGCGCGGCAGTACCACAAAATTTAAAGCGTGCTGCACTTGGGTCTTACGCCCGTCACGCTATATACCATTTACCCGACGATAGATATACAACTATTTTGCATTATTCCGCGTACGCGTATATGTATGTATCAAACTGTAAATACGGTGCGGGAGAAAGGGGGAGAGAGAGAGAGAGAGTTTGCAAACTTTGGGTTGGACTTTCCATTGCAGGATAGTTGCAGCGAATTACTCGCCGCAGGTTTCCCCCATCGTGACTCTCTGGTAAAGACTTGTCCGGGCGCACGCTTGTAATATTCCACCCCTCATGGGAATTCTGTAACTCTATCCGCAACGACTACGGCGATGCACGTTGATTGAGATGGAAACCCAGTAACTCCTGAATAATATCTTTCGAACTTGCATTAGGTTTCGTCTCGTTACTCGTCATGTTTCGTACAAGTACGCAACGACGCTTTTAATTAGCTTTTAATTATACCGCGAGATAATCATTCTTTCATATTATTAAATCTGTACCAGCTACAAAGATTTTTGCCGTTGAGGTAGTAGTCTGGTAACTTAAGCCGATTTTCAAGTCTTTTTTGGAGGGCGTTTTTTTATAGAAAAATAAAAATGAATCGTTTTGGATATTGAGGATGTTTTTATTTACATATTAAAGATATAAAAAAAAATTTGTTTGAAAAAATTTAATAGTTTATTATCATTATTATTATTGATCGAAGTTGGCACCGCGGAAAAAAAGCGCGTGGGTGGCCCCGATGATTTTTACTCTTGATGTTATCTGAAATCAAAAATTCTTGATAATTCTTAATCCATAGACATGTCATTCTGGTCGGAACTACTGAAGTTAAATTTCACGGATAAATAACAAAATGCCGGACTTTGGAAAAAACGTCCTTTTCCATTGTGTTATTTATCCATGAAATTTAACTGCAGGCCGTAGTCTGGTCTAGAGCGAGATTTTTGACGTCATTTCTACTGTGAAATAACGTTTAAACCGTTGAAGTTGTCTTGATGAAAATTTACACGTGCATTTATTGATCCTTAGAGAATACTTGTATATTTAAAAAAAAATTATTTTAAATATTTTCATGTAGTTTTTTTGCCTTGTTGTAACATGGTGCGCCGAAATTGGCGCCCACTCTGGACGATGTATGCATCTGAAAAATAAAATATATATATATTCTCAATCTGTATGAGTGTTCTGAGCACTGGTAGCAGAATTGGTACTTAAAAAA
This sequence comes from Oxytorus armatus, assembly GCA_958009045.1. NCBI lineage: Eukaryota > Metazoa > Arthropoda > Insecta > Hymenoptera > Ichneumonidae > Oxytorus > Oxytorus armatus. Next base: position 42,763,010 of record OY253744.1, read on the forward strand.
ATTTTTATTGAGTCGAACAATAATTTTGCCGACATTTTATAACTCGTCGAATACCCGAAATTGTATGAAATATCATTAATGAAAGTTCAACAGGCCGCCATTTTGTCAAAAATTTTTTTTAAGTACCAATTCTGCTACCAGTGCTCAGAATACTCATACAGATTGAGAATATATATATATATTTTTTTTTTTCAGATGCATACAACATCGTCCAGAGTGGGCGCCGATTTCGGCGCACCATGTTGCAACAAGGCAAAAAACTACATGAAAATATTTAAAATAATTTTTTTTTTAATATACAAGTATTCTCTAAGGATCAATAAATGCACGTGTAAATTTTCATCAAGACAACTTCAACGGTTTAAACGTTATTGCACATTAGAAATGACGTCAAAAATCTCGCTCTAGATCAGACTACGGCCTGAAGTTGAATTTCATGGATAAATAACAAAATGGAAAAGGACGTTTTTTTCCAAAGTCCGCCATTTTGTTATTTATCCATGAAATTCAACTTCAGTAGTTCCGACCAGAATGACATGTCTATAGATTAAGAATTATCAAGAATTTTTTATTTCAGATAACATCAAGAGCCAAAATCACCGGGGCCACCCACGCACTTTTTTTTTCGAGGTGCCAACTTCGATCAATGATAATAATAATAATAAATTATTAAATTTTTTCAAAAAAATATTTTTTTGTATCTTTAATATGTAAATAAAAACATCCTAAATATCCAAAACGATTCATTTTTATTTTTCTACCAAAAAACGCCCTCCAAAAAAGACATGAAAATCGGCTTAAGTTACCAGACTACTACCTGAAAGCGTTTGATGTGATTTGTAGAATATTTTTAACGCTACACGTAACTCTAGTTTATCGTTATCACTCGGGAATACATATACCTCCTCCGAGTATTTATTCTGAACCATTGAACTTCAGGGAAAGCGGTCGCGAAACTAACTTTTTGCATATTTATCAAAATTTCAATGTCGTAATCGGCGCTTGAATGTAATTTATGTAAAAATTACATTCAAGCGCCATCCCTCAACATCGAAATGTAGGAAAAACAGTTGAAACAGGAAATGTAAAGAAAAAAGATCATTAGATGCGATAGTTAAATTAGTTTTATTGTCAAACTCGGGAATAGAAAGATTTCCGACGTTTACTGAGATCACATAGAAAACGGGAGGTAGACGATTTTGTTATCGCGACCAATTATCGTCACGTCCTACCCGTTTAGCGAATGTTCAAAGCCCTCAAATCGCCTTATTACTTCGATATCTTCTCGGGCACAGGCAACGAGAGAACTTGTTCGGTTATTACATCTCGAAAGAGTAGGGAATCTCTTGGATCATGGAGTATAGGTATATTTACATTGCTGGGAGGTATTCTTCCGCGAGAGTATACGAGGGAAAAGATGGAAAATCCAAAGATCGAGATATAGACGAGAGATAAAAGGGGCGTTGTATTGAGGGTTAAGAAAGCTTCGGAGGGTATAGTCGCGTCGAACGTTGCGATAAACCTTCGAAAATTATTTCCACGTATCTTCAAATGATCTCCAATTCGAATTTACAGTGACATTTTTTTTCAGTATCAACCGTACCGTCGTTGCCATTGAAGCAGAATAAACGTAGCTCTTTCGCAGAAAGATTGTGGCAATAACTTGATGCTTTTTTTTATCGCGACTGTACGACCAGTGCTCTCTTAATCGAAAGGGGGGTTGGATATAAAGCTTAATCGGAGAGGACTTGGTCCCCGATCGTAGGGGAAAAGAAAGTCTGTGCCTTAACCGTAAAAGACAGATATACAGGAGAGATAGAAAGCTCGATGAGAGGAACGTTCGAGTGTGCTCGAGGAAAGTTCCAGTGGGGAAACGTGAAATCCTCCAGGGAGGAAACAACGGAACGCCGAGAAGGGTAGTGAAGTTGTCCGTGAAGCCGTGGTTCTCGCATTCCTCGACGTAAATTCCACTCGTAATCGAAGCCCTGTTATAGTATAGTTCGTACAACCCGAGGACACACACACACACACACGGTTTGATGGTAGTGGTTTCTGTTGGCATGCATATCGGCTATTTGCTGGAGAGCGCCTACGTGAGTCGATAGCTATTGGCAAACTTTGAATGACCATTACGTACGCCTGCCTATATAACCTTTCGGAGATTCCGGGAGAACAATCGCATTATATGTAGCACAATGGGACGAATTGTCGGAGCTCGTATTACGGATTTAGGCGCAAGATAAGACGAGAGAAACAATGCGAGACACCTACAGACTCATTGTTTTCATTCTGACAAAACGAAAATTGATCGTGTCGACGCTGGAGCAACGATAAAAGGGGAGAATGGCTGCTGAAATTCAATCAAAAGTTCACATTTTCACGATTTTTATTGCGTTAAGGTAGTAGTCTGGTAACTTGAGCCGATTTTCATGTCTTTTTTGGAGGGCGTTTTTTTGTAGGAAAATAAAAATGAATCGTTTTGGATACTTAGGATGTTTTTATTTACATATTAAAGATACGAAAAAAAAATTTTTTTTTTTAATTTTATAGTTTATTATTATTATTATTATTGATCGAAGTTGGCACCTCGAAAAAAAGCGCGTGGGTGGCCCCGGTGATTTTGGCTCTTGATGTTATCTGAAATCAAAAATTCTTGATAATTCCTAATCTATAGACATGTCATTCTGGTCGGAACTACTGAAGTTAAATTTCATGGACAAATAACAAAATGGTGGACTTTGGAAAAAAAAGTTTATTTTTCCAAAGTCCGCCATTTTGTTATTTATCCATGAAATTTAACTTCACTAGTTCCGACCAGAATGACATGTCTGTAGATAAATAACAAAATGGTGGACTTTGGAAAAAAAAGTTTTTTTCTTCCAAGGTCCGCCATTTTGTTATTTATCCACGAAATTTAACTTCAGTAGTTCCGACCAGAATGACATGTCTTTAGATTAAGAATTATCAAGAATTTTTGAATTCAGATAACATCAAGAGCCAAAATCACCGGGGCCACCCACGCTTTTTTTTTCGAGGTGCCAAATTCTATCAATAATAATAATAATAATAAACTATTAAATTTAAAAAAAAATTTTTTTTTTTGTATCTTTAATATGTAACTACTGAACTACTGAAGTTAAATTTCATGGATAAATAACAAAATGGTGGACTTTGGAAAAAAAAGTTTTTTTTCTCCAAAGTCCGCCATTTTGTTATTTATCCATGAAACTTAACTTCAGTAGTTCCGACCAGAATTACATGTCTATAGATTAAGAATTAGCAAGAATTTTTGATTTCAGATAACATCAAGAGCCAAAATCACCGGGGCCACCCACGCGCTTTTTTTTCGAGGTGCCAACTTCGATCAATACTAATAATAATAATAAACTATTAAATTTTTTCAAAAAATTTTTTTTTTGTATCTTTAATATGTAAATAAAAACATCCTAAATATCCAAAACGATTCATTTTTATTTTCCTACAAAAAAACGCCCTCCAAAAAAGACATGAAAATCGGCTCAAGTTGCCAGACTACGACCTTAAGGGATGACTCGATAAAAAGTCGAAATAAAAAGCTCATCATTTATCCATCATGTTCCGTGATGACGTTATTTAACGATAGTTCGCACTGGTGAAGGAAAAGTAATCGCAGACGTTCAATGTTTTGGCGTAAATTGCCCTCGTACAAGATTTTAATGTTCCGGTCATTCCGTCGAGTACAAAATACCGCTACGAATAATTATAAAATTCCGCGTACACAGGTTACTCACAGTTCCGTATAACGTCACTCACCTACGAAGCGTAGCGAGACGTTGTTCCTGAGCTTTTATGTAACCGTGAAGAGTATCGATGAGCACAGACTCGGTTTCCAACAACTCTTCCATATCGGCAAGCGCGGTGTACAGTTCACCGGTTCCCAGATGAAAAAGCGACATCGTCAGGGCAGCGAGAAGCAGCCACGATCCTCCGAACGGAGACATCGCGCACGGGTCGTTCCTTTGACGTCGATAGAAATTCTAGAAAAATTAATAAAAAAAAATGAGGAAAATGAACGAGAGAGAAACGGAGGTTTCAGTTTGTAACGATGATTTACAGTCGTTAAGGATTTATGGATTATATCGATTATCGGGCTTGTAGCGGCAGTGTAGCGAAGGATACAGCCAATCTAATCAAGGAAACTTGGACCCTCGTTACGGGTCAAGAGAGAATCCTATCAAAGTTCTTTTACCCACCCGCTCCCCAAACTTCCCCCTTTTACCGTCCTTTTCCTTTTTCTCCTGTTTCGAGTTGATGCTCTATATATCCTCATCTCTGCCGTGCTCGGTTCGCTTTACGACGAGCTTTTTTTTCCTTTTTTTTTTTTTACACGCTCTTATAATTTATGAACCCTCTTCCCCAGCTAGCCACGCCAGGATTACTACCGGAAACTTTCCGCGAGCACTGCGAACGAGAGAGAGCGAGAGAGATTGTAAAACCGGGCCGTTAGAAGGCCAAGACTCCGGTTTTTCTCGACTTCCGGTGGATCACACGCGAGTGAAGAGTCCCAGAGTTCACTCGGGCAATCGGCAATGGAATGGATCTTTCTCCGGCTTAAGTTTTAGAGAATTAGTGGAAGATACGGACACAATGAGGATCAAGGGCTATTTTATCATTTACGGTAAATCGGGATATTGGAGAATGAGTTATTTCTTGCGTCGAAGGCGAAATCAATATAGCTGAGAAGAACTGAACATTTTCCCAGTATTTTACGTAAGTAATTTCGGAAAAGCTTAGATATCAATTTTCTAGTCGGCCTAATTGATTGTACTTTGAATTTAGGAAGTTACACGTCAGATTTAAATTCAGCGAACTCGTTGTAAAGGTTACTTGCACTGTGATTTCGAAAATATTATTCTTTAAATATAAACGATAAATTTGTCCATCAGTACTTTTACGCTATAAAAAATCGCACGGCGTTGAAGTTTGCATCGTTGGAACGCAACGAAAATAGCTTTTTAAAATTTTTATTTTCAGTACTGCTCTCGCTTCTTTTGCCCGTTTACGCCCAGCTCTTTAAAGAACACCCGAAATAAAAGGTTTTAACGTTTTTGTCTTCGAAAATGTATCCCTAAGGGGGAGGAATGTTATAAAAAAAAACTGAGTGTGTCAAGCTTACGCACGGCGGAAGTGAAACTTCTAGTATTCCTCTCGCTCTTTTCATTTCATTCTCTCTTTTTTTCTCTCTTAGGTTAGTTTGAAGATTATAGGTTAAATAATTCAACGACGAAGCATAGATTTTCTCTTTCTAATATTTTCTTATACATGAATGAATTTCGATTTATGTACAGTTCCAAAAATTTTCAATTTATTTACAATTATCCAATACTATTTACAATTATTTAATTTATTTACAATTATTCAATATTACATAAACAACAATATTACAATTAAAAATTACAATTACAATTTACCAATCATGTGACATTTTCATTGTCACTTTCACGAATATTATTTCCTAATGTCGTGATAATTGGGTTATGGTAACTAAAGTGCGAGATATATACATAAGCACTCAAATCCTTAAGGGCGGGGTAAGGGTTTTCACTTTCGAAAAATCGAATTTTTTTTATCTTATCTTATTGTTTAACATTTCAAGAATATGTCCTTAAAATTTTGAACCGATCTAAGCAATATTCTCGAAGTTATTGTCTTATTAATCTCCTGGCCTTTAACGCTATACCTCTAACAGCTGCGGGCGGTCGGGCTAGCAGTGCAGCTGTCGAACAGGTATACAGTTTATTCATTGCTATTGTGTATATAGTATATAGTGTATACTATACACTACAATATTTTAAAAGAAGAAACGAGCTGGAATCGATGATTCTGTGTAAGTTGGAAAAAAAAAAATTTTTTCTTCACTTTTTTACTTCATAAACTTTAGACGCGTTTTTCTCAAAACTACTTTTTCAAAGTCCGTGTTCACTGTCATTTAAAAACTACTCGACCGATTCATTTCAAACTTTGTACACATTTTCTACATATAAAATACCTCCCCCCAACGTTTAGTAAAATTTTTTTTTTTTACTTTAAGGGTGTTTCCCACCCACAAAATGGCGGAATTTTTCGTGGAAAATAACAGTTCACACTTTAGATGGCCGCCAAAAATTTTTAAATGAAAAAAAAAAATTATCAGAGAACGTTGGGGGGAAGATTTGATTATAATTTGACTAAATTATCATGGTTTTTCATTTTCAGATAATTTCCGGCCGAGTTATAGTGAACACCGCAAATTGTTTTTTTTCCAAGACGTTCCGGGGGAAGCTCTGTTACGGGCTTATGCTTCAATATTTCTGCATGAAAAAATTACACAACATTGTCAAAAGTATGCTCAATAATGTACAAAAAATCGCAAAAAAAGTGTTTTTTTTTTACGCTGAAACCCTTACCCCTCCCTTAATGAATCGTGCAAAAACTGCATCGATTGTTGTCCCGTGTCTAGTCGTACTAATGTTCTTATCATTAACGATATCCCAATTAAGGGTGTTTATGAAAAAGTTCAATAACTCTACAGATTCATTCTTCGCGAAATTTACATTAAAATCTCACTCAATCTACTCATTTTTGACACGATAATTCTGTTCGAAATCGAATAAACCACAATCAATTACGTATTTCACTCGTTTTATTATACTAGCCAAGCAGCTGATGCTTGGCGTGGCGTCGTTGGCTAGGGTCTGAGAGAGAGAGAGGAAAAGAGAGAAGAGAGAGGAAGACCGTTCGTCAGTGGCTCCCTCAGTGAGCGGATACGGTGAGAGAGCGACAGTGAACGGTGAGCGGTGGTGGGGGTTCCCAGGGGTCCCCAGGGGTCTGGTTACCCCCACCTCGCTATGGCGTTTTTCCGTGACGGTCTTGAGTCGGTTTTACTCCGGTCGTCAAAAATCCATGACGCGCGTGAAGAAGTTTCACTTAAAAAATCTATTTTCGTTGCATACCAACGATGCAAACTTGAACGTCATAAAATCGCTGTTATATGAAATGGGCAAACGAATATATTATAGTGATCTCAAGAGGCTTTTCGAGGTTTCTAAAATCGGTAAACAACCTTTTTTTTTAACCGCTAGTGCATGTACGAGGGAGGTATATGGTTAAGGGTCTCGGCGAGCTTTCACTCTTTGATCCTTCCTTTTTTCTTTTTCTTCTTGCCTCGTTTCCGCGCGTCCGCCACAGCGGACTTGCGGACAAAGTTCTGGCCGAGCGAATCGCCCGGCGGGGCTTACGCGAGAGGGTTTGAGGTACGACGACGACGACGATGACGACGACGGAGGCGGCATTCTCTCATTTCCTCTTTTCCTCCTAACCACCCCCCCGTTCCAGGAAGTCTAAAGCGCAATGCGCGGAGTACTACACCGGTACTCTATCTCGGTCTGCGGGTGTAAAGTTTCTAAGCCGTTTCTTTTAGCACCCCAAGAAGGACGATGGAAAGAGAGAAAGAGAGAGAGAGAGTGAAGCTCTCGCAGCCTCCCGTTGAAAATTAAGGAAAAATTCTGTAATCGAGTTGCCGGAAGTAGCGCTCGCGCGAGAGACCGTTCCCGTTCTCTCCGAGACGCGAATAAACTAGTGCGAGTGAGAGACGGAGCCGCAACTAAACTATCAGCAAGTTTGCGCCAGGAGGAAAACCCGAGGTGTGGGCCAGAAAAGTTTTGCTCGTTGGGATTAAAGTTGCAGCTGGACAGAGGAAAAGAGTCGAGACTCGCCTCCTCGTACCTTTTTTTCCTTCTTCTTCTTTTTTTTTATTCTCATTCTTATTACTCGCGTGATGAAGCGTACACATGGTTGGGAGTTTACCTGTACATCGACAACACTGCGAACTGACCGAACTAAATGAGGCCGCTGTGCTTGGCAAAGGATTTGTCGCGGAGTCACGACTTGCTTCCCCCCAACGCTCCTTCTCGCGCTCTCGTTTCTAGTTGCTCGTAATTAATCACATAGCTGTTCTCCGTGCGAGCGCACGTTCAATTACCATCTCGCTTTAGATTAATTAACGTTACAGAGAGAGAGTCAGAGGGAATTCGGAGAGTGCAGCACGAAAACGCGGAGTATGGAACACGGAAGATGTATGAGTTTATCGATCGCACATCACGTGTATTACTCTCTCGCACTCGTGACTCGCAAATAATATATTATATAGATGAGCGTTGATAGGAAATACCCATTATATGTATATCAATGCAAAATTGGTTTTCATATTGGTATTACTGATCCGTTCGAGTTTCCCGAATAAATTATATATCCTCGACGTGTATGTCGGTTCGTACGCGTCATATATCGCCGCGTTAATGGTAAATGTCGTGCAATAACGAAAGTACGATGTCAATTATCAACGGGCAATTTTTTATTCTTAATACAGACGTGCATTGTTCTTGAGGGAGTTCACGTTTGAAAATCGGAAAAACACATGTTATTTTGTTGTTTTGGAACAGAAATAATTGTACCGGAAATGCCAAAAGCTATGTACCGTTCGAAATGCTTTTCTAGTCATACAAACGGTAGAAGTAGACGGATTTTTTGTATACCGATCTGATGAAGTAGACGGTAATGTTACTACTGCAATAAAGCTGAAGAGTTTGTTTGTTTGTTTGTTCGTCTGTTTATTCGAACGCGCTAATCTCAGGAAATACTAATCCGATTCGAAAAATTCGTTTTGCATTAGATAGCCCGTTTATTTAGGAAGGCTTTAAGGTAGTAGTCTGGTAACATAAGCCGATTTTCATCTTTTTTGGAGGGCGTTTTTTTGTAGGAAAATAAAAATGAATCGTTTTGGATATTTAGGATGTTTTTATTTACATATTAAATTAACAAAAAAAAATTTTTTTGAAAAAATTCAATAGTTCATTATTATTATTATTATTGATCGAAATTGGCACCTCGAAAAAAAAGCGCGCGGGTGGCCCCGGTGATTTTGCCTCTTGATGTTATCTGAAATCAAAAATTCTTGATAACTCTTAATCTACAGACATGTCATTCTGGTCGGAACTACCGAAGTTAAATTTCATGGATAAATAACAAAATGGCGGACTTTGGAAAAAAACGTCCTTTTTCCATTTTGTTATTTATCCATGAAATTTAACTTCAGTAGTTCCGACCAAAATGACATGTCTACAGAATAAGAATTATCAAGAATTTTTTATTTCAGAGCCAACACCATGACCCAAATTCACCGGGGCCACCCACGCGCTTCTTTTTCGAGGTGCCAACTTCGATCAATAATAATAATAATGATAAATTATTGAATTTAAAAAAAAAATTTTTTTTTTTGTATCTTTAACATGTAAATAAAAACATCCTAAATATCCAAAACGATTCATTTTTATTTTCCTACAAAAAAACGCCCTCCAAAAAAGACATGAAAATACCTTAACGTCGTATAACTTTATGCTATGTACTCTAAGGAGTGACGGCGGCGTGTTGAATCGGGGAACAGAAATTACTTCGTAAACGAAAGTACTTCGAATATGAATTATAGTAGATGTACCGGTGTCACATTGTCTAACGACGGAAGATCGCGAGCGTCAGTTTATTAATTATAGAATCTTAAAGCCAAAGTTACGTATTCACTCGCGATGAAAATTAATTATGGAAAAATGACACGTATTCGATAAAATCTCAGACCAAATGCCAAAAAAAATTGTAGGCTGCGACGAATTTTTTTTCGAAAACAAATATTGAAAAAAATCGAACTCACAATTGTTTTGTATACGGATCTGAAGAGATAGACGGTAATGTACTCCGATTTCAGATCGGTATAGAAAAAATTCTAAGCTCGATTTTTTTCAATATCTCTTATCGAAAAATATATATTTCGAAAAAATTCGTCGAATCCTACAATTTTTGTTGGCATTTGGTCTGAGATTTTCTCGAATAAGTGTCATTTTGCCATTAATTCGTATAAAGAGTAATTTCGACATTTGTTTGTTGTAATTTTCATTGCGAGAGAAGATGTAATTTTTGTTTTAACATTTTGTAATTAATAAACCGACGCTTGCGAGCTTTCGCCATTAGCCAATGGCGACACCAGTACTTGTACTATTCATATTCGAACGTATATACCGCGAAAGAAACGAAAGGCTATATAGTTAACAGCTTATAAGTACATTATCGTCTACTTCTTGCGAAAACGAAGTAGCGAGAGAAAAGTTTAAGGAGTTCAAACTTGGCAAGTGGGATATCGAAGTGCGGAGCTTCTCGAGAGGAGCCCGTAAGAAGAGATCTCTCGCGAGCCCCGAGAAAGGACAAAAGCTGAGGAGGAGTTATATATAGTTCGGGGGTGGATAGAAAAAGGAAGACTCTCCGGTGCACCTGGCGGAATCGACGATTTATTCCGTCACGCTGTCTGGGATTCACCCCGTTTCGTATATATACATTTTCGACATCGAGAGGCAGAATGAAGCACGGGAAGAGGCGAAACGTTACCGGAATAGCAACGGGCACGGTGATCGGTCATTTACAATCATGCCATTTTATATATTCTCATAAAATTCGAATTTCATAAAGAATCTCATCAAATCTGCGCCTCTCTAACGTTCTACCTCAAATTCAATGTCAAACATCATCCAGAACATATTTTTGTGTAAAATTTCCGTTCCATTAAGGTAGTAGTCTGGTAACTTGAGCCGATTTTCGTGTCTTTTTTTGGAGGGCGTTTATTTGTAGGAAAATAAAAATGAATCGTTTTGGATATTTAGGATGTTTTTAATTACATATTGAAGATACAAAAAAAAATGATTTTGAAAAAATGTAATAGTTTATTATTATTATTATTATTATTGATCGAAGTTCGCACCTCGAAAAAATAGCGCGTGGGTGGCCCCGGTGATTTTGGCTCGTGATGTTATCTGAAATCAAAAATTCTTGATAATTCTTAATCTATAGACATGTCATTCTGGTCGGAACTACTGAAGTTAAATTTCATGGATAAATAACAAAATGGCGGACTTTGGAAAAAAAAGTCCTTTTCCAAAGTCCGCCATTTTGTTATTTATCCATGAAATTTAACTTCAGTAGTTCCGACCAGAATGACACGTCTATAGATTAAGAATTATCAAGAATTTTTTATTTCAGACAACATCAAGAGCCAAAATCACCGGGGCCACCCACGCGCTTTTTTTTCGAGGTGCCAACTTCGATCAATAATAATAATAATAATGAACTATTAAATTTTTTCAAAAAATTTTTTTTTTGTATCTTTAATATGTAAATAAAAACATTCTAAATATCCAAAACGATTCATTTTTATTTTCCTACAAAAAAACGCCCTCCAAAAAAGACATGAAAATCAGCTTAAGTTACCAGACTATTACCTCAATTAAAAATATCCACCAGTTGAAGCGTTTCAATATATTTTTCTATAATATTCAAAGTGTCTAAATAATAATAATCAAATTATCGAAAAAAAAAAGTAAGATCAAAAGCTCAACCAGTTCTCGATTTGTGGAGGTTTGACTTTTCGCATCACGGATAAAATATAATTTTTTCACCACTTGAAATAGTTTTCAATATTTTAGCGCTGATATTTTGAAGTAAAAAAAGGTTCATACAACGCGAAGATTCCTCGACGAAGAGTTGAAATTGTTTTTACTTGTAAAAATCCCTGCGTTTACTATGAAACGTCCAATCAACGTTGAATTACCAATCACTGTATGCCCGAATTTCTTAAAAGTAACAGCGAGTCTCTCTTCCTCTTTCTCATCGTGAAGTCTCTGAGAGCTTCTGGTAGGAAAACCTCGCCGTGCTCGTCGGGAGTTGGCGAGTTACGGGAAACTACAGAAGGAAGGGAAGCGGAATCGTGGGAGGCAGGAAGAAGAAAAGGCGGAAGAGAAAACGTATGAGGTATGGGGGTAAGGTGTGCGGGCTCCGGCCGCAGTACGAAAGAAAAAAAAGGACATCGCTCTCTCGGTTCTCTTCCGGAAACTTGTGAAAGCGGCGCTAATTAAGCGCCACCTTAAAGAATAGAGACACGGTGGAGCGAGAGAAGGGGGGAAATGCAAGGGTGGTCTCGAAAGCCTTGCGGTGCCAGGAACCGAAGCTTCGCGAGTTTCTTCCTGCCGCTCCTATACCTCCCTGGTACAAGCTCCGTTACGATTAACGAGAACCACAACCTCACCGCCCTGCTTCATCCTGGCCTTTTCGAAGTTCAAAAAAAGAAAGGGGAAAAAAAAAACTTCACGAAAAAAGCTCTCGACGAAGATATCGTAAAGGCCATTTCTTATAGCTCTGATCTAACACAATCGCGCGTCCTTTGCAATATCTAGATAGATGTGTATTTGAACAAAAAAAAAAAAATATGTATTAAAAGAGCAAGCTCGATCTCGTGAATTTTTAATGAACTCCTCGTAATTCCCGTTTCCGAATTAATTCGTGTAAAAAAATGTAACGTAAAAAAAACTAACTGTATTAAAAATAGTCATAAAAATTAAAAAATACTTTCTACTTCCTTGGAATTCAATCCGGAAGACATTTCCCTTTGTACGATCTAATTAATGTCTGGCTCAAGCTAGAAAAAGATAACTGACTATTAATTAACATTGAGAACATTACTAAGTCCTCGTTTCCGGCGAAGTAATACCAATGAATTTGTCGTTTTTTTTTGTCCAGCCAAGAAGACATCGGAACTATTTTATTCGTGGATAAGAAAAATCTATTAAACATCAGCGATGTATTCCGGACTTCTACGGCGAAGTTTTCTCAGACGCCTTGTGTACTTTATTTCAATGGAAACACACAAATTTACTTATAAATTCTAATTGAACGCAAAGAAATGCATGGAATACGAATGAAAGCAACGGGTACAAGGTATCTTCGTGTCTCGTAGAAACAGCGTATCGGACGATTGAAAATTCTATCAGTGCCCAGCGAGTTTCTCGCGGGGTCTTCGTCTCTCGAAAGCCCCAAAGGATTTTCAGTTTGGCGCGAGGCGTTATAGTCAGACATCCGCCTTTTCAACGGAGCCAGAGAGTATCGCGAGTCCAAGCGTCATGGAACATTTGTATACCTCTGTAGCTTTCCTACGGCTGATCTCGCGTCATCCCCTCGTGGGGATAGCGCACGAGAGAGAGAGTAGGTCCTCGTGCTCACACGGTCTACTCGGGCGCGACGGGCAACGAGCGATATTTTATCGTCAGCGCGGTGCTGTCGAATCCCGCGTGTAAACACACCGTGTAACCTTCGAACAAATCATCGGTTATACACACATCCGCGTATGTCGTGTTACGTACATGACGTACGATCTATATATACGAGGTCTGTTCAAAAAGTATCGCGAATTTTGTATTTCCGCGGGCTACGTATATTCGATTTTCGATTTTTTTTTTGCGGCGTTAGGTTGGTTCTCATGTCCCTCACTTATGCTGAAAAAAATCGGCTAGTTTGAATGTTTAGTTAATTGTTGACAGCCGTTTTGGTTGGACGTATTTTGGCTTGTCTTCGATTTTTGCCTATTCGAAAAAAGCAGCTTCCATTGCGACGATTGAGCTCTGGTTTTCACGTCATAACCATAAACCCATGATTCGTCACGAGTTATGACCCTCTGGAGCAAATTTGGGTCGTCGCGGACCGAGTCCAACGGCTCCTTAGCAATGTTAACGCGACACTGTTTTTCTTCGAAATTGAGCAATTGTTGCACGAATGTCGCGGCGACCAGTCTCATGCCCGAATCATTGGTAAAAATCGAATAGCACGAGCCAATCGATATGTTTAGTTCCTCGGCAACTTCTCTAACGGTGATTTCGACGATTGGCCAATATTATTTTCTTTGTCCTTTTATTTTAGCAAAGAAGGGGTTGTAAAATAAAAAGTTAGGGGTGAAAAAATTGCTCGGTAGTTCCGACAAGAACTATAAGTGTGTAGAGTAGCCTGTTAAAATTTGAAAGCAATCGGTTCGGTAGAAAAAAAGTTAGGACTCGGGCTGCCAACTTCGAGTTGCCAACTTCGATCAATAATAATAATAATAATAAAGTATAAAATTTGTTCAAAAAAATTTTTTTTTGTATATTTAATATGTAAATAAAAACATCCTAAATATCCGGAACGATTCATTTTTATTTTCCTACAAAAAAACGCCGTCCAAAAAAGACATGAAAATCGGCTTAAGTTACCAGACTACTACCTCAACTAAAAATTCAAATTGGCCGATTTTTTCAACATAAGTGAGGGACACGAGTACCAACCTAACGCCACAAAAAAAATTAAAAATCGAATATACGTAGCCCGCGAAAATTCAAAATTCGCGATACTTTTTGAACAGACCTCGTATATATACAAATTGCATGTATTGTGTGATACGTAATGCATGGGTATGTGAAGTTCCGAGTTTTGGTTCTAGAGACGCCACATCGTCGGGGTTTGTGTCTACAGAATAGTGTTGTAGTTTACGTCATCCTGATAAACGCGCGATATAACAGCTAAAAACGTGAAACTTTTTTCGATTTTTACAGTGATTTTTTTTTGTCGACCTTTAAGCGAGCACTCCGTTGTAATTGGTAATCAGTGACAAAATTGTAACAGACAGAGACACGAGTGCACCACATTTTTTGGCGAAAGTGCATTAAAAAAAAAGCGTCGCTATTTTTCATTCTCTTCGACGATACCGATTTTTTTCAGGACACTTCACAGCGACGTATTTTGTCCCACTAATTACCGGTAAATACGAAAAAATAATTAGTTTTTCGCTACTTTGTGATATTTTTACAAATTCCAACAATTTTCAGTGTCCGTTTGACGCTTGCATCGTTATGAAAATGATTGTTATGTAAAACGAGCGTAAAAAGAAAGGACTTTGGGACTTTGACATTTGACGTTCGCGAAAATACTTTTGATCTGTAGCGTCTGTGTAGGGGTTGGGACGTGAAATATTGTATTGATGTATATGTGTGTAATGTGGGTGTGTATGGCTCTATTTTAAAGTCCAGTCCTGTCTGTACACACACAGACGTGTTGAGGAACAAAGTGTACAGTTCCGAGGGAACGCGCGACCATTGAACGTATACCAACGCTAGGTGGATGCGGATGCCGTTCACGAATACCTGTACACCGGATAAGGGAGGATTTATCGAGCATAGGAAGGTTTCCTGTTGTAACGGAACGTCCCTGAGTCGTGGCTTCTTTCTCTCTCTCTCTCTGGTCAAAGCTCGCTTCGAATACCGTCCAGGATTTAACAAGAGCCCCTATCTCTCTCGTGTACTTTTCGAGCGAGCTAACAATGCCGCGTTGTACAACCGGATAGTCCGGTAACAATTTTCCCTCGCTCTCTCTCTCTCGTTGGATTACAATATCTGTTTCCTCGTTTATTCCTTTGGCATCTTTTCCTTCGACATTTTCCGACGAGTCTCTGTAAATAATTTTCCTAAAATTTCTCTCCATCTCGTTGAATTTCCAACGGAAATTCTAATTTGTATTCGACAATTCAGGACTCAGCGGCCTTAAATCACTCGCGTACCGTGGTCTCGTTTCTGCGCGGACGAGACCTCTCATTTTTTATTCATCATTCCTCGCTAGGTGCACGGGGGGTTCGAGAATGGAAATGCATGTGTACACATGCATACGTTGATAGAGGGGGAGTCAACCCTCTCTTTTCCCTTGCGGAATACCATGCGGACTTGCCTGAATTATCAACGTGGGGAGGTTATTGCGTGTACTCTTGCTTGCACACGTATACGTGTAGTAACGCGACCATACGAGACATAGTGATCTCTGTACGGGGCATTTCGTACCAATCAATCGACAGCAATTTCGGGCTTACGCAATGAAATGAATAAAAATTTGTGAATAAAAAAATAACGGTTGAGGATTCGAACGTGTTTTGTTTTTTTTTAATGCCGTAGTCTGGTCTAGAGCGAGATTTTTGACGTCATTTCTAAAGTGCAATAACGTTTAAACCGTTGAAGTTGTCTTGATGAAAATTTACACGTGCATTCATTTATCCTTAGAGAATACTTGTACGTTAAAAAAAAAAATTATTTTAAATATTTTCATGTAGTTTGCCCTGTTGCAACATGGTGCGCCGAAATCGGCGCCCACTCTGGACGATGTTGTATGTATCTGAAAAAAAAAAAATATATATATTCACAATCTGTATGAGTATTTTGAGCACTGGTAGCAGAATTGGTACTTAAAAAAAAATTCTGACAAAATAGCGGCCTGTTGAACTTTCATTAATGATATTTCATTATTCAACGAGTTATAAAATGTCGGCAAAATTATTGTTCGACTCAATAAAAAAATTTTTTAAGTACCAATTCTGCTACCAGTGCTCAGAATACTCATACAGATTGAGAATATATATATATTTTTTTTTCAGATGCATACAACATCGTCCAGAGCGGGCGCCGATTTCGGCGCACCATGTTGCAACAGGGCAAAAAACTACATGAAAATATTAAAAAAATTTTTTTTTTTAATTGACAAGTATTCTCTAAGGATCAATAAATGCACGTGTAAATTTTCATCGAGACAACTTCAACGGTTTAAACGTTATTGCACATTAGAAATGACGTCAAAAATCTCGCTCTAGACCAGACTACAAATTTTGTTTTAACGAAAAGAAACTTTCATTGGATTAGAATAATTCGCACGACCATCTTTGTGATTTTTTTTTTACTGAAAATAAAACAAATTTGTCTACTTAATTCGCTTTGAATTGCTTTAGAGGAGTTAAGGGGTGAAATAGGGTTAAACGGTTCGAAAAATCGATTTTTTTTATTTCATAAATTGTTAGTAAAACTATTGAATAATATGTTCCCAAAATTTTAAATGAAAATTCCGACTCGTTCCATTGTTATAAGCCATTAAAGGGGGAAATAGGTTTTGGACAGCGTTTTCTCAATGATTTTCATGAGTTTTTTTATAGTATAAAAAATAAATATAATTTATTGAAACTTTCAGAATATTTTTTACATATATATAAGTATATACTATAAAATATTAGCGACCCCATATTGCTTGTTTTTCTTGGTACTATTTTTTCAAACGCGTTTTTCTGAAAACGACTTTTTTTCAACTTGCGTACACGCTAGTTTGAAAAGTTTTCAACCGATCGTTTTGAAAATTGGTAGTTACTTTCTTCATAGTATTCATAGCGCTCTGTATGAACCTAAAATCGGAATATCATCATTATTTAAAATAATTTTTTTTTTGCAAATAAAGTTGTAAAAAATGGCAAAAAATCGGGCTTTTTTATTTTGACCCCTATAAAAGATTCAATTTTCTATTTTTTTTATAGCATCTAGGTTCATATAGAAGAGAGACATATAATAAAAGTAAATTCCAACCTCGTTTGATTTCAGACGAAAATTGCGGCTTCCAGAATGTACGCAAAATGCTGAGTCTGATTGTGACCTGCAATATGGGGTCGCTAATATCCCCGGTGTTTTTCACGAAAATTTTTCAAAAATTTTATAGTATATACTTAAATATATGTATAAAATATTCTCAAAGTTTCGATAAATTATATTCATTTTTTATGCTATAAAAAAATTCATGAAAATGATTGAGAAAACGCTGTCCCAACCCTATTTCCTCATTTAACGGGATGAGCGTTAGTTAGCCCTTGGCGAGAGTACCCGTTTGACGTGCCATATTCTCATCCGACACGGAATATCCCGTGTATATAAATATATTGAACGTATACATTAACCCACGTGATACACAATGTTTGGCAGTATCCCCAGCGAATAATATATACACGCTTTTCGCCCCCGAGCGTGGTTTCAGCCTTTACCAACGAGAATTGGCGCAATCCACACGTTGCATTGCAGCCGCGACTGGTGGCCTATACATGCTGGTTTATACCGGACGGTTTGGTTGGCCGAAAACCTCCCGACCATCGAACAACCCCAAACCATTCGAGCATCTCTCTCATCGCGATTGCCTAAACACGATCTTCTCTCGCTTCTACCCCCTACGTTCCTCACCGCGTATATACGTGACGAAGGGTAATTTATTCGGATGCCCTCATAATTGCGATATCGCATGCATCGGCCACCGCGATCCTCTATACCCGCAACCCCTTCTCTCCTTTTTTCCGCGAAGCTCCCAATGCGAATGTATGTTCACACCGTAAAGGCACAGACGCAATTTGCCACATTTATATCTGACCGCGAGTGATTCGCAGAGTGAAACGAGCAAACGTTGGCGACGAGGCAAATAATAGCATGGCCATTGGCCTCTGTCTCCCACCTTCGGTAATGAGCTAATAGCGAGCATTTCACAATCGCCACCTGCATCGTAATCATACTTGTTACACACGACGAAGGCCGAGGTAAACAGGAATTTCTGGACAATTTCACGAACGACAAGAGCCGCGGGACACCATTGTTATTTTGATGGATAAACTTTTGAAAAGGTCATCGTCGGGTCACGGAGTTGACATTTTATTTTCACGAACTTCGTTGACCTGTATCAAATACACGATGCAACGTGTATGGCTTTAAACCCGGTAGCTCCGATGGCCGGTGACGTTTGAACCAGAGGATCGTAAGGTCGTGGACCAAAGGTCAGGATAAAAGAACAAGAGGCCGGACGAAGAGTGTGATATTTAAAAAAAAAAAATGTTTAATCGAGGCAATAGAATTCCACGGATCTTTCGGAGGATAAAAACAAATATAGCCGATGATCATCGCGATGAAATAAAACATTTTTAATTCCCGACGTTTCAACCATCAATGGCGGCGTTAGCGAAGAGATTCGCGCGGGTCAAGCAATGAAAAACACTTCGAACCATTCCGATATATCAAATATCGAGGGATAGAGAGATTTTTGGCACTTTGCCCTCATAAATTTTCGATAAAGAGTTCCGATGCTTGTGGCATTGGCGTTTCATTCTTTTATCGGAAGTTGGAGCTATCTCGAGCGAGAACGAGCCAAAAGATCGATCGCGAAAGGGGTAGTTTTGCGACTTTGAGGGTGGGACGTGGACCAGTCACGAGTCAATTTAGTTTCGTGCATCTGCATCGTCCCGGGAATTCTCTTGATACGAACCGAAAGAGAGTGACAGGAGGAGAGAGAAGGATATTCCTTTCCTGCCTCTTCCGTAACCATATACGCGAATATCTTCGCACTTTCCAAGTGGACCTGGACCGGAAATGCATAAATGTAGAGGCAGAGAGGGGTGGGAACGAATTCTGCCGTAATGCAGCGAAGAAGTCGGCAGTTTTGGGAATGAGGAGAAACTACCGGAGGAAAAATATAGAGGGGGGAAGGCGGGTTGAAGAAAGTCGACTCCATATATACTCCGCGAAAAGCGGGCGGCTCGCCGTTCCAACATCACCCTCTCGCCGTACACCCTCTCCACTCAGTTTTGGATGTACGGTAAGAAGCGGACGAAACCGAATGAATAATGTATTTCACGGTAGCGACGAGAGAAATACGAGAGAATGAGGAAGTACCGTAGAATGGCGGAAGAACGAAAAGGGAAAGAGACACGGGAGAAGAAAGGGTGGCTACATTATGCCAAATCGCGTGTGTAGTCCCATAGATGCGACGGGGTCAGACTCTTCATAATAATAATCGTGAATAGCGTCCCCAATGTTATATCAAAGTATAAAAAGTTCGGAAAAGTAATGCATGAATATTATATTTCGCTGTATAATATCAAAGACATTTATCTTCGTTTCGGTCTAATGTAGTATATATGAGGTACGAGAAGACATACTTAGAAGGTAGAATAACGTATGTTGGGAACGACGAAGATATCCCAGAGGTTAACGGGTGAAACAGGTGGGTAAGGGTTGCGGCACCCGTAAGCTCAGAACGTTAAAGTCTTCGTACGTACATAGAGCGAGCCTAAACTCTATCTTACGCTCTAGCACAGCTTTAACCTTCGTAATAGTACGGTTATGGAATACCGCGAGCATATCACAAGGCACCGGTTATAAGCTGGCATGGTAAAATGAGGAAGAGCGTATAAACCATAGGAGCCAGCGATGTGCTGGGTCCATATACACCACGGTTTGAATATTCCTCTTACCACCACCCTCTCCCTCGTTTGAATCTGCGAAGAGTCTTGGCAGGAGTTGGCAGAGTCTAACGGGAGTAAAGCGAGAGGCTCTGGTGCTCGTCCGTGCACGAACGTTGTAATTAATTGGCCTTATGCTAAGGGTATGACCGTGGGTCTTCGTATGGAACGAGGGATAGGAGTTTGTTCCATGCTCCAGCCAGCCCATTCACAGGATAGCGTCCTAGGGTTCTTGGCCTGGTTCACTCCATGAACCGAAGTTCACTAAAGCTTTGCCCTCGTAAGGTTCCCGTTGCCTCCTACGTAACGTCTCGGTTATCTAACCGAGAAGAACGAACGTTACACTTCTCACCCGCTTTCTCTCTCTCGCTCTATCTCGTAACTGTGAGAGAGAGCTTGCAGCATCAAAATCCCCGCGAGTACCGTGAACTTGATATTCGGTGAATGTTCTCTGAAACGCGCCTTTCGGTGAAACTGAACGGCACGCTGAATATTCAACCGTGTTTCTAATAATACCATGCGAAACGATTTCGTTGCTCTCGTTCATAGGATTCATCAAAATGATTAACGTAATTCCCATCAGGAATCGAGTGATCAAGTCTCGATGGCATTTTAACAAATTTTCAGGTAGTAGTCTGGTAACTTAAGCCGATTTTCATGCCTTTTTTGGGGGCCGTTTTTTTGTAGGAAAATAAAAATGAATCGTTTTGGATATTTAGGATGTTTTTATTTACATATTAAAGATAAAAAAAAAAATTTTGTTGCAAAAATTTAATAGTTTATTATTATTATTATTATTGATCGAAGTTGGCACCTCGAAGTTGGCAGCCCGGGTCCTAACTTTTTTTTCTACCGAACCGATTGCGTTCAAATTTTAACAGGCTACTCTACACACTTATAGTTCTCGTCGGAACTACCGAGAAATTTTTTCACCACTAAATTTTTATTCTACAACCCCTTCTTTGCTAAAGTCCTTTTATTTTAGCAAAGAAGGGGTTGTAAAATAAAAAGTTAGGGGTGAAAAAATTTCTCGGTAGTTCCGACGAGAACCATAAGTGTGTAGAGTAGCCTGTTAAAATTTGAAAGCAATCGGTTCGGTAGAAAAAAAGTTAGGACCCGGGCTGCCAACTTCGATCAATAATAATAATAATAATAAACGATTAAATTTTTTCAAACAAATTTTTTTTTGTATCTTTAATATGTAAATAAAAATATCCTAAATATCCAAAACGATTCATTTTTATTTTCCTACAAAAAAAACGCCCTCCAAAAAAGACATGAAAATCGGCTCAAGTTACCACACTACTATCTTAAGGATCGCTTCTTAATGGTAAATTCGGCAGGACCGCGGTTCTACAGATTCCAACTGTACACCTACTCAACTGTCACGACCAAACTGACACGAGCATACGAATATTTCGCAATATTGTCAGGACAAAACTGTTCCCGAACAAAACTCTCACCATTAAAACCGTCACCGCACAAACTGTCACCACTCAACTCTCTCCGGTCTCTATTGGACACGTGCAGAATCTTCACGAACAAAACTATCACCGTCTAAACTGTCACCGCTTAAATTGTCACCGCAGCAACTGTAACCGCATCGATTGTCACCGGCAAAACTGTCACCGGCAGAACTGTCACGGGCAAAACTGTACAACGACACCAACCGTCACCGCTTAACGTGAGATTTACCCAACTCACACTCGTAGACGCTGTACCCGTAGGTAAGAGCGCTCGGGTTGCTTCACCAAACGCGGCGCAATAGCGCGCGATATTTCGTGCGTGTCCGCTAATACTTACGTCATTCGACGCTGTCGTCTCAATCACAGCCCTCGTTCGCACCGCGCGAACTTACTTGTAATCAGCGATCGGTAATAGCGGACACGCACGAAATATCGCGCGCTATTGCGCCGCGTTTGGTGAAGCAACCCGAGCGCTCTTATCTACGAGTTCAGTTTATACCCGTGTGAGTTAGTTACGACGCCTTGGCGCTGTGACAGTTTTGCCGGTGACAGTTTTGCCGGTGACAGTTTTGCCGGTGACAGTTTTGTGCGGTGACGGTTGGTGCAGAATACAGTAGACGCCCTGACAGTGTAGACGGGGACTATTCTGCTGCGTTACAGTTGCGCAGAATAAAGTTGAGACCGTGACAGTTTGGACGGTGACAGTTTTGTTCGTGAAGATTTCTGCACGTGTCGAATAGAGATTCGGGAGAGTTGAGTGGTGACAGTCTGCGCGGTGACAGTCTTAACGGTGAGAGTTTCGTTCGGGAACAGTTTTGTCATGACAATATTGCGAAATATTCGTCTGCTCGTGTCAGTTTGGTCGTGACAGTTGGGTAGGTGTACAGTTGGAATCTGTAGAACCGCGGTCCTGTCGTAAATTCATCAAATTATCATCGAGGTGAGACTTTCCATCCTGAAGGATAAGAGCCACCCGGTCAAGATTCTCGCTTCTGAACACAGAATCACGAATCTTCTCGTGGCGTACACGAGGCATATATACCTCGCGATATATAAGGGCCGGGGATTGCCAGCTGTTCGTTGTCATATACCCAAAAGTTTCCGTTATCCAGTAGTGCATCAGCGGTACCGTGTAAGTGAATCCGCTGCACCTTAAACCCAAGCTCAGTTTGCGTGACCTTCTCTGTGTATCCTCCTATCCTCGAAACGGTCTTCACTGATCCGGGTAACCCAATTAACCCGAGGGAGTAACCTCGGGGGCCGCATACCGGCGGGCGATACAAGCCGAAGGAGCGTCTCAAACGATGAACACACGTTCGAGGAAACCGGAAGTCACGGACGGATGTGTACCTAACACTGGCGCATCTCTCGCGATATTCTCTCGTCTTCTGCCTCTTGACTTCTGTATCCCGCTCAACAGGATTCTCTCCAAGAGCATATTCATCCCTCCACCTCGCGGCCACCATTATCTACGTGAAACGGCGACCG
Source organism: Oxytorus armatus (assembly GCA_958009045.1). NCBI lineage: Eukaryota > Metazoa > Arthropoda > Insecta > Hymenoptera > Ichneumonidae > Oxytorus > Oxytorus armatus. The sequence goes on from OY253744.1 coordinate 42,785,948, forward strand.
ATTTTCCCAGCGATTACACGCTGACTTACACGTTTAATTCCCGGAGGACGGGCAGGAGCCGTGGGCCAAAAGACAAACTAGAAACTATATACGTAGAGAATTAAAGTTTTGCCGGAGATAATTTTCAAAGGTTCGTTCGTCCGGAGCGGGTACGTGTAACACGCCAAAAGTCTTAACGTCCTCTTGCCCAAGGAGTACACGTATTCGCCTACGATGTGAAATTCTACTACAATAGGATACCACCCTCATGAATATCTATATATACTTTTGTGTGTGTGTGTTCAGGAGGGTAGAAGTTAATATTCGCGGAAAGCTACACGGGGATGAGAAACGAAATTCAGCACAAAATTGTAGTCTCGCAGTATGGGCAATAAAAACTTTTCCTCGACGTCCTGACAAGCATAAAGTATGCAACGGCGTGTGTTTGTGTGTATGCAACATTTAATTATGAATTTCACAAATTGAGCCAAGGGTTGTTGGCCGAACAACTTTCTCGTATAGTCTATAAATCCAGAAAAACGTTTGCTCTGTATTAACTACAGGATTAATTTTTTTAAATGCCACGTTTATTGGACAACAAAGATTTTAATTATCGGAATTATCGATGAATCTGTTATCAATCAATTTCGGCGAATAATTGGATTAAAACGGTCGTACGTTTCAATAATCCATATCGAGTGTATATTAGCATCGTTCAATTAAACGCGAGCGGAGTTTAACAACGATTATTTTTATTCGATCGACTATTCCCCCGTTAACGGCTGATAAATTGAACAATTAAAATACCAATAGCATTAATCGTTGATATCAATTTAGCGACCGGTTGCAATTCAAATTAATTCAAGAAGGGACCATCCTGTGTTATTACAGTTTTTTCAATTAAAACGAACTTACTCGACAGAGTCGAAAGTTATGTGAACCAAGCCCGTAATAAAATGTAAAATCAGGATCAACGGTCAAGTGCGCGGTCATTTGTCACCGAAGTGGAGATTCACATGGAATTCTCGAGGTTCCGAGAGTCGTTTTAACTCGAAATCTCCGCGGTTCAAGCTCCACATTTTGCACCCTGTGGTTTCCGCTGAAGCGAGGGGTAAATTGGCGCTGAGCATTCTCAAATCGAGTGGCGGCGGTCTGGCTGAGCGTTCTAACCAGCCCGGGAATGCATTAGGGTGTCGCACGGTCTCGAATGAAGCATCGCACCTAGTCGCTTCGAACATACGTGTGCATACTCGATATGTACATGGAACAAATCTATGATGAGCGTATGTATAAACATATGTTCAACAACGTGGTCATATGTAAGCTCGAATTTCGCGTAATCAACCGTTCTCCCTACGATCCCGAACATTCACTTATTCCTGTCGTACACGAAACATTATATTCTCATTGTTAAATTGCCGTTGGGTCACTAGGCTTATGGCGTAAATCCCTTTTGGCATTAGGCTGTACAGGGGAGAGACATAATCATTGAACCAATTAAGGCGTTATGCGCAGTAGGATTTAAAAAAAAAAAAATTTAATTTCATTTTAGTAATGTACATATTAGGGTGATTTTTTTTCTTTTTGACTATTTTTTTTCTCAGTCCCCACCCGAAATTTTGTTGGATATGTCGAATAAGAAATTCCCTGAAAGTTGCAGCCCTTAATATTAATTCTAAGTACTTTCCCTTAGCGTTAGAAGATTTTCCATCTAAAATACACGTAAATCGAATTTTTTTTTTTCAAATTTCTATAACTCAGCCGCATTTTATGCTATCATATTGTTCTTGGTTTCGATTTACTCGGAATAAAACAATCTAAAAAGGTGCCTTTTGCGGCGAAAGTGTAAATTGTACTGGTGAGTTGGTACGGGTCACTGAAGTTGACTTTTTACCCAAAATTCTCGTTTTTTTTTGCTGTTATCTCCGAAACAATTAACTTTACGAAAAAAATGTAAAGGAAAAATTTGTTGGAAATTTAATTTCCTACAAAACAGGTTCTATCGACCCAATTGCTCAGATTAATATTTCTTGAGATATTGAACTTTAACTTGTGAGTAGTATAAAATTTATAAAATATGAAATATTAAATAATAAAAAAAATAAAAATAAATAAAATTCAATATCTCAAGAAATATTAATCTAAGCAATTGGGTCGATAAGACCTTTTTTGTAGGAAATTAAATTTCCAACAAATTTTTCATTTACGTTTTTTTCGTAAAGTTAATTGTTTCGGAGATAACAGCAAAAAAACGATAATTTTGGGTAAAAATCAACTTCAGTGACCCGCACCAACTCACCGGTACAATTTACACTTTCGCCGCAAAAGGCACTTTTTTAGATTGTTTTATTCCGAGTAAATCGAAACCAAGAACAATATGATAGCATAAAATGCGGCTGAGTTATAGAAATTTCCATTTTAAAAAATTTGATTTACGTGTATTTTAGATGGAAGATCTTCTCACGCTAAGGGAAAGTACTTAGAATTAATATTAAGGACTGTAACTTTCAGGGAATTTCTTTTTCGACATAACCAACAAAATTTCGGGTGGGGACTGAATAAAAAAATAGTCGAAAAAAAAAATCGCCCTAGTACATATATTTAAGTACATACACAGAAAAATTCATGTCAATGGGACAAATATTCTCGAAGTTACACGCATATTTGTAAAGACTTATCGGAACGTCTGAGCGTGATTTTGAAAGTTTAAATGCGTTTATCTCAAAACTGTGTTTTCAAACTCGGCGAGCAAGATTCCTGGGAAACGGCTAAACCGATCAGTCTCAAATTTTTACATAAGCTTTATAAATATATCTTTTAGTGATGAATCGAAGGTTTTTTGTCGCCGATAAATATTTTTCATTTTATAAACAATTTAAGACGAACATTTTTATCGTGAATCAAATTTTTTTTTTGAGAAGCCGCCATTTCGTTAAAAATTAATATTTTCCTTATTCCTTCGATTGAATACGAGATAATACCTTATATTAACGAAATCTTTTTTGGTTTTTCATTTTGGATGATCCAATCCAGAGAGATATCGTGCTCACGGCAAAACGCATTTTTTTTTAGAGTAGCTCCCGGAGATCGGCTATAGCAGCTTTAAAAATCATTATTTTTACAGATAAAAAATATGAACGTAAAGTTAAAAGTTACCGCAATATATATATAAATTTTTACATTAATAAATTAAAATTTCTTTTCGGGAAAAATTCTTGAAAAAATCGCTTTTTTATACTCAGTTCGAAAGTTTCCTAGACAATTTGAAGTGCGAACCACTGTGATGTTCTTGAATTTTATCTCATATTGTTGAGAAACAAAGTGGTCCATCGATGGAACTACTCCGAACACGCGCAATTACTACCCTATGTTATAAATACTTGATAGAACGTGAGGTCGAGTACTAAAGAGCAAAAGACTGTAATCCAAAGACCATTAAAAATATAAAGTGACGCATCCTTTTTGCTTCGTATCACTTGATGTACAGGTACTCGCGTATAAAGTTCTGCAATAAGGTGTATGCCCCGAAGGAATTTCGCATATATCGAAAACGCGAAAGGGATGTACGGTTCTTTATGCGAGAAACCTCTTTCGCGCCGATCCTTCTCCGCATCGCGTAGTTTTCGTTGTCGCGGCGACGCCGTCAGCCGCCAACAGCCACCCCCAGCCCGTTCCTATCTTCGCCGTTTCTCCTTCATAGAAACGAAGAGAAACGAAACAGCTTTCCATACCCCCGTCGACATCAACCAAACAGGGAGCACTCTCGGCGCTATCCCATATGCGACAAGTTTACTGGTGACATGTTTTCGTGAAATCGAAAGCTCTCTCTCTCTCTCTCTCTCTTTCCGGTCTTTCCTGTCTCGCGAACATACCCTCTGTGCTTTCATGTTTCTTCTGCTCGGTGTAGCGCGTACGTGAGACGCGCAACGAATGTTCGACTAGAGAGAGGCTTGATGCCCATTCGGGATGGCGAGGGGGGGAACAAACGGGGTGTTAACACCCCTTTAGCGAGAGCTAGAATAGCGAATGAAATAGTGTGGAGACTTCTTGCACGACCTTATTCCCGCTCTTTCACACTTTTAATATTTTCCCTCAAGCGCCCGGAAACGTCTTTCGAGAGCTTTGAGGAAAGAACAGCCGAGACAGAAATTGAAAAAAAAAAAAAAATGTACATGCTTTAGAGAGAATTTTCTTCGTTGAATATCGTCGTTGACTCTCAATGCTGTCATCAACCAGGCATTCGACAAAACTTTTTGTTGCCGCGCGCATTCACGAATGTGACAGAGATACGATATGAAAGAATTGTAGGAGCTTTTTTTTTTCGTGAATATAACATTGAATTCGATGGCTAAGGAAATTTCATGATATAACTTACATTCGAGCTTGAAGAATCGAAAGAATGTTCGATTAAGGTAGTAGTCTGGTAACTTAAGTCGATTTTCATGTCTTTTTTGGAGGGCGTTTTTTTTTTAGGAAAATAAAAATAAATCGTTTTGGATATTTAGGATGTTTTTATTCACATATCAAAGATACGAAAAAAATTTTTTTTGATAAAATTTAATAGTTTATTATTACTATTATTATTGATCGAAGTTGGCACCTCGAAAAAAAAGCGCGTGGGTGGCCCCGAAGATTTTGGCTTTTGATGTTATCTGAAATAAAAAATTCTTGATAATTCTTAATCTATAGACATGTCATTCTGGTCGGAACTACTGAAGTTAAATTTCATGGATAAATAACAAAATGGAAAAGGACGTTTTTTTTCCAAAGTCCGCCATTTTGTTATTTATGCATGAAATTTAACTTCAGTAGTTCCGACCAGAATTACATGTCTATAGATTAAGAATTGTCAAGAATTTTTTATTTCAGATAACATCAAGGGCCAAAATCACCGGGGCCACCCCGCGCTTTTTTTTGAGAGGTGCCAACTTCGATCAATAATAATAATAATACTAAACTATTAAATTAAAAAAAAAAAAATTTTTTTTGTATCTTTAATATGTAAATAAAAACATCATAAATATCCAAAACGATTCATTTTTATTTTCCTACAAAAAAACGCCCTCCAAAAAAGACATAAAAATCGGCTTAAGTTACCAGACTAAAATGTCTTTTTTGGAGGGCGTTTTTTTGTAGGAAAATAAAAATGAATCGTTTTGGATATTTAGGATGTTTTTATTTACATATTAAAGATACAAAAAAAAAATTTTTGAAAAAATTTAATAGTTTAGTATTATTATTATTATTGATCGAAGTTGGCCCCTCGAAAAAAAAAAGCGCGTGGGTGGCCCCGGTGAGTTTGGCCCTTGATGTTATCTGAAATAAAAAATTCTGACTACCTTAAAGGTGCTTAATAGATAATACAGAGGTTAAATAAAACATATCAAAGATAAATTAAAAGAGAAACGAAGCTTCAAAGACAACTGACGACCAGTCGTGTTTTGCATTTGCATTCCTAACATTACTGATGAGATTTCTTAACTAATGAAATATTTTTCTACACTACAGACAACAAATTCTCTTAATAAGTAATATTTTTCATCGAAGTAGCAATTCGGACAATCAGTTACCGCTAAATAGCAGCCTGTGAGCAATTCCTTCGTTTCCTTCATATGTATTCATTGTTTTCACACATTTTGCGTTTCTGTTTTCACCAGAGCACGCGCGCAGTGCATCAGTATATATTAACACGAGTGTAATAACAATAATTGAAAAACTGTCGCAACGATTCACGATTGTTCTCATATCGTTCGTCGAGCTTTTCCACGATATTTGCACTACAATCGCAGAAAGGAGCAGAAGAAATATGTATATACTCGCAAGAGCAGAGGTAATAGAACATATTCCATATGGAATCACGCGAAACTCCGTGGCAAGAGACACGGCCGGGAGACTATTTTTCCCAGCAGAAAAGGGGGAATTGTACGGAAGGCATTTCTGACAGACGGAAATCCGTGCTGCGGTCTTGCGCACACGTATCTATAGGCGTTATTGTATGTATACATTACATAGAGTGGATATGTAGATACCGCTTTCTCCAAGACAAAAGTGATATCAAATAAAAGTAGGTGTATCTATAAAGGAGATACTTGCAAGCGCAGTGAGTCGTAAGAGATTTTACAAGAATCACGTTTGGAGCGTATTTTTTTTTTACTATTTCCTCGGCAACTATTGCGTGCGTACTGGATAACATATACAATTACACATTTTTACTATATATACGTGGCATTCCGTGAATTTAATTGTAAGAGTAAAGTTGTAAAACGGAAAATTTATCGAATCCCGGAACATGTTTGTTTGGTTTTTTTGTAGAGAATCGAGAGAATTCGAGTTAAATTCCAGCTGAAAATTTCGATTCCCATAATACGCCAGTCGCGATAGCTTTTCATCATTTTAACAATTGTTTTGGTAAATATGGAGCAAAGGGGAACCACTTCCGATTGACTTGCTTTTAATATATGTTGTGTAGGGACCCTTCCTGAACAATTTTTTTCTCTGACACAATTGGACGTCGTTATTTATTCAAAAGTTATTAACAAATAAAGTTAATAATTCATATAGCTATTTTCCTTATACCAGCCAGTCCTAATCATCTTGTCCTTCATATTTGTTGTTACGAATACACCCCTGAGTAGCATACAAAAAGTTTTATCCGTCGCTCATTGTTTGTTAAAAAGTTGTTAACAAAAAAAGCTTCATAAATCAAACGTGAACCACTTGTTCTAGTGTATGGTGAACAGCACACGCATGAGAGGGGGGGACTGCGCCCCCTGCAATCCTCCACTGACCAGCCCAAACCAAAAACAGCCCAAAAACAACCCAAAAACAACGCAAACAAACGTATAAACAAACAATTATTTGTCTTATTCATTATTTATATTATGAAGCGGATACATGGTACTCATAATGTCGGACAAACTGTCGATACGCTGGGTTCGGGTATTGGGTTTGGGTTTTTGGTTTGGGTTTTTGGTTAGGGTTTTTGGTTTGGGTTTTTGGTTTGGGGTTTTGGTTTGGGTTTTTGGTTTGAGTTTTTGGTTTGGATTTTTGGTTTGGGTTTTTGGTTTGGGTTTTTGGTTTGGGTTTGTGGTTTGGGTTTTTGGTTTGTTAAGGTTATTTGGGTTTTTTGTTTGTTTTGGATTTGTTTGGTTATTGGGTTTGGGTTTGTTTTGGATTTGTTTGTTTATTGGATTTGGGTTTTTTGGTTTGGTTTTGGTTTGGATTTGTTTGTTGGGTTTGTTTGTTTGTTTGTTGGGTTTGTTTGTTTGTTTGTTGGGTTTGTCTGTTTGTTTCTTTAGGTTACTGGGGTTGTTTTGGGTTGTTTTTGGTTTGTCTATGGGCTGGTATGCGGTGGGGGCAGGGGGGCCGCAGCCCCTCCGGTCATACGTGTACTGGCCACCATGCAAGTATTTCATATTCAATTTATGAATTTTCTTTTGTTAATAACTTTTTAACAAACAATGAGGACGGATAAAACTTTTGGTATGTTACTCAAGGGGTATTCTTAACAACACGTGTGACGGACAAGATGATTGGGACTGGCTGCTATAAGGAAAACAGCTATATGAATTATTAACTTTATTTGTTAATAACTTTTTAACAAATAAAGACCCCCAATTGTGTCAGAGGAAAAAGTTGTTCAGAAAGGGTCCCTAGACAACATATATTAAAGACAAGTCAATCGGAAGTGGGTCCCCTTTGCTCCATACTTACCAATTTTTTAATTCATCTTACATGTTTCTACTTCATTCAACTTCTCTACATAATCTCGAAATTAACGACAAATCAAAGGTGGCCGATTTAACGTGGGACGATCATTACACACGGTATTATACTCCATTGCTATATAGCCTGAGAAACTGTGACGCGTTCCTTCTGCAATCTCACGGAGACTCCTATCTTCTTCTCTCTCTTTTTTTTTTTCTTTCTTTCACTCGGGTTATTCTCGGAAGCTCTGCAAAGCTCGTACAGCCACGAGATCGCGGTTGAGTTTCCGATCGCGAGTTCCCCGATGCCGCAAACTGCTTTTCCACGCACTCACACAGATTTTTGCCCCACCTATTTCGCCTTCCTCTTCCGTATACGCCAAACATCACGAAGTGAAAACAGAGATAGAGAGATGAAGAGAGAGAGAGAGAGAGAAAGAGAGGATCGAGCAACTCGAACTTTTTAATCCCGTGGAAACTTTTCTTCTCTCGAGGATTGCCCCCTGTGGCCACAGCGTAACAGAGCCACCCTCGCGTTCGACCCCTTCAACAAGAAGAGAAAAAGAGAGAGAGAGAGAGCTTCTCGACAGTTGGTCGAAGGGGAAACCGGAACTCTCGTCGTTCTTTGCAGCGTATATATGTACAGCACTGCATCTACAAGACATCGGGTCCAACAGAAAGGCACCAGCACCGGAAGGTTGCAGAAAGCACGAGGGTTGTTTGAGGAAGTTCAAATTGCAGCGCGAAAGAAGAGAGAGAAAGATGACGTGGGACAACGACAACGATCCGACTTAACCTGTTTGTATGGAAAAGGAAGCAATGGTATGTGTCTCTGTGTGTCTGTGTGTGTGTGAGAAGGGGTTACGAGTTCTCTCGTAAACTACGAAGAAGCAGTAATATACGAGACACGGAAACCCTTCGTGCACAAGTCGACGAGAGATTCTCAGTCAGAGTAACTGGAGTAATAGCGAGAAAAAAAAAGTGAAAAAATAATAATAGAACGTCACAAAAGAGTAAACGAGCCAACTTCATAATGATAAATTAAGTGACATCTCGTTTCGCTCGGTAGCGAGAATTATAAGCATCCCGAACCCTCGTCACACTTTATTTATATCCTTATCGTGCGATTTGTAATTATACTTTGTTTCAAACGTTTATAATTAAGCTTGTATCCCAAACGTCTGTAATTATCACCGGATTTTCAAGGCTTGCGATAAAAGCTCGATATGAAACGTTTGCGAAACAGTCTCGGTTTCGTAACGGTACCGATTTGTATTAATAGCCACGTTAAATCTATATGCAGTCACTAGTTGTACCGAAAATTCACGGGTAAATCAATAATTTCGTATCAATCAGTCACAGCTGCCGAGCTGATCGATCTATTTTCAATATTTATCAAGTGATTTTCACGTGCAGTTACTCAACACACATTGGGATATAAATATAGTTATAAACGAGCTCTGCCGGAGCAAATCAAGCGAGATTCTTTTCTATAGATAAAAAGAAACGATATAACTGTATATATACATGTATTATACCTATTCGTCGTTGATTTTCATCGGAGCTTTTTTCAATCCATCCTCTCTCTCTCTCTCTCTGAACCCCTCTCTAACAGGACCGGAGGCGCCTCTCGCCAGCAGCGACGAGGAATACATTTTTAATATTTATGAAGCAATTGCTCCCCAAGAACCAACCTCGTTTACTCGTCAAACTATTTTTTTTTTTTTTTTTTTTTCAATCAGCTCGAAGCACACCACACGAATTCATGATTTGCTTAGCGTGCGTGTGTAAATATGGGGCATTCTCTGGCAACTCCAAACCCTCCCATCAAATCCTCCCCCATTTTATCAAATTATAATTGTTTATACACTCATTTTCAATTTCCGATGATTATTCTCCGGCGCTTGGCGAAATTTTGAGTGTAACTTTTGTGTATTTTAATTCGACATTCTACTATTTATGAATGTCATTGGAAATAATCACTCGGATATTTGAGATATATTTTGTCCGGTCTCAAAACGGAAAATTCGTCTTTCCGAAATCAATGCCGATTATTTTATTGAAAAAAAATCTAAAAAATTGTCCGTGGATGAACGAACATTAACCAAAAGCTGATTTATGTTTCTTCACTTCTTTTTTTTTCGCAACCTTTTTCCAACCCCCAAAAATGCTCTGGACCAAAAATCTTCACGCGAAATACGCCATATATATACGTATGTGTGTGCGTGTGTGTGTGTGTGAATAGGTATATGCAAACGGTGCTTATCGCTTCGGTGTCGATTTTATGTGGCTCAGACGCGAATACGTTCTATATTATATCGGAAGGGGTATGTTCACACTCGGAGCAACAGTGGAGTCGCGAGAGGGTGTGGATAGGAAAAAGTCTGATCGTAGCATCGGCTGCTAGCACGTAACGCGGTATGTTGTATACATTTTTTTTTTTTTTCATTTCCAATGCGCGGCACAACTGCGAAAGAGGGTTGGAACTGTCGGCGAGAAGAGATGTTGAGGGGGCTTGGTTGTGTAGTAGTTATCGGCTCGTTTTCTGACCGCGCATACACCCGCACTTCGTTGACGCTGTACGTTCGTGTGTGTGTGTTTGTTCGAACGGGAGAGACAACGGGGAAGAGGAGATCGAAAGAATAAACCAGAAACGAATTCGAACGAAATAGGAAATGAAGAAAAAAAAAAAGGAGAAGATAATATTTATGGGAGAAGAGAGGGATGGAGAGAACTCCGACGGACTTTGCTGCTTCGAGAGATTCTGATGAGTTGCGCGAATCTAGTTTGCATATCCATATTGCCGAAGTTATTGTAAAGGGAACTATGGTTATACATTTTTTTTAATATTCATCTTTATATATCTGTAGTAAGGTGGGCAGATGAGTAAGAGGAAAAAATCGGTTAATCAACGCTTCAGAAATAGTTGATCAAGTAAAATGAAAAAAATGTGTACCCACCCTTGCGATCTCAAAGTTATGCATTGTAATCAGTCTATCAAAGTCAAGCCTCTAAAATCTCAATAAAAATCACAGTCCTTTGCATTGTTTTTTTTTTATTACTACCAATTTGTTACTACTTTTATTACTAAAATATCTGCGTGCTTCTAGTAACGGAATTAGAGATGGTTACTGTTAATCTAAAACCGAGATTAAAAGTTATTTCTCCCCTAATGTCGAAGATGCAAATAATCGAATATTTGAATAGTAATAATTATTGTAGTATTTATTATTCTATTTTTTATTGAATATTTTCTTTGGTCCTATCATTATTTATAATTATTTTATTGCAACGCCATTGAAAATGAATTTTTCATTCTAACGATGATCGGATTTAATGAAACGGAAATATCTGTGCTTTTAGCATCGGAATTAGAGATGGTCACTGTTAATCTAAAAGCTAGATTAAAATTGATATTTCCCCTAATATCAAAAATGCAAATAATCGAATATTTGAATAATTAATCGAATATTTGTATTTATTATTGAATTATTTTTTTTTGTATATTATCTTTGGTCATATCATTATTTATAATGATTTCATTAAAACACCATTAAAAATGAATTTTTCATTCTATAACGATGATGAAATTCAGTGAAACGGATGCCTTCACTCTATTCCACTCTGTCTCTCTTTCTCATATCGATTCCAAAGGACCTTGTATAATGGAATTTCTCGAAAGGAGGATGGAAAGTTATGTGCAAGAGAATATGAGAGAGAGAGAGAGAGAGGCAAGGGGGGTGAGAAAAATGTGATTGGTGCGAGATAAACTGCGAATAGGGGAAAGGGGTGATGCTGAATGAAAGCTAGGGGAAGAAGAGAAAAGAAAAATGGAAAAAGACGGGTCTTCACTCTCCTTTCCCCTACGTTTATAAAGCACACAGATATACCATGGAAAAAGACCGAAGAGTAGAGAAAGAGAGAGAGAGTGAGAGCTTCAACTTATGTAAATGTCTCTTCGTTCTCTCAGCGTATATTATACTGTATGATAACACGCGAGGTTACCCGAGGATATTGTCAGGTGAAAACTTATCTATATTCACCCATGGATGAATATAAAAAGTTTCTCGCACGGTCCAGAGACAGACACGATATGAGAAAGCTGCGTACTCGCGAGAGTTTATATTACGAAAGGGACTTTCAACCAGTCAAATGCAAACTTTTCATTTTTTCTTATCCTTTTTTTTCCTCGAGACTCGTTCTACGTTTTTTTGAGCTTGCAATTTCCATTGTACATCGGTCCGACATAGAGAATATATTCGCTAGAGTATTTCCGCAACAAGGCAAAAGAAGATTCCGAAAAATAGCCAACAAAAAAAAAAAAAAAAAAAAAAAATTAGACCAATAGTTGGGGTATCAGCTGCGCGATAGAAGACTAACGAGCACGGAGCTTTGGGCTTTTCATTTTTCTCTTTTGTATACGTTGCTTTATTCAACCGACACTATGAACAAGTCGGTAGAACTATGCGTATGGGGCATTCGGTCTTAAGGTAGTAGTCTGGTAACTTAAGCCGATTTTCATGTCTTTTTTGGAGGGCGTTTTTTTGTAGGAAAATAAAAATGAATCGTTTTGGATATTTAGGATGTTTTTATTTACATATTAAAGATACAAAAAAAAATTTTTTTGAAAAAATTTAATACATTATTATTATTATTATTATTGATCGAAGTTGGCACCTCGACAAAAATGCGCGTGGGTGGCCCTGGTGATTTTGGCTCTTGATGTTATCTGAAATAAAAAATTCTTGATAATTCTTAATCTATAGACATGTCATTCTGGTCGGAACTACTGAAGTTAAATTTCATGGATGAATAACAAAATGGCGGACTTTGGAAAAAAAAGTCCTTTTATTTCAGCAAAGAAGGGGTTGTAAAATAAAAAGTTAGGGGTGAAAAAATGTCTCAGTAGTTCCGACCAGAATGACATGTCTATAGATTAAGAATTATCAAGAATTTTTAATTTCAGATAACATCAAGAGCCAAAATCACCGGGGCCACCCACGCGCTTTTTTTTCGAGGTGCCAACTTCGATCAATAATAATAATAATAATAATAAACTATTAAATCTTTTCAAAAAAATTTTTTTTTGTATCTTCAATATGTAAATAAAAACATCCTAAATATCCAAAACGATTCATTTTTATTTTCCTACAAAAAAACGCCCTCCAAAAACGACATGAAAATCGGCTTAAGTTACCAGACTACTACTTTAATTCAGCCAGACAATTATTTGGAATTTCTTTAAATTGATAAAAACCGAGTTGTGACGTAAAACATTGATTGAAAATTTTTTTTTTTAATTGACGGACGTTCGGGGAAAGTCAAGTGCGTAAATCCTACAATATTACAGACGTTACGACCTAGAGAATAATTTCCTTTCCGAGCGAGTTCAAGCGGACAGGTATTAGTCCAATTTCGAAATAACAATCGAAAAAAATATTGCCACTCAATATTTTTCCGATCGTTTTTTTTTTATTATCCTAACAAAATTCAAATACTTTCCCATTATCAAATCATTCCGAAAATTTAGCAAAGTATTTTTTTCCCCCAATGAAAATTCTGTGAGGCTTCAATTTTTTAATTTACCCCTTTCGATTTGTTCATTAGAAACTGCAAGTAAACCGTGAACAAAAGGCCGATCGGCTATTCAACACGAAACGTCCCATGGACGAGACTGTACGTGATAATCGACGATTTTACGGTAGAGCCGAAAGGTAGCGAGTAAAACGCTGAATCGGAAATGGCTTATCTCGCTGATGAGGCGAGACTGCGAGCGGGCCGAGGGCGGCGATTCACCCGGTTAGGAGAGAAAGAGCAGGGTCGAAATCGAGGGGCGAATTCGTATCGCATGACCACGATGAAATCGGCCACGGGGAAATTGTTGAAGCGAGTTCGTTAAATGTGCGGGAGAGAGGGGGTTGGGACCAAAAAAATAAGAGAGAATGGCGAAAGAAGACAAGAAGAAGAAAAAAAAAACGATGGAAGAATAAGAGCGTCGAATATGAGAACGAGAGAGACTCGAACTGTACAGCGATCCTGTCTCTTAGTCCTCTCTCGCTTCTTCGCCCAAACCACCACGAAACGTTTTGCTCGACTCCTCGTTTGCCTCGTGCACAGCGACGATTTGAATTCCTAATAGGCGAATTTGCTAAACGACGTGCAGCAAGCACATAGGCTACCCGTCCCCCACCCCGCGCTTGTCCTCTCTCGCAACTTCATCGCCCCTCGCTTTTTTGCCCTCCGCCGCTCTTCATCTCGCTCGATCTCACTTGGCTCGTGGATACTCAACCACTTAAAAATTCAACGAGCGAACGAACCGAGTGCGACGAAAAAGAAAAAAAAATGAAGAGAGAGAAAAAAAAAACTGTGATCCCAGGAAGAGAGGTTGAAAAAAGGAATGCTACGATTATCCACCGGGAAATTTCCTATTACTTCTCGATTACTCCGCTCCGGCAATCGGAAGAAATTAAGCCTCGGAGGGGGGGTTAATTCGCATTGCGGAAATACTAATTATCCGATGGGATGATGGGACATTCACACGCTCGACGACAATTTTTCCCATTCAACGAAGATTGATGGCACGCGGGAGCCGTAGGTGCGACGACGGAATTCTCGGATTTCACCGAGACGCGGATATATCGTAGACGCGAGAAGAGATCCAATTAGCAGAAAAATCGTCGACTCTTCCTATCCTCGTTGGAATCTCATCATCGGTAATTCAGCAACGCCGTCATCGTCGAAAACCCACGTTGACGGCTCTCGTTGAATTTCGAATAACAGTCTGTATTTCGATTTATTGAATTATTTTTTGGGCCCCGCGATTTCACACGCGTTAAATTTTGATTATACGAGGAGGGACCCAAAAGAAACGGAAATTGCGCTGCGGCGGGGAGGGAGAGTGGGGGAACCCATTGCTCGACCGGGTGTCCGTTGGGGACACGTCTCCCGAGTTAGTGTGCGAAGTTCCGTCACCGTGAGTGCGTCGGTTCGCCCGTGGGAATTTTTATAGTGAAACAACTTTTTTCCATTTCGGCGAAAATTTGTTTCCTGTTGGGTAAATCGGCCGCGGAAATTACCGTAATGCTTAAGACTGTTTATGGAGATGCTGCCCTAAGTAAAACCAGAGTCTACGAGTGGTTTTCACGTTTTTAAAATGGAGAAATGTCAATTGAAGACCAACCCCGTTCGGGACGTCCCTCAACGTCAAGAAGTGACGGAAACGTCGACAAAATCAATGCCCTCGTTCGTGAAGACCGTCGCCGAACCATTGATCAACTCTGTGAGATGTCTGGGATATCATGGAGTTCAATTCAGAGGATTTAATCCAAAGATTTGCACACGAGCAGAGTTGCAGCCAAATTTGTCCCTCGCCTTCTCACGGACGAGCAAAGGGAGCGTCGACTTCAGGCATGTTTTGAACTTCAAAATCAGCTCGAAGAGGAGCCAGAATTTTTTTCCAAGGTGATTACCGGTGATGAATCGTGGTGCTGTGGATACGACCCCGAAACAAAGCAGCAATCAAGCCAGTGGAAGACACCTCGCTCTCCTCGTCCGAAAAAAGCTCGCCAAGTGAAGTCAAACATCAAGACAATGCTCATTTGTTTCTTCGATTGCAGAGGTGTTGTGCACGCGGAGTTCGTTCCCCCCGGGTCAAACTGTCAACCGGAAGTTCTAGTTGGAGGTTTTGAAAAGATTGAGGGAGAGTATCCGGAAGAAAAGAGGGCAGCTATTTGGCGCACAAGTGACTGGTTCCTCCATCACGACAGTAAAGCAGTTTTTGACCAAAAACTGCATGACACCAATTGTCCACCCCCCCTACTCACCGGATCTAGCCCCCTGTGAGTATTTTTTCGTTCCCCGGACTCAAAAGAGACATGAGAGAAAAGCGTTTTGCCACTGTGGAGGAGGTAAAACAAAAATCGCTGGAAGGCCTGAAGAACATCCCGATAAGTGAATTTAAAAAATGTTTTCAACATTGGAAGGATCGTTTGCAGAGGTGCGTTGTGGTCAAAGGAGAATACTTTGAAGGTGATCAAAATTTGGTGTAAAAATATTAAAAAATAAAGAAATTATGACAAAATTCCCGTTTTTTTTTGGGTCCCCCCTCGTATATCTTTTTCGTACGCATTGCGAGTACATAATCAAGAACATCTCATCAACTATAAATACCATTCGAAATTGTGTGAAAAAATAAAAGAACCGATCACTAAAAAATTAACCGACGCTGCCTGGACGCCCTTAGGGACATAGCCATGAAGTTGTATGGCATAGAATCTTACCGAATAAAGGGGCTATCTAATGCAAAAAGAATTTTTCAAATTGGATTAGTATTTCCTGAGATTAGCGCGTTCGAACAAACATACAAACTCTCAAGCTTTATTCTAGTAGTAAGAGGCGTCCCGATAAGCCGAAAGGCGTTTTTTTTTTGTGTTTTTGAAATGTTCTTGATTTTTTATAACGAAAAATTCAATTTAAGTGCTCTCTTACCCCTGGGAATGAAAAAAAAATCGATTTTTTTTACAGATTTTTATTCTTCATACTTTTAAGAAGTTTTCAAAAAGAATCTTTTAAGAAAATCCCACTCCGTCGCAAAGTTATAGTCAAAAGTGTGACCGGACATCGGGTTAGGACGGCTGCCTGGCTAACTTTAAACGCGTTTTTTTGCGTGTCAGCACGATAACTCAGTCAATTTGTAATATTTTTTAACTTTTCTTTTTTATAAAATCTTTATAATCATTTTCTCCATAGTCTGACGAGAGGTTTTTTTTAATTCTTTGGTTGGACAATTTTTTATAAATTTTTAAGCACTATTTTTTTTTTTAATGCATACTAAAGTTTGAACTACCGTAATTTCTTTATTTTTGGAAAAAAAAAAAAATTTCCTCCGTCAGACTATTACTACTTCATTATTTTACTAGATTCTTTTTTATTTTCGCAGATTGGATAATTTTTGGCGAACCTATGATGTCGACAAGACGGCGTCATTGTTTTCATCAGTAGTCCATTCATATCCATAAAAATAATGTTAATATTGAAAAAAAAAATTTTTAAATTTTTTTTCTTACAGTTGAAAAGTTACTGAAAGATGTGAAATCACCAATTTAATTTTTTTGTCACCATATAACCTTTATAATAATTTTTCAAAATTACTTGATTTTCAGGGCGCGCAGTAGTACGTGAGCCCTCAAACACTTACATGCTTCATTCATTCTGCATTGAACGTTCATTTTTGGATTATATTGAATTTTTTTTTCAATCTACTCATTCTTCCAACGGTCGCGACAGAAACGGAAATTCGTTTACACGATTTGTCAAGAATACCATCGCGAAAATTCGAAGATTAATTTTATTTTTTTCGTCATAGCGTCACACGCGAGAAGCAGATGTAATTTTTCGCGCAGCATGACCCAAGTTTGCGCGAGACTCGCTTCCCCCGATGTGAGCGAAGGGGAAACGGTCGAGAACAACTATACAGCGACCGGAAGGAGAAAACATTAAACCGCGACAGGGGGTTGATGGCGAACACCACCATTCGGCGTGAGTGAGAAATAAAAAGAAATGCGATAAAGAATCGTTGCGGGGTTTCGCACAGCGTGTGAGCTGCGACCCTCTTGCGCAAGCTCGTATAAAAAAATATGAGTGCTCGTCAGCCCGCGGATTCAGCGGAAATTGTTATCTTTTGAAAATTTCATTATTGGCACAGTTGTCTCGAATTTCTGCATGATTACACGTCGGTTCATTTTTCCTTTTTTCTGTATCTTTCCAGAAAACGGCGCTAATAAATATGCATCGATTCGATTATCCGTGTTTAAGGTAGTACGCTGGTAACTTAAGCCGATTTTCATGTCTTTTTTGGATGGCGGATTTTGGAAAAAAAAGTCCTTTCATTTTGCCCGCCATTTTGTTATTTATCCATGAAATTTAACTTCAGTAGTTCCGACCAGAATGACATGTCTATAGATTAAGAATTATCAAGAATTTTTGATTTCAGATAACATCAAGAGCCAAAATCACCGGGGCCACCCACGCGCTTTTTTTTTCGAGGTGCCAACTTCGATCAATAATAATAATAATAATAAACTATTAAATTTTTTCAAAAAAAATTTTTTTTGTATCTTTAATATGTAAATAAAAACATCCTAAATATCCAAAACGATTCATTTTTATTTTCCTCCAAAAGAACGCCCTCCAAAAAAAACATGAAAATCTGCTTAAGTTACCAGACTACTACCTTAAACGATTGTAAGTTTGTAAGGGGGATTTCGAAGATCGCGCGCTGTAGCAACTGCACGCTTGTTCGACGATATGAACCAGAACAATGATAAATTGCCCATCGATATGACGGCCATGAAATAATTTATTTCCTTACGGGAAAACGCGCGCCACCGAGCACTGAATATTGAACCGTCAATCTTCCTTTCCTCGAATTCAATCCCTTCGTCTTGTTCCACCCATCTACCTATCCGCGCGACCCATCTCTTTGAACCCTTCTCTCGATCCAGGACCTTTTTCATTCTTCGGTATACTCCATGGCGACATACATGGAATATTATTATATTTTTCTCTCGTCGCTCCGGGGTATTCTATCGACGGTAAAACGTCGAGGAATAAGATGGCCACTGGGAAATGTTTCTTCTCTCACATCATCCTGGATGCACTTTCGTTATTTATTTCTCACACAGCTCTCGCAAGACCCTGGCATTCTATTCTCCTCCTTCAAACTCGTTGCAATCGGGTCTGTCACCGCGAACGAGAACGCGAATTGTCGTTCCTCACTAGATGGATAGATAAAAAAAAAGAGATAGAGAAAGAGAGGACACAATGGCAGAGTTATATATACGCGCTAGAAACCGATCGAGCGATATGGCGAGTAGAGAGAAAGAACGATCTCGAAGTACCGTCGATTCCATCGAGGTAATTCTTTCCAGTGAACGATGTGAACTTGCACGAAGAAGACACACTTTAGTGTCCTCCTGACGCGCGTTCTCCTTCGGGAACCGCGATTCGAGACGACGCGGAGGGGGAGGATATAGGGTGTAAGAGGAGGCTGAAGAAGAGACAAGAGAGGTAAGTTCCATTTCGCTCGTATCCTCCCGAGCGACGTTCGTTATTAGACCCCGAGCTCTCTATCTCTCGACAAGGGTGGTGCGAGCTTTACGCTATTGCAAACGGGTGGTGTATGCACGATAGCGAAGGAAAATCGTCCCGAGGACGTGAATTTGGCTTTCACCGGGCAGCGCGAACACACGAGAGAGAGAGTAGATCCTATATACGAGACACCGGGAATCCTTTACGTTGTACGGTATAAAACAGGAAATAACAGGGACACACGGTACAAGGAGAAACGAGAGGACCGAGAGGCTGTAAAGATATGCCTGTCTGATTTTCTTACGAAAAGTCACAGAGCCGTGTATCCTAGGGCTCCCGGTTGTATCAAGAGGAAGAGAAAAATAAGGAAAAGCCACGTCACGAAAACCTCGAGCTGGCGAATCGTACAAAACCAGAAGCGAGTCTTTGAAATGAATTTCGCTTCGGGGCTTGCACTCGCTTCCGCTCCCTTCTCCCGTTACACCCTCCGAGGAGTTTACCGTGTATGCGCATATGATGTATGATAGGAGAGATAACCGGAAGGTCTCGCGCTTATAGTTTCTATTCTCGCATCCCTCTGTTCTTTGCATTCGTGCCAGACCACCCACTCGTAGCGACGGGATGTGAGCGCACGGGACGCGAAGATTCTCGTGTTTTCTGACTCGCATCGGAGGACATTTGGATTTTTTTGTTTATGACATACAGAGAACATATAACGTTTCGTAATGCACAATAATAATTTACAATACAACATAGCTGTTATAATTGCCGAGTACAATGCTCCAAGCTATTTGCATTGTTGATGCAATAGCTCGAAGTGGCTTCTGGATAATAAACGCGAAAAAAAAAAGAAGAAATCCCTACTTTCGCAACAAAAAAACCATTCTTTTATTCTCGTCTCTTTGAAGAAAAGAAAAATACAGACAAACGAAAAATGTCACTCGAGAGGACGGGTATTATATCGCGAGTAGAGTCAGGAGAGATAATCAGCTTATTCTTCCAACGAATGAGAACAAAAAAAAAAGAAACAAAAGTTTATACACCGACATAAATTTCGTATTATTCCACATAGAAATGAACCGTAATATATATGCATATGGTTGCACATCTACCGTTCTAATCCTTGTGCAAATATTTCCCGGGCCCAACTCTTTTAATCTTCTTTTTTTTTTTTTGCTGCCTAGTGGAGGCGTCTGGGGTACGTTCATACGGTATACGAGGTCTGTTCAAAAAGTATCGCGCATTTTGAATTTCCGCGGGCTACGTATATTCGATTTTCGATTTTTTTTTGTGGCGTTAGGTTGGTACTCGTGTCCCTCACTTATGGAAGGGGAGGAACCAGTCACTTGTGAGCCAAAGATCTGCCCTTTTCTTGCGGATACTCTCCCTCAATCTTTTCAAAACCTCCAAGTGGAACTTCTGGTTGACAGTTTGACCGGGGGGGAACGAACTCCGCGTGCACAACACCTCTGCAATCGAAGAAACAAATGAGCATTGTCTTGATGTTTGACTTCACTTGGCGAGCTTTTTTCGGACGAGGAGAGCGAGGTGTATTCCACTGGCTCGATTGCTGCTTTGTTTCGGGGTCGTATCCATAGCACCACGATTCATCACCGGTAATCACCTTGGAAAAAAGTTCAGGGTCCTCTTCGAGCTGATTTTGAAGTTCAAAACATGCCCGAAGTCGACGCTGTCTTTGCTCATCCGTGAGAAGGCGAGGGACAAATTTGGCTGCAACTCTGCTCATGTGCAAATCTTTGGATAAAATCCTCTGAATTGAACTCCATGATATCCCAGACATCTCACAGAGTTGATCAATGGTTCGGCGACGGTCTTCACGAACGAGAGCATTGATTTTGTCGACGTTTTCGTCACTTCTTGACGTTGAGGTGCGTCCCGAACGGGATTGGTCTTCAATTGACTTTTCTCCATTTTTAAAACGTGAAAACCACTCGTAGACTCTGGTTTTACTTAGGGCAGCATCTCCATAAGCAGTCTTAAGCATTACAGTAGTTTTCGCGGCCGATTTCCCCAACAGGAATCAAAATTTCACAGCCGCGCGTTGCTCTCGACAATCGACCATCAGGTTTTCGCCGAAATGGAAAAAGTTGTTTCGCTACAAAAATTTCCACGGGCGAACCGATGCACTCACTGCGACGAAACTTCGCACACTGACTCAGGAGACGTGTCCCCAACGGACACCTGGTTGAGCAATGGGTTCCTCCACTCTCCCTCCCCGCCGCAGCGCAATTCCCGTTTTTTTTGGATCCCTCCTCGTATACGTAGCCCGGGGAAATTAAAAATTCGCGATACTTTTTGAACAGACCTCGTATAAGCTTTGATACGGATAACAAAAGGCTCGAGCACTCTGTGTGTCACTGGGTTGGCTTGCTCTTCCTTTCACGCAGCCCGTTTATATTTATCAGCCCTCATTCTATCCTTTCGCTTATCTTGTTTTGCTCATTAATCGTCTCTCGACCGTCGTACCAAATTTTTGTTAGTCCTCTCCCATCCTTTTAAACCCGTCTCGTCTATATTCCGGGGGTACTTTAGAATTTCTCGATCTCCACGATCGTCGTACACTCGAAAAGTCATTTTCCACAACGCCGATCTTAGATATTGTTACACGAGGTCCGGGAGCTTCGCGCTACCAAGTTGGTAGGTCGTTAGAGCGAGAACAGTTAGAATTCACAGCCGAAAAGACAAAAGTTATGATTGTTCGGAGTGGGTCCAGAGATAGAAATTCTCTGAACCATTCCGGACAATCATAACTTTATATATAGATATGTCTGTGTACGGATAAAGTTCAAATAAGGACGAAGGGAATGACGAGAAATGAAAGGGGGCTTCCGGGGCTAGTCACAGAGCGTCCATCCATCCTGCCCGAATATTGCAGTGCTCCGTATAAAAAAAAAGTCCTAAGAGGTTTTCCGCACGTCTTACGGAGTCCGAGAGGAAAATCTCGTGGATAAAGAGGATTTTCTATGGATTGGTGACTCTCGTTGAGAGGGGTACTATAGCTTTCCGGCATATCTTAGCGCTAGCCTCTCCCCGGAACCTGTCCTAGAATGCACACACGAAGATAGCACACACGCTTGCGCGATAAAGCTGAACGTCGGTGTAGGATTCGAAGAAGATTGTGGAAACACTCTTTTTCTTTCTCTCGGATATCCTATACCGCGAGACTATCACCCCCTCTCTCTCTCTCTTTCTCTTTATTTCCTTGCCCTCACTTCTATCCCTCGTGGTTATTTCATTTCTTTCTGTAATCGGTTTCGAACGATCACGCTACCATCAAAGAGAGTGGAAGTTGGAAGGCTATTCCAAGCTGTATCCTGGATTCTCGAAACAGCTTGTGAAATAAAGAAGCCGCGTATACAGCGACCAACGGGGAAAAAAACAGGATAGAAAACGCCGAGACAAATTCGCGCTATTCCCGAGAGCCCGGACTCTTCTTCAGTAAAGAGAAAAGAGAACGTATCTAAAGCGGCGCATTACGTGTAGCTATGTGTATAGTAAGAACAACGTGAACCGGAAGAAACCTCCAAATCCACCGACATGTGTAAGAGGATTTCTATTGCTGTATTAACGCGATGTCGCGGTAAACCTGAGATATCTATTTACCCATGTCGCGAGTGACACACGACAGCTAGTTTATATCTCACTGGGATATTCCGCTTGTATTCCATTTATCAATGAGGTCGCAAAGAGCAAGTACCGACGCGATGCAAACCGATTCCTCCGGCGAATTTGCTCGTCAGCTAGGTAAAAACATACAGGGTGAGGCACTAACTGTTGCCACGTGGAATAACACCGAAAGTACGATAGTGTAGAGTATATAGAGATGGAATTTTACTCTGATGATATGGGATCGGGGACGAGAAGACACTCGTAGTAATCAATGGATAACTTTATTAAATCTAAAGTCGTACTCGTATAAATGTTCGCACTCAGCTCGCATTTGTCCGTACAGAACGTTTGCCTTCAACTATACGTCCATGTCACCGCACGCCTTGGCAACAACTAACACTAACTCCCGCCACGCCAAACCGTCGCTTGTTTCGTCTTTCGTTCGAGAGACCTCTTTCCACGTTTGCTCGCGATAAGCATAACTATATATGTGTATATACGCTTCGGCATAAGCGCGGTTGACCGCGCTTCGCTCGTCGCAGCCGTAACGAACGCATTCGAACCCGCGCTCGATTCTGCTTTTCTACAATAGTAGTAGAACATTTTTGGAAACAAAGGTTGCATGGGACAACGGGGGCTATCATATGGCGTTAGTTTTTTGTTGCTAGGTGGAGTCGCATCGGAGATTTCAAGGTCAACTTTGTTTTTTTTTAGATAGAATGCTATGTTTTGGTACTTATTTTCTGGTATCGGTTATCGAGACGAATCCAATGATGTTTTTTTTAATTTTTTTTTGTTTTTTTTTTCGTTTAAAAAAAAAAATTTCTCTCTCGCATATCGTGCAAAATTTGACCGTGTATTTACACGGTACATTGTAGGTTTGATGAAAACGCCGTATTTAGTAAATATTTACTATTAACGCACATTTACATTACATTGTATCGTACAATGTATTGCATGTATTGCAATGTACTGCAATGTATTACATGGTATTGTGTCTCGTACGAGACAACGATAGTAAGAATGGTAAGACCAGTGTCATCGCATCAAGCGAATGTAAATGATGTCGTATTCTTTTGAAGAACAAACCGATATGCTTCTAATTTACGGAGAATGTCAGAAAAATTCAGTGAGAGCTAGAGACTTATACGCTGAAAGATATCCCGAACGTTCTCGCCCTACACGCCGTACATTTCAAATTTTGTACAATAAATTGAGAACAACTGGATCCTTAACCCGTCGGAAAAATAACCGACAAAAGAAAGTAACTAACGAAGAAACGGAAATTGGTATTCTTGCCACTGTGGTTCGAGATCCACAGTGGCAATCACTTTGAACACCTTCTGTAAATAAAGTTCATCTCACTTTTTTGCCTCAAAAAAATAAATAAATAAAAAAATGAATAAATAAATAAAAAAAAAAATTTTTAATAAAAAAAAATCAACAAAATTTTTTTTAATATCATTGGTATTCGTCTCGATAGCCCATATCAGAAAATAAGTACCGAAACATACGATTCTATCTAAAAAAACAAAGTTGACCTTGAAATCTCCGATGCGACTCCACCTAGCAACAAAAAAACTAACGCCATATGATAGCCCCCGTTGACCCATGCGACTTGTGTTTAAAAAAATGTTCTACTACTATCGTACTTTCGGAGTTATCCTACGTGGCAACAGTTAGTGCCCAGCCCTGTATAACGCTCGTATGTGCTGTTACATACGGAGCTTCGAATACTCCGAATAAGTGGAAATCGTACGGCTAAGCTTTTTGGAAGTGTTCGAGAAAGGTCGGGATTACAGCTGAAGTGCCGAACTGTGAAGTAACTGATAGTGCCGTTTTTCAACCATCACTATGACGATCGGCAATTGCAGCAAATGGTTTGGGTCAAACGTACGGGTTAAGAGCTGCTAATAACCAATCCATTGGCCATTCCTCAACGGGCCAATCACTGTTTTTATGACTGGACCAGCCGGAATATAAGATCCGGAACAAAGATCTTTGCGCGAACGGTAAAAGCGCCGGAAGAGAACGAGAAAGGGATCTTGCCTCGTCGCGTTTCCACGCCAGGACCCTTTCGCATAGTTCCGCACAGCGTCGTGCCACGTTATTTCCTCCGTTCTCTTAAAGTATACTACACATATATCTACGACCATCCGCGGAGACAATCTTGGACGATCGAGGACGCGAGAAGTGGCAATGCGAATATAAAGACCGTTGCAAAAGTCTGCACCGGCTTCCACGGTCCTGTGAAATCTGCAGAGAGAATCAAAGTTCGAAATCTGCGACTGTTCTTAACTGAACCCTGCGAGATTTCCGCAATCCACGATCGGGTCGTTCAAGGTTATCGGAAGGTATTATATGTATTAAGTTTATATGTGTGTGGGTGTCGATGATCCGGAACCAGAAGGTCTTCAAGTGCGACGCTCATGAATGCAAGATACGCCCCTTTAACTTTTGCGTTCTATGGATATGAGAGGGAAGCTGGTTTGGGAAACCCAACAGTCTGGCTTACTCGTTGGGGCCTATCCACTAGACACCACTAGACTGTATAGTACACCAAATCCTTGCGACCTCCTGAGTTCAACCTGCGCCGGTCTTCTTCACTTTCTCCTGGGCATGTACAAGAGTGAGAGACAAACAGAGAGAGAGAGAGAGAGAGAGAGAGAGAGAGAAAGATATAGATGAGAGAGTCTCGAACTCCTTGATGGCTTATACCTTACACCCTCACGCCCTCTCACGCAAGCATATATTCTCGTCGTCTTCTCGCAATTTTCTCTTTTCTCTCGAATCTCGGGTCTTCGCGATTCCACAGCAGCTGATACTTCCCTACATACGTAGGGAGATATATGCATATACATATATATGTATAAAATCTGCAGCATCCCATAGTACAAGTCCCAGTTTCGCTTCGCTAGTTTTCCCCTGCATCTCCTTCGCATCAATTTTTCAAGTCGCGTCTCCTCGAGTTTCCAATCCCCTTTCGTTCTTTCTACCCCCTCGTCCTCTCTCTCCTTTTTTCCCTCTTTCTACTATACGTTAACCTCTCCCCCCAGTCAGTGTATACTGTGTGTTAAGAGTGGAACGAAGAAAGGAACGAGGATAGGAACGAAAAGCCGAAGAAGCATCGGCGAAAGATCGCCGGGTAATGGCAGAAGCTACGGAGACCCTTGTCGATACCGAAAGACTACTTTTTCAGTTTCGAATCGTCTCGAGTAATAAAAATCGCGTTCTCCACTAGATCGCGAATCCTTATCTCTGGTCCCTTGTTCCTTCGCCAGTGATGCGAACTATCCGGCATTTTAGTCTCCATCGGACGGTATACAGTTCGAATTTTCGTGAGTGTTTGTTTGTCGACGTGGTAGTCTGGTCTAGAAATTTGAAAAAATCGATTTTATTTTTTTTATTTTCATTTTCTTATTCCTTAGACCTTTCTTCATACGCTCCTGAAAACCGTTTATTGGTATTTCAAAAATTAGCCGAGAAATAAAAATTCTAAGCAAGCCGCGCGCTCAGGTAGCGCGGTCGGGAAGCAACTTCGAACGCGTTTATCTCAGAACTATGTTTGTCAAATCGGCGCCCACGATATCTCGATAACTAATGGACCGATCGTGCTCAAATTTTGCACGTAGCTTAGATAGCCTGTTTCCGAGGATTGGTAGCAGAATTGAGTCAAACAATAATTTTGCCGACATTTTATAACTCGTCGAATACCCGAAAATGTATGAAATATCATTAATAAAAGTTCAACAGGCCGCCATTTTGTCAAAAAATTTTTTTAAGTACCAATTCTGCTACCAGTGCTCAGAATACTCATGCACATTGAGAATATATATATATTTTTTTTTTCAGATGCATACAACATCGTCCAGAGTGGGCGCCGATTGAGGCGGCTTTCGGCGCACCTTGTTGCAACAAGGCAAAAAACTACATGAAAATATTTAAAATAATTTTTTTTTTTAATGTACAAGTATTCTCTAAGGATCAATAAATGCACGTGTAAATTTTCATCAAGACAACTTCAACGGTTTAAACGTTATTGCACATTAGAAATGACGTCAAAAATCTCGCTCTAGACCAGACTACCGCCTTAAATCATTGCGCGGGAGGGTTAGGACTTACGTGGTGCAATGAGGTATTTATTAAGGGGGGAGATAGGGTTGGACGGTTAAAAAAATCGATTTTTTTTTAATTTCATAAATTGTTAGTAAAACTATTGAAAAATATGTTCCCAAAATTTTTAATAAAAATTCCGACTCGTTCTATTGTTATAAGCCATTAAAGGGGGAAATGGGTTAGGACAGCGTTTTCTCAATGATTTTCATGATTTTTTTTTAGTATAAAAAATGAATATAATTTATTGAAACTTTGAGAATATTTTATACATATATTTAAGTATATACTATAAAATTTTAAAGAATTTTTTGATGAATTTCCTTGAATAACACCGAAGATATTAGCGATCCTATACTGCTTGTTTTTCTTGGTACTATTTTTTCAAACGCGTTTTTCTGAAAACGACTTTTTTTTAACTTGCGTACACGCTAGTTTGAAAAGTTTTCAACCAATCGTTTTGAAAATTGGCAGTTTCTTTCTGCATAGTATTGCGCTCTATATGAACCTAAAATCGGAATATTATCATTATTTAAAATATTTTTTTTTGTGCAAATAAAGTTGTAAAAAGTGGCAAAAAATCGTGCTATTTTGTTTTGACCCCTGTAAAAAATTCAATTTTCTATTTTTTTGATAGCATTTAGGTTCATATAGAAGAGAGACATATAATAAAAGTAAATTCCAACCTCGTTTGATTTCAGATGAAAATTGCGGCTTCCAGAATGTACGCAAAATGCTGAGTATGATTGTGACCTGCAATATGGGGTCGCTAATATCTTCGGTGTTTTTCAAGGAAATTCTTCAAAAATTTTATAGTATATACTTAAATATATGTATAAAATATTCTCAAAGTTTCAATAAATTATATTCATTTTTTATACTATAAAAAAATTCATGAAAATCATTGAGAAAACGCTGTCCTAACCCTATTTCCTCCCTCAAAGTTTGAAAGCTCGAATTGGGATGATTGTAACGCTCAAGGTTTCTCAAAATAATCTTTCTTCGTATCCGTAATCTATTAGTTACGAGTTTTTTTTTATAAACAACTTGTAATGTTCGCGAAACGATTAATCGGTACGTAAAATTGCGAATAAGAAGTTTAGATCGCGCAGAGACTTTGACTTTTGCGCGATTATTGGTGTCAAACATATGAAATATTCGACTGTAACTTTTAACACATCGAGAAAGAATATCAGACTGCAGCTGCACGTTTTTCTCGACGTCGTGACGACTTTTCAACGTTTAGGTGAACGAGGGGAGAGGTGCTTGAGAATTTTTCTACCCACGATTTATGGAATGAAAAGAAAGAGGAAAAAAAATCTTATATTCGTATTCAGTGCGGGGTTTCGCGCGATTTTACGATAATTCGATGTGTCTCGATCGACAGGAGAGAGGTTGAGAGAGAGAACGAGATGAGAGACGACAACTGGACCAGTCAGCGGTCTAATACGTGACTTTTGTTATTCGACTTTTATTCTATATATGCCATTTAGTTGATTCGTTCTTCCATCGTTTCTCTCTCTTGTTCTCTTTGTCTCCATTCACCGCTCTCATCGGAGTTTAATTTCGTTTTTTTTTTTTTTTTACATTTCTCGTTTTCCCGTCGGAAAACTGAGACGAACAGACGCAACACCTTCCGTTACTTCATCCCTGCTGTATTCAAGAATTCCAGAAGCGGAAATGATGAAAAGGGTAACTGCGAGAAGGCAGACAGAGAAGAGAGAGAGAGAGGCGGACGAGTAAGAAGGAAGTGCGAAGCTCGCGGGCTTTCGCGTGGGAGTGGAGAGATTGGATTAATTTATCGAGCGGAACGTTGCCCTCACTCGTGACACTGTACGTCGTTCCTCGGTCTTCGTTGTTGCACATGTATCCTTGTATATATCCGGATTGCCTCGAGCTTCGAGACGAGCTTGAACGGGCGCGAGAGAACGAGAAAGAGGGAGAGGATTGGACGTAGGGAAGAGAGCTTCGGGCATAAACTCGATACCGAATTCGTTTACGAAAGAAGGAAAAGTGATGGCAGCCGTGTTATCTTTCGATTCGATTAGTATCAGGAGTCGTACGGAAGAGGTTCAGCAGTTTTTTTTTTTTATAGCTCCCGAAGTTATACAGACATCGTACAGAAGAGTCAGAAAGGCTTTTGACTCGTAGCAATCGAGTATATGAAGTGGAACAACTTTTCGTTCAGGACATTTTTATTAGCCGTCGAATTTGCGAATAATTACAAAAAAAAAAGCATAAAACCCAGAAAGTTTGAATGAAAAAAAAACAATTGAAAAAGCTCTCTCTTTCATGTTTAATTTCCGCCTTCTTTTCGTTGTCAACATTTTTCCAGCGAACTACAGAGAACAAAAAGAACCGTCCTTTTGACGTTGAGAAATCCGTCCAGTCGTAAACTGGCGCTTACGTCCTTTTGTCATTAGTCACGGGACGTATAAAAATGAAATGTGAATATAAAAAGTTGAAGGACTCCAACGGTAAAAAAAAGAAGGAGCTTCATCGCGATATATTCTTCATACGAGATTTCGGGTCGTCAAGATAAAATTCCGAGAGTCGTATTTTTTTTTTTATATTTTTGTTGTAAAGGGAGCGGGGCAGGTTCGTCAACTTTAACGTCACTCATTGGAGCGAAAGAGAATTGAGATGTGGAGGAAGAGAAGCGGAGATATTCTCTCGTATCGTATTCACACTGTACATGCAAGCGCGGCATGTGCGCTCGAGCTTTATCGCTCCTCCAGCCTCACATAAAATAAACATATACATATGCACCCCCCCAAACATCTTTCCCGTTATCATTGTGGTATATATAAGCGCGTATAGAAGTACCAATTCTATATCATACACGGACAGCAGCTGAGCTCGTTAAAATAACAGGAGAAGCGTAGTGAGGGAGGTAGAAATCCAAATACCAACGTTTCCTGGACTTAAGGATGACTATTGCAAAGCACCGCACTCTATCTCAGCGCTTGGGATATTATACTCGGCAAATCTCGGATGCGACCATAAAGGAACGAAAGTTAAAAATAATTTGTGCTCGCGAATAGAGCCTTCCGGGAATATATCTACCGGAGAGGATATCCCGTGCAGGATATGTGTACCGGATGTCAAGATGATCTTGTACGGATGAGGGTATCCATCAGTTAAATTTGAAACATTCACCGAAACTAATGCTGCACGAAAGACGGCACGTTTTCAAGGATTTTATAACCAAAATCTTCGAGATTTTTTAATCTTCGAGATTAAGGGCTCGCGTAAACCCTGAATTTTTCAAAAAATCCATTTTTTTTTACGAATTTTTATTCTTTGTACTTTTGAGAATTTTTCGAAAAAAATAACTTTTACGATAATTCCACTCAGTTACAAAGTTATGGCAATGAATGGGAGAATAGCTGTGAGTTCATGTTGTACCTACCAGAAACTTTAAATGCGTTTTTCTTGAAACTATGCTTTTAAACAGAGTCGGCACGTTAACCCAGTCAATTTTTAATAGTTTTTAACTTTTTTTTGTTTTTAATGTTGATAAATGTTTTCTCTATAGTCTGACGAGAGGTTTTTTTGATTTTTTGATTAGACAATTTTTTATAAATTATTAAACACTAATTTTTTTTTTTAAATTGCATACTAAAGTCTGAAATACTGTAATTTCTTTATTTTTGAAAAAATAAATAAAATTCCCTTCGTCAGACTATTACTACTACATTATTTTACTAGATTCTTTTTTATTTTTGAAGATTGAACAATTTCAATGATGTCGACAAGGAGGCGCCACGATTTTTATCAGTAGTCCATTTATACTCGTAAAAAATAATGTTAATATAAAAAACCAAAAATTTCTCAATTTTTTTTCTTATAGTTGAAGAGTGGATAAAAAATGTGAAATGAACAATTTAATTTTTTTTTCACTATATAACGTTTACAATAATTTTTCAAATTTATTCCGTTGAGGGGGGAAATAGGGTTAGGACAGCGTTTTCTCAATGATTTTCATGAATTTTTTTATAGTAGAAAAAATGAATATAATTTATTGAAACTTTGAGAATATTTTATACATATATTTAAGTATATACTATAAAATTTTTATACATATATTTAAGTATATACTATAAAATTTTTATACATATATTTAAGTATATACTATAAAATATTAGCGACCCCATATAGCAGGTCACAATCAGACTCAGCATTTTGCGTACATTCTGGAAGCCGCAATTTTCATCTGAAATCAATCGAGGTTGGAATTTACTTTTATCATATGTCTCTCTTCTATATGAACCTAAATGCTATCAAAAAAATAGAAAATTGAATTTTTTACAGGGGTCAAAACAAAAAAGCATGATTTTTTGCCATTTTTTACAACTTTATTTGCAAAAAAAAAATTATTTTAAATAATGATAATATTCCGATTTTAGGTTTATATAGAGCGCAATACTATGAAGAAAGTAACTGCCAATTTTCAAAACGATTGGTCGAAAACTTTTCAAACTAGCGTGTACGCAAGTTTAAAAAAAGTCGTTTTCAGAAAAACGCGTTTGAAAAAATAGTACCAAGAAAAACAAAGTCAAGGCAGTCATAAATTTTCTTCGATGTTTTTCAAGGAAATTCTTCAAAAATTGTATAGTATATACTTAAATATATGTATAAAATATTCTCAAAGTTTCAATAAATTATATTCATTTTTTATACTATAAAAAAATTCATGAAAATCATTGAGAAAACGCTGTCCAAACCCTATTTCCGGCCTTAATGGCTTATAACAATAGAACGAGTCGGAATTTTCATTTAAAATTTTGGGAACATATTTTTCAATAGTTTTACTAACAATTTATGAAATTTAAAAAAAATCGATTTTTTGAACAACCCTAGTCCAACCCTATTTTCCCCCTTAAAAAAAACAACAACAACAACAACAACAACAATTTCCGTGTAAGTCGAAAATTGGCCGATGGTAACCGATCGTGTATATTGACGAGCATTGGTGCATCCAGAGTAGAGTTATCGTTCACTTGAAGGATTTCATGTGCTACTCAAGGGTAGTGCGGCAGGGATGGGAATGGACATGCACAGTCGAGAGTTATGAAGGGGATGATCAGGTGTGCTCGGAATAGAGCTAGCTTCGATCGGGTGTGCCGTAGGGATATTGGGCCTGGTTGTTTGGATTGGCCGAGAGTCTCTGAATCGTATCACCAATTTCTATCTCCCGGCTCTCACTCACCTCGTTATATCGCTCGGATGATTTGCCACCGTTCTAACTACAACTGCACCTGTACACATGGGCCATATTTCCATTCGGAATTTGTCCAAGCAACCGTCCGGATATGTATACACGATTTTCGTCAATGCACGATGGTAGTGTGCGCATATATCACATATGCACATATCCGTTACAACTATATAACGGTTTATACGAAATCGCGTCGATCTCGTTGCTCCAATGAAAAGCCTCGAGCATCCATCAAATTTATTTACGTGTTTACGTAACGTTAACTAGAGTTTCCTCGGAATTGTG
This sequence comes from Oxytorus armatus, assembly GCA_958009045.1. Lineage (NCBI taxonomy): Eukaryota > Metazoa > Arthropoda > Insecta > Hymenoptera > Ichneumonidae > Oxytorus > Oxytorus armatus. The sequence goes on from OY253744.1 coordinate 42,817,970, forward strand.
GCATTAGTGAGCAAACATCCAGTGCATATAATTAGTCCCATCCGTGACGACCAATTCGTGCGGACAAATTGGCCATTTACGAATCTCGCTAAATGCTCGATATATGTCGTTGTCGATATTAAAGTAAATATAAAATACACGACCGATTCTACGGGATACGAGCATGAGTTTGAACCTCATCGTCTCAGAATTGCTCGTAAATTCGATATCCGTACATCAAGGAAACTTGTACGGAATTTTTTGTTGAGGCAGTCGTCTGGTCTAGAGCGAGATTTTCGACGTCATTTCTAATGTGCCATAACGTTTAAACCGTTGAAGTTGCCTCGATGAAAATGTGCACGTGCATTTATTGATCCTTAGAGAATAATTGTACATAAAAAAAAAATTATTTTAAATATTTTCACGTAGTTTTTTGCCTTGTTGCAACATGGTGCGCCGAAATCGGCGCCCACTCTGGACGATGTTGTATGCACCTGAAAAAAAAAAATATATATATTCTCAATCTGTATGAGTATTCTGAGCACTGGTAGCAAAATTGGTACTTAACAAAATTTTTTATTCAGTCGAACAATAATTTTGCCGACATTTTATAACTCGTCGAATAATGAAATATCATTAAAGAAAATAAGTCTGAAAGTTCAACAGGCCGCCATTTTGTCAAAAAATTTTTTCAAGTACCAATTCTGCTACCAGTGCTCAGAAGACTCATACAGATTGAGAATATATATATTTTTTTTTTTTCAGATGCATACAACATCGTCCAGAGTGGGCGCCGATTTCGGTGCACCATGTTGCAACAAGGCAAAAAAACTACATGAAAATATTTAATATAATTTTTTTTTTAACGCACAAGTATTCTCTAAGGATCAATAAATGCACGTGTAAATTTTCATCAAGACAACTTCAACGGTTTAAACGTTATTGCACATTAGAAATGACGTCGAAAATCTCGCTCTAGACCAGACGACTACCTCAATACTTTTATGTCCGTCAATTTTCCTATGGCGAAAGATTGTCCCATTTAAAATGTTTTCCTTAAAACTTTTTTTACCGCAAGTAAAAAAAGCAACAAATAGCACGGAAGGATATTCATGCTCGTGTTGTTCGATGTCGAACCAATTAAAAATGCCACCGTTAATAAAAAGTTCGAAGCTCGACGATTGGGCGCTTCGAGTGGTGTGTACCTGTTCGTCTCGTTCATCTCGTGTTGCATAACGAAGCAGCGAGAGATTGGGATGCTGCGGTAGATTGGGCACGGATGGAAAGGGATAGAGAGAGAGAGAGAGAGAGGCTTTGCTGGCTATCTCGTTAGCGAATAGGTCCTCGAGAAATGGACGAGTGTATGTACTCCTGTTCGTCGAAGGGATGCTGCTTTCGGTGAGGGGTTTACGATGGCTGGTCGGACTCTCGTAACGGAGATAGAGGGATGGCATACAGGACGCCGAGGTTCCACGTTGCAAGATTTACGATGCGCCACGGATTTCGGGCGGTCCGACGAGGGTGTAGTCTGGAACGGTAGAGTAGCGAAGCGACCGGCGGGGGGATGGAGAAAAACGACGCGCTCCCTCGTTTTCGCTTCTCTGTACGATGGTCAAGTTACGTGTTAGCATTGGTATACCCATATGTAATGCCTTCCATCGGTACCAATGGCAAACTGCGAAAGAGTAGATAGGCGACTATCGGGATTCTAGGTTTATGCTGGTCGAAAAGCGATGCTTCTATTTCTTGAATTCCGCGCGAAAAAAAAAACAAAAAAAAACCGAGAGAATCATCATTTTTCACCTACCACTGCTCTAATGTTCCTCGCCCTCTTTATATCTCTCTCGCACTTCCAGCATTCTTATTGCACTGGCGTTTTATTCTCGCAACATATAAATTTAATTCCCAACGTTGCACTCGATCGATTGCTGCCAAACAAAATGTCTTAAATCGCGCGATTTAACGCGTGAAATAATGTATGTCAGAGCCCTTTTGTTTATGAACAGTTCGTATACAGTATATAAGTGTGATCTGGATGAAAGAAAGTACTGGGGGACGATGATTGATGAGTCAACGAGACAAAAATAGTTTTGCCCGGATCCTCGTCCACGAGCGAGAGATACTGAAAAAAACTTATTTTTTTGCCACTTCAATTTTACGAATAAAAACAAAGTCCAGCACACCCCCCCGACGAAAAAGTGAAAGTTTCTTTGATACGGGAAAGATATATCTACGCTTTTTTTTTCCTCTTTCTGATGTTACCTCTCGATCAATCTTTCACAAGATAATTCGACCTGGCATCAACACTTAAACTTTTACGGAAGAACGCTTCTAAGTTAGGGCGTTTCATTTGACGTTTGTTTTTTTAGTTACGGAACATACAGAGAGAGAGAGAGTTCAACGAGAATCCATGAAGTTAAAAGTGTTAGTTTCTTGTGAGAAAGTATCATTTATGGTACTTTGCACTTGTTCGATTTTTCTTGAATGAATTTCGACCAAATTTTTGTTGAATGAATTTCAACAAAAATTGACAATTTTGAAGGTTGGCGATCTCGACTCTAACGTGAAAATAGTGGATTTGAAAATAGTGGCACTGAGTAAAATGTACCATTGGTAGAAATACTGTTTGTGTCTATTAAAGTAGTAGTCTGGTAACTTAAGCCGATTTTCATGTCTTTTTTGGAGGGCGTTTTTTTGTAGGAAAATAAAAATGAATCGTTTTGGATATTTAGGATATTTTCATTTACATATTAAAGAAACAAAAAAAAAATTTTGTGAAAAAATTTAATAGTTTATTATTATTATTATTATTGATCGAAGTTGGCACCTCGAAGTTGGCAGCCCGGCTCCTAACTTTTTTTCTACCGAACCAATTGCGTTCAAATTTTAACAGGCTACTCTACACACTTATAGTTCTCGTCGGAACTACCGAGAAATTTTTTCACCCCTAACTGTTCATGTTACAACCCCTTCTTTGCTGAAATAAAAGGACTTTAGCGAAGAAGGGGTTGTAAAATAAAAAGTTAGGGGTGAAAACATTCCTCGGTAGTTCCGACGAGAACTATGAGTGCGTAGAGTAGCCTGTTAAAATTTGAAAGCAATCGGTTCGGTAGAAAAAAAGTTAGGACCCGGGCTGCCAACTTCGAGGTGCCAACTTCGATCAATAATAATAATAATAAACTATTAAAATTGTTCAAAAAATTTTTTTTTAGTATCTTTAATATGTAAATAAAAACATCCTAAATATCCAAAACCATTCATTTTTATTTTCCTACAAAAAAACGCCCTCCAAAAAAGACATTGAAAATCGGCTTAAGTTACCAGACTACTACCTTGATAAACGATTGGTTTTTCGAACAAATTGTAGATATTCATATTATCACCAATATTATTAAATGACTTGTATTAATTACGTAATTAATAACAGATTCATTTAAAAGACAAGTTTGTTGACAATTTTCATTAGGACATAAAATTCGTCGGTGATGTAAAATCAACGTTAGAGGGGATGAAAAGGGATGCACTCGTAACTCCTCACGTTCAAGCAAGAGTTGCACGGCAAAATCCCCTCGTATATTATTCACGGATCAAGTCGTCCGACCCTTCGAACGCAAAGAGCCTAGCGCTCTTGCAATTAGAACTGTATGCAGCAGTTGCAAATTCACATCAGCGTGTGCATATCTCTACTTCCATATACGTAGCCGTAAGTTAAAACCAGAGCGAGAGGGTGCAGCGATAAATTTCCTCGTTCCCGTGAGCCATACGCTTTAAATCCGGTACGATAATGATCGGTACACAAAATTTAACATATTTCGGATCTCCGCGAATTATGAACCACTTCAGTAATTATAATTCTGGCTTATTTTAAATTATGTCTTTTAATTAGACAATTTTTTTATGTCACAGAAATATTTCACGCTTCGATTGGCATTGAAACTTTGTTAATCACTCGCGGTAAATAATAATTCGACAACATTGACAAATTTGGATGAGAAAAAAAATTAAATTTGTTTAAATTTTTTCAAATCCTCTCACCAATGGATTTTGATCAAAGTGTTCCGCAATGAACGTCATGACATTGCGCTGTTGACAACATAATCTTCGGTGAATTTCAAAGGATTAAAAGAAGAAAATTCACCGCGTATTTTACGATGATTGGGAATTGTTTTAGGGTGAGTATCATCGCTACGGAATGTCGTAGAATAATTTTTATAACAAAGGTAAACATTTTTTGCTCGAGAACTTTGTTAAAGTTCAATTTTTTCGTGCATTCGTAAGTCCACTATTGAAAGGGTTGAATTTGCGGATTCGAGGAATTTCTTTTCTTTTTTTTTCTCTGTTTCTCGTCTGCACAAAGAACAGGAGATGAGAGACAGGGAGGAGAGCAAGAGAGAGAGAGAGAGAGAGAGAAAGAGAGAGGAATTGAAATTCTCAATAGAGAAAGCCAGTGAATTCTTGGTCCGAGCACCGAAGTCTGCGGGATTACCGACATATTACATGATATATATAGAGAGGTAAGTGGAAAGAGGGCTTCAGACGTTCGAGTTGGGAAGAGGAAAAGATAGCGATAGGAAGTGACGGAGGGAGGAAGAAAAGGAAAGAGGGAGAGAATGCGTTCTGTTCGTCTCTGGAAGCTCACGGATTTTTCGCTCGGACGCATCGAAACGTCGAAGGGTTTCCATTCTTCGTTTCGAGATCCAACGTGGCGTACATCACTGGTATACACGAGTAGCGGTATAAAAGCAGACTTGTTCACGGAAGGAGAAATGGAGAAGACAGGGGAGGAGATAGAAAGAGGTATTCTCATGAGGGCACTAATCCTCCGATGCTCGCTGCGTCGACAGAGGATAAAAAGGAGGACAATCCGAGAGACTAAGAGGGAAAGGAAGAGGAGGAAGCTGAGCTATCGCAAGAATTTCCCCCGGTATATATACGTGGTATGTACGAAAATACGATGAAAGGAATGATACTTGGATGGTTTCGAAAAATGTCGAGAATACTCTCTGGTTCACGTTGTGTAAAAAAAAAAAAAAAAACAAAAAAAAAAAATTGACATTCCAATACGTCGCGTCGCGAGAAACAGACAGTGATTTTTTCACGTTTAGTATCGCTATATCTTGCGGATAACATACTTGTTTTTACTGCTCTTTCCAAGAATCAACGAGTTTTTGAATATCTGTTCGACGTATAAAAAAGTTTTCCCTGACGAAAATTGACAAGTGAAGTACAAACAAGTGTGGGGTTGTCAATTAAAGTGTCCACATTTTTATGGTTTTTTTCTGATTTTGAGAATAATTGTAGTAATGCATAATCTCTAGACTTTATTGGTATGCTTATAATAATTTTTTTATGTAGCGTCCGTTTTACTTCAACCCCCAAAGTATAGTAAGTATATTCTTTAATGGGGGAAATCGGGTTAGACGGTTCAAAAAAACGATTTCTTTTTTATTTCATAAATTATTAGTAAAACTATTGAAAAATATGTTCCCGAAATTTTAAATGAAAATTCCGACTCGTTCTATTGTTATAAGCCATCAAGGGGGGAAAAAGGGTTTAGACAGCGTTTTCTCAACGAATTTCATGAATTTTTTTGGAGTATAAAAAATGAATATAATTTATTGAAACTTTGAGAATATTTTTTACATATATTTATGTATATACTATAAAATTTGTATACATATATTTAAGTATATACTATAAAATATTAGCGACCCCATATTGCTTGTTTTTCTTGGTAATATTTTTTCAAACGCGTTTTTCTGAAAACGACTTTTTTTCAACTTGCGTACACGCTAGTTTTAAAAGTTTTCAACCAATTCCAACCTCGTTTGATTTCAGATGAAAATTGCGGCTTCCAGAATGTACGCAAAATGCTGAGTCTGATTGTGACCTGCAATATGGGGTCGCTAATATTTTATAGTATATACTTAAATATATGTATAAAAATTTTATAGTATATACTTAAATATATGTATAAAAATTTTATAGTATATACTTAAATATATGTATAAAATATTCTCAAAGTTTTAATAAATTATATTCATTTTTTATACTATAAAAAAAATCACGAAAATCATTGAGAAAACGCTGTCCTATCCCTATTTTCCTCCTCAAATTTAATACCTTTACATACCTGGCTGTACTTCCCTGACTAATTTCTGTAAAAGCAAAATAGTTTTAAACCGGATATAAACATTGTAATATTTATTGATAGTTAAATGAAAATACGTGTCTTTTATCCACGCAATAAATTTGAACGATCAATATCCGGTTACGTGCAATAGATTTTTCTCGATCAGGCAGAATAAGTGGAGAATTATGGCGAATAGACTTGTTTTCCAAAAAGAAAGGGCAAAAAAAAACCGCTTTACCCCATTATTCGTTCGAGGGAACATAAAATTTATCGGAGATTTACACAGAGTAAAATGACCGAATAATCATTGAAAAATGGTATACGAGGTACTTATAAATTATCAACATACGACAAGAACGCTACGGGGAAAAAAAACGATATTTAAAAAATAACCAACTTATAACGAAAGTCTGCAGTAAAATTTGCAGCGTGGATATAGGTAGTGAAAAAAAATGCCAGCAAAAAGATCGTATATTATCAGAGAACGTCGTTACCACGTAGCAAAAGAAAAATATATACCCGATATTTTCCCTGACACTTTATCGACGTGTACCTATATATTAAGTATGCATAACTCGACTATAATATCCGTGGTATAAAGGAAAATATACCCACTCGTGATGCACGCATATAGTTGAGATCGCGGATCGTACGAGCGAAGTGCATACGACGCGAGGCGAGAGCCTATAGAGACAAGAGGAAAATCAAAAGGAACGAGGAAGCGCCACGAGATAGAGAGATTGACGAGTTTCCGGGACTCTCTGTCTCTCTCTCTCCACCACTGGAAAAATTCTAGTATGCTTCAACTCGTATAATGGAGCGTATGATCCGACGAGAGAACGAGTATAATCGCTTTAACGAGATTGGGTGCGCGGACGGTTTCATAGAAAGGTTTGTGGGGAGAACAGGAATGAAGATAATAGATAATGTATATAGCGGAGTGTTAGACGAAACAGAATGAGAGAGAGAAAATAAACGGCAAAGTGAAGACGCAAGCTTTCGTCCGCTCATGTGTTCTCTTCATTCTCTAATGGGGTGAGCTTCCGGCTTGCGTCTTTTCGCGATAAGACACTTTTTACTTTCTTCGGCTCCTCATTCGTAAAAACTTCTTATATATTTTTATTTCCAGCGAAAGAAAAATCAAAAAATCGTATCGAAAGTCCTAAACGAGGATATTTGTTTGTTTTTTTTAAGGGAAAAAAAATGCATGTTCTACGATATTCTAGATACACACCGTAATATACGTTTTTATGGATAAGTAGAAACATTTCCAACGATCGTTTGTTTGGGATTTTCCATACGATTTATGTTTTTCGCCAAGTTCAGAAGGATCACAGAGTCTACTTCCCGTAACAATTTATTTAGAAACGTTATTTTTTTATTCACGTGATGCCAAATAAAATGTTGCTCGAAACCGAAGCATCAGCCTGCTATTTAATTCGTGAAAATTGTCACTAAATTTATATTTAGTCAATCCGACGTCTGTCATTATTATCCTGATTTTTCTCCAGCGATCTCTTTCCCTTTGAAGCAAAACCCTTTCTCGCTGGATTATTCTGGTATGAGAATAGCGAGACTAAGATAATTCAAACTGGGATACGCGGTAAGCGGGACAAATGACATTTCCAGACGTTGTCCATTAAAACGCCCCCGGTAGCGGTTTCTCTCCTGATAGAATTTTCTTCCTCATTCGTCATTCGGTGTGTTTATATAGATCATCAAAAATATATATCTATAGGGGGTTAAAAGCGTCACTATAAATATCTGTGATTCGATAAAGTTGTACACGAGGATCAGAGCCCAAAGAGGATTTGGTTTAGCGATTAGTATAATGTGGTCTCCGATCGTCGAGGGATGAGTAGCGATTTACATCGCGGAGGATTTACACGGGGAAAAAAAAATGAGCGAGCTAAAAGTTCTTTAAATATAGCTTTAGGATCTCTTTTTAAGCCCTTGGACGGTACAATCGCTGTTTTTCAATGTAAAGTGTCATTGAAACGGCGCTAAAACTAAAACTTTAATTTTTGCCATCCAATGACTATTCCCTTTTGTTTGAAATGCTGCGTAGAATTGTAACGAAAAATTTTATCCAGTAATTTATCAAGGGGTATGGGCACGACAAGATTTTCGAAAAATTGATGTTTTTTTTTGCTTGCACGATGCTTTATGATCATAAAAATAAGTTACTATTCGATTTATAGCGACCATAGAGTACCCGAGCGCGTCGCGTGATAAATAAATTCGACAATTTTTGTCCGATTAACTTCAAATTTTTAAATTATATTTCTGATTGCATTTCGCAGAGAAGTACGTACGGAATTTCTGAATAAGAGGGGAAATAGCGTTAGGACAGCGTTTTCTCAATGATTTTCATGAATTTTTTTATAATATAAAAAATAAATATAATTTATTGAAACTTTGAGAATATTTCATACATATATTTAAGTATATACTATAAAATTTTTGAAAAATTTCCTTGAAAAACACCGAAGATATTAGCCACCCCATTTTGCAGGTCACAATCAGACTCAGCATTTTGCGTGCATTCTGGAAGCCGCAATTTTCATCCGAAATCAAACGAGGTTGGAATTTACTTTTATTATATGTCTCTCTTCTATACGAACCTAAATGCTTTCAAAAAAATAGAAAATTGAATTTTTTACAAGGGTTAAAACAAAAAAGCATGATTTTTCCATTTTTTACAACTTTATTTACAAAAAAAAAATTATTTTAAATAATGATAATATTCCGATTTTAGGTTCATATAGAGCGCGATACTATGAAGAAAGTAACTGCCAATTTTCGAAACGATTGGTTGAAAACTTTTCAAACTAGCGTGTAAGCAAGTTAAAAAAAAAGTCGTTTTCAGAAAAACGCGTTTGAAAAAATAGTACCGCTCGGGGCCTGAAGGAGAGCTACTCACTTTAATGGCTTCTAACAATAGAACGAGTCGGAATTTTCATTTCAAATTTTGGGAACATATTTTTTAATATTTTATTAACAATTTATGAAATTTAAAAAAAATCGATTTTTCGAACCGTCTAACCCTATTTCCCTCCTTAATTAAAAACTTTTCATTGTACGAGCAGTTTTATACGTAATTTTTCGCTGGAAATTCACCTTTCAAGTTCAAATGCCCACAATATTCGAATAAAACGATATTTTTCAAATTCCGTACGTACTTCTCTAGTTATACTGATGTAGATTAACGAGAATTTTTTTTTTTTTGTTCCAGGTAAAAAATTGTGGATGCAAAATGTCGCGCCGCGGAGCGCCTCAAAAAAAAAAGATACCAAAACCAAATAGCGGTAGTCGGCCATTTTGTATAACGAAAAGAAAACAAACAAAAATATTTTTCATCAGCTTGATATTTATACTAAATAGATGTGTAATTAGTTTTATAAATAGATCACTTTTTCATAGAAAAAAAAATTGTCAAATGTGCACATGATTTTATACCCGCTACCGTGGCTGTACCTCTTAAAAAAAATTGTTTATCTGTTAAAAAAAAAATAGAAAATTGGGATATCTTCGAGTGTAATTGTTGAATTCGACCTTGTCAATCTCCGCGATACGTATACTCGTATTGTAAAAGAAATGAGATCTTTTACGGAAGAACACAAACTTCGCAGACTTTCCTGTCCGCGAATCTTTTTTTCATTCGGATGAAGAGAATACGAAACAACAAAATCATTGAAGAAACGTATGTACAATGTCCTTTCCCTCCCCCAAAACAATTCTCTTCGACTCACTGCACAAAGCCCAAGGCAAATCAAAAGTATCTATCCGTGTCTACATTGGGAGACACCAAATAGAGAAAACTCGGAAGTGAAAAATTGAGAACTACCGAACGAAACTCTCGGCGCAATTTCAAGAAAACGAGAATCAATTCCAGTTGCGAATTTACGGAGTCTGTGCTTTACCAGTCTTGTCAACTGTACTGCTACTACAGTTACCACTATGTATATATATATATACGTATATCAACGAGATGTCGAAGACAAGGGAGGCCTGATTGCTGGAAAATCGGCTCTGAGTCCTCTAGTAAGCTTTCACCGTTAGACTTTCAGTGTCTTCTTTTCAGACTCTCGTCGTCTCTCTCGGGCAGCGGCTTAGACCTATCCTCCTCTATACAACAAGTTTTGCGTCTGTATTCCGATGTCTCCTAGATACAAGGAGATACGTACTCGGAGAATTTACGTGGAAAATTGAACACGCGCGATTTCTCCTCCCGCAACAGATATGTGGTGCATTTTGTTTCAATTCAATCTCCCCAATTCGTCAGTTTCTTTTTCAAAAATGAACAATTGATAGAGAAGATTCGTTACCTAGTTTTGGAAAAATAAAATTATGCAGATGTCTAATTACTCATTCAGAAAAAAACGCCGAGTAATGGAGGTGAGAAAGAAATGAAAAAAATTACTCCACGAGGCTTCGGAGCGTTTGATTATCGATGCAGAAACAAAACGATCTTTCGAACCTCGGTCGACGTTTTTATTTCTCAAACTTTATCTTTTATTGTTCCGAGATATCCGAAATTTACGAGACACAACCTCCGCAGATTCAATTCTACAATATGTATTGTTCTGTATTGTTCTCGATATCCATACCATCTCTATATATATATGTTTGTTTACAGACGTAATTCCGTTCGTATTCCCTTTATGCCAGAGATCCATCTCGAGCTTTTTGTGTCTCCTCGCGTTTCAATTTTATTCCCTCCCCCCTTTACCACGTCGGAGAGAATCAACTATACGTATATACAGGGGTAGAAGAAGAAGAAGAAGAAGAGAAAGAAAATCGCACCCTCCGGTTCGCGAGAGACCCCTATTAGGCCGCGAGCCAGAGGGTTTGGCAGAGAAATATGTATATATAAAGGAAATGGCACAATAAAGAACGTTGGCGGAAAGGGTGCGAGATATTCGTCGAGAGAAATGCGAGGGATGATAGAGAAATTGAGAGCGAGACCGAGAAGGAAAGAGAGGAATTGTGTAGACGAGAAAACTGAAAAGAGTCGGCGGTAAAAAGAGAGCGAGAGAAAGTCTCCTTTGGTTTGCGGTGTGCGGGTTATGCGAAGCTTTGGGCAAAAGGGGGTTGTAGAGGAAAGAGAAGGTTGACAGCGAGAACGAAAAGGGGTAGTGTGGGCGCTCCGCAAGCTTCGATATTTCGCCAACCGTTGGCACAATCCGGTCATTTGCATTTTTCCCACGGAATTCGCTCGGGTGAGACTGCTGAGTTCCGAAAAGTGGTTGTGTGTGTGTGTGTGCGAGAAAGAGAGATCGACAAAGGGTTAGACACATAAAGCTCGTGCTATGGATATACACGAGAGATGAAAGGAACTCGGCGTGGACTTAGGTTAGGACACAAATATATATACCGTGTACAGTTCATATAGAACATACGAGGGTGGTTTTTGAGCGAGTGAAGAAGATTGGCGCGCGAGTGCGCTGGATACGAGAGAGGTGTTAGCAAAGTGAGAGATAAAGCGGCACTCCGGATGACCACACATGAAACCACGACCACCTTCAACGTTCGTGCTCCTGTATCCGCGCACGAACCATGGACCGAGACCGCACGCAAAACGCTTCGACGTACAAATTACGAGAATTATGGAAATTTCGACGTACCCGACGATTACCGCGAACGCTCACTCGCGTCTGTACTTCCCGTGATGCGCATTCACGCGACGAATTGTCCGAATTTCGAGCGCCCTCTTTATCATTCACGACGAGTTTAACGCTATCGGAGTTACCTATAAAACGTACGAGGGAACGTGTGAATATGTCAGTGAAACGGATGGAATTCATACTGTAATGTATACAGATTATTTAGCGTCCATTTTCAATGTACACTACGGCGAATGCTAGAACGAAAAAAAAAAAACATTTTTTTTTATGGAAAAAAAATTCATCATTATTCGTAACGAGCCGGAAATTTCCTATATTCAATCGGATTGAATAGAGTAAAGTGACAATTTCTTCGCGAAGTGGCGTTACAGTAATTTTAATAAATCCTGTTTAACCAAAAATCACGAGAAAAATTGATTTTCCACGTGTCTTTCGGGACTCCATGTCGACGTATTTTTTTGGATTGACGGCGAATGCGTTATCCATTTTCTTAAGGGGGGAAACAGGGTTAGACGGTTCAAAAAATCGATTTTTTTTTATTTCATAAATTGTTAGTAAAAGTATTGAAAAATATGTTCCCAAAATTTTTAATGAAAATTCCGATTCGTTCTATTGTTATAAGCTGTTAGAGGGGGAAATAGGGTTAGGACAGCGTTTTCTCAATGATTTTCATGAATTTTTTTGAAGTATAAAAAATGAATATAATTTATTGAAACTTTGAGAATATTTTATACATATATTTAAGTATATAGTATAAAATTTTTTATACATATATTTAAGTATATACTATGAAATATTAGCGACCCCATATTGCTTGTTTTTCTTGGTACTATTTTTTTCAAACGCGTTTTTCTGAAACGATTTTTTTTTAACTTGCGTACACGCTAGTTCGAAAAGTTTTCAACCAATCGTTTTAAAAATTGGCCGTGACTTTCTTCATGGTATCGCGCTCTATATGAACCTAAAATCGGAATATTATCATTATTTAAAATAATTTTTTTTTTGCAAATAAAGTTGTAAAAAATGGCAAAAAATCATGCTTCTTTGTTTTGACCCCTGTAAAAAATTCAATTTTCAATTTTTTTGATAGCATTTAGGTTCATATAGAAGAGAGACATATAATAAAAGTAAATTCAAACCTCGTTTGATTTCAGATGAAAATTGGGGCTTCCAGAATGTACGGAAAATGCTGAGTCTGATTGTGACCTGCAATATGGGGTCGCTAATATTTTATAGTATATATTTAAATATATGAGTAAAATATTCTCAAAGTTTCAATAAATTATATTCATTTTTTATACTATAAAAACATTCATGAAAATCATTGAGAAAACGCTGTCCTAACCCTATTTTCCCCCTTAAGGCAGTAGTCTGGTAACTTAAGCCGATTTTCATGTCTTCTTTGGAGGGCGTTTTTTTGTAGGAAAATAAAAATGAATCACAAAAAAAAAATTTTTTGAAAAAATTAAATAGTTCATTATTATTATTATTCATCGAAGTTGGCACCTCGAAGCTGGCAGCCCGGGTTCTAACTTTTTTTCTACCGAACCGATTGCTTTCAAATTTTAACAGGCTACTCCACACACTTACAGTTCTCGTCGGAAGTACCTAGAAATTTTTTCACCCCTAACTTTCTATTTTACAACCCCTTCTTTGCTAAAATAAAAGGACTTTTTTTTCCAAAATCCGCCATTTTGTTATTTATCCATGAAATTTAAATTTCTCGGTAGTTCCGACGAGAACTATAAGTGTGTAGAGTAGCCTGTTGAAATTTGAAAGCAATCGGTTCGGTAGAAAAAAAGTTAGGTCCCAGGCTGCCAACTCCGAGGTGCCAACTTCGATCAATAATAATAATAATAATAAACTATTACATTTTTTCAAAAAAATCTTTTTTTGTATCTTTAGTATGTAAATAAAAACATCCTAAATATCCAAAACGATTCATTTTTATTTTCCTACAAAAAAACGCCCTCCAAAAAAGACATGAAAATCGGCTTAAGTTACCAGACTACTACTTTAAGTCCTCAAGGGAATCTTATTTCTATTAAAAAATCTGGAGAATTTGTATGTTTGTTAGAACGCGCTAATCTCAGGAAATACTAATCGGATTGGAAAAATTCTTTTTGCAATAGAAAGCCGGTTTATTCGGGAAGGCTCTAGGCTACATAACTTTTTGCTATGACTGTAAAGAGCGACGGTGGCGTCGGTTTAGTTTTTAGTGATTGGTCCCACCTAGTTTATTTTCCTACACAATTTCCGTATGGTATTTATATGAGATGCATTTGGTTATGTACTCATAATGCGTATGAAACAGACATATAATCGAAATTTAATGCAGGTGAAATCGCGAGGCGCATCTAGTAATCGAATAAAAATGTTTAAAGGACACGGTGTGTTTACGCATAAAGATGAGACACGTAGTACAAAATATATAACAGAAATAACCGAATGGTCGGAGGATCTGTCCATACATATAGTACAAGTATCTACGACGTTATGACATGAATTTTCAATACGAATGCAAGTACTCTCTTTCGTTCTGTGGACACACATACACGTATGACACGTCTCTTTACCATCTATTTCCTCGTTGACTTTGTATACCAGCGTTATATATATTTATGACGAAATGCTTCATCTCTCGCTTTTCCAATCGCATACATACGAATTTCGTTTTTTTTTTCTTTCCCGCCCGAACAGCGTGATTTTTTCCTGCCGCGTTTTCCATCTGTTGTGCGAATATTTTCGCGGCATCCGTATTAGAGGACGCAAAGGACAGAGGGGAAAAAAAACCTAGTATATACTCGCGCATAGACGAGAATGGGCGAGGGGGATGAAAATGGTTTTATTATTATTATGAAAAGCCCTGGTACGACTCTCGTCGCGAATATAATGTTCACGTTTCGTATTTCTCTCGGGGTTGCGTGGCCAATTTTGCGCGAGAGATGAAAAACAGAAAAAGCTCTCGAGATCCCTTTTTTTTCTTTCTCTTTCTCTCTCTCTCTCTCTCACTCTCTCTCTTTTCACGTGTGCTTGTTTGGAGAGATAGGGTTTTTCCGGAAACTGTTATCTTTTCATTTTTTGTCTTAGTTTCTTTACGCATCTCCGCTGCTTCCGGCTACGTCTGGCTTCCGCTGCAACGCAAGTTGAGGGGGTAAACAATCCTCCGGCGTTTGTGCGAGGTAGTTTTTCGTGTCGCTCATGTTCGTAGATTCGTTTCTTTTTTCTTCCTTCTTTTTTTCGCCTCTTCTCATCTCGTGTTCGCTAAAACGTGTATTCACGTTCTGTATCTATATACAACGTAAATAACGAGTGATAATACAGCGCACAGATGTTACATTTATACGTACGCAACGAAAAAAAAAATAAATGGACGTAATTCTGACAATTTTGCACGACAAGCGATTGGATTTACGTCCCTTTATTTCTCAATAGTCGACATACATATATGCGTTAAAAAAAGTGACAAAATGGGGAAGCAAGTCAGCGAGAGAATTTCCAGTGTTATTTTTTTTTGTCATCCCTCACTTGGTGCAAAAAAAATTTTTCACACTCCGGGGAGAAGCGACTTTTTTCAACATTTTTTTTTTGATTCTCTCTCTGTGCGAGAATGTGGCACGTCCGCTGGATCGTGGTCGATTATTTTCGAGTTTGCCAGGATGGTTTTTTTTCCTTCTTTGACCCCGAGAGAATGATATAAAACCCACCGGCAGATGGCGGAGAAACGATTATTACGAAATTAACGTGTAACATTACGATATGCAATGCAGATATGGATGCACAGGTGGTTATTTAGATTATGCTCTGTCATTATTCAGCGATCAACGAGATTAGCTCAGAAATTCACGGTAATGTAACGTTCCATAGTCCGTTCGCAAAACCTGATCTCAACGCTGATTATCGCGCTATGGCGATCCCGCAGGGTAAGCAGTTTTCCCCGTGGCCACTACTTGGATGGATGTCCATATAGCAGGAAGCAGTTTCATTGAATTTCCGCTTTAGTAAATACAAGTGAAAGTTAGTCCAAAAAACAACGTCGTCTTGTATCGACGCGGGTTTTCCGCAGTTTCCCTGTGCCTATGGTAAATGCGATACAACGTAACCAAGTCACTACTTGCATGGACGTCCAATTAACAGGAGGCAGTTTCATTGAATTTCTGCTTTAGTAAATACAAGTGAAAGTTAGTCCAAAAAACAACGTCGTCTTGTATCGACGCGGTTTTTCCGCAGTTTCCTTGTGCCCATGGTAAGTGCGATACAACGTAGCTAAGTCAGTACTTGGATGAATGTCCATTTAGCAGGAAACACTTTAATTGAATTTTCATTGTAAAAAGTACTAAGTCAAAAAAACAAAGTCGTCTTGTATTGACACGGGTTTTCCACACTTTCCCTGTGCCCATGGTAAATGCGATACAACGTAGCTAAGTCACTACTTGGATGGATGTCTATTTAGCAGAAAGCAGTTTTATTGAATTTCCGCTGTAGTAAATACAAGTGAAAGTCAGTCAAAAAAACAAAGTCGTCTTGTATCGACACGGATTTTCCGCACTTTCCCTGTGCCCATGGTAAATACGATATAACGTAGCTAAGCTACTACTTGAATGGATGTCCATTTAGCAGGAAGCAGTTTTATTGAATTTCCGCTGTAGTAAATGCAACTGAAAGTTAGTCAAAAAAACAAAGTCGTTTTGTATCGACACGGATTTTCCGCACTTTCCCTGTGCCCATGGTAAATGCGATACAGCGTAGCTAAGCTACTACTTGAATGGATGTCCATTTAGCAGGAAGCAGTTTTATTGAATTTCCGCTGTAGTAAATACGAGTGAAAGTCAGTCAAAAAAACAAAGTCGTCTTGGATCGACACGGGTTTTCCGCACTTTCCCTGCGTCATGGTAAATGCGATACAACGTAATTAAGCCACTACTTAAATGGATGTCCATCTAGCAGGAAGCAGTTTTATTGAATTTCCGCTGTAGTAAATACGACTGAAAGTCAGTCAAAAAAAACAAAGTCGTCTTGTATCGACGCGAGTTTTTCGCAGTTTCCCTGTGCCATGGTAAATGCGATACAACGTAACTAAGCCACTGCTTAGATGGATGTCCATTTAGCAGGAAGCAGTTTTATTGAATTTCCGCTGTAGTAAATACAACTGAAAGTCAGTAAAAAAAACAAAGTCGTCTTGTATCGACACGAGTTTTTCGCAGTCTCCCTGTGCCCATGGTAAATGCAATAAAACGTAGTTGAGAAATCTGTGGGCGCATTGGAATTTAGGTTAGCTCAGTGATTTGGAGGGTAGGGAGTGATAGGAGAAAAAAACCCCTAAAGTGCGTTGGAACAAAGAAAAATAAAAAATAATAATGTATTGATAATCAATTCGAGAAACTAAAGGAATCTAGATAAAATTTGAAAATTCTTTTCACGTTAAAGACACGTTCTTTAAACAAAAATGCAGTAGCAAAAGTTCAACCTGAGATTCGAAAGGATGAAAAATAATTTGTTTACGTTCGACACTGTTCTCCGACTAGGACGTATTACTTCCTTGATGTTTCGAAATTGAACTTCTAAAGAAGTGCTCGAGAAACACCGTTCATAAAAAGAATCGGCGTTACAACAAATGGAAAGGAAGTAAAAAAAAAAACGTTTTTTGTACCATTATTACGTTTGTCGTATATCCACTGTACTCTCGAGTGGGTCAGGCTTGAGTCCAGGCTGCTTTAAACGTGACAATCCACTCGACAATACATACCAATTGAATTGAGCCCCCAGGTTCAATCACACACAAACACATACACACACAAACAGACCCACATACGAGAAGGGGGTTAGAAAAAAAAAAAAACGTCAGAATCGTGCAAGTGGTATGTGGAAGTGAAAAAGAGAAACTGCGAAGAGTACCTTGGCGGAGGATTGCACATATATCGAGCCTCTCTCTCCCGTGCAAGGAACTCCTGGCAGCCGCAAGAGAACCGGACACACACATACACAGACACACACGCGGGAAAACCGAGTTCGTCCCTCTAATGGGCGACACGGGACGGTCGCAGCTGCGGCCACAAGTGTGATAAATGGATATATACCGGTGAGAAGGGGCGCGGGGGGAGGGATGCTGGCGGAAAGGGTCCATAGGTACAAACCGAATGGTATAGTTCGGCGGTGATGGTGCGGTACTCCGCTTCTCTTGTATTTCGCTATTAACGGGATGCTCCACTGGACGTATGGATAGATGCTTCTACGTTGTAAGTATCGTATTGTTTTATACATAATGGCGGATAACCTAAGCGCGTACAGTTATTTCCAAAAGTGAGAGAATTTAAAAAACAACAACAACAAAAATTACCGCAATAATTCCACGAGCCTTCTACGTAAATTTTTCTTTTTTTCTTTGATGAATTTATAACTAACAAAAAAACAAATAAATATCTATGAATTCGCGGACGGAGCCTTTAATTCATTGCGATTACCCAAGAAAATTTTACTGAAACAAATTTTCACGATTCATCAAGTAACTAAACTAAAAAATAAAAATTCCAATTTTTTTTTTTATGAGTTACTCCCTCGAAAGAGAATCATTGAATCAAATAGTCTATGATTTCGGTTCTCTTGTGGCGCGGACAGTCGTTGGATAACGCGGGCATTATGTTCTCGCGGCGGTCACGAGGAATAGCCTCGATGGTTCCGATTGAATCGCTGACAGATTTGAGTAAAATTTGGCCTCACAGGTCCGGGACAACGGGCAACAAAGCTCGTTGGTAAACTATTTCGTGAACGTTGGCCATGCGATATATATGAGGGTTGGATCGTGTCGATTTCAGTCGTTAATGGCAGAGGAAGAGAGAGGGATGATCGAGAGAATGCCTTTCATAGAAAAGCACCCTCTGAAAAGCATTTCGGCGTCATCCATCCGGCAACAACCAAAAGAGAGAGAGAGAGAGAGATGAAAGAGGATTCGCGCGAACATCCCCGAATCGAGAGTTACGACGGAAAGAGCTCTATGGATTGGTTTCACCTCTCTCGTACTCTCATCAACCTTTCGATTCTATATGTTCAATATACACACATATCTATCCGATGTATATACGAGGTCTGTTCAAAAAGTATCGCGAATTTTGAAATTCCGCGGGCTACGTATATTCGATTTTCGATTTTTTTTTATGGCGTTAGGCTGGTACTCGTGTCCCTCAGTTATGCTGAAAAAATCGGCCATTTTGAATGTTTAGTTAATTGTTGACAGCCGTTTTGGTTAGACGTGTTTTGGCTTGTCTTCGATTTTTGCCTGTTCCAAAAAAGCAGCTTCCATCGCGATGATTGGGCTTTGGTTTCCACGTCATAACCATAAACCCATGATTCGTCACGAGTTATGACCCCCTGGAGCTTTGGATCGTCGCGGACCGAGTCCAACAGCTCCTTAGCAATGGTAAGGCAGTCGTCTGGTCTAGAGCGAGATTTTTGACGTCATTTCTAATGTGCTATAACGTTTAAACCGTTGAAATTGTCTTGATGAGAATTTACACGTTCATTTATTGATCCTTAGAGAATACTTGTACATTAAAAAAAAAATTATTTTAAATATTTTCATGTAGTTTTTCGCCTTGTTGCAATATGGGGCACCGAAATCGGCGCCCACTCTGGACGATGTTGTATGCATCTGAAAAAAAAAAAATATATATATTCTCAATCTGTATGAGTATTCTGAGCTCTGGTAGCAGAATTGGTACTTAAAAAAATTTTTTGGCAAAATGGCGGCCTGTTGAGCTTTCATTAATGATATTTCATACATTGAAATATCATTAATAAAAATTCAACAGGCCGCCACTTTGTCCAAAGATTTTTTTAAGTACCAATTCTGCTACCAGTGCTCAGAATACTTCAGAATGTACGCAAAATGCTGAGTCTGATTGTGACCTGCACTATGGGGTCGCTAATATCTTCGGTGTTTTTCAAGGAAATTCTTCAAAAATTTTATAGTTTATACTTAAATATATGTATAAAATATTCGCAAAGTTTCAATAAATTATATTGATTTTCTATACTATAAAAAAATTCATGAAAATCATTGAGAAAACACTGTCCTAACCCTATTCCCTCCCTTACGCGATATGACCACGGTAGCGGGTATAAAACCATGTGCACATTTAACAATTTTTTTTTTGCGCGAAAAAGTTATTCATTTATAAAACTAATTACACATCTATTTAGTATAAATATCAAACTAATAAAAAATATTTTTTTTGTTTTGTTTTGTTATACAAAATGGCCGACAACTGCTATTTGCTTTTGGTATATTTTATGTTTGAGGCACTCCGCGGCGTGACATTTGGCATCCGGAATTTTTTACATAGAATTAAAAAAAAAAAAATTCTCGTTAATCTGCATCAGAATAGCTAGAGAAGTACGTACGGAATTTGAAAAATATTGTTTTACTCGAATATTGTAGGCGTCTGAACGTGAAAGGTATATTACTTCTCTAGGGATTTTGATGTGGATTAATTGGTACTTAAAAAAATTTTTTGACAAAATGGCGGCCTGTTGAACTGTCATTAATGATATTTCATACATTGAAATATCATTAATGAAACTTCAACAGGCCGCCATTTTGTCAACAATTTTTTTTAAGTACCAATTTTGATACCAGTGCTCAGAATACTCATACAGATTGAGAATATATATATATATTTTTTTTTTCAGATGCATAAAACATCGTCCAGAGTGGGCGCCGATTTCGGCGCACCATGTTGCAACAAGGCAAAAAACTACATGAAAATATTTAAAATTATTTCTTTTTTTTATGTACAAGTATTCTTTAAGGATCAATAAATGCACGTGTAAATTTTCATCGCGACAACTTCAACGGTTTAAACGTTATTGCACATTAGAAATGACGTCAAAAATCTCGCTCTAGACCAGACGACTGGCTTAACGCGACACTGTTTTTCTTCGAAATTGAGCAATTTTGTCACGAATTTCGCGGCGACCCGTCTCATGCCCAAATCATTGGTAAAAATCGAATAGCACGAGCCAATCGATATGTTTAGTTCCTCGGCTACTTCTCTAACGGTTTTCGTCTATTGTTGACATGCTCGGGCGTCCGGAACGCATCTCGTTGTTCGCATCTCCTCGGCCCTCTGATAACATTTTGTACCACCGATAAACGTTGCTTTGGTCCAAGATAGCTTCACCATATGCCACAGTCAACATTCGGAATGCGTCCGCCCACTTAATTTTGTTTTTCACACAAAATTTCGTACGGATTATTTGATCCATTTTTTGAAATAGGCAAAAATCGAAGACAAGCCAAAACACGTCTAACCAAAACGGCTGTCAACAATTAACTAAACATTCAAAATGGCCGATTTTTTCAGCATAAGTGAGGGACACGAGTACCAACCTAACGCCGCAAAAAAATCGAAAATCGAATACACGTAGCCTGCGGAAATTCAAAATTCGCGATACTTTTTGAACAGACCTCGTATAGACAATCAACCATTTCGAGTGTAGCTGTATACGCGCGAGAGAATAAAAACCGATTGGTCCGCATGGAATTGCAAGCACCCATTTATCCCGATTTTATTCTATATATTTGGGACATTCCATGCCAACTCGACCATCCTACAACCTTCATCATTCTTAATTTCAATTTATATTTCTCTTATACCCTTCACCCAAGTAAGTAGAGTGTAATCAATTTTTTTTTTCACGTTCTTCAAGTCTTTGCTCTTCAGAATTATGATTTTTCCAAATTTAAAGTGAGAAATATTTATTTATTTTTGTTTATAATGTTATCTCGTAAATTGTAAAGCATATCGAAGAAAATTATGTGCCAAAAAGTAATGATCTAGAGGTGTACTTTCATCTAAATGCGGTAAAAGTTTTTTTTATCATATTGGCAGAATAGTTTTGTTGAAAAACGAATGATTTCAGTTGTAACTTGCTTAATTTTTATATCGTAAAAATTTCAGTGATTCAACGAAATATTTTAAACGATTTTTCCATTCAAAAAACATGTTCTTCTTTTTTAAAATATCGTTAAAATTTGAGTGATCGAACTAAACATTATAAAGAATTTAAAAAATTAAAAACATCTTCTTTAAAAAACACATGTCATGAACAAATTAAAAAATAGTGAGGATCGACGATTGGTTGAGTTGGGGTGAAATGTCCCATGTTGAAAAAAAAAAAGCTCGTTAATCGTACGCGCTTTTTCTTTATTACTCATAGCTTCGATAAACGATCCATTAACCATATTTTATTGTTTGTTTCTCTTGTTTTTAATGCTTTCATATTTATTCATTCTGTTTTATATTTTTTTCAAAATAAAGCTCGATGCTGGCGCAACTCGCGAGTCGCGCGAGCTTTTGGTTTTTCTCATATCGTCGATCAACGATCCAACTGCTAGTGCGCGTTGCCTTTTCCATGCATTCATATTTATTAAATGAATGTATTTTTATTTTTTCAATTTACGCGGTAGTCTGGTCTAGAAATTTGAAAAAATCGGTTTTTTTTTAATTTTCTTATTCCTTAGACCTTTCTTCATAAGCTCCTGAAAACCGTTTATTGATATTTTAAAAATTAGCCGAGAAATAAAAATTCGAAGCAAGCCGCGCGCTCAGATAGCGCGGTCGGGAAGCAGCTGCGCGAACGGTGTCAAAACTTTAAACGCGTTGATCTCAGAACTATGTTTTTCAAATCGGCGCCCACGATATATAGATAACTAATGGACCGATCGAGCTCAAATTTTGCACGTACCTTAGGTAGCCTGTTTCCGAGGACTGGTAGCAGAATTGAGTTGAACAATAATTTTGCCGACATTTTATAACTCGTCGAATACCCGAAAATGTATGAAATATCATTAACGAAAGTTCACAAGGACGCCATTTTGTCAAAAATTTTTTTTAAGTACCAATTCTGCTACCAGTGTTCGGAATACTCATACAGATTGAGAATATATATATATATTTTTTTTCAGATGCATACAACATCGTCCAGAGTGGGCGCCGATTGAGGCGGCTTTCGGCGCACCACGTTGCAACAAGGCAAAAAACTACATGAAAATATTTAAATTAATTTTTTTTTTAACATACAAGTATTCTCTAAGGATCAATAAATGCACGTGTACATTTTCATCAAGACAACTTCGACGGTTTAAAAATTATTGCACATTAGAAATGACGTCAAAAATCTCGCTCTAGACCAGACTACCGCCTTAAGCTCGATGTTACCGTTCACAATTCGATATTGGATTCTTTCGCCCGGTCTGTCTTACGAAAATCTCATTTAGTTCGCGTGCGAAGATCGCAGAGTCATCGAATATCCGCTAAAAAGCCCGGTACGTCGACTACATCGATATATTCGTGTAACATCCCACACGTAACGTAATACACCAGGAATCTGATCGTCAATGTTGTTTTTTCGCCGTTTGCAAGTCACAGGGGTGGAATTGGAGAAAGGGGTAAAAGCGCGTGGAAACGAATCGCAAGGTGAAAGTACTCGAGGGGTGTTTTTTTACGTCGATGAGACGAAAAGTTTCGTTCGAGAGGGTACCGCGTATAATTTACAGGGTCGAGCACTTGAAGTGGAATTTGAAAATTGCAGTTTGACGATGCACCTCCCCGCCGTTACCGACGAACGATAACGTCAATTTATTTTCGTATGATTATAGGCCTTCGTGAATAATACATCCACGATAAAATTGAGCCCAATCGGTCAAGCAGTTTTCGCGCCAGCCCCGACAAAAGATTTTCACTTTAACCCCCTCCCCTGCCACTGGGAGGTTCCGCATCCAATTGCTCCTGGAGCAGTTTTTATCACTGTTCCTAATCCTTTAGTTGGATATCATATTTACCCTTTATCGCATCCGCAACCCTTAAATCACGAAATCGACGAATCATCCGATTTTGCAACCCCCTCACATTTTCGTTCCGCACGCGCGCAATTGTTGATCAATCTCAATGGAACCCGTTTCGTTCGTGAGATTATGATAATTTCTTCGAATGTACTTTGTGGCAGTTTTCAAATTCGTGAAATTCTCGCGAAAGTCGGACAAGTTATCCGCGGCTCCACTTCAAGTGGCCAGCACTGTATGTTTCGACGGGACATACGAGGGAACATTATCCTCGCATTTTAAGGTTCTTGTGTCGAATTTCACAAAGACAGACAGGCTTTTTGACAGAGTATCACCGGTCATTTTCTCTCTTTATCTTTCTCACTCGTATTGGGGCGACACCAAATCGACCGATGTCCGAATACTTTGGTCTTTCTATTCCGTAAAAAAAACTTAGAAATTATCTAAACCAACTTAAAAACCACTCTCGGCTATGATTACAAAACTGTGCATTTGCGTTAAGAAAAATAATGAAGAAAAACAAAAGAACACTTCTTCTCAAATAGTCTCCAATAGTGATTTAAGATGAATATTTTTTATAGGATTGCGTACCGATGACTTTAACGATTAAAATGTTACGTGCCGATTGAATTATAATGCTGATCGGGACGAAATGTCGAAGGAAATTTCAAAAATTTCTATGGCGAAAACCACTTGCGACGAAAATCTGAAAAAATTCTTAAACACTCATTGCATCCCGAGGAACATAATGAAAAATCAGCGACACGATCGAGAGATACGAGGGTCGGATATTCTGTCGTGCAATGCTCAGTCTGTTAGATTGACAGGAGGAAGAGCAGCGAGGGAATCTTATTGTGAATCCGCTTCGGTGCTCTAACAGACGTCGAATTTTAGAAATTCCAAAGGGAAACCTTTCAGGAGCGAGAAAGATGGAAACTCGACGACGTCCTGTAGACGGGAAGTCCTTGAGTACCAGCATCTCACCGTCCTCGACTGTCACAGCGTGCATAAGTTTTCGCAGGCTAGAATCGGATTCGTGACCGACCAAAAGCTGATAGCACAGTGTGTACATCTACTTTCTCTCTCTCTCGCACACACAAATTTCTTGTTTCCTTCCTCTCTTTGGCGCAGCGACAACTGTACGGCTCTTCTGTCTACTATACATACGCGCACACATATATATCTGTGTACCTCCACTTCAATCCCACGGGAATTCTCCTCCTCTCGTATCCACCACCACCGGAGCGCTTTACCCTACCCCAACAATCGCGTGGTTTTCCTTCTGTACCCACGTTTACGTATTCACGGACAACGCGGTCCGTCAATCGCAATTCCTAAAATACGAATGGTCAGCTTTCAACTACGCAGTTGTTTATACGCGGATCTGGCGAATTGTCGTGTGCCTCGAGTACTTTAGAATCTCGCGAACGATCGACATCCACGATAGTAAATTCGGGAATTAAACGATAATAATAATGATAATGTACCGAAAGGAATTAACTTAATGTCAACGACTATTTTATATTTAGATTATTTAGATATGTCGAAATAAATGTTTAGTTGTCGTTACTGTAGAAAATTTAGTAATTTTAACGAAACATTT
This sequence comes from Oxytorus armatus, assembly GCA_958009045.1. Lineage (NCBI taxonomy): Eukaryota > Metazoa > Arthropoda > Insecta > Hymenoptera > Ichneumonidae > Oxytorus > Oxytorus armatus. The sequence continues at coordinate 42,843,151 of OY253744.1, forward strand.
GTTTTACCGTAGCCAACAAATGTTTAGTTTTTTTTTCGTTTTCTCTTGGTTGCAGCTTATGCCCTGTCGGATTGTGTGTACACACTGTACACAAATCTAAGGGTTGAGGGGAGAAATAGGGTTAGACGGTTCAAAAAAGCAATTTTTTTTTATTTCATAAATTGTTAGTAAAATTATTGAAAAATATGTTCCCGAAATTATAAATGAAAATTCCGACTCGTTCTATTGTTATAAGCCATTGAGGGCGGAAATAGGGTTTGGACAGCGTTTTCTCAATGATTTTCATGAATTTTTTTATAGTATAAAAAATTAATATAATTTGTTGAAACTTTGAGAATATTTTATACATATATTTAAGTATATACTATAAAATTTTTATACATATATTTAAGTATATACTATAAAATATTAGCGACCCATATTGCTTGTTTTTCTTGGTACTATTTTTTCAAACGCGTTTTTCTGAAAACGACTTTTTATTTAACTTGCGTACACGCTAGTTTGAAAAGTTTTTAACCAATCGTTTTGAAATTTTGCAGTTACTTTCTTCATAGAATTGCGCTCTATATGAACCTAAAATCGGAATATTATCATTATTTAAACTAATTTTTTTTTTGCAAATAAAGTTGTGAAAAATGGCAAAAAATCATGCTTTTTTCTTTTGACCCCTGTAAAAAATTCAATTTTCTATTTTTTTTATAGCATTTAGGTTCATATAGAAGAGAGACATATAATAAAAGTAAATTCCAACCTCGTTTGATTTCAGATGAAAATTGCGGCGTCCAGAATGTACGCAAAATGCTGAGTCTGATTGTGACCTGTATTATGGGGTCGCTAATATCGTCGGTGTTCTTCAAGGAAATTCTTCAAAAATTTTATATTATATACTTAAATATATGTATAAAATATTCTCAAAGTTTCAATAAATTATATTCATTTTTTATACCATAAAAAAATTCATGAAAAACATTGAGAAAACGCTGTCCTAACCCTATTTCCCTATTTCCATTAATCAGAAATTCCGTACTCACTTCTCTAGATATTCTGATGTAGATTAACGAGAATTTTTTTTTTTGTTCTAGGTCAAAAATTGTGGATGCCAAATGTCACGCTGCGGATCGCGTCAAAAAAAAAGATACCAAAAGCAAATGGCAGTAGTTGGCCATTTTGTGTATCGAAAAAAAATATTTTTTATTAGCTTGATATTTATACTAAATAGATGTGTAATTAGATTTATAAATAAATCACTTTTTTATTACAAAAAAAATTGTTAAATGTGCATCCGATTTTAACCCACTAGCGTGGCCACATCCCTTAACAATCATTCCTGACTTTAAGTCCTGTAGGTAAAATTGAAAATGCTTTTTAAACACCTAATTAAAAATTACATTTTTCTTTTCATAATTCTCAATTATGATTTTTTTTTTCGCCATTAAAAATACAATATATCTTTCGTTGAATCAGCTCGTCTCGTGTACGTCACGTTTACAATACTAATTAGAGCGATGAAAAAAAAAAGTTTTCTCGCGATTAATCTTGTAATCGTGGGACCTGAAAGTGTAACTCTTTGTCGCGTAAATTCTCGTAATGACGAAATGTTTCTCGAAGTTGAGTACGATAGGATCAGCGAGATTCAAGGGAAAAAAATGTATAACACGCTCTTGTGTGCAGAAACGGACAACCACATGCGCTTTATTGCAATTGTTGAGAGTTCGTGCGTAGATAAATTAATGTTACATATGTGTTATCGTGGTCAATGAACCTACGGCCACGTGGTCGCGCGCGATTCTCTGGACATTCGCGACAACGAGAGATCGTAGGAGGAGGGAACCGGACGGCACACGAGTGACATCGATCGTAAAACGAGGTCAATCTTCGTGATCTCATTGCACGAGGCGAGGGAATCGCCCCGCGTATATACGAGAGGCCAGCAGCAACGGTGAACAGCGAAAAAGATGCTGACGAGGGATCATTGGTGTCCGCGACAAACGGCCGCGGACTACCCGAAATCGATAAATTCCTCTTTATATTGTTCGTCACTGAAGCAATCGAGCGAGAGACATTCCGTTACGGGCGGGCGGCAAAAAGTTTTCTCTCAATCATATCGTACTTTACTCGAGTCAAAGATCTCTCGAACGATACTCTTATTTACTGGATTTCTTCGATTCTTCGTCACTTTCTTCGAGCACCTGTAGTGATGCTAAATAAATTGAATTTTATTAGTCACTAGCTGTGCCCCGCGTTAAATTTTCGTCCCCCGATTCAAAACGCGCTGCCGCTGCTCCTTCGGGTCATAAGCATAAAGTTATACGGCGTAAAGCCTTCCCGAATAAACGGGTTATCTAATGAACAAAGAATTTTTCAAATCGGATAAGTATTTCCGGAGATTAGCGCGTTCAAACGAACAAACTCCCCAGCTTTATTAGAGTATTGTATAGATACAGTAGTATAGTAGTAAGATTATGGCCATAGCATAAAGTTGTATGGCTTAGAGCCTTCCTGAATAAACGAGCTATCTAAATCAAAAAGAATTTTTCAAATCGGATTAGTATTTCCTGACATTAGCGCGTTCAAACAAACAAACAAACTCTCCAGCTTTACTATAGTAGTAAAATTATAAATTAATGAATAATTTATTGAATTCCATTACCCATTATTAAAACGGTGAATTCTGGATTCGTCTTAACGCATTGCTGGAGCTTCACTCTAAATAAATTCAATTTTATTACTCGTTACAAATAAATGAGTAATTCATTGAATTTCATTATCGATTATTAAAATGATGAATTCTGGAATCGCCATTACTCATTACTAAATCAATGAGTGGCGGAGAAAATTCGCTATGCAGAAAAAATAATAATTTATTATCGAAATCCAATAATGAGTGCCCAAATCAGTTATGCTGTGAGTCTGATTTCGTTTATTCATGCGAAAAAAATGTGTTACTATTCTGGAATGACCTGCAGATTGACCAAATACCGAAATAACGACGATAATCTTATAATTCCTTCGTTAAAAATTCAATCAATAGAATCGTCTCTCCGAACGAGCCAATTTCCGACGTGCCCTCGCGACAACCGGAAGTGTATTTTATGTTTCTGTTTTTATATGAAAATATTCCGAGAAGCTTGCGATGCAAGAACAGTTAAAAAGAATTTTACTGGAAAAAGTGAAATGACAATTATGACGCACGTGACCGAAAAAGGCAGCTGTCAGTGGGTGAAGAATGGATGGCGTATATAGAACGCCACGAGCGTATTGAGGCAGGTCGGGTCATTCGAGCCTTTTCACGGCTTGTAGCCGATCGAAGCTCGGTTAATATAAAATTTCAATTCTTTGTAATTATTGTTTTCCTTCATTGCAATAAAATTTTATCAAATTGTACCGTCAACCGGTTAAATTTTTTGCAGTTTGCTATATTAGCCTGGTATATTGTACAAAATGTGCAAGTATTCTGTGTATTGAGGGGAAAAAAACGACAAGTCGTAAAAGAAAAACAATATTTTCTAAATATTTCCTTAATAAACATTTTTATCGATTTTATCAATTTTTTTTTCGCATTATTGAAACTCAATGATCTTGCTATTTTTTGTATAGTTAATTACTTTCAAAATTCTACCACATAGAAATGCTTTACATCTCTATGAAATCAATTTGCATTGAGTATAAAAATATAATAAATACACTTATTCAAGCGTTTTCAAATTATATAATTTGAAAAAAACTTGAATACAATAAATAAAATAAATAAAATAAATAAAATAAATAAAATAAATAAAATAAATAAAATAAATAAAATAAATAAAATAAATAAAATAAATAAAATAAATAAAATAAATAAAATAAATAAAATAAATAAAATAAATAAAATAAATAAAATAAATAAAATAAATAAAATAAATAAAATAAATAAAATAAATAAAATAAATAAAATAAATAAAATAAATAAAATAAATAAAATAAATAAAATAAATAAAATAAATAAAATAAATAAAATAAATAAAATAAATAAAATAAATAAAATAAATAAAATAAATAAAATAAATAAAATAAATAAAATAAATAAAATAAATAAAATAAATAAAATAAATAAAATAAATAAAATAAATAAAATAAATAAAATAAATAAAATAAATAAAATAAATAAAATAAATAAAATAAATAAAATAAATAAAATAAATAAAATAAATAAAATAAATAAAGTAAATAAAATAAATAAAATAAATAAAATAAATAAAATAAATAAAATAAATAAAATAAATATAACGATGCACATTTCGATGTACTTTATCGTAACATCTTTTTAACCGTATCGCCATCGTGTTTGCGATAACGAAAAGTTGGTTTGCAACGAAATTGTCCATAGTTTTAATAGCTCGTTATTAAAATGAGAAAATTTGTGGCGGAACTACAGGAGTGTATAAAAAGATGCGTTAGAACGAGTGGGTTGGACGATTTATAAGAAATTGGCGCGCCGGCCGGCTCTGACCAATAGGCCACGTTTCTTTCTCGTGACGTAATGTAGCTCACGATGTGGCGGCCGTAGCGCGTTCGCTGAATGAGCTTTTTCGTCGCGAGCGCACAGCGCGGAGGCGCTGTAACACTTTATACCACGCGGAGGGATCATTCTCTTTCTCTCTCTCTCTCTCTCTCTCTCGTACAGAAACTACGAGAAAAATCTTTCGATCGTTCTCCCCCACGATTCTCGCACTCCTGCTGTTGTTACCCTCTCGTTTAGAAAAGACCTTGTTCATCGATAAACTGCAAGTTTCTCGATGAATAACAACACCATACTCGCAATTAATATCCCTGTGGTTTTCACCGAGCGGTGCCATTAAATTTACGATGCTACGAAAATTTTCCAACGAAACTTTTGTTCGTTCGTTCTTCGACACCGATCATCGACAACTTTTAATAGAAAAAATAAATAAATACATTGACTGACCTGAAAAGTATCACGTTGTTGAACGTTTCCTGTGTGCTTTTTTTTAACGTTGTGCACAATGACGCGAAAAAAAATGCGAAATTTCCTCTTCGATTGTCAGCGAGAATTTCGGTTGACAAACTTTTCGACAATTCACAAATTCTCGACGCTATTTTATATCTTCGTTCGTCAATTCATTTTTTCGTACGATTACACTTGGCAGTAACTTTTTCACTGAATCATTCAAAACCGATTGACAGACTTTTTGGGGTTTTTAACCGGTAGTTTATCGTATTTTTTATTCGTCGAGAATGACGTGTCGTCGTGGAACACGCGCGAGTGTGGTCGGTTCTGGGAAAACACAGGATATTGAATAATTCCGAGCGAAATTGATGGAATAATAAATCGCGTAAATTTTGCGTACGAAGAAAACGAACGATTTATACACACGCCCGCGATCTACACGCCACGAAGTCTCGCGGCAGACTGAATCGGCGCGAGACTGCAGCGTTATACTTGCTCGACGTCCCCGCGAGCACACGTCGGATGCTGCGAGAGAGAACAGAGAAAGAGAGCGAGGGAGAGAGAGATTGTACCGGCTGGATGCGTCAGTGTCGCAACGTGCTTCTCCGCTATCGCTTCTCTCCGTGTCGCACGTAGAAACGCTACTTCTGACTTTACGACTACTCTCGCACACATGTATACGTATACCTTGGCTTGAGAGGCAAACACGCGTGGTGTCCCGGACTACCGTACATATTTCGGTAACCGAGGACCGAGAACCTTACGAGTCCTCGTTGTAACGAGCTAAGAGCGTGTAAAAATGTTATAGCACGGATATAAAATACAAAATATCTATATCAACCGGGAGTAGTCTGTTTAACATTTTTTTATTTTTTATAGAATCATTTCTTTTTTTTTTTTTTTAGGAAAATCAATTAAGGGAATACAAAGTGGGAAGGAAAGATCCTTTTTTTTTATGTCAATGGCAATTTTCCAATGGAGATTTAATGCTGTTTAAGGGCTCACATACTCTTGAAATTGAAAAAAAAAAATCAATTTTTTTTTAAGATTTTTATTCTTTATACTTTTGAGAATTTTTTACAAAAAAAATTTTTGAACAAATTCCACCCCGTTACAAAGTTATAGCAATAAATGTCACCGGACGTCAGGATTGAGACGGCTACTCGTTTAAACTTCAAACGCGTTTTTTCTCGAAACTATGTTTTTAGACAGTGTTAGCGCGATAGCTCAGTGAATTTTTAATATTTTTTTACTTTTTTCATTTTAAAATCTTGATAATTATTTTCTCTATAGTCTGACGAGAGGTTGTTTTAATTTTTTGGTTGGACAATTTTAAAAAAATTATTAAACACTAATTTTTTTTTTAAATTGCATAGTAAGGTTTGAATTACTGTAATTTCTTTATTTTGAAAAAAAAAAAAAAAAAAACGCCTGTTAGACTATTACTACGACATTATTTTACTACATTCTTTTTTATTTTTTTATAACTTTTAGTGAAGTTATACATAATGAGGCGCTATGGTTTTCATCAGTAATTCATTTATACCCGTAAAGAATAATGATAATATTTGTAAAAAAAATAGCAATAAATGTGACCGGAAATCGGAGTTCACGTTGTACCTACAGAAACTTTAAACGCATTTTTCTCGAAACTATGCTTGTACACAGTGTCAGTACGATAGCTCAGTACATTTTTAATGTTTTTTAACTTTTTTACTTTCAAAATCTTGATAATTATTTTCTCTATAGTCTGACGAGAGGTTTTTTTAATTTTTTGGTTGGACAATTTTTTATAAATTATTAAACACTAATTTTTTTTATAAATTGCATACTAAAGTTTGAATTACTGTAATTTCTTTATTTTGAAAAAAAAAAAAAAAAAACCCCTGTCAGACTATTACTACGACATTATTTTACTAGATACTTTTTTACTTTAGATACTAGAATTTACTTTTGGATACTAGATTCTTTTGTATTTTTTTATAACTTTTAGTGAAGTTATACATAATGGGGCGCCATGGTTTTCATTAGTAATTCATTTATACCCGTAAAGAATAATGTTAATATTTTTAAGCAAATTTTTTTACATTTTTTTTTCTCATAGTTGAAGAGTTAATAAAAAATGTGAAATCAACAATTTAATTTTTTTTTCACCATATAACCTTTGTAATAATTTTTTAAATTCATTCGGTTTTCAGTGCGCGCAGCGGGTATGTGAGCCCTTAATTCCTTCAGGGGAATTAATCAACGAACTAACGAAGGAAAAAAAAATTTCGATTTTAAGTCATCTGCCTGTGGAAAAACAATGATGTTTGAAGAAAATTTAATGAATTGCCATTTAAATAAATGTTTTTTTTTTACAATCCAGAACGGTCAAGTATGCGGGAAGGGGAAAGGGCACCAGATCAAAATTCTTACCGTTAAAGTATGAAGTATTTTTTAATTAGAGAGTAAAGGCAGCAATTTATATTTTATATATCCTTTCGGCTGCTCCTTTATTCGTCATTTTTTAATCGTTACAAGCAAGCAAGATATTCAACGAAGTGTAAAACTCTTTGTTCTTTGATATTTCCTTAAACAACGGCTGTACTTCCTCGATTAATTAATTACAAGCACTTTTACAATGCGTACGGTTACCCGAAACGTTTTCGTCCTTACTGATGTTTACAAAAAAAGTCACGAACAATTTTAAATGGCTCGCAAGCAAAAAAGTATAAAATTATTGTTCGCCTACTTGCAAACTTTTACTCGTGAGTGTACGAGTCTCTCTTGCTGCTAGGTATATATATATATATATATATATATATATATACACATATATACGTAGAGGAGCAGAAAATCATTGTCGGAACGAGAACCGGGTACCCAGATGGCAGAACGACGTGCCATTTGGCACGTTGATTTGTTTGGGGAATTAAAGAAGAAAAAAGAAGCAAAAAAATAACAAGAAAAACGAAGTGCCTGTGAAATTTAAGAATTCAATCGATTTTTTCCTAATCGAATCAGCGTTGAGGGAAAAAAGACAAATGTTTTTACACGTTTTTTTTTGTATTATTCTAAAAACTCATTACTTTGTTCGTTATTTGTTTTCTTTTTTTTAACGAAGATTCCTCTCAAAACGGATACCGGATAGTGACGTACTAGAACGCGCATATATCGTTTTCGATAGCATTCGAAGAGGTCTCACGGACTTGATTTATTTTCCGGCTGTTTCACTCTTCTGTGGGATCTCCGCGTCGTGCCATCACACACGTTGCACTGGCCCTCCCTCGCATGCACTTTTGATATATATATATATATATATATATATATATATATATATATATATATATATATATATATATCGGTCCTCCGGAACGATCGTTTCACTCGTAACTCTCTCGAGAGGTTATCGACTTGACGAGAGAGCAAATGGAGGGAGCGTAGTCGTCGAACCCGAGAGAGAAACGAAAAGCCTCGACCAAAATATACACGCATACGGTATCGGTGAATACATAATATATTGTATAGCAGGATGCTCCAAAGGATTCGGGAGAGTTTTGGTCGCTGACGATAGTAGAATTCGCGACGTTATATCACTAAAAGTGCTTTTCTCGTGTACAACGTGACTTCGAAGCATCGAGAGGTCTGTTTCAATTGATCACAAATGGATCAAGAGTCCCGTCAACGTACCTACGATAAACGCAATCTCTTTTTATTCCAGGACTTCTTCGCTTCAAACACTTTTCAACGTCGCAGAGATTTTCGCCAAAGAAAAAAACATAATAAAATCGTGATAAGGCGATTCAAAGTTCTCGGCTCCGTTTTTGTCTGTATAGCAGGATGCTCCAAAGGATTCGAAAGGGTTTTAGTCGCTGATAGTAGAATTCGCGACGGTACATCACTAAAAGTGCTTTTCTCGTGTACAACGTTATTCCGAAGCATCGAGAAACTGCTCCAATTAATTAGAAACGCATCAAGAGTCCTTGACAGGACTCTTGATACGTTTGTGATACCTTTCTTCAGGACTTCTTCACTTCAAAGACTTTTCAATGTTGCAGAGGTTTTCGCCAACGAAAAAAACGTAATAAAATCGTGATAAAAACAATTCGAAGTTCTCGACTTGTTTTTTTCTGGGTAGCACGTCTAAACATCACGTTGTAATTATTTAACTGATAGTAACATCGCAGACGCGAACTGCACAGCGCATACTTACACATCCGGTTTAGTGGGTTTTGTTTGGTTTTATTGGGTTTTGGGTTTTAGGTTTTGGGTTGGGGTTTGTTGGGTTTTGGGTTGGATTTTGTTGGTTTTTGGGTTGGGGTTAGTTGGGTTTTGGGTTGGGGTTTTTTGGGTTTTGGGTTGGGGTTTGTTGGGTTTTGGGTTTTGGGTTGGGGTTTGTTGGGTTTTGGGTTTTGGGTTGTGTTGTGTTGTTGGGTTTAAAACCCAACAAAACCCAAGAAAACCCATTAAACCGAATGGGTAAATATTCGCTGTGTAGTTTGCGCCTGCGATGTTATTATCCGTAAAGTAATTGCAACGTGATGTTTAGGCATGGAACCTTTTTTCTGTGTAGCAGGATGCTCCAAAAAATTCGGGAAGGATTTTGGTCGCTGACGATAGTAGAATTCACGACGTTACATCATTAAAAGTGCTTTTCTCGTGTACAACGTGACTTCGAAGCATCGAGAAACTCTTCCAATCGATCACAAACGGATCAAGAGTCCCGTCAACGTACCTACGAGTACGATAAACGCGACCTCCTTTTTTTTCCAAGACTTTGTCGCTTCAAACACTTTTCAACGTCGCAGAGGTTTTCGCAAAAAATAAATAAACGTAATAAAATCGTGATAAAAACAATTCAAAGTTCTCGACTTCGTGGTTGTGGGTAAAAAAGAGGGTCCTTTTTTCTCTCCCCCTCTGGTCTTTCTTATCGCGTTCCTCGTGTTGCTTGTATAAAGTCCTCGATTCATTCCTCCCCGCCCCTCTCGCCCTCTCTCTCTTTTTTCCACACTGCGTTTTTCGTCTCTCTATTTTTCCCTCTCGCTCGCGACAGTCCGCGGAGTGTCCCTACACCTCGCGCTTACCCGGAGGACTTTTTCCCTCGGAGAAACTCCCGCGCTGCTGCAGGGGCTTGTGGTAAACGCGAAAACTGCACGGTACGAGTGAAACCCCTCGGCTGTGGAATAAATATATACACACACCGGCAGCGACACGTTCGAAAGTTCGAACGCGCGAAAAGTTTTATCATCTTCGCCGTTTTTCTTCCGCCACTTTCTTTCGCGATTTTTTATTTTATTTTTATTTTTATTATCGCGTACGAGCCATTCTCGCCGCTCGCTGTAGTCAACAAAAGAAAAAGAAGAAGATGAAGAAGAAGGGAGGAAGAATCGCGAGCAGATTTGCGATAAGTTTTATATCGAATACCCCACACATACACCATCGGAGCAAGTTACCCATGTATTGGACATTCCATATTTTTACATCGATAATCAATCGATAATTTGAATAAATTTAAAAAAAACAGTAAATAATTGGTGGAGGAATCAATTTTCTACGAAACTATTGTGTTAAGAGTCTCAATTAATTAATCAATGTGACATAGAATGCCCTGTATATACATATATTTATATAAAGAGGAGCGAGAGCGGAAAATTTTCTGGTTCGGCACTGTGGAGATGAAATTTGGGATTCGTTGGTGGCGGCTCTCCGAACGGTCTAATAAGGGACAAGTATACAACGTGGTTTATACAAATGTATATTAAAACGCTGCCGCTCGTTGGATGTTATACGAAGAAGCATAGACCAGAGATAAAACGCAATGAGGAGAGAATACCGAGAGTTGAAAACGTGGTAGATACTTTTGTGACCGTTCTTGCGGAAGAAAAACAGAGATGTACGCTGTTACACGGGCCATTTCGTGCCGAGTGCACCGCTTTCGAAGTTTAAGGTAGTAGTCTGGTAACTTAAGCCGATTTTCATGTCTTTTTTGGAGGGCGTTTTGTTGTAGGAAAATAAAAATGAATCGTTTTGGATATTTAGGATGTTTTTATTTATATATTAAAGATACAAAAAAAATTTTTTTGAAAAAATTCAATAGTTTATTGTTATTATTATTATTGATCGAAGTTGGCACCTCGAAGTTGGCAGCCCGGGTCCTAACTTTTTTTCTACCGAACCGATTGCTTTCAAATTTTAACAGGCTACTCTACACACTTATAGTTCTCGTCGGAACTACCAAGAAATTTGTTCACCCCTAACTTTTTATTTTACAACCCCTTCTTTGCTAAAGTCCTTTTATTTTAGCAAAGAAGGGGTTGTAAAATAAAAAGTTAGGGGTGAAAAAATTTCTCGGTAGTTCCGACGAGAACTATAAGTGTGTAGAGTAGCCTGTTAAAATTTGAAAGCAATCGGTTCGGTAGAAAAAAAGTTAGGACCCGGGCTGCCAACTTCGATCAATAATAATAATAATAATAATAAACTATTAAATTTTATCAAAAAAATTTTTTTTTGTATCTTTAATATGTAAATAAAAATATCCTAAATATCCAAAACGATTCATTTTTATTTTCCTACAAAAAAACGCCCTCCAAAAAGACATGAAAATCGGCATAAGTTACCAGACTACTACCTTAATTTATATACCAGCCCTTTTCGGCACGGAGTGTCTCATATATTTTTGATATACATATATGTTTATGTACATCGGATAAAATTAAAGCTGCGCAGGGTAAATGAGAGGGAACCAGAAGATATTGCGCAAAGGTACACGACGAGGGCGACAGACGTCACGGTAAATTAACGGGCGAAAAGGACAATTTTCATATTTCGCGATACGAAAAGTTAAGAGGAACAATTTTTATTTAGATAATTACTATTGTTATTATTAATATCCTCCTCCCCACTCCCCACGTTCCCGCGACAAAACAGGAATGTTTTCTTGATGATAATTTAAAAAAAAACATATTAAACCCCTGAAAAATGAATACGAAGAGGAGAATGAAGCAGAGCAGTGCGAAGCGTAAGTATGGTCTCGCAATGAATTAAATTTATTACCACTATAGTTTTCATAAAAGCTTTCTCTCTCTCTCTCTAGCTCGTTACTGTGTAAAATGGTTTATGACGCGTTACTCGTGGTTTCTACGATGAAACCCGCGCGGTCATTTGTGCTGGTTCGACGCTTCCCACATCTCGACAATATATATTGTTGTTGCTACTTCACTATGGCCAATGCATTACCGTTACGCACAGTACGTAATAATGTACAAATGTGATTATTATAATGAAAGCCTTTGGGCGTTGAATTGAGCGAGAAATTTAATAAATATGACTATTATTCCGTACAATACGTGCCCCATTGTTAATATTATTTCATTATAGACTCGATGGGGCTACGCGCTCTCGAATTTTCACGAACAGAGCTACATTATTTTTTCGCATATCCGCGGCGTTATTACTTGAAATACTTTCGCTATTAACAAAGACTCGTAATCATTCGTAATTAGCGAAAAATATCCCGCGAAAACCTAGCGAAGGACGAAATAAAAAATTGGTTACTTTTGTTCCTAATGGGGTATTTTTTCTAAAAGTGTCGAAGGCTCGAGTGTTCGTAACTCCGTTCTCGTTCAATCTATTCAAGCTTATAGGGGGTGTTTTGAAAAGCTCTCGAGTAGACTCAGTAAATACCGTTTGATTCATCCGCATATCTCATTTTTTTATACCCCAAATGTCACTTTGAAAATCGTATGTGTGCAAATATTTTCGAAAATCAATGATGCGAATTGAAAAAATTTTAATAAATTCGACAAAAAAGTCGTAGTTCATGGTACAAAGTGGCATACTTTAAACTTCAAACGACTGCGACGAGAATGAGCGAAAAATGGAGTTACCGGAGTTAATGGAACTGCAGGCAGAGTTACGGTCGTTTCAGTGAACCGACGTATTTTTTCGCGAGAATTAAAAACAAAATCGATTTTTTTAAATGTCCTTTGAAACTCTATTTCGATAATTATTGTCTCGGAAAAATCTCGATATTCGAAACCCTGTCTCTTTCTCTTTCATAAAGGTGATTACACGTAAATTACAAATGGATAGAGTGGTTTTCGCAAATGGGTGCTTTTTCGACGGACGAGAAAGTTTCCCTCCCCGTAGGAGAATCGGAAGAAGCGGAGAGTGCAACTAAGCACCATAGAGTCGAGAATTATTAGCGAGAGGAAAATTCATTCGGGTTCATCATCGTCCACGTTAAATATGTAAGTTTAATCTACTTCCCTTTCATTCCTCGCAATCCAGTCTCTTTTGCTTTACGATTGGTAATAAATAATGTTCCAGAAAAAAAAATAATAATAATAGAGCAGCGAGCTACTCCGCATGATAAACATAAAAAGGTAAAATGTAGCTAGAGCGAGAGAGAGAGAGGGTGATGAATTAAAGCAACGCTTAATAACGAGCCCTCGTGTTTTACAAAGCGGGGGGGGGGGGGGGGAGAGCTCGGGAAAACGACCGTGGCGCCTCGTTGACCGCGAGCCGGTGGATCGCCGCGTGTGTACGTTCTCGCGGAGCGTCGCGACGCTCCGTGACCTCTATTCCACTTCGTCCCTCCGCTTCTTCGCCACACTCCATACATTACCGCTGGTGTGTACGAGTAAAAATAGTTCGCGCTTAACTATTAAAAGCAGTTCATACGAGCGGTCGGGGCAATATGGACCAGTGTTGGCAAGTAAAAAATTTCAATAAAATTCCAAAAATTCTGTTTCACCCCGTTTGTACGATCTGATTTAACGAATTTGCTTCGAGATCCTTTTCGACTTGCCGGAAAAAAAATCGTAACGAAAATTTTTTCCGAATCTACAAGATTGTAGGACGAGATGCATTTTCGTAAAATGAAATAAAATTGTTTGAAAAAAAAAGGTGGAATCTTCGTATTTAATACATTTTTTTACTTAAGCAGAAAAGTATTTCGTGCGATCGTTCGTTTAGAATTTTGGATACGATTTTTTTGGAAAAATAAAACATGTCGCATCGAGTCCCTTATTTCCCGAACGATGACAAAAACGTGCTTCTCGGCACAGTTGCAGACTCGAAAGTAAAACAAAACAATTGACCCGATGTGTACCGTGGTGAAAGATCGCGGGAGAACGAGTGTAAAAAGACCTGGGGACGTCGGTGGTCCATATTGCCCCACCTTCCTTATATGAACTCGCGGGGTATACAGAGAGTGCGCTAGAGGGTGGACAATATTTTCCTGTCGTGCTTAACCCCAATGGAGGCGAAGCGCGAGCATAATTCCGCGTATGCGTAACGTGTACGAGGTCTGTTAAAAAAGTATCGCGAATCTTGAATTTCCACGGGCTAAGTATATACGGTTTCGATTTTTTTGTGGCGTTAGGTCGGTACTCGTGTCCCTCACTTATGCTGGAAAAATCGGCCATTTTGAATGTTTAGTTAATTGTCGACAGCTGTTTTGGTCAGACGTGTTTTGGCTTGTCCTCGATTTTTGCCTATTCCAAAAAATGGATCAAAGAATCCGTATGAAATTTTGTGTGAAAAAGAGAATTAAGTGCGCGGACGCATTTCGAATGTTGACTGTGGCATATGGTGAAGCTACCTTGGACCAAAGCAACGTTTATCGGTGGTACAAAATGTTCTCAGAGGGCCGAGAAGATGCGAACAACGAAATGCGTTCCGGACGCCCGAGCACATCAACAACAGACGACAACAATGAGGAAGCGAAGAAAATAATATTGGCCAATCGTCGAATCACCGTTAGGGAAGTGGCTGAGGAACTAAACATATCGATTGGCTCGTGCTATTCGATTTTTACCAATGATTTGGGCGTGAGACGGGTCGCCGCGAAATTCGTGCCAAAATTGCTCAATTTCGAAGAAAAACAGTGTCGCGTTAAGATTGCTAAGGAGCCGTTGGACTCGGTCCGCGACCACCCAAATTTGCTCCAGAGGGTCATAACTGGTGACGAATCATGGTTTTATGGTTATGACGTGGAAACCAAAGCTCGATCGTCGCAATGGAAGCTGCTTTTTTTGGAATAGGCAAAAATCGAAGACGAGCCAAAACACGTCTAACCAAAATGACCCTGAAGATATCTGCATCAGACAAAATTGCATCTTTGGACAGCAATAACTACCGTGTTTTTTATCGTACAGACTTTGCTGAGGTCTCATTTTCTTCGTTTTGCGATTCTGCAGAAGTACATTTTTTGTTTTAAGTCTTCCTTAAGGGGTGACATCGAAAAGAAATTTTTGGACAGCTGTAGTTACCGTGTTTTTTATCGTACAGACTTCGCCAAGGTCTCATTTTCTTCGTTTTGCGATTCTGCAGAGGTACATTTTTTTTTTGAGTCTTCCTTAAGGGGTGACATCGAAAAGAAATTTTTGGACCGCTGTAGTTATCGTGTTTTTTATCGTACAGACTTCGCCGAGGTCTCATTTTCTTCGTTTTGCGATTCTGCAGAGGTACATTTTTTAGTTTTTTTTTTTAAATCTTCCTTAAGGGGTGACATCGAAAAGAAATTTTTGGACAGCTGTAGTTACCGTGTTTTTTATCGTACAGACTTCACCAAGGTCTCATTTTCTTCGTTTTGCGATTCTGCAGAGGTACATTTTTTTTTAAGTCTTCCTTAAGGGGTGACATCGAAAGAAATTTTTGGACAGCTGTGGTTACCGTGTTTTTTATCGTACAGACTTCACCAAGGTCTCAATTTCTTCGTTTTGTGATTCTGCAGAGGTACATTGTTTTTTTTTTATTTTAAGTCTTCCTTAAGGGGTGACATCGAAAAGAAATTTTTGGAGAGCTGTAGCTACCGTGTTTTTTATCGTACAGACTTCATAAAGAACACGCATTCCAAAAATAGCTGTCCAAAAATTTCTTTTCGATGTCACCCCTCAAGGAAGTCTTAAAAAAAAACAAAAAAATGTAACTCTGCAGAATCGCAAAACGAAGAAAGTGAGACCTCGGCGAAGTCTGTACGATAAAAAACACGGTAGTTATAGCTGTCCAACGATGCAATTTTGTCTGATGCAGATATCTTCAGGGTCATTAACCAAAACGGTTGTCAACAATTAACTAAACATTCAAAATAGCCGATATTTTCAGCATAAATGAGGGACGTGAGTACCAACCTAACGCCGCAAAAAAAATCGAAAATCGAATATACGTAGCCCGCGGAAATAAAAAATTCGCGATACTTTTTGAACAGACCTCGATACTTTTGAACACACGATAGGCGAAAATTATTTTTAGATTTTCTAGATTAATAGAAAAACCGTCGTTACGAATTCGTCTCGAGCTTTTCAAGATCCTTAAGTCACTCGAACAACCGGACATATTGATAATGAGCCGGCGAGAACGATAAGTGGAATGATCGATTAGTTAATTTGATTTATCCATCGAAACGTGAATTCTATTGTCTATAGTAGCACTCGTGGAGTATGGAATCGCGATATTGGAGTATGTATGAGAGTGTGGCGCCAGGTCCTTCAAATTGGCGTCGAGACGCTGTCACATCTCTTGATAATGCCTCCGAATATGTACGGAAGGTGAATTATGTCGGCCACTATATCGACGAAGAGAGCTCCGTGTACTCGGAGACATTAATTCGCATTTAATTGGAATTTACATAAATTAATTTGTCCCGCGATGCCGACGTTGTCTCTGATTTTCAGAAATAGCCAACGCGCTCCACGTTTCGAGACTTTATTATTATTAACGAGGAAGAAACCCACGTTGAACGGGCTCAAAAAAAGTCCTTTTTCACTAATTTTTATTTGCTACTTAATGAATTATTTCACGATTGGCAGAATGGCATGTTGTTAAGGACACTTTGAAGTTGTTTCATAAAAATTTTCATTAAGAAATAATGAAAATTATGACAGTTATAATTTTTATAACAAATTTCCGTAAAAATCTTTCTTATAACGGTGAAATCCTTATCTCTGGCATGGTCCATCGGAAAAATAAAACAAAAATATTCTTTTAACGTGACGCCATTTTGAGAAAAATTAATTTAAATGAAAAACGGATCTGCTTAACGAAAATTACATTTATCCGGATTAAGAAAATATTTTTGTTTTATTTCTCGGATGAACCAAGCTAGATTCCAGCGTTGAAAGAAATATTTTTACGGAAATTTCTTATAAAAATTATAATTGTCATAATTTTTATTATTTTTTTATGGAAATTTTTATGAAACAACTTCAAAGTATCCTTAAAAACATACCGTTCTCCGAATTCCGAAATAATTCATTGAATAGCGTGGAAAAATTTGTGGAAAAAGACTTTTTTTTGCATTCGTTGACAGTCGCGCTATCCGTTAATATTATTATTTAACCGGAATCGTGACTTTATGGAATTCGTTATTAAAACAACGGGATTGACGGAGACGGATATAAATTGGATTGAATCACCGTGGTTTCGTGTCACGGTAGGTCGATATCGTGGTGCCCCTTTGCCCTCTAGCCGTTTCTCCGCTGCACTTGTCTCTCATGATTAATGGCGTTCGATACGCGCCGGTATATCGAACCGGGTCATCTTAATCCTCCGCGCGGCGCGGGATTGTGAGAAGACGACGACAACGGCGACGGGAAGCTCTTGCGGAAATGGATTTGACCCCGATGGACCTGAAATTCCCATTGTACCGAACCACTCTAAACTCTCTGGTCCCTAATATATATCTCGTCGCATCGATCTCCTCTCGCGAAATGATCGATTTACGGTGCAATGCCCGCGCGATTCTGGCTCTCCAAAAAGGAGAAAGCTCTGTCAATAATTTGTTACACGTTTTCTTCGGTTCGACAAAAACGTCGTGAATAAAAGTGTTGCCTTTTTTTTCGTATCTAAGAATATATTTGTCTCGTCATTTTTCCCCGCTAAATATAATTAACTCGAGGAATTGTCTGAGTGTGTAAAATTCATCCTGTGCGGGATAACAATAATTCGAATTTATAAAAAGAAAAATTCTCAACGATATTCCGCGCGAGTTTCACCGTACGAAAAAAAAAAATCACCGACACAGCCTTTAATTAAAAATTTAACTCGTCTTTCTGCGGTGAAACAAAAAGAGAAAAAAATTCATTCGGATGGATTCGTTACAGCATGGTAGATTTTTAATGAAAAAATGACGATTGCCAAGATTCTATTAAAAAATCAATATATAACGATAATATAGTATTGCGAGAGAATTCAATGAAACCCTCAATAGTTTCGGTCCCCATTGTGGCTTTGGTCCTTTGGACCGAGCTGCAATGGCTTTTCCCTGAGGAGCGAGACGGGAAACGGTAAAACGTGTAGTCACTGGAAGTGCATATAGCCGCGTGTAGCAGACTCGCCAACGCTACAAAGCTCAATCAAATATATATAGGTACATATATCCTGTACGGTATACATCGTCACTGGGCGACGAAGGTCTCTCGTGTTCTCGTAATCAGATGCAGTGACGAGGGTTCGATTAGCCAGAGGGCGCCGCACCGCTCTCTAGATGTTCGCAAGCTCTTCTCTTCGTGGCGTCGGAAATGAAGTGACAGAGAGAGAGAGAGTAACAGCAAAGAGAGAGAGGGAGAGAGAGAGGAGGGACAAGGCAAAATCATAGATAACAGATACGATGTGGAGATACAGAGCGGGATGCTGCGCCAAGAGTTCATTAACTATAGCGTGTGCGAGCTATATATATAAAATATGAGGAAATTTATTATTATATGTAAATTAGGACAATTCATTGAGAAATTGATCTAGGACATTTTTCAGAGTCATTTAAGGTAGTAGTCCGGTAACTTAAGCCGATTTTCATGTCTTTTTTGGAGGGCGTTCTTTTGTAGAAAAATAAAAATGAATCGTTTTGAATATTTAGGATGTTTTTATTTACATATTAAAGATACAAAAAAAAATTGGAAAAAATTTTTTTTTCCAAAGTCCGCCAATTTTTTTATTTATCCATGAAATTTAACTTCAGTAGTTCCGACCAGAATGACATGTCTATAGATTAAGAATTATCGAGAATTTTTTATTTCAGATAACATCAAGAGCCAAAATCACCGGGGCCACCCACGCGCTTTTTTTTCGAGGTGCCAACTTCGATCAATAATAATAATAATAATAAACTATTACATTTTTTCAAAATATTTTTTTTTGTATCTTTGATATGTAAATAAAAACATCCTAAATATCCAAAACGATTCCTTTTTATTTTCCTACAAAAAAACGCCCTCCAAAAAAAACATGAAAATCGGCTTAAGTTACCAGACTACTACCTTAAATTCACCCTTACATCCCTGTAAATATCCTTAAATTTAATATGCGGAGATTGTAGTTAGTACTCAACAATTTTCAAATTTGTACAAGACCCGAAACGATGAAT
Organism: Oxytorus armatus; assembly: GCA_958009045.1. Classification (NCBI taxonomy): domain Eukaryota; kingdom Metazoa; phylum Arthropoda; class Insecta; order Hymenoptera; family Ichneumonidae; genus Oxytorus; species Oxytorus armatus. Next base: position 42,862,446 of record OY253744.1, read on the forward strand.
TGAACAAATTTCAATGAATTTGTGCTTTCCAATTTCGAAAACAATCCACAGACAAGTCAATTTCAATGGACGATTTAAAAAAAATTCTCGACTTAAGAAATAAAGATTCTCGTCGAAAAGATCGATTCAATGGGATTTGAGTGAAAGTAGTAAATTTGATCTTTATACTGACTCATTAATTTCCTGTAACTGCAAATCCTATTTCAAATCACAAAACAATGGATTTGATGGTAAAAAAAAATTGAGAGATCGTAAAGATCGCTGCTGTACGAAGAAGGGTCGCTGCCTTAATTCGTGAACACTAAGTTCAAACAGAAAATAAAATAAAAAAACTTCCTTAATCTTATTCTTAAGGAATTGAATTCGTTACTTTGTCGCCAATTTTAGTACGGAGTATTAAAGGCTCTAATTCTTTGAGAATGAGATTTAGGAAGTTTTTCATTTTATTCTCCAGTGTTTAAACTCGATAAACGTTAACAACGGTGTATTTACTTTGAATAATGCATTATTTAAGATGTCTCAAATTTAAAGTATTAAGGGGGGAAATAGGGTTAGACGGTTCAAAAAATCGATTTTTTTTTTATCTCATAAATTGTTAGTAAAACTATTGAAAAATATGTTCCCAAAATTTTAAATGAAAATTCCGACTCGTTCTATTGTTATAAGCCATTGAGGGGGGAAATAGGGTTAGGACAGCGTTTTCTCAATGATTTTCATGAATTTTTTTATAGTATAAAAAATGAATATAATTTATTGAAACTTTGAGAATATTTTATACATATATTTAAGTATATACTATAAAATATTAGCGACTCTATATTGCTTGTTTTTCTTGGTACTATTTTTTCAAACGCGTTTTTCTGGAAACGACTTTTTTTGAACTGGCGTACACGCTAGTTAGAAAAGTTTTCAATCAATCGTTTTGAAAATTGGCAGTCACTTTTTTCATAGTATCGCGCTCTATCTGAACCTAAAATCGGAATATTATCATTATTTAAAATAATTTTTTTTTGCAAATAAAGTTGTAAAAAATGGCAAAAAAACATGCTATTTTGTTTTGACCCCTGTAAAAAATTCAATTTTCTATTTTTTTAATAGCATTTAGGTTCATATAGAAGAGAGACATATAATAAAAGTAAATTGCAACCTCGTTTGATTTCAGATGAAAATTGCGGCTTCTAGAATGTACGAAAATGCTGAGTCTGATGGTGACCTGCAATATGGGGTCGCTAATATTTCATAGTATCTACTTAAATATAGGTATACAAATTTTATAGTATATACTTAAATATAGGTATAAAAATTTTATAGTATATACTTAAATATATGTATAAAATATTCTCAGTTTCAATAAATCATATTCATTTTTTATACTATAAAAAAATTCATGAAAATCATTGAGAAAACGCTGTCCTAACCCTATTTCCCCCCTTCAATCAATCGATTTTACTCCTTTTTTCCCAAGTTTAATCCGTGACGCTTAATCTAAGTGCATAATTTTGTTACGTTCATTGAATGAAACTCCATCAGATGACCAGTACGGAAGAGAAATGAAGATCGATTTTAGTAAATCGAATTTCTCTTACTTGAGCGAAGTGCTAATAATATCCGCTAAACTTCGAAAAGATGCTAGAATAGATTCTTGTTTGTCGTTCGGCGGGGATTTTTTTTTAAATCTCATTTTCGCTAATCTTTTTGAAAGTATCGTCTCTCTTTATTCCGAATATCCGGTCTTGTTTTCCGTGTATATCGATGCTAGTCATGGGAAATCAATATTGCCCGGTTTGATACGCGCGAAGGAGAAAACGCAGTGGTGCACTGGATTCGGTAGAGCTCGTGTTTCCTATATATATATATATACCCATAGAGAATACATAGAGGATAAATATATAGGACATAGGTATATATGTAGTTTACATATATACATATAATAAATACCGAACGTCGAGAAATGTAGCTTTGTTAATCCAGGGTCTTTATATCCACGCTCTGTTGTATTATTTCGTGAGATATACAAAGATATACACTTTAGTGGATATAATCCACGTATACAAGTGCTAGTATAAAGAGATTTATGATACGGATCTAACGAAATTCGCGTATATGAGAGAGGACAAACGACAAATTGGTCATGGTCAAATTAAAACATTTATTGCTTTTTCTAATGAGTGTATCGATACGTATGATCCGGGATCAATAATTAGCGATATTTATATATCAATTTTTATCTCAATAATTGGAATAACGTTTGCTTTCCTATCCAAAGATTTTTTTTTAATACTATTTTTCTATCGGTATTGAAAATCATGTTTAAAAAACGTCTTCATCGATAGGCGTGGTTGCAAAACAGATACTTGCACACCTACGGAAGGGAGAATAAACTTTTTCTCGATTCTCAAAACGTTCTCGATGATTATCTCTCAAATATGACCCTTGTCAGTGGGACAAACCAGCAGAGATAAGGAGCTTTTCCCTAATTGACAGAATCAAGGAGGCGTATATGAGACCTCACTACTGTCATTGAGAGAGAGCGAAAGAGAGAGAGAGAAGGGAGGAAAGCTCGGCTGCTTAATGTTCCCGTGAGGTTTTTACCTGGATGAGAAAACGCGACGATGGTCAGTTGGAAATGGGAGTGTGGCATTAAAGGACTTATGTGGCACTTTCTAACGCACCCCAACCCACTTTTCCATCGCCAACGAAGCTTTCGCGTCTCGTGTCCCGAGAACAGAGGACTTTAAGGACGAATCAGACGTGGACACGCAGCTGGGGAAATACGAGAGGACTCTCTGGCTGGAAAACGGTATTACAAGGGAGGAAAACTGGCTAATGAGACCGCGTCCAACGTTTCACAATGAAAACTGTACTGGCGTACAACGAGGAGCATATATAGAAACCATATATATAGTAGCAGAGAAGAGGATCGTTTTATAAGACCCGTACGTACTTTTTTTAAACTTATAAGCTCAAAAGTCGTTCGCTCATTCGCTTGCGTCATTCACAAAGGAACGAGAGATAAAGTCCGTGCGTTCTTTGTTCCTCGTTCTCTTCGAGCTGAAGTAACGGCTGTATAAGTTCTATTATAGATGCAAGTTCTATTAAACAGCAAACTTATTATGTATGATAATAGTAAAAGGTCGCTCGGTCTCGGAGCTTTTGCTGCCTCTTCGTTAAAACAGTCTTCAACTTCATCCCTCGCATTATTGGCAAATGGATTTTCATTTGTCATTTATCAGAACAACCTGTCTCGGCACAGTCAATTACGAGAACGAAGAGTAACGAGAAGAGATACTTTTTTAATGAGAAAATTTAATTTCCTTGTTTTTCCATTATGTAGTTTTACAAAATTTTTAGGGATCGTTCTTCTTGTTTTTTTAATATTCTATTTGAAATTTTTTAGTCTGAATCGGAGATTCCTTGATGGTTGAAAAAATGGTGGACGACACTTCTAATAGGTAGTACGTGTTTTTTTTTTTTTTATGAACAAGAATTCCTCGATTATTTTGTCGCAACGGTAAAACTTTTTATTCCAAGGAAAACTAGTAAACGAGTTGCTTTTTTTTTCAAATTCGCTGAACAGCTAAACTTCGATCGTACTCGTTATCAGATTGAGACAAAAAGACGAAGCAGACCGCACACGTCGTCCCGGATTCGCACGATGAGAATCGGAACGAATTGGAAAATTCTCCTTTCCTTTCACTTCTATCTCTCTCTTTCTCTTTGGCTGCTCTCTCTCTCTCTCTCTCTCTCTCTCTCATTCCCTTATCTCTCGGTTTCGCACGAGATACCGTGGGTAAGGTAAACATCAGACAAAACCGAACATTTATGTAGGTAACATGGGATTGTTTAGCGAACTCACGCGAGCAAGAACAGCATTCGAACAGCTGTGAGATGAGAGAATGTGCGTTATCATAACTACGACATATACGAAATGCAAGATGGTTGCGATAATATTAATGCACCGTTCGAGAATCATTGTCCAAACAATAGTGAATCATTGCACCTCGCGTTGATTCAATTTTCTCGGAAAATTAAACAGCAATAAAATCTTCTCGATAAGTAAAAATTGATTAATAATCCTGAAGCAATGAAATCTTATTATTTCCATATTTTTCAAACATCATTGAAACGTTTTTCCCGATTTAAGATATTAGTCTGGTAACTTAAGCCGATTTTCATGTCTTTTTTGGAGGGCGTTTTTTTGTAGGAAAATAAAAATGAATCGTTTTGGAAATTTAGGATGTTTTTATTTACATATTAAAGATAGAAAGAAAAATTTGTTTGAAAAAATTTAATAGTTTATTATTGTTATTATTATTGATCGAAGTTGGCACCTCGAAAAAAAAGCGCGTGGGTGGCCCCGGTAATTTTGGCTCTTGATGTTATCTGAAATAAAAAATTCTTGATAATTCTTAATCTATGGACATGTCATTCTGGTCGGAACTACTGAAGTTAAATTTCATGGATAAGTAACTTGAAAATGAAGTCTTGAAACTTGAACTTGAAGTCTAGAAATTTGAAAAAATCGATTTTTTTTTTTTTTTTCATTTTCTTATTCCTTAGACCTTTCTTCATACGCTCCTGAAAACCGTTTATTGATATTTCAAAAATTAGCCGAGAAATAAAAATTCTAAGCAAGCCGTGCGCTCAGGTAGCGCGGTCGGGAAGCAACTTTGAACGCGTTTATCTCAGAACTATGTTTTTCAAATCGGCGCCCACGATATCTCGATAACTAATGGACCGATCGAATTCAAATTTTGCACGTACCTTAGGTAGCCTGTTTCTGAGGACTGGTAGCAGAATTGAGTCGAACAATAATTTTGCCGATATTTTATAACTCATCGAATACCCGAAAATGTATGAAATATCATTAACGAGAGTTCAACAGTTCGCCATTTTGTCAAACATTTTTTTTAAGTACCAATTCTGCTACCAGTGCTCAGAATACTCATACAGATTGAGAATATATATATATTTTTTTTTTTCAGATGCATTCAACATCGTCCAGAGTGGGCGCCGATTTTGGTGCACCATGTTGCAACAAGGCAAAAAACTACATGAAAATATTTAAAATAATTTTTTTGTTTAATGTACAAGTATTCTCTAAGGATCAATAAATGCGCGTGTAAATTTTCATCAAGACAACTTCAACGGTTTAAACGTTATTGCACATTAGAAATGACGTCAAAAATCTCGCGCTCGACCAGACGACGGCCAACACAACCTAAAAACATCCTGAATATCCAAAACGATTCATTATTATTTTCCTACAAAAAAACGCCCTCCAAAAAAGACATGAAAATCGGCTTGAGTTACCAGACTACCTTAAAAAAAACGTATCCACTGTGTATATTTAATTCATTGAAAAAAAAAACAAACTGACCCAAAAACTTCCCGAAATTGGCATCGTCAATTATTCACGCTGATCGACGGAAATCTCCCTCGTTCTACATTACGCGATTGAGCATATAAAAATTTATAACACGCGAAATTTTCCGGAATCCGATAATGAGTCGCGATAAAAATTTTTTTCCCAACGAGTACATTGGCAACAAAATTATATTATTTGAATCGTACAATTTTAACGAATGGAGACGAAAAATTGCGCATTTTTTCAGCTAGATAAATTCGTTTTTATCTCCGTTGACGATAAATCGTCGTGTTTTTTGGGTTCATTGAGCCGCGATTGAAAATTTCAAATTAGCCATCGCGATAGAGACCGTGCGGTATCCATCAATAAAATATGTTCATTAAATTTCCGTTACGAAGGTATCCTTCGAGCGCAAACGAATCTACGTACGGTCGAATTGAAAATGAACGGAAAATCCCAGAATTCTCGTCGATCCATTATTATTCATCGGCAGCAGCGAGAACCGTGATTTCCATATACGTTGCTATTTAAATATTTTACGAAACAATCAAAACACAGCTTCGCGATGGAAAAACCTATTTTAACAGTAGAATAACAATTTCACGTTACATCCGTATTATCGACTACAATATATTCCCATCTCGCAAACGAACAAGTTGAATTATTACGCGTTCCATCGGGCAGAGATCATCAATTAGTAATAATAAAACAAAAGTTTATAGCGGATAATTTCCTTTTTTTTCCCCTTTATTCCCGTTCTCTCGTGGAAAAACCGCAGACAGCGCCGCCCCAGCGATCGTTTATTCAGGAGACATTTCATTATTTAAATGGGTCTTCCGCCAATTTCTTATGGCAACGCAACGCAATGTTGGACTCTTTCCGCTCAGCGAACTGATGGAAAAGAGAGATAGAGATGAGATGAGATCGCGAGAGAGATAAAAGAAATGGGGGTTGGGGGATGGGTTGAGGAAAAGTAATCAACCGCGGTAATTCACCGTTGGTCTCTTGCCGCGCGCGGAAGAGTGACTTTCGCATTTTCTATTCCTTCCTCAGCAATTGCGCGTCTCTCTTCGATTGTTAGCTGATGCTCGAAGCTAACAATCGGATAAGTTCGTTGTTGAACGACAAAGAGAGAAAAAAAAACGATTCGTACACAAGGCGCAGTAAACTCAACGAGAAGATGAATCGATAAATTTTGCGATAAAGTTTTAATAAAGCTTTGAAGGACAAAGGGTTGGTGAGACATTAAAAATGAAAAGTGAATGATGAAGGATAAAAATAAAATATAAAAGGTAATTGTGACGGTTTGTACGAGCGGTAGTGTTTAAGAATGAAAATGAGGACGCGCCGACGAGAAGCCACACGCACAGCTACAGGTGTCGATTCGTCGGTAAAACTCAGGAAAATAGGGTGGAAGGGTGTCGACATGCTGGCTAACCAAAAGCCCAGAGGCAACGCCTCTCCAGGGATTTACCCTCTATCGTCTTCTCGTAGGAAAAAAAAAAAGCACTCTCAAAGTGGTCCCTCTATCACTGTTGATTCTGGAATATTTATACACGGGAAATTTCATGGCATCTCAATCAACTATCCGACTCTAACGATTCTTCGATCCATCATGTCTTTATATAGTAATTTTCATGCTGATCAAAAAAATTATGTCGCTTTGAGGAATATCGCCACCGTAGAATTTTCAAAAAATCGGTTTTTCTTTGCTTAAACGATGCTGTATCATAGGAATAAATTACTATTGAACTTATAGCTAGAACATTTTTTTTTTCACCGACTTTACCGAGTCACCCGTGTACCCAAGCGCGCCGCGTGATAACTTCGACAATTTTTACCCGATTGACAAATTTCGAAATTATTTTTATAATTGCATTTCGCAGAGAATTACGTACGGAATTTCTGATTAATTGAGGGGGGAAATAGGGTTAGACGGTTCAAAAAATCGATTTTTTTTTAATTTCATAAATTGTTAGTAAAACTATTGAAAAATATGTTCTCAAAATTTTAAATGAAAATTCCGACTCATTCTGATGTTATAAGCCTCTAAAGGGGGAAATAGGGTTAGGACAGCGTTTTCTCAATGATTTTCATGAATTTTTTTATAGTATAAAAAATGAATATAATTTATTGAAACTTTGAGAATATTTTATACATATATTTAAGTATATACTATAAAATGTTGAAGAATTTTTTGAAGAATTTCCTTGAAAAACACCGAAGATATTAGCGACCCCATATTGCTTGTTTTTCTTGGTACTATTATTTCAAACGCATTTTTCTGAAAACAACTTTTTTTTCAACTTGCGTACACGCTAGTTTGAAAAGTTTTCAACCAATCGTTTTGAAAATTGGCAGTTACTTTCTTCATAGTATTGCGCTCTATATGAACCTAAAATCGGAATATTATCATTATTGAAAATAATTTTTTTTTTGCAAATAAAGTTGTAGAAAATGGCAAAAAATCATGCTTTTTTGTTTTGACCCCTGTAAAAAATTTAATTTTCTATTTTTTTGATAACATTTAGGTTCATATAAAAGAAAGATATATAATAATGGTAAATTCCAAGCTCGTTTGATTTCAGATGAAAATTGCAGCTTCCAGAATGTACGCAAAATGCTCAGTCTGATTGTGACCTGTAATATGGGGTCGCTAATATTTCATAATATATCTCTGTATATTATATAAATATATCGCCGCCGCCGCCGCCGCCGCCGTGTACAAGAGTTGAGGGGGGGGCCTGGGGCGAGCTGGAACGGGAGGGGGGGGGTGGCGCGCGAAGCGCGTAGGGGGGCGAAGCCCCCCTAGTACTTAAATATATGTATAAAAATTTTATAGTATATACTTAAATATATGTATAAAATATTCTCAAAGTTTCAATAAATTATATTCATTTTTTAAACTGAAAAAAAATTCATGAAAATCATTGAGAAAACGATGTCCTTACTCTATTTCCCTCCTTAAAGACTTTCCATTTTATGAGCACTTTTGTACGAAACTTTTCACTGGAAATTCGTCTTTCAAATCCAAATGCCTACAATATTCGAATAAAACTATATTTTTCAAATTCCGTACGTACTTCTCTAGGTATTCCGATGTAGATTAACGAGAATTTATTTTTTTTGTTGTAGATAAAAAATTGCGGATGCCAAATGTCAGGCCGCGGAGCGCCTCAAAACGAAAAACGATACCAAAAGCAAATGGCAGTAGTCGGCCATTTTGTGTAACAAAAAAACAAACAAAAATATTTTTTATTAGCTTAATATTTATACTAAATAGATGTGTAATTAGTTTTATAAATAAATCACTTTTTCATACGAAAAAAAAATTGTTAAATGTGCACACGATTTTATATCCGCTACCGTGGTCATATCCCTTAAGTACCGGAGACTTTTGTCCGCGAGGACAATTTTTCATTTCTATAATTGTTAAGCATAGAACATACAGGATGAGTTGTTAAATTAATTTCGAGCCGCAAACATACGGAAAAATAAATGCAAAAATTAAGTTCATCGACAAATTACGATGAAGTCCAATAATAAAAAAAAAAAGTAATTCTAATGATTCTGATACTCTTATTTCATTTAGGTTACTCGTCCACTTCCTAGCACGAAGGATTTCAACGACGTAATGCGCAATTTCACTTCTATTTTCTCTTGAATCACCGATCTCAACGAGCCACGGGGCGCCGTCGTCTTTTACGTAACCGGAAGTGACGTCCGCACACGAGCAAAACTCGATATACGTTACAATGTGAAATATAAAAGGCACCTCCGGATGACGTTTGCGAGGAAGGGAACGCAGCGGGCGTCGGGAGAAACCGTCGGAATCGAGAGAGACAGAGAAAGAGAGGGTTCAAAGCGATTTCGTGAAGTTATGGCGAAAAGACCGGATGTCGAGATCCAGTAGCAAAGATAACGACGTATCCTTTCAAGACGAATTTTCGTCATGATATACAATTATACACATGCCCCGAAATAGCAAATAGACTTAAAAGTTTGTCGACTTTTTGTACAGAAAAAAAAAGAAAAAAGAAAACGAAAAGATCGCGAAAATATTAAAGTTAATTGGCCATTTCGTGAATCTCACTCGTAGCGTAGAAACCGACGGAATTCAACGAGTGAAACAAATTTTTAAAGCAAACATTTACCCTCGGTCCATCTCGCTGGTTCTCGTTGAATTTTATACACGGACAATTCCACGTAATTACAGGGGTAATTTTTTGCCAATGCAAACTTCAAGGTAACCTTTTAATTTCCTTCGGAAAAATAGCAATAAAAATATCGCACGAATCGACAAAAGTACGCTCGGCAAAAAGCTCGTTCTCATTCACGTCGAATACCACAAACATATGTAACTTATAGAATCTATACAGAAGTGACATTTTTTAAATAATTAAATAAGTAACGAGGTAAATTTTCCTTTCGTCCATTGAAATATTTCGTTGAAAACCAAATTCTCTTTCTGACACTGAACGAGTGGTACGCGAGCACAAAAAAAAATGGCATCTCGCCGAATGCGGTATTAACGAAAGTACGACGAGTTTTGCAACGACCTCTTAATTAAAAATGAAGACACGCGCCGCGATTATTCGGGTGGGGATGAAAGAAGAAGAAAAACAAAAATCGCGACAAAAGCGCGATATAGAAATGCAGGGAAAGCTTCTAGTTCCGTTGGCAATGACGGAGAGAAGCTCGTAAGCTTTCTGGCTATACTGTGAACGCTCGAAAAGTCCGTATAAAGGGCTTGGAATATACGCGAGACGTGTATATAGAGCGCGAAACTCCGTGGGATCCCATTAAAGTTGCTTTGAAACGAGCTCCGTCTTATAAAAAAAAACATCCTCCAAACTAGAGGGTATAGAGATCGCGCCAACGCGGCTTTCGATTTCTTTCCAGCAGGTTCGTATGTACACAATTACTGGTACAACCGGCACATCCGCGCCACGTTACAGAGAGGAGAATTAACTTCTGGATATCAAAGCCATGCAGAGCTTTTCGCGATACCATACGGCAACGAATACTTTCACGTCAACAGTGAATATATGAGACGCTTCGTAACGAATGGATCATCTTTCGAAAATCAAGGTAACTCACTCCGTTATGGAGTTTGCCGAAATTCGTGCGAAAATTTGTAGAATTTCTACAATGTTTCGTCGAGTGTATTAAAAAGTATTCGGAGTAATTTTACTCAAATGAATCGCGACAGTCATAGCCGTGAAATTTTCAAAAAATCAATTCAGCGCGATAACTCAGTCAATTTTTAATATTTTTTAACTTTTTTTTTTTTAAATCTTGATAATTATTTTCTCTGTAGTCTGACGAGAGGTTTTTTCAATTTTTTTCGTTGGACAATTTTTTTATAAATTATTAAACACTAAATTTTTTTTAAATTGCATACTAAAGTCTGTTTCACTGAAATTACGAAACTAATGGAATCGATGAAATTGAAAAAAATCGTACGTTCAACATCGAGTGTCCTACAAATGTGTGATCGGAGTAATTTTACTCAAAGGAATCGCGACAGTCATAGCCGTGAAATTTTCAAAAAATCAATTCAGCACGATAACTCAGTCAATTTTTTATATTTTTTAACTTTCTTTTTTTTAAATCTTGATAATTATTTTCTCTGTAGTCTGACGAGATATTTTTTCAATCGTTTTCGTTGGACAATTTTTTTATAAATTATTAAACACTCATTTTTTTTTAAATTGCATACTAAAGTCTGTTTCACTGAAAATACGAAACTAATGGAATCGATGAAATTGAAAAAAATCGTACGTTCAACATCGAGTGTCCTACAAATGTGTGATCGGAGTAATTTTACTCAAAGGAATCGCGACAGTCATAGCCGTGAAATTTTCAAAAAATCAATTCAGCACGATAACTCAGTCAATTTTTTATATTTTTTAACTTTCTTTGTTTTAAATCTTGATAATTATTTTCTCTGTAGTCTGACGAGATATTTTTTTAATCGTTTTCGTTGGACAATTTTTTATAAATTATTAAACACTCATTTTTTTTTAAATTGCATACCAAAGTCTGTTTCACTGAAAATACGAAACTAATGGAATCGATGAAATTGAAAAAAATCGTACGTTCAACATCAATTGTCCTAGAAATGTGTGATCGGAGTAATTTTACTCAAATGACTCGCGATAGTTACTTTGAAGGCTCGCATACCCCTGAAATTTTCAAAAATCGATTCAGCACGATAACTCAGTCAATTTTTAATATTTTTTAACTTTCTTTTTTTTAAATCTTCATAATTATTTTCTCTGTAGTCTGACGAGATGTTTATAAAATTTTTTTCGTTGGACAATTTTTTATAAATCATTAAACACAAATTTTTTTTTAAATTGCATACTAAAGTCCGTTTCACTGAAAACACGAAACTAATGGAATCGATGAAATTTAAAAAAATCGTACGTTCAACATCGAGTGTCCTATAAACGTGTGATCGGAGTAATTTTACTTAAATGTATCGCGACAGTTACTTTGAAGGTTCGCATACCCCTGAAATTTTCAAAAATCGATTCAGCACGATAACTCAGTCAATTTTTAATATTTTTTAACTTTCTTTTTTTTAAATCTTGATAATTATTTTCTCTGTAGTCTGACGAGATGTTTATTCAATTTTTTTCGTTGGACAATTTTTTATAAATCATTAAACACAGATTTTTTTTTAAATTGCATACTAAAGTCTGTTTCACTGAAAACACGAAACTAATGGAATCGATGAAATTAAAAAAAATCGTACGTTCTACACCGAATGTCTTATAAATGTGTGTTGTGAAAGAGCAACAGGGGAAGTTCGTGTGCGCGATAACGTTGTACACTTTCCGAAGAGTCTTTCCGCGTTGGTGCGGGATTCGAAACGTCCTATCGTCGTGCATAGCACGTGGAAAATCTAAAATTCGATACTGAACTCCGAGGGTAAACTTTCGTCTTTGTCTTTAACGAACCTGCAATAAAATTACAAAGAGTGTTGCCGTACGTATGCGTGCCTGTCGCTAATTGGATTTTTCCCGTTAGCTCACACTCAATTGACATGGATTTTCATTTATTTGTGCTCGCAACAAAGTCTTTTTAGAAACTTTCAGCTGATGATATACTGTAGTAAAAAAAAATGGGTCTTTTTTGAAGGAATAAAAAATTTTGTCGACCATTGAAATAGTATTTAAAAAATGCTATAGAGATATTGATTTTTTTAAACGAGATTTCGGTTTTTTTTTCTTCTAATTTCCATCTACGAGCAAAACTACTGTGGGTGAATGAGTCTTAATTTTTTTCAGCTTACCTTTACCCATCTTTATTTAAAATGAATCTTTCGCTATTTAAATATCGTCTTTTTTGTCAGAGTGATGATTTTTCAAAGTTGAACACACGACTCACACATCACGAATTTTATCCACTTCGGTACTGCCCATTGTCAGCAAAGACGTCAATGATTTCAAGAAACAATAATCAAAAACAACCACCGAAGACGTAAAAAAAAGTCACTCCTCCTGGCTAAAGCTCCGCGGGGTGGTTTTCGCATTATTGCTTCATTTGCCCGCTAGGGGTAGTTTTCGCGAATAAAAAAAATTGATATTGTTTTTCATCGAATCTTTCACCCTCGTTAATTGGAATAACTTAATAAATTTTGCAAACCCACAAGAGAAACAAAACTCAGACTCTGAAGGATTGAACAAGAAAAAAAAAGTATTTTTGAGCAACTTTTCTTCTCTTTCACTATTATGACATTGTGTCACATAAAAATCGGCGACGGTCGTAAAAAAATGTATAAATTTACGACATGGCAGAGGTCTGGTTTCGTGTTGTATCGATTAGCAGCGAGGGGAGACGGAACTATAAAAGTAAACGAGAATTGTGAAGAGCTTTAGAGAAGATTCTCGTCTGTTCGCGATTTTCATCGAAAGAGCTCGAGGTTTCCGTTGTGTTACCACTGATATTCGCTCCACATGTACACACGTACAAATATATCTATATATATGCGGGTGGGCGTACGTAAACACGGGAAAAAGACGAGGGAATACTTTATCGAGTATGAATAATGTATCCTCAGGGAGAGCTGATAGCATGCCCCAATATTTAGCCAACTACCTGTATGTGCATCGATCTCTTTTTTTCTTCCCCTTCGCCAATATTGACCCGAGCTAGATATCGACGATTCTCTCTCGCAGATTTTTTTTTTTTTTTTTCCCCTGTGCGCTCGAGGGGCGCTAACGCAAAAGAACGTACGATCATCTCAAACCGTCGTGGGATATCGAACGTGCGGGGAGGAAAGAAAAAACAAAACATTGCGATTGATCGATCTTTTACGACAGAGAGGGTGAGCAATACATTTGGAAATAGCATACACGATCTACAAATGTATGAACTTTAGATGTTCGTATCGATATTCTCAGGTCACAGATATTTCCAGTGAATTATTTCAACCCTTGAGCTTTTTTTATTCGATCCATAATTCTTGTACTCATTTTTTTAAGGATTTGTTTAAAATTCCTTTCCAGAGTCCGAATTGTTCGGAATATACGAGTGAGATTCGATTTTTATCAAGTCTCGAAATGTACTTTTATGCAGAAGCACAAAGAAAAAATTGTTCTATTGTCATAACACATTTTTTCCCCCGCGTCAAAGTATCAGAACCGATTATTCGATCCTTTTTTTTCTCGAACAGAAAAAAAGAAGATGTTCCGGGTGGAATAAAAAAACCTTTTAAGTCATATGTAATAATGTTGACCTATTACTCATCCTTTTTTTATACCGGTAAATTTCAAGTCACACTTAATAGATAATACAGCGAAATTGGGCGCTAAAAAAAAGTACGGTTGAAAGCTAAAAAAAAACGATGAGAATAATCTCCTATCCTGTGTGAAGATAAAACAAAATCGATATCCACTCCATTATAAATAGATACTCTCGGATCATGAATTAATTAATAACCCCCTTTGGACGCGTTGACTCGGAGAGAGCGAGAGGGAAAAACCTGTAAATGTTCGATGGAACGTCAGAGGTGCAATTACGTGACGGTGAATTTCTCCGCGTAACACTCAATTAATCATGACCCGAACGGGACACGGTGCACTACAAAAATCAGTTTAAATTTATCCCTTTTTTTTTAATCAAAGCTAAACGAATTGAGGCGTGACCGTTAATTAAATTTTTTTTTCTTCATCACCAGCCACGTACAGTCATGATGGACGCAAAACGGATTGACAATATCCGTTGTCGTGGGAAATTAAAAAAAAAAAGAATAACGGCTCATTTTCTTGTCTTTTTTTTTCTTCAACATCCTTCGGATTGCGATTGAATCCTAAGATCAAAATCTCTATTTCCGGATGAATGAAATTGTCGTTAAAAATACGAAATTTCGCTTATTGCGTTCTGGGGGAAAAAAAATGTAATGCAAAGAAAATTCTCGAAACTTGCCAAAAGAAAAGAAAAGAAAAACTAATTTCAATTTCGAGAATTCGCGTGTACGTAATTTTATTGGAGTCGTCCAACCAAGTGAAACACCACCCCCCGCGCGAAAAGAACGAATTAAGGGGTACGGCCACATTTAACAATTTTTTTTGTATGAAAAAGTGATTTATTTATAAAACTAATTACACATCTATTTAGTATTAATATCAAACTAAGAAAAAAAATTTTTTTTTGTTTTTTTGTTGTACAAAATGGACGACTACTGCTATTTGCTTTTGGTATCTTTTTTTTATAATTTGCGCGTTAAATAACTTCGACAATTTTTACCCGATTGACTTGAAATTTTGAAATTAAGTTTCTAATTGCATTTCGCAAATAAGTACGCACGGAATTTTTGATTAATTAGAGAGTTTCCATTTTATGAGCAGTTTTATATGAAATTTTTCACTGGAAATTCACCTTTTAAGTTCAAATGTCTACAATATTCGAATAAAACAATATTTTTCAAAAATACCGTACCTACTTCTCTCGGTATTCCGATGTAGATTAACGAGAATTTTTTTTTTGTTCTAGGTAAAAAATTGTCGAAGTTATTTCACACGCCAATTAGAAAAAGATACGAAAAGCAAATAGCTGTAATCGGCCATTTTGTATAACAAAAAAAAATTTTTATTAGCTTCATATTTATAATAAATAAATGTGTAATTAGTTTTATAAATAAATCACTTTTTCATACAAAAAAAAATTGTTAAATGTACACATGATTTTAGACCCGCTACGGTGGGCCATACCCTTTAAACACGAAAAATTGTAATTATAATTTTTCATCTTTTGCGTCATACGCTCGAGAGTTCACATTAAAGTCGAATGTCGGAGTTAGTACATAAAAAAGTATTATATGCAGAACAGTCTAAACCCACAAACTGTCTATATACATATTAGGGCGATTTTTTTTTTCGTCTATTTTTTTTTTTTTCAGTCCACACCCGAAATTTTGTTGGATATGTTGAAGCAGAAATTCCCCGAAAGTTACAGTCCTTAATATTAATTCTAAGTACTTTCCCTTAGCGTGAAAAGATTTTTCATCTAAAATACACGTAAAACGAATTTTTTAATTTTTTTTTAAATTTCTATAACTCAGCCGCATTTTATGCTATCATATTGTTCTTGGTTTCAATTTACTCGGAATAAAACAATCTAAAAAAGTGCCTTTTGCGGCGAAAGTGTAAATTGTACTGGTGACGGGTGACGGGTGACGGGTGACGGGTGATTGTTGGTACGGGTCACTGAAGTTGATTTTTACCCAAAATTCTCGTTTTTTTGCTGTTATCTCCGAAACAATTAACTTTACGAAAAAAATGTAAATTAAAAATTTGTTGGAAATTTAATTTCCTACAAAAAAGGTCCTATCGACCCAATTGCTTAAATTAATATTTCTTGAGATATTGAACTTTAACTTAGGAGTAGTATAAAATTTATAAAATATGAAATATTAAATAATAAAAAAAATAAAAATAAATAAAGTTCAATATCTCAAGAAATATTAATCTAAGTAATTGAGTCGATAGGACCTTTTTTGTAGGAAATTAAATTTCCAACAAATTTTTCATTCACATTTTTTTCGTAAAGTTCCGGACATAACAGCAAAAAATCGAGAATTTTGGGTAAAGATCAACTTCAGTGACCCGTACCAACTCACCAGTACAATTTACACTTTCGCCGCAAAAGGCACTTTTTAAATTGTTTTATTCCGAGTAAATCGAAACCAAGAATAATATGATAGCATAAACTGCGGCTGAGTTATAGAAATTTGAAAAAAAAAAATTCAATTTACGTGTAGATGGAAAATCTTCTCACGCTGTGAAAGTACTTAGAATTAATATTAAGGGCTATAACTTTCAGGGAATTTCTTTTTCGACATATCCAACAAAATTTCGGGTGGGGACTGAAAAAAAAAATAGTCGAAAAAAAAAATCGCCCTAATACATATATTTAAAGGCTTTTTACGCTTCTACAAGATGACTCAAAGTCAACGTTGCATTTTTAATATCAAGGCAACATCAACATCTTGTCACCTCAGCTCGATTCACGTTAGTACCGTATACGTGCTCTACCGATCGAAGTGATTCACTACGAGAAAAAAAAATCGAATATTTTCCGAACTTGGTATGTTTCCGGATTTTTTCGGCTTCCGTTAAGAAAACACGCTCCGATCTTGAATCCGGTGTCCAACGAACTTCCGTTTAATATGGATATCGCGGGAGACCAATACGAGTCGGTATTACGAGACGAAAATTGAGAAGTATGCTCAGGATATGAAGTAGGTTGGTACGAAGTAGGTAAATCGTTGAGGGTAGGGAGATCGTTATTCCTGCGTATCGAAGCGTATGCACGTGATTAATCTCGAGGGTGGTGCACATTCTCAACAACCGCCGGCATTTCTCGGTCCCGTATAGTGTCCGCCGTTTCGAATTTTTTTTTCCTTCCCGATAAAGCGCGGCGGGCGGGGTTCTCGTCGCGCGCGTCGTTTCATCGAGAGTTTCGACCCTCTTTGCCGCCTGTTAGCAAAATAATAATTTCACCATCGCGCGCCAGATATCATCAAGCACGTCACGAATCATACACATTTTGTCGATTAAATTTCGTACACGAAATTAAGCAGGCTAAATATTGAATCTCCGGTATTATTCCGATCGTCATACCGAGACGTGCGAGGAATTTTTAATATTCAATCCAATTTGAACATTCAAATAATGTCGTGTCAACATTTAACGAACGGTACGGCCCATCAAACGGAACACACAAAAACAGAGACACATATTTCGCGTTACATCGACAATTGAATGAATTTTCATTTCAATCATGTTTCATCAAAGTGCTGCCGCGTTTGATGTCGAGGATGAATTTTAAAAAAATCAACTTTTCCCGTCGCGTTCATCATCGAAATACTTTCAATTTATCGCGAAATTGAAGAATTTTCGACATCGACGAGCTATTAATAAGGAAAAAAAAACATATAAAGTCCCAACTACATCTGTGATTATTCGACAATCCTGTTACGCGAACGTTTCAATAAAGCGTCATTGCAATCGTGCTAATTCATCAAAGGGGATCGTTTCAAGTCGCGACACTTCATTTAAAAACATTTATCACGAGACAAGGGAGTATCAGAAAATAAAGCATGAGATTGCTCTCGATGAAAATCCGCTCTGCGCAGCGCGTTTGAACGGTGCATGGGAATTTCCATTTTTGGCTAATTTTCATTTATGCGACATTGCAAATATTCGTGAGCGCGTAATATTGCAATGAGTGGCTCGAGTCGTTTTCCACAAGAATACTATTTCGGCAACGCCGATGAATTCGGGTCTGTTAAATTCTCCAAAACGTATAACAAATTTTAATCCATTTGCTTTCGTTGAGGGCTCACATACGCCTGCGCGTGCTGAAAGCCGAGTACATTTATAAAATTATTATAAAGATTAGATGGTGGAAAAAAAATTCAATTGTTGATTTCAGAATATTTTATACATATATTTAAGTATATACTATAAAATTTTTGAAGAATTTCCTTGAAAAACACCGCAGATATTAGGGACCCCATATTGCAGGTCACAATGAGACTCGGCATTTTGCTATTTTTTCAAACGCGTTTTTCTGAAAACGACTTTTTTTGAACTTGCGTACACGCTATTCTGAAAAGTTTTCAACCAATCATTTTGAAAATTGGCAGTTATTTTCTTCATAGTATTGCGCTCTATATGAGCCTAAAATCGGAATATTATCGTTATTTAAAATAATTTTTTTTTGCAAATAAAGTTGTAAAAAACGGCAAAAAATCATGCTTTTTTGTTTTGACCCCTGTAAAAAATTCAATTTTCTATTTTTTTGATAGCATTTAGGTTCATATGGAAGAGAGACATATAATAAAAGTAAATTCCAACCTCGTTTGATTTCAGATGAAAATTGCGTCTTCCAGAATGTACGCAAAATGCTGAGTCTGATTGTGACCTGCAATATGGGGTTGCTAATATCGTCGGTGTTTTTCCAGGAAATTCTTCAAAAATTTTATAGTATATACTTAAATATATATATAAAATATTCTCAAAGTTTCAATAAATTATATTCATTTCTTATACTATAAAAAAATTCATGAAAATCATTGAGAAAACGCTGTCCTAACCCTATTGCCCCTTTAAGATCCAATTCGAAACTACGCACGTTCGCAGTAACGAAAAATTATCACGAAAAAAGAAAGTGAGTCGAGGGCAAAGAGAGGATACCGCGTCAATGTTAACTTACAAATAATAATGAAAAGGAGCGTTGCGAAAAAAAAAAATCGCACCGTACTATTACGGAATCGCGTTTCTTCAGTTACTTTCATTTCACACAGAAATCCAGCGACAAATGTTAAAACACACTTTTCCCTTTGTACCGGGTTCTCGTTTCCACGAGATTCGACGAACATAGTTGAAATTTTGAGGAGGATAAAAAAAAGAGAGAGCGGAGGTAGAAGAGCAACTTTGTTGTTTCTCCGGGGCGTCTCGCGGACGTTGAAGCGCCATTGAGGATTGAGAAAAGGACAAAGTTAAAGCACGGAAGAGAGGATGTATATCCGGGCGAGAAAAACACTAAGAATTCATATTGAGCTGCTTTCCGCCCGCGGAAGAACTTCCCCTTTCTCGACACATTCTACAAAAACTACGTAATGAGAAACTACCCTTATGGAAGTGGATTTACACTCGCGCTCTTTTTGAGGATCTTCGCGATTAAACGTCGAGAGATCCCGGGATTACTCTTCCACGATTAAAATCCATAATTCTCGTTGAATTATTTCAAAGAACGAGCGTCGAAGCAAAGTATTCCGAGCAAAAATAGCAACTGCAATAAACATATGATGAATCCTTGAACGACGACGAAAATACCGGAAGGAAACTCTCGAGAGTTGAAGCCACGAGAAATTACGTAGTCGAACTATCGGCGAGGCGAATATTTCTATCGTCCGAAATTTCCTCGTCATTCCGATTCACCGAAATTCATCGCAAATTTCTCTTGGAACGTCGACGCTACCATAACCCAACCTTCTTTCATCGCTCGTCGCGCGCGGGGAGATGAGAGGGAACTTTCCGACGAAACGTGATATTCATGAATAATATATCACACATTCCGCGAGTATATATTCGCGGCTATCGGATCGTCCGTTCGCATCGAAATTCCTCCGTCATAGAGTTATACGCGAATATATATACATATATTGATTTTTTTTTCGGATGGCGCAGAGTTCGGCCGATATTGCCGTAAAATCTTTACAAGACATTATACTACATCGCGAAAATGGGGGAAAGGAGGAAGAGTCTTAAAAAAATACGTGACGATCGTTTGAGATCGATCTTTTTCGATCTGCACGGAGCACGTCACGTTTCTTCACCCGGTGCACGACACGTAACTATATATAAATGTCCCTGTACGTTGTATTATATGGGGAATTCCACGTAAAATCGATCATTGTCTGTCAAGTCTTTCAATTGTGTTTGCGGATTTTTTAAATTAAATTCGTTAAGATGTAATGGGTATCTGGTATTTTTTGGAAAAAAAAAACGTGAAAAATAAAAATAAGAATAGTTTTTTTTGCATTTTCGTCAATTAGTGAACGATGAATTTTTTATAAAAAGTTAGAATTAAGGGCTCACATTTGAAAAATTATTATAAAGGTTATATGGTGGAAAAAAAATTAAATTATTGTATCCACATTTTTTATTAACTTTTCAACTATGAGAAAAAAAATTTATAAAATTTTTTTAACAATATTAACATTATTTAAACGCGTTTTTCTCGAAACTATTTTTTTAGACAGTGTCAGCACGACAACTCAGTCAATTTTTAATATTTTTCAACTTTTTTTTTCTCTAAATCTTGATAATTATTTTCTCTATGGTCTGACTAGAGGTTTTTTTAATTTTTTGGTTGGACAATTTTTTATGAGACATTAAACACTAATTTTTTTTTTTAGTTGCGTACCAAAGTTTGAAATACTTTAATTTCTTTATTTTTGAAAAAAAAAAGAAGAATTCCCTCTGTCAGACTATTACTACTACATTATTTTACTAGATTCTTTTTTATTTTTGCAAATTCGATAAATTTTGGTGAAGTTATGATGTCGACAAGGAGCCGCCATGGTTTTCATCAGTAGTCCATTTATACCCGTAAAAAATAATGTTAATATTGAATAAAAAAATTTTTTTATTTTTTTATCTTATAGTTGAAAAGTTAATAAAAAATGTGAAATCAACAATTTATTTTTTTTTTGTAACATATAATCTTAATAATAATTTTTCAAATTTATTCGGTTTTCAGCGCGCGCAGCGTTACGTGAGCCCTTAAGATGTAATGGGTATCTGCTATATTTTTGAAAAAACCGTGAAAAACAAATAAAAATACAAATTTTTTTTTTACATTTTTCGTCAATTAGTGAACGATGAATTTTTTATAAAAAGTTAGAATTAAGGGATCACATACCCTTGCGCGGCCTAAAAACTGAGTAAATTTGAAAAATTATTATAAAGGTTATATGGTGGAAAAAGAAATTAAATTTTTGTTTCTACATTTTTTATAAACTTTTTAACTATAAGAAAAAAAATACAACATTTTTTTTAACAATATTAACATTATTTAAACGCGTTTTTCTCGAAACTATTTTTTTAGACATTGTCAGCACGACAACTCAGTCAATTTTTAATATTTTGTAACTTTTTTTTTCTCTAAATCTTGATAATTATTTTCTTTATGGTCTGACTAGAGTTTTTTTTAATTTTTTGGTTGGACAATTTTTTACACGACATTAAACAATAATTTTTGTTTTTTTAGTTGCATGCCAAAGTTTGAAATACTGTAATTTCTTTATTTTTGAAGAAAAAAAAAAAATAAAAAATTCTCTCCGTCAGACTATTACTACTACATTATTTTACTAGATTCTTTTTTATTTTTGTAAATTCGATAAATTTTGGTGAAGTTATGATGTCGACAAGGAGGCGCCATGGTTTTCATCAGTAGTCCATTTATACCCGTAAAAAATTATGTTAATATTGAATAAAAAATTTTTTTTAATTTTTTAACTTATAGTTGAAAAGTTAATAAAAAATGTGAAATCAACAATTTATTTATTTTTGTACCATATAACCTTAATAATAAATTTTCAAATTTACTCGGTTTTCAGCGCGCGCAGCGTTACGTGAGCCCTTAAGATGTAACGGGTATCTGCTATATTTTTGAAAAAAACGTGAAAAACAAATAAAAATACGAATTTTTTTTTACATTTTTCGTCAATTAGTGAACGATGAATTTGATATAAAAAGTTGGAAACAATTAAATATGCGCTCGGTGAAGTGGTTTGGAAATTCAAAAATTCATATCACCAAAACTGTCGACGAAGAAAATTTGAAAAAAATTCTGAATAATCGTTTGATACTGAGGAATGTAATAAAAAATTGTCGCGACCGAAAGACCTAAGGGGTCAAGAGATTGGTCGATTTTTCGTAAAACCGCCCATACACAGATGTACTCAATGTACGTGACCCTCCGGACTAGCGGTTACTACGGGCTTCGAACGATTTTGCGACACGTATATAGCAACGCGAAAAAAGGTCTGCTCGAGGCAACACAACGCGACCGAGGCAAAAGTACCAATAGCGTCTCCGTGAAGCCCCGAGTCCTTCGCGAAACGCGTCTCGAATAAAGGAACGACTTGCCGGCAAGCCTATATATACGTATATACGAACACAGGACTACGAAACTATTCTCGGCAGTAAATACATAGAGTCCGGAGTTTGTAAGGTTTACGTGTCCCGTGGTCTCTCGCCGAGGGTTCCGTCGTCGCGAGACGAAAGCTCGAAAGAAACTTTTTCATTCGCGTCTCGACGCCGAGCTTACCGAGAGCGTTCGTGACTGGACAACGGCAGCAAAGTCTCTATATCGGGTGGACATCACGAACGTTCAATGTACGAACGGAGCAGCGCGAAGCTGTCCGGTATAGTGGGGCATACGGACCGCGCGACGAATGAGAACGAGGCGTGGACCGATCGCGACAGGGAAATTGTTCCGTAGCGCATTTCGACCGGTAAACTTGTTCTTTCGTGATTCGTACGAAGTTTTCACGACAATCACGATCATACAAGACGTTTGTACGAGAAAAAAAATCATTAACGATTTTATGACCGTGAAAGAGCGGAACGGGCTTTCAATGGCGAATTGCCATTGAAACGAGAAGCGAGAAACGATAATGAGGCATGGACCGATCCTGAAAGTACAAATACTTTGCGGTACAGTTAGACCGGTAGATTTGCTCCCTGTGATTCGAATTACGATTCTCTGTGATCAAATAGTGGACGATTATCGAAAAAAAACAACTGTAATTAAAATTTTTTTTTCTTCTCGTAATAAAAAATAATTATAAATAATTCATCTTTAGGATGAATATAACGTTTTTTTTTTCTCGTACAATTAGAACTTCGAACAACCGGTGTCACCCAAAGAGTGTCGATACCTTTTGGAATAATTATTCGTTATTATTTCCACGAAGGATCGTTTTCAATGATTTTCTTTTCTTTCTATCGTACCAGTTTCAATCACAGCCGATCGCAAGCGCCATTCGTGATGACACCGGGAACGGGAGAAAATGAATAAGGACGAATGAAACGAGAAGAACGTAAGATACGGCGGTTAGTGAGAAGCACGAGACTGAGAAGAGGAGAGAGCAAACCCCGTACCCCGAGACTTTATTCGATTCGCGCCTTTACGAACTTGGAACGAACGATCCGCCGTCCACGTGACCGGGGTCGAGAAACGAGATTCGAAGGTACATACCCGTTGGAGCCTCTCTCGGAGAGCTACTTGGGGTCCTGTCTCTCTCTCTCTGTCTCTCTCTCTCTCTCTCTCTGCTCGCTCGTCGTGACGAGAAAGCACGAAACGACGAACGTGTTTACTACGGTAAAACGGTGCCAACGTACCTGAAACAATTTTACAAAGGGAGAGGAATAGTAGGTCTTATTGCATCTTTTTTTGTTTTAAGGGTCGTACTTTTTATGGACCGATAAACTGCAGTAACTTTTAGTTCGTCGGGTATTAGTTTGACTATAAAACGGAATGAATTAAATAAAATTTCGTTATCTCGGATGTGGATGAGGAAAGAATCGTAGACATCGGCTTTTAAGTTAGTAGTCTGGTAACTTAAGCCGATTTTCATGTCTTTTTTGGAGGGCCTTTTTTTTTGTAGAAAAATAAAAATGAATCATTTCGGATATTTAGGATGTTTTTATTTACATATTAAAGATACAAAAAAAAATTTTGTTGGAAAAAATTTAATAGAAAAAAAATAAAATTTAAAAAATAAAATTTAATAACATTTTTTAATATTTAATTTTGATTAAAATTAAAATTTCATTTAAATTTAATTTTTATTCAATTTGATTTAATTTTAATTTTAATTTAAAATTTAATTTTTAATTTTTTTCATTCAATAAATTTAATTTAATTTAATTTTAATTTTAATTTAAAATTTAATTTTTAATGTTTTTATTTAATAAATTTAATTTACATATTAAAGATCCAAAAAAAAATTTTTTTGAAAAAAATGAATAGAAAAAAAATAAAATTTTAAAAATAAAATTTAATAACATTTTTTTAAAATTTAATTTTGATTATAATTAAAATTTAATTTAAATTTAATTTTAATTTAATTTAATTTAATTTTAATTTTGATTCAAAATTTAATTTTTAATTTTTTTAATTTAATTAATTTAATTTAATTTAATTTTAATTCTAATTTAAAATTTAATTTTTAATTTTAAAAATTTAATAACTTTAATTTAATTTTTTTTAATTTTGGAAAAAAAAAGGTTTTTTTCCAAAGTCCGTTATTTTGTTATTTATCCATGAAATTTAACTTCAGTAGTTCCGACCTGAATGACATGTCTATAGATTAAGAATTATCAAGAATTTTTTATTTCAGATAACATCAAGAGCCAAAATCACAGGGGCCACCCACGCGCTTTTTTTTCGAGGTGCCAACTTCGATCAATAATAATAATAATAAACTATTACATTTTTTCAAAAAATTTTTTTTTGTATCTTTAATATGTAAATAAAAACATCCCAAATATCCAAAACGATTCATTTTTATTTTCCTACAAAAAAAACGCCCTCCAAAAAAGACATGAAAATCGGCTTAAGTTACCAGACTACTACCTTAAACATTGATGGCCCCCTTTTAAACAAAGGGTACCAGGAAACGAGAAGAGAGTTTCATTAATGTGAAAAAAATAGAAAAGACTCCGGTAAGGCGAAATAAATATTTAATTATCATTGCCGAATTATAGTTGTCCGAAATAAAATGTTATATCAATTGAAATTTGCTAATAAACATGATGTTTTCTCACTATAAAAATCCTAATTAATTAGGGTTTTTATACTAATTATCCAATGTTCGTAATTCAATTGGTGGATGAAAATGAGCAAATATTTATTTATTTTTCAATTTTCTACGAAATATTTGTGAGTCGATTTTAAGTTTTCCCGATTTCTGTTTTTTGTTTAAAGTTAACCAAAGGATCCCGCAATCATTTCCATTTTCATTGCTATGGACAATTCGTCTTTCCCAAAACGCGGGAAATTGGATAGGAGAAAAATGACGACAAACAATTTCATTCGGCGTTCGTATGTTTTTTCTCATAATTTATTTTACGAAATGCATAAAAAAAAAAATATTCTGTACCTTATTGTCGAATCGTGCGATTCGACTCGTTGATCTTCGTCCAGTAAATCCCGCGAGTCCTCCCGACCAATGATATTTCCACAACGAACAAAAATGCGTATTAAAAATAATTCACGAATTCACCGTCACGTTGCTAAAAGCACACTCGTTCGAGAGGAAAACTTCGCGAAGCGCGCGAGACGCAAAAATTAAGAAACAACCGGGGGGAAAAAAAAATAGTTGAACCGTTATCGAGAATACGTCAGGCACGATTTTGTCTCGGTAGCATGCTCGCTAATTCACGCTGAAGATTCTTCGGTATGTCGAGCAGATAAGCGTCATTGTCATTTAGCAAAAGTGACTTGATCCTTTTCATGGAAATTTCCCGAAGACTGTACATCGGTATCGTTATGTAAACGAGCGTCGGTGACATCTGACGGGGTCTTTCAGAGCGCAAAAGAGCACGATTCGTTCCGAACCATGGTTCCGGATAAAAAACATCCTTTCCATTGGCTATGAACCTGCGAAACAAGACGAAATAGCTGCTCACCCCAAAATCTCGGTTTGAACAAAACCAAAAGTGCGTTTGTCGAATCGCTCGAGATAACATTACGACTGTTATAAAATGATAAAGAAAATTAATGAAGTGGCTAATAATAGGTGTAAATAATTATCGTGAAGGAAACTCCATTTGGCAACCAGTTGTTGAGAAATTAACAAAAATATCCAATGATATTTATCGATTTGAAAATTAATCTCAATAGTTTTTAATTCGACCGATCGGAATTTCTATCTTGCGATTTTTAAACTCCAACTGAAGAAGCTAAATTTTTTCGTTTATCACGTACACGAACTTAAAGTTGAAAATAGGTTTGTATTTTATTAACTTTTTTTTTTCCTTCAGTCTTTCCGTTCATAAATTGTCGGGCACTTTTTACCTGTCCATGGTCTCTGTCCCGACGAAGATCCATGGATGAGTTGCGTACGTCGATATTCCGAGGCTATTGCCGGACTCGAGTACTCCGTAACTGACCGCCTGGCCCTCGTAATTGATCCACAATATTTCGACACGATAGCGCGTCGTGTTGATGAATCTCACGGCCGAAGAGTGACGATTGTTGATCGAACGTAGGATAGGTCTATCATCGTTTGTCCCCATTTAAGTGAGCGTTAAAATTTATCGACGAGATCGTGGTGGCAAAAGGGACGGGCACCGGGATTTATCTGGTCACACGAATCTTCATCCGAAATTTTTGCTCCAGACCTTCTGAAATACAAATGAATTCCCGAACTTAGAGAATATTGCCAACGATATGCGTCGCGATTATTTAAAGGTGGGGTAAGGGTTTTCACTTTCGAAAAATCGAATTTTTTTTTTGTCTTATCTTATTGTTTAACATTTCAAGAATGTGTCCTTAAAATTTTAAACCGATCTAAGCAATATTCTTGAAGTTATTGTCTTATTAATCTCCTGGCCTTTAACGCTATACCTCTAACAGCTACGGGCGGTCGGGCTAGCAGTGCACTTTAGACGCGTTTTTCTCAAAACTACTTTTTCAAAGTCCGTGTTCACTGCCATTTGAAAACTACTCGACCGATTCATTTCAAACTTTGTACACATTTTCTACATATAAAATACCTCCCCCCAACGTTTAGTTAAATTTTTTTTTTTACATTAAGGGTGTTTCCCACCCACAAAATGGCGGGATTTTTCGTGGAAAATAACAGTTCACACTTTGGATGGCCGCCAAAAATTTTTAAATGAAAAAAAAAAATTATCAGATAACGTTGGGGGGAAGATTTGATTATAATTTGACAAAATTTTCATGGTTGTTCATTTTCAGATAATTTCCGGCCGAGTTATAGTGAACACCGCAAATTGTTTTTTTTCCAAGACGTTCTGGGGGAAGTCCTGTTACGGGCTTATGCTTCAATATTTCTGCATGAAAAAATTACACAACATTGTCAAAAGTATGCTCAATAATGTACAAAAGGCTCGAATAAAATTGCTCAATCCATATTTGAGAAAAAAAATCGCAAAAAAAGTGTTTTTTTTTACGCTGAAACCCTTACCCCTCCCTTAATCTTCAAATAAAATATGTACTTATAATACGGGTTAAAAAAATAATAATATTTCTGATGGTTGCCATTTTTGTTGTTATAAAAAGTGTTCGATACTCTGAGCGCGCTGAAAACCGAGTAAATTTGAAAAATTATTATAAAATTTATATGGTGAAAAAAAAAATTAAATTGTTTTCACAATTTTTATTAACTTTTCAACTGTATGAAAAAAAATTAAATATTTTCTTTTTCCAATTGTTAACATTATTTATACGCGTTTTTCTCGAAACTATGTTTTTAACTTTTTTTTCTTTTAATTCTTAATAATTATTTTCTCCATGGTCTGACGAGACGTTTTTTTAATTTTTTGGATGGACAATTTTGTATAAATTATTAAACATTAATTTTTTTTTTAAATTGCATACTAAAGTTTGAAATACTGTAATTTCTTTATTTTTGAAAAACGTAAAGAAATCTCTCAGTCAGACTATTACCACTACATTATTTTACAAGATTCTCTTTTATTTTTGCAGATTGGATAATTTTTGGTGAAGTTATGATGTCGACAAGAAGGCGCCACGGTTTTCATCAGTAGTGCATTTATACCCGTAAAAAATAATGTTAATATATTTTTTTTTTTTTTCAATTTTTTTTTCTTATAGTTGAAAAGTTAATAAAAAATGTGAAATCGGCAATTTAATTTTTTTTTCACCATATAACCTTTACAATAATTTTTTCAATTTACTTGGTTTTTAGCGCACGCAGGAGTATGTGAGCCCTTAATTAAAAAAAAAAATATAATAGCCAGTTCAACGAACTTTCCCGATATTTTAAATTTGTACTTTTGACCAACGGTGCGTGCAGCCGTAAAATGAATGAACAGCGCGAAACATCAGCGGAAAGAGCTTTTTCATTGATCCCCCATTGGGAATCTTCCTCATCGGCTTATAAAACAGAAATAAACAAGACGGGGGGGCAAACGTCGAAACTCCATTACACCGTCGAACGTTTTTATTTTGCATGTTTATTTGTATATTTATTTCGCAATGGGTAAAGCCTGCGACATAATGCACAAGACACGAAGGACCAAGGGGAAAAGAATCTAGCTGTTCAGTGGGAGTCCCCTCTGGGACAATATAAATAGGAGAGGATTCTTCTTCGCTCTCGATGTATATAGATATATATATATATATATATATATATATATATATATATATATAAATGTTCTTGTCTATACAAGAGTATATATAGAGTCTAGCAGAGAGGAAGACCGTGGGGAAAAGCGTACAATTTTATTTCTCTCTCTCTCCCTCTTTTCATCCGTTCCTATCCGTTACGTGTACCACACTTCCTGTGTGGTATTTCGAAGAACCACTACTTCGATTGCAATACTCATAAAGATACTTTCACCTTATTACGAAAGGATGGATCTCTCGAAGTACGAATTCTGTGATCAAATGTTTACTACTGCCTCATTGATTTTGAACTTTTCGAAAATGGCCATTTTGTTTTTTAAGTTCACTGCTCTAATATCAGTCCGCTCGTTAACGTCCATAATCAAATATGAGAGAATGACATTCTCGTGCAACGGCAGATTTATACAATTTTTTTTACTACTGCCTCATCGACATTAAAAATTCATCACTTTTGATTATATTAACTTTATCTTTTTTCAGTCGCGCTACGTTCAATTACTTTTTTTCTATTGCAAAAATGAATTTTCGAATAATAAGAAAGATCATAGTGGAGGAGCAAAAAAAAATCTGGAAGGGTTAAAAAAAAATTTTTAAGATCAAGAATTCTCGAAAATGGTCGTTTAAAAAAAAATTTTGGACTCAACGAAGCAATTGCAAATATTTTTTCACAAGATTCACGCTTCGTGCGTGCTATCCTTTCGTAATTAAGTGATGTAATGACGATGAATAACACAATCCCAAAATAAATGCCGATTTATCGAATCCTAATACATGTGACAATATTTATTAGAGTCGACAGTTTCGGATCTTTATTTTTTAAATTTCTTTCTCGCGGTATTTTATTTCTCCACCGTCTATTGCCGAGATGAAAGATGAGAGTCTCGTCTCTCGGGAGTCGCGTGGCCACGACGACGACGACGACGTGGAGATTACGATAAAAAGAAAAAGAGGAGAGAAACTTTCACAATAGAGAATAAAGAAAGCACGAGGGAGGGTTTAAGAATCACGCATGTACAGCGAGTTGAGGAAATTATTCGCAGTCAAGCGATCCTCCGAAAGATGAGATAGAAGATTCTCGACTGCGAACCACACGGGACATCATTGGACCATTTTGAAAAGTGACGAGCGCTCGTTCACTTTATCACCGAGCTCTCTCTTTCTCTTCTGTCTCCCCCGGTACTGGACTGGTTGGGGTACTTACACAAATTTATTATTCAACCGGCGTGTTTCTTGGGAGCTCTCGAAGACGATTTCGGTCGTTTTCACACGTCCCCGGTTTCTGTACAGAGACAGAGGCCAGAGAGAGAGAGACGGGGTACGCAACGTGGAGTAACATATGCCAAAAAAGTGCTTTTATTCGCATCCCGTAAAAAAAATCAAATAAAGTGGACAATCGCGAAATATTGTCGTTAAATAAATTCATACATTCAGAGATCATTCGAGGATCATCCCTTTTATTAATTTTCGCTCGCGGGCTTATTTGTCCATTTCAAAAAGTATTTTTGTTTTTTTGTCAAATCCAATTAATCGCGCGCCACATTACTCAAGCGAAAGAAGTGCAATTAAAAAAAAATTACAAAAATATTTAGACAACAACGATCGACGTGTTTGATGATAACAATTATTATTTATTTTTTATTTTTTCATTCAAACATTCAGGTTTGTTCGTTCTTCGTTCAAAATAAATATGTAATTGAAACGCGAGAGCAAACAGCGACGATTGAGAGTGACATTGGTTTTTTTTTTTTAATCCGACACTCAGCGTCACGTCGAGTTATTAAAATTTCATAATTAAAGTGGTCGGATTTTTCCGGGATTTCGTATTAAGGTAAGCTTTCGGATTTATATAATAATGAAAAAGAAGAGAGAGAGAGAGAGAGTTAGATTCTGCTCACAGTAGAAGTTTCAGTCTCTATGGGGAAACAGACCACTGGCACGATGTGCAATAATAATCGAGAGCACGCGAAAGAGGGGGAAAGAGGCAGTCGGAAAAAAAAAGAAGAAAAAAAAAGAAGAAAAAAAAAGAAAGGAGAGAGATCAGACGAGAAGCGGGGAAGTCTGGTTGAGGGTTTTACAACAGTGGAAAAAGAAGAATTCATCGTCCGCGTCGGATCGCATCGCTCGCGGTTGTTTTCCACTTCGTTGAGCTTTTATTACTCAAATTATTATTCGTTCACGTCTATATATGAAGAGCTTTTGTATTTCGAAAGAATAATAATGGAAAAAAAACAAGAATCAAAATAAAAAGGGAGGAAGTGAGTATGAAAGTTCTACGAGATGCGGAAATGGATTGTCACAGTAGACAAGTTTTTTAAAATATATATCCCTGTATGTACACTGACGGTCAAAAGTATTTTACTATTCATGAAAATTCATAAAAATTCCCAAAATTCAGAAAATTCCGAAAAATTCGTAATTAACGATGAGAGAATGTGCATTCTGGTTGGCGATACGTTTGATTCTAGAATATCGCTTTAAAGTTACAAAATGTCGACTATAGAGAGTGCACGGTTTTGAGTCAACGTCAAACGTCAATTAATAGACACTGGATAGGGTGAAAATTGGTAAATATGGAGCAAAGGGGACCCACTTCCGATTGACTTGCCTTTTATATATGTTGTCTAGGGACCCTTTCTGAACAGCTTTTTCCTCTGACACAATTGGGGGTCGTTATTTATTAAAAAGTTATTAACAAATAAAGTTAATAATTCATACAGCTATTTTCCTTATAGCAGCCAGTCCCAATCATCTTGTCCTTCACATGTGTTGTTAAGAATACCCCCCTGAGTAACATATCAAAAGTTTTATCCGTCCTCATTGTTTGTTAAAAAGTTATTTACAAAAGAAAATTCATAAATAGAATATAAAATACTTGCATGGTAGTCAGTATACGTATGACCGGAGGGGCTGCGGCCGCCCTGCCCCCACCGCTAAAAAGTTGGTCAGGAAGGGTCCCTACACAACATATATTAAAGACAAGTTAATCGGAAGTGAGTCCCCTTTGCTCCATATTTACCTGAAAATTTATTGGATAATACCGAAAATCCTATGTACAATGAATCTTAGCGAGAAACTTCTCGATCTAAGAAATTCTCACACTATCTAGCGTCGTAATTGTGAATTTACGTGAAAACGTAAAGTAATTAATCGAAAACACAAAGTATTGTTGATTTTGTGTAAAGAAGAGTAGATTTTATCCATTTTCAGTATCTTATTACAATTTACTCAGCGTCATAAATGGTTAAGTACTTTTGAATGATAGGATCGGAAGTATCAAGTGACACGGCGGTGCCTTCCATAGCAGCATCATAGTACGAAATAGAGAGAAAGAGAGGAAGTGAGAGAGAGAGAGCTTTATGGCATATATTAAAGCTGCGCGTGACAAATTAGAATTAATTTTCTCCTCGTTATAGCAATTATATCGCCTCGGTCGCTTCCTTCATACGTATATTTATATATACACGTCGCACACCCTTTCACGCTTTATAACAAAAAGACACGTAACACAAACTATATAACTCAATGAACAACGAGGATCTTGGGATAAGTGATTTGAACTCGGGGACGATGATCTTTTGCCTCGGAAAAAAAGCCTCGAGTAAATGACGATCTCTCGAACTCATACGTATATGAAGTACACAAGTACATAAGGAATTCCAGGATAAATCGAGAGTTTCGTTCATCTCATCATTCTCGTTTTATCGAGAGAAAAAAAAATGCTACGCAGCAGTTTTCTGATTTTTTCTGATATTCTCACGGTTAATTTGATGCGGGTATAAAATCATGTGCACATTTAACAATTTTTTTTTCTCTATGAAAAAGTTTTTTATTTATAAAACTAATTACAAATCTATTTAGTATAAATATCAAGCTAATGAAAAATATTTTTTTTTGTTTTTTTGGTTATACAAAATGGCCGACTACTGCTATTTGCTTTTGGTATCTTTTTTTTCCTAATTGAATTGGCGTGACAAATAACGACAATAATTTTTATCCGATTGACTTCAAACGTTTTAAATTATATTTCTAACTACAACTCGCAGAGAACTACGTACGGAACGTTCGATTAATTAAAAACTTTCCATTTTACGAGCAGTTTTATAGGAAATTTTTCACTGGAAATTCACGCTTTAAGTTCAAACGCCCGCAACATTCGAATGAAACAATATTTTTCAAATTCCCTACGTACTTCTCCAGGTATTCCGGTGTAGATTAACGAGAATTTTTTTTTTTTTTGTTCTACGTCAAAAATTGCGGATGCCAAATGTCACGGCGCGGAGCGCCTCGAGAAAAGAAGATACCAAAAGCAAATGGCAGCAGTCGACCATTTTGTGTAACAAAAAAAACAAAAAGAAAATATTTTTTATTAGCTTGATATTTATACTAAACGGGCGTGTAATTAGTTTGATAATTAAATCACTTTTTCATAGGAAAAAAAAAATTGTTAAATGCGCACATGATTTACATCCGCTACCGTGGCCATACCCCCAGTATAAGGTAGTAGTCTGGTAACTTAAGCCGATTCTCATGTCTTTTTTGGAGGGCGTTTTTTTGTAGGAAAATAAAAATGAATCGTTTTGGATATTTGGAATGTTTTTATTTACATATTAAAGATACAAAAAAAAATTTTTTTGAAAAAATTGAATAGTTTATTATTATTATTATTATTGATCGAAGTTGGCACCTCGAAAAAAAAGCGCGTGGGTGGCCCCGGAAATTTTTTTTTTATTTCCAAAGTCCGCCATTTTGTTATTTATCCATGAAATTTAACTTTAGTAGTTCCGACCAGAATGACATGACTATAGATTAAGAATTATCAAGAATTTTTTATTTCAGATAACATCAAGAGCCAAAATCACCGGGGCCACCCACGCGCTTTTTTTTCGAGGTGCCAAATTCGATCAATAATAATAATAATAATAAACCATTAAATTTTTTCAAACTAATTTTTTTTTGTATCTTTAATATGTAAATAAAAACATCCTAAATATCCAAAACGATTCATTTTTATTTTCCTACAAAAAAACGCCCTCGAAAAAAGACATGAAAATCGGCTTAAGTTACCAGACTACTACCATAAATGAAAGGAAGAAACAAAAAAATGTAAAAATCACGTCTCTCTCGATTGAGCGTTGAACGGTCCATATATATGTCTATAAAATCGAGCGTGCTCGTGAAGTAGGATATAGCTCGTGACCCAACGAATGGCATTATATTCCGAGAGACCGAAACGCGCGCGGATCGATGGCACACACGTTTTCCAATCGCCATCCCAATACCCTCTATAGATATATAAATTATATTTTGATACTCGATAGAGAAACGAGCCGCGGCGAATCTCGATGACACAGGTTTCGCAATCGTGCAGATGAGACTCAGCAAAAAAAAAGAAAAAAAAATCTCCCCTCCTTCGAAACGTTGACTCCAGGTCCGTGTGCAATTTCTGCGCTCGTGAATGTACGTTCGTTGTCGACGGTAAAATACTTCTATACCCATTATAAGCACCCAAAGGAAAACGGTGTCACGCTGTGCGATCCTTGTGCGAAAGTCGAGAGGTCGCGAGAGAATATCTCGTAGTTAAGAATATTGCGCATAGTTTTGTATATAAACGACGTGTATACGTATAAAAAGCGCCTCCGGGCAGATCAGGGATGCTGCAGGCGACACAGAAATCTCTCTCGTGACAGATCCTATGTAGAAAGTGTTGGGACATATCTACAGGCGGATCTACACGTGTTTTTTTTTAATAGACGAACGAGAACGAAACGAGTCATCCGGAATTTGACGAAAATTGATAATTAAAATTTGGCATCTTTTAACTCTGAAAGATCACACTTTCACCGTCCATACCCTCAAGAACTTATCATTCCTCTCAATATGCTGAAAAAAAAAAAAAATACGATTTTGTCGAAAAATCTAAACGAACAATGTTCGAAAATGTTTCAACGATCGTGTGACCAAAAATTTAGATTGGAATCTAAAAAAAAAGTATTATCAACAGAAACAAAAGTCCTTTTTTTTACGTACAGCAATTTGAGTATTTTTTTTTTGTTTGACGCGACAAGAAAATCATTTCGAACAGTGTCTATCGTTTGGGATTGTCGATATGATTTACGTTTCGTTGAGTAAAAAATAATAAAACACGTTCTTTTCGACTTTTAATCGTGAAGTCGATTGCCTCGAATGAGGTTGTACAATATTCTGCTTATGGAATTTTGAGCTTTAAGATATTCTTAATCGCCAATTTATTGGGATATGGCAGAGAAGCAAGTAATCAAGCCTGTTGCTGAAGGTTCGTGGATAATATATAATATGCTGATTCGATACGATTATACGCAATTGTACGTTACATAGATACAAATATACAGATTTAGCAGTTTGCAGACGTCAAGTGGTGTATTTAGCAACGGTAACACGACATGACGAGACAGAGAAAGAGACAGAGAGAGAGAGAGAGAGAGAAACAGAGAAATTGCTGCAACTATTATGCGGTTGTTGAGCTTTCTAGCGTACGCAGCAGAGATTTTGGACAAACTGATGCTGTATCCAACAGTACGCTTACTATTACTCTCGGTTTTGTCTACGCGTGACGAGATGTTTCGCGGCACTACTGATGGCGTTGAAGTCCCGGCGTTTCGCAATTCGTCTCTCTTTCTCATTGTCATTCTCTCTCATTCCATCACTCTCTATCGCGGATTAAAACCGCAACGTCGCGCCTCCCAGACGAGAGAAAGCGAGAAATGGCCCCGCTAAGAGACGGAAGAAGAAGAAAATATATATGCGCGGATAAAAATACGATAAAAGTTGCAACAGCGAGGGAGGGAAATTGCACGAACGCGAAGAAGCACGTAACAAACTTTTTGCTTCGGAGATTTTTCGCAGATTTCCAGCAACGAGAGAAACGAGAGACACCAAACGAAAATGTGATATTTCACAGTTGCTCCTGTACATCTACGTTTCTGTTAAGTTTATATACAGTGGGTCAAAAAAGTATTCATACACCTTGTTCTTTTTGCGATAACTTTATAGACATAAACGATACGCAAAGAAAGCCAATTTTATTTAATAGTACATCAGGTGCAGAGATAAAATGCAAATGGAGAATTTTTTTCCAGGAATAATAGAAGAATTATGCCAAAAAAACGAAAATTTTCGGGCAAAAAAAGTATTCATACACTTACGATTATAGTGAAAACCTACGTCATCATAGTTGTTAATTATAACCAATATTTGGTGGGCATCCCTTTTGCTTCAATTATCGCCTCGAGTCTCTTAGGCATGGATTCTACTAGCTTTTGCGTTGTTTCTTTTGCTATTTTCGTCCATTCTTCTAAAACCACTCTTTGGCGATCGGATTTGTTTGTTATTTTTCTTTTTCTAATTTCTGCATCCAGCAAGTGTCATAAATTTTCAATAGGATTGATGTCCGGAGATTGTGGTGGTGTAATCAATTGTTTGCGAACATTATAGAGTAACCATTCCCTCGTTTTCATGGCGGTATGTTTCGGGTCGTTATCTTGTTGGAAGTAGAAATTTCCATCCAGGCCCATTTTATCTACACTTGCTTTCAAATTGCTGCGCAACACGTCGATATACTTCCGGGCATTCGTTGTACCATCTATAAAAGCCAGATTACCAACGCCATAATATCCCATACAGCCCCAAACCATGACGCTTCCTCCGCCGTGCTTTACAGTCGGTTTAAAATTTTTTTGCCGGAGCTCGGTATTTGGTTTCGGCCAGACGAATTTTTTTCCATCGGACCCGAAGATGTTAAACTTCGATTCGTCCGAGAATACGACACGTTTCCAAAATTCTATAGATTTTTTTACGTAGGTTTTTGCGAAACCTAAACGTTTTTCTCGATTTGTATTATTAATTAATGGTTTTTTGCGGGCAGTTCCGCCGTATATTTGCGCAGAATGCAAAACGTTTCGAATAGTCCGGGGACACACGCTCTTCCCCGATGTTGACGCGACATTATTCGCTAAACTGCGAGCACTTGTGAACGGTTTTTTTGTAGCCTCTGTAACGATACTCCGACGCTCTCGTACTGTTAGTATTCTCGGTCGACCTGTTCGTGGCTTATTTTCTGTGCTGTTTGTTCTTTCGTATTTTTTTATTATATATTGCAATGTTGCGAAACTTAGATTTGGTTCTTTACTAATTTTTCGATAACTTTCACCGAGTTTCCGAAGAAAAATCGGTAAATATGGAGCAAGGGGAACCCACTTCCGATTGACTTGCCTTTAATATATGTTGTGTAGGGACCCTTCCTGAACAACTTTCCCCTCTGACACAATTGGAGGTCGTTATTTATTAAAAAGTTATTAACAAATAAAGTTAATAATTCATATAGCTATTTTTCTTATACCAGCCAGTCCTAATCATCTTGTCCTTCACATTTGTTGTTACGAATACATCCCTGAGTAGCATACAAAAAGTTTTATCCGTCGCTCATTGTTTGTTAAAAAGTTATTAACAAAAAAAAGTTTCATAAATATTGGCTTGTTTGTTGGGTTTGTTTGTTGGGTTGTTTATGTTGTTTGGGTTTTTTGTTTTTGATTTGTTTGTTTATTGGGTTTGGGTTTTTGGTTTGGGTTTATTTTGGATTTGTTGGGTTTGTTCGTTTAGGTTGTTTAGTTGGGTTGTTTGTTTGGATTATTTCGGTTGTTCTTGGTTTGTTTGGGTTATTTGGGTTTTTTGTTTGTTTTGGATTTGTTTGTTTATTGGGTTTGGGTTTTTGGTTTGGGTTTGTTTTGGATTTGTTTGTTGGGTTTGTTTGATTGTTTGTTTGTTGGGTTTGTCTGTTTGTTTCATTAGGTTACTGGGGTTGTTTTTGGTTTGTGTATGGACTCGTATGCGGTGGGGTCAGGGGGGGCCGCAGCCCCTACGGTCATACGTGTACTGGCCACCATGCAAGTATTTCATATTCTATTTATGAATTTTCTTTTGTTAATAACTTTTTAACAAACAATGAGGGAGGATAAAACTTTTGGTATGTTACTCAGGGGGGTATTCTTAACAACACATTGAAGGACAGGATGATTGAGACTGGCTGCTATAAGGAAAATAGCTATATGAATTATTAACTTTATTTGTTAATAACTTTTTAATAAATAACGACCCCCAATTGTGTCAGAGGAAAAAGTTGTTCAGAAAGCGTCCCTAGACAACATATATTAAAGGCAAGTCAATCGGAAGTGGGTCCCCTTTGCTCCATATTTACCGAAAAATCACTCTATCTCGCATGGATATTGATATTTCGCTTTTCTTTGCCATCGTGTCTGTTCAGAGCTTGAAGATCTACTACCGCAGGGAATAGGTCAAAACTATTGTGTAAACGAAGACTTCTTTACATTGTACGCAGAGGTCAGACCGTCCGTGAGTGAATATCGAGGTTTAGCAGCTCAATCGTAAGTGTACGAATACTTTTTTGGCCCGCAAATTTTCGTTTTTTTTTGCATAATTCTTCTATTATTCCTGGGGAAAAATTCTCCATTTGCAGTTTATCTCTGCACCTGATGTACTATTAAATAAAATTGGCTTTCTTTGCGTATCGCTTATGTCTATAAAGTTATCGCAAAAAAACAAGGTGTATGAATACTTTTTTGACCCACTGTATGTATACGAGAGACAGATATTTACATTAATAAACGTATTATCATATAACGAGTCAAATTTTGTCTCGTCCTTATATATTCTACTACATTATTTTCTTCCTCGTTCTCGCAGTTCGTTTTCGCTCATAAAACGAAATTTAGTTTTTCACCCGTCGTATATAGAGATAAATTCGACTGGATTGTACCCGATGGGAATATAAAATGAGAGTCTCGTACATTTGTTAAGAAAAGTTTCGTAACGCGATGATTTTAAAGATTCACAAAAATCTTCGTACAAATCTCGGACAAATCCTCTCTGCCGAGG
The DNA here is from genome assembly GCA_958009045.1 of Oxytorus armatus. Classification (NCBI taxonomy): domain Eukaryota; kingdom Metazoa; phylum Arthropoda; class Insecta; order Hymenoptera; family Ichneumonidae; genus Oxytorus; species Oxytorus armatus. The sequence goes on from OY253744.1 coordinate 42,901,171, forward strand.
CAAAGAGGATTTTTCTTCTTCTTACGAATCGTTCAATTATTCGCGAACGTTGGACTTGAAAAAAAAAACGAAATTACGACTTTGGGGAATTATATTTTTGCGAGGCTACTTTATAAATTTATAATTTGTTGTTATCAATAACCCATTATTACAGAAATTTCGGATGACACTTTTTTTTCTTTCGAATATATATTAAAAAAAAAAAATTAAAATTTGCACATGTCTGGCTGGAAAGCCATTGTAAACAGACTTTTGGAAATTCTCCTGGCCGATACTTTCGAGCGGTTAAATTTATAAATATATGAAATTACTTATTCATTATCGCGATGTGAACAATCGTGTTATCGCGAGATAATTAAGTCGCGGATATCCGTGGTATAACGGTCATTAAATAGTGCCACTAATTTTGCATTCTCTCGGATCCTTCTATCGTTCTATTTTCAGCGGTTCGCTGAACATTGAGTGAAACTCTTGTCTCGTCATCTCGTTTGGCTCGATTGTTAATCCTCTCCAATTTTATTTTTTTTTCCTTTCTTTTTCGCTTGTTCACAAATATTTTTCTTACGCAGCGAAGAGTTGATGCGGGGGCGAGTGGGAGAAAACACGAAATCGCGAGATGACGACGAACGAGGAGAGCCGCGAAGCGTTAATTAGGATTTTGCACTCTGGCTGTACATAGGACGTGGCCGCCAACGACTACTTATTCGTTTCAATTATCGCGCTGCTAATTGGAACCTCCGGCGTATGTATCCGAGTTTCAACGAGAAAACGTCAAAAAAAATTGTCGACACATATTTTTTTTTTGTGTGTGATTGAATCAAGATTTTATTTGAAAACGCTTTTTGCCTAAATCTATTCCTTTTTTTTTACTGCGTGATTCTTTCGTTGTTTGTTTGTGTTTTTTTCCTCTCAATAATGGGGTTATTTAATTTGAACGAAAAGGCAAACTCCGTGAAACACATTAATTCAAAGGAAATTGATTCTATCGGGAAGCGTGAGTGAAATTTCCTAATTCACTACAGCCTCATCAGACGATCGGAAACGTAGGAATGATTAACCGAAGCCTTTAGCAAATTAGTCAACCGTGTGCCATCCATAATCGACGGGGAAATGCGGTTTATTCGCGTTTAGACGAGACGAGTGGAGATATCGAGGCGTTTATAGACGATTTAGTTACCTGTAAAACTTTAGTGTAAAGTACTCGCGCGTTACGAACGAGTCATTTTTTTTTCCGGGATCCAAACTCGCCACACTTGTGAAATAATTTATTCGACACTTATCGAATGACAAGATTAGAAAAAAAAATGTTTAAAAATGTTATAAAAGATGTCTAGTGAAGATTTTGGAATAACTATTCACCCTTAACCTATCCACGTCATATTCCGTTCATCCCTTTTTCTTTTTGGTTTTTTTTTTTAGGAAAGAACACGCGACACAATGATTATTGAATAAACTATTGAATAATAAAAAAAAATTGGCCAAACAATGTCGTTCATAAATTGAATCTTGTCATTCACTAATTGAATGACAAGATTAGAAAAAATAAATGGTTTTAAAAGATGTCCAGTGAAGATTTTGGAATAACTATTCAGCCTCAACCTATCCACGTCATATTCCTTCCATCCCTTCTTCTTTTTGTTTTGTTTTTAGGAAAGAACACGCGACCCAATGATTATCGAATAAACTATTAAATAATAATACAAAATTGGCTAAACAATGTCGTTCATAAATTGAATCTTGTCATTCACTCATCGAATGACAAGATTAGAAAAAAGAAATGGTTATAAAAGATGTCTAGTGAAGATTTTGGAATAACTATTCAGCCTCGACCTATCCACGTCATATTCCTTTCATCCCTTTTTCTTTTTGGTTTGATTATCGAATGATTATCGAATAAACTATTGAATAATAAACAAAAATTGGCCAAACAATGTCGTTCATGAATTGAATCTTGTCATTCACTCATTGAATGACAAGATTAGAAAAAAGAAATGGTTATAAAATATGTCTAGTGACGATTTTTGGAATAACTATTCAGCCTCGACCTATCCACGTCATATTCCTTTCATCCCTTTTTCTTTTTGGTTTGTTTTTAGGAAAGAACACGCGACACAATGATTATCGAATAAACTATTGAATAATAAAAAAAATTGGCCAAACAATGTCGTTCATAAATTGAATCTAGCCATTCACTAATTGAATGACAAAATTAGAAAAAAGAAATGGTTGTAAAAGATGTCTAGTAAAGACTTTAGAATAACTATTCACCCTGAACCTATCCACGTCATATTCCTTTCGTCCCTTCTTCATTTTGTTTTGTTTTTAGGGAAGAACACGCGACACAATGATTATCGAATAAAATATTGAATAATAAAAAAAAATTGTATTTCACTCATTGAATGACAAGATTAGAAAAAAGAAGTGGTTATAAAAGGAGTCTAGTGAAGATTCTGGAATAACTATTCAGCCTCAACGTATCCACGTCATATTCCTTCTATCCTTTCTTCGTTTTGTTTTTTTTCTTTAGGCTAGAGCACGTGACACAATGATTATCGAATAAACTATTGAACAATAAAAAATAAAAAAAATTGATTAAACAATGTGGTTCATAAATGATATCTCGTCTATATATGGATCGTACATCCTCGTCATCTATATGTCTCGTATTAATCTCGCGCGGAAACTCAAAGAGTATTAGCACCAACTAAAGAGGAAGAGAGAGAGAGATAGAGATAGAGAAAGCCCCGGAGCACACACGTACCCAAGGAAGTAGAGACTGTGCACGTACGCCAATAGTAGGACCCATTATATATAGTCCTTCAGATGCATATATATACATGTATATGTAGAAGCTGAAGCATATATATATAGAAGCTGAAGGGATGAGAATCGTTCGTAGAGGTATAACTTCGGGCTAAGTGAATGTACCTCTCCCACCTCACCACCCCCTGCACACTTGCGACCGATCACGTGCTCACCGAGAAAGCACAGAGCTCTCCTCATTCCCGCACATAGATATATATATACGTATGCGAAAGGACGATGGGAATAGTGCAAGCGTCGGGTATTCCGCAGAGCCAACAATTCCCGGACGATAATGAGAAATGACGTTAGCCCATGCTCGAGTGCCGAGGGATCTATCCATCTCTATCTACCTCCCTCATTCTATATATCTTTCTCCCTCCCGCTATCTATCTACCTATCTCCTCCACCTCATCCTCTCGCTCTCTCTCTCTCTCTCTCTCTCTCTTCGTTTACTCGATTCCTCTCGTCGTCTTATTATTACTCGACCACCCGGACTGCCGATTAAAACGGGAGCTGACAGAATTCATCGTCGAGCTTGAGAACCAGAGAAAAGAGGATGACTCTTAAAGAAGCCGATAAATATATACGCGATCGCTAACATCAATTTTTAGACTGGTGGTTAAAAAAAAACAACCCTTTTTTATCAAGCAATAATAATGATATTCATTTTCACTTAAGGGCTCACATAACCCCTGAAATTTTCAACTAATCGATTTTTTTTATCACAGATTTTTGTTCTTTATACTTTTAAGAATTAAAAAATAAAAAAACTTTTAAGAAAATTCCACTCCGTCACAAAGTTATAGCTGGAATGAGAGAGTAGCCGTAAGTTCACGCTGTACCTACCGGAAACTTTAAAAGCGTTTTTCTCGAAACTACATTTTTAGATAACTCAGTCAATTCTCGATATTTTGTTTATTTTTTATTTTTTTTTCTTAAATTTTGATAATTATTTTTTCTGTAGTCTGACGAGAGGTTTTTTTTTCTAATTTTTTAGTTGGACAATTTTTTATAAATTATTAAACACTAATTCTTTTTTTTTTTTCAATCGCACACTAAAGTTTGAAATACTGTAATATCTTTATTTTTGAAAGAAAAAAAATTCCCTCCGTCAGACTATTACTGCTATATTATTTTATTAGATTCTTTTATATTTTGGGAGATTGAATATTTTTTGGTGAATTTATGATGTCGACAAGGAGGCGCCATGGTTTTCATCGGTAGTCGATTTATACCCGTAAAAAATAATGTTAATATTTTTTTTTATTTGTTAAAAGTTTTCTTCGGTGTAGTTGAAAAGTTAATAAAAATTGTGAAATCGGCAATTTAATTTTTTTTTCACCGTATAACATTTATAATAATTTTTCAAATTGACTCGGTTTTCAGCGCGCGCAGCGGTCAGTCAGCCCTCAATAGATTATCTTTAATAATTGACAAAAATTGTTTCTACGTTTTTTCATAATACACGTAAATATTGTCGAAAAATTATTCAATAAACCCACCCCCGCTTTGTAATAAAATTTAAAGAATTCTTCGATTAGTAAATTTCCGTATTACCACTGCGAGAAAGAGTGTTTTACTTTCCGAGATCCGAAATCCGGCAGCCTTCTTTCTCCTACCTTTACCGTCGCGCATTTTATCCTCAATCCGTCCGTCCTTTTAACAAATTAATTTAAGTTCTTTCGCTCTTTTTTCTCCTTTCGTTGCGCCGATTCATCACCGTCGTGCAGCGGCGATATGCTAAAAGGAAGACGGTACCGTAAATTATATACATACACAGTCCGAGCACATCGTTTTCTCAAGTGAAATCCATTACCGGCCGGAGAATCCGCGATCTCTCGTTCGTATACGCGTCTTTGTTTCGCTCTCTATTGCACCGCGAATGATGAGACGGGATGGAAGACCGTCGAAAGAGCTTTTTACATGTACAACGACGACATTGAAGACCTGAGACGCTGTAATTATCGACAGCCACCTTATCGGAGCGACGAGTCTACGAATCTCGTTTGATAATGAGTAGACTATACAATTCCCTTCTCACCGCGATGTAACAATGATGCAAACAACGCGACAGGGTGGTCGGTTCCCTCGGTCGTTGAATAACGCGGATAAGAAGTGAAAGGATAAAAGGGGGATAGCTCTTATTCCCTACCCCATCACGTTTTCTCTCCCTTCGTATCCGTTTACACGCCATTACTTTTAATTTCTTCGACGCGAACATTTCAACCCCCTCGCCCCTTCCAGCCCCTTCCGTGTATACACCTGTATAGGAATTTAGCGCACAGAACCTGAGACTTTAGCAAGGATTCGTATTGTTCGCCTGTTAAGAGGGAGACCGGAAGTTAAAAGACGGAAACAAAAGTATCCCGCTAATGGTGCTCTCTCGTACGAGCGTAGGTACCGTTGTACACATTTCCAAATGCACTCTCCGGGTCCCTGGCGTATATACATAAAAATACACATATATATTTCGATGGTACAAGAGGAGAATGGGAGAGCTTCGCGAGTCGTTGGCTCGAAGCACTTCTCAAAACTCGATTATACTTTATTCGTCCGTTTTCGCGATTTACTACCAGAACAACCCGTTCCCTTCTCCATCTCTCTCCCGGCTCTTCCGCGCCGCATATGGCTTCTCCGCGTCCTCTCATCCCCCTCACCGCGCCAAGTAAGACAATCTTCTCTTTCGCCTCGTCTCGTACAAACGCCTACGAAAAGGAGTTTGCTACTGGGTCGATTGTTTGAATTGTCTTTTCGGTAGATGGAGCAACGATAAACGCTATAGTTATATGGCGCGGACTCTTGGAAATGCACACGCGCGCGCGCACACATGTCGAAAGGTACGCCGGAAAGTTTCACAGGAAAATTTCAAGTCCCTCGCGAGTTGCCGCCCGTGTATACTTATCCGGCTATAGATATATTTTCCAACTGTTAAACGTACATATTCATATATATTAGGGTGGTTCGTAATTTGGTGTTGTTGGAAATTCTTTGGTATTGTTCCTCAAAAGTAATCAACATATCTAGAAAATAAATTGGGCGCAAGCGGAACTTTGTCCAATAATTCTAACCCACCCCACCGAACTGTCGAATTTTTATATGAAAAAATGCATGCATTCAAAATTTTGTTAAGAAATTTTTTTATTATTTCAAAACTATTTATGATAAAAGAATTTTATATAATGTTTTTGTAGGAAATATAATGCTCTACCAAAAAGGTATCTTGTGAAATTCTCGTGAATCTAATATTTATCACGTAATTAGGAAAAAACTGTCATCATTTATTCCAAAAGTCGATCATTATGGTCAAAGCAGGAGTTTGACGTCGAATAGCTGCAATTTATTTTTCGTATGTATATAAGATTATGAAGAAATACGTAGCGCACTCAACAATGAAATGTAAACAATATTTAAATTTTCAATTTTATCAATTTTATTGTGAATTGTAACGAATGATGTCATATATTTTTAAAATCAACTCACAATAATGAATTACATCGGTTGGAGCAAAGTTGCTTCGTTAATATCAGGATATTTTTTTTATATTCTTCAATTATTTGTACAATGAATTGTTTCTGATCTTCGTCATAAGTGAGACGATCATTGTACTCTGTAATAAGTTTCGCTCCTCTTTCTGCAACATCGTTAATCACTTTAATTCCTTTAACTATTTTTAAGCCTTGTAAATAATTTTCATTAGAAATCCACTCGCTCACATCGATATCAAAAAGTGAGGAGTTGATTTCAAATCTTTCGAAAAAAGACATCGATTTGGAACTGATAAATAAATCCCCACCCCACCGAGCTGTCGAATTTTTATATGAAAAAATGCAAGCATTAAAAATGTTGTTAAGAAAATTGTTTATTATTTCAAAACTATTTATGATAAAAGAATTTTACGTAACGTTTTTGTAGGAAATATAATGCTTGACAAAAAAGGTATCTTGTGAAATTCTCGTGAATCTAATATTTATCACGTGATTAGGAAAAAACTGTCATCATTTATTCCAAAAGTCGATCATTATGGTCAAAACAGGGGTCTGACGTCGAATAGCTGCAATTTATTTTTCGTATGTATATAAGATTTTGAAGAAATACGTAGCGCACTCAACAATGAAATGTAAACAATATTCGAATTTTCAATTTTATCAATTTTATTGTGAATTATGACGAATGATGTCATATATTTTTAAAATCAACTTACAATAATGAATTACATCGGTTGGAGCAAAGTTGCTCTATTAATATCAGGATATTTTTTTTTATATTCTTCGATTATTTGTACAATGAATTGTTTCTGATCTTCGTCATAAGAGAGACGATCATTGTACTCTGTAATAAGTTTCGCTCCTCTTTCTGCAACATCGTTAATCACTTTAATTCCTTTAACTATTTTTAAGCCTTGTAAATAATTTTCATTAGAAATCCACTCGCTCACATCGATATCAAAAAGTGAGGAGTTGATTTCAAATCTTTCGAAAAAAGCCATCGATTTAGAACTGACAAAGAAATCAATGTCCTTATCGATCAAAGAAGAAAAATTTATCACGAATGATAATAAAATTGATAAAATTGAAAATTTAAATATCGTTCACATACTGTTATCCAGTGCACTACTCATCTCTTCATATTTCTAATTACATATGAAGAATACATTGCAGTTTTTCGACGTCAAACTCCTGTTTTGGCCATAATGATGGACTTTTGGAATAAATGATGACAGTTTTTTGCTAATAACGTGATAAATATTAGATTCACAAGAATTTTACAAGATACCTTTTTTGTAGAGCATTAAATTTCCTATAAAAACACAATATAAACATTTTTTTATCATGAATAGTTTTGAAATAATAAACAATTTTCTTAACAAAATTTTGAATGCATGCATTTTTTCATATAAAAATTCGACAGCTCGATGGGGTGGGTTAGAATTATTGGACAAAGTTCCGCTTGCGCCTAATTTTTTTTCTAGATATGTTGATTACTTTCAAGGAACAATACCAAAGAATTTCCAACATCACCAAATTAAGAACCACCCTAATATATATGTGTATACGGTTAGGGTAGTTTGCCTCCGGTACCGTAGGAGAAGTAAATAGCGCCGAGGGAATATATACCTCGAGTTTCTACTTCTGTCGTTGCCCCGGCGTACACCATCCCCCCTTGAATGCCAAGTCTCGTACGTACACCACGCTGCTTTTAGCTTCCGCGTCCTCCCTTAAAACGACGTTAATTCAATCCTCTCGCAGTTACCCGAGCACTTACGTACCTCTACGCGCACTTCAACGTTGTACGAACATCCCGTGTCGACGTACTTTCGTACAACGTTAACAACCGTAAGGGCGTAATCCCGACAATTTCACGATCAGAGGCCCGACGCGAATCTCGTCCTTTTGTTTAAACGGGAAAATCGAATATACACAAGGATTTCGCCGGTTGCGTCGCGGCAAGGAGTTTACCGCTCGGGATTGTTCGAGACGTTCTATCTTCAATTTCGCGCGAATTCCCGCGCACATTCTCGGGCCACACACAGGCGTTATTCGTCCGTGACATTGCCTCGCTTGGTATTCGCAGCTACATGTTTATCCGCAACATTCTCTCGCAGCATCCGTGAGGCAACTATGTTGCCGATTGCGTCCGTGACGAAAGGGCGTATAGAGACGTTCGCGAGCGTAGAATTGACAACCTTCTACGCGTTTGTTCACAATGGATGTATGTTTCGTACACATTGCACAATTACTATCTCCCAGCATCACGGTCCTCAGTTCGCGCTCGCTAATGTGTATACGTACATCTCCTGCTTAGTCTCCTCATCCGAACGGTTGGACATGGATAAACAGGAAGGTTTACCCGTGCCACCCATCTAACTACAGTGTACTCGGCTAAATACGTACCATGTGTAGATTTACACAGACGCTCGTTTACGTAAGAACATCGTATATTCCAGGTATATGTGATTCTATATACGTATCGACTGGTTGGCAACAAAAGGCCGTAAACTTTAGAACTTTACGCGTTAAATCGTCCCTGAGCTAGGCCCTTTTCCTCTCCAGTTTCATTATACATATATGATTGTAAATATACGCGTACGCTGTAGGATTGGTATTGCGTTTATTTATGGATGTAACACATCGCAACCCGGCTTTACCTTCCAACGTCTGATTTCTAATGTTGACTGAGTGCTCGTACTTTGGATGATTAGTTTGTGCCTTCTCGCGCGGGGCTATCCATTATGTATCCTTACGCGGCTATATGCTCGGCTGAAGGACCGAAGAACGTGAAGAATAAGTATGGAAGATTGATGGATATCGGTTGAACGCGTCTCGGTAAAGTCGATGGAAGTACTTCTTTTTTACTTCACCCACATACAGTGGGTCAAAAAAGTATTCGTACACCTTGTTTTGTTTGCGATAACTTTATAGACATAAGCGATACGCAAAGAAACCCAATTTTATTTAATAGTACATCAGGTACGGAGATAAGCTGCAAATGGAGAATTTTTTCCCAGGAATAATAGAAGAAGTATGCAAAAAAAAACGAAGATTTTCGATTTACGATTGAGCTGCTAGACCTCGATATTCACTCACGGACGGTCTGACCTCTCCGCACAATGTAAACGAGTCTTCGTTTACACAATGGTTTTGACCTATCCCATGCGGTAGTATATCTTCAAGCTCTGAACGGACACGATGGCAAAGAAGAGCGAAATATCAATATCCATGCGAGATAGAGTGATTTTTCTTCGGAAACGCGGTGAAAGTTATCGAAAAATTAGTAAAGAACCAAATCTAAGTTTCGCAACGGTGCAATATATAATAAAAAAAATACGAAAGAAGAAACAGCACAGAAAATAAGCCACGAACCGTTCGACCGAGGATACTAACGGTACGAGAGCGTCGGAGTATCGTTACAGAGGCTACAAAAAAACCGTTCACAAGTGCTCGCAGTTTAGCGAATGATGTCGCGTCAACATCGGGGAAGAGCGTGTATCCCCGGACTTTCCGAAACGTTTTGCATTCTGCCCAAATATACGGCGGAACTGCCCGCAAAAAACCATTAATTAATAATATAAATCGATAAAAACGTTTAGGTTTCGCAAAAACCTACGTAAAAAAATCTATAGAATTTTGGAAACGTGTCGTATTCTCGGATGAATCGAATTTTAAGGGCAGGGTAAGGGTTTTCACTTTCGAAAAATCGAATTTTTTTTGTCTTATCTTATTGTTCAACATTTCAAGAATATGTCCTTAAAATTTTAAACCGATCTAAGCAATATTCTTGAAGTTATTGTCTTATTAATCTCCTGGCCTTTAACGCTGTACCTCTAACAGCTGCGGGCGGTCGGGCTAGCAGTGCAGCTGTCGAACAGGTATACAGTTTATTCATTGCTATTGTGTATATAGTATATAGTGTATACTATACACTGAAATATTTTAAAAGAAGAAACGAGCTGGAATCGATGATTCTGTGTAAGTTGGAAAAAAAAAAAATTTTCTTCACTTTTTTACTTCATAAACTTTAGACGCGTTTTTCTCAAAACTACTTTTTCAAAGTCCGTGTTCACTGCCATTTAAAAACTACTTGACCGATTCATTTCAAACTTTGTACACATTTTCTACATATAAAATACCTCCCCCCAACGTTTAGTAAAATTTTTTTTTTTTACTTTAAGGGTGTTTCCCACCCACAAAATGGCGGAATTTTTCGTGGAAAATAACAGTTCACACTTTAGATGGCCGCCAAAAATTTTTAAATGAAAAAAAAAAATTATCAGAGAACGTTGGGGGGAAGATTTGATCATAATTTGACTAAATTTTCATGGTTTTTCATTTTCAGATAATTTCCGGCCGAGTTATAGTGAACACCGCAAATTGTTTTTTTCCAAGACGTTCCGGGGGAAGCTCTGTTACGGACTTATGCTTCAATATTTCTGCATGAAAAAATTACACGCCATTGTCAAAAGTATGCTCAATAATGTACAAAAGGTTCGAATAAAATTGCTCAATCCGTATTTGAGAAAAACAATCGCAAAAAAAGTGTTTTTTTTTACGCTGAAACCCTTACCCCTCCCATAACATCTTCGGGTCCGATGGAAAAAAATTCGTCTGGCCGAAAGCAAATACCGTCCATCCAGGCCCATAAAATGGGCCTGGATGGAAATTTCTACTTCCAATAAGATAACGACCCGAAACATACTGCCATGAAAACGAGGGAGTGGTTACTCTATAATGTCCGCAAACAATTGATTACACCACCACAATCTCGGGACATCAATCCTATTGAAAATGTATGGCACTTGGTGGATGTAGAAATTAGAAAAAGAAAAATAACAAACAAATCCGATCTCCAAAGAGTGCTTTTAGAAGAATGGACGGAAGTAGCAAAAGAAACAACGCAAAAGCTAGTAGAATCCATGCCTAAGAGACTCGAGGCGATGATTGAAGCAAAAGGGATGCGCACTAAATATTAGTTATAATTAACAACTATGATGATGTAGGTTTTCACTATAATCGTAAGTGTATGAATACTTTTTGTGCCCGAAAATTTTCGTTTTTTTGGCATAATTCTTCTATTATTCCTGGGAAAAAATTCTCCATTTGCAGTTTATCTCTGCACCTGATGTACTATTAAATAAAATTGGTTTTCTTCGCGTATCGCTTATGTCTATAAAGTTATCGCAAAAAAACAAGGTGTACGAATACTTTTTTGACCCACTGTACGTTCGAACGTTATTGTTCTTTCATAAATGTGGCAAACAGATGATTCTTCTGAACGCATTGAAAGATTGATCTCGATTGAACAATATATTTTTTTTCGAGCAAAAGCATTTAAGAATTGTTTAGAAAAAAGGACCGTTCACTTTATACAACTTTACCCCGTTTATCGCTTCTCGTCAAACTCAATTACCAAGTTCTCGGTCCACTAACTCTATTTGCGTGGAAAGTTTTACCTCTGGAGTTTTTGCCGTAAGTTGGGAAGCTGTGAGCTTTTGAAAAAAAATTCAAATTTGATAAAATCTCAATGAGCACACCGCTGATAATGACTCGTGGTTGTGGGGTAATTAAAATGGCGAATGATCGTTCCGACTCGAATTAATTATTCGCTCGTCGAAAAATTTTCCCTAAATTTCGTTTTCTTTTTTTAATAATTAGTACCCACAGCATGAATATCTCAAAACAAAATAAATGTAGCGGAGTTTGTAGCTGAGTGAAAAATATTGCGAGGCGATTACCAAAGATCCGAGGGTTAGGCTACTGAATATCTGATCAATATTGGAAGATGTTTCCACCGAAGTGCTTTGGCACCAGTTGGAGAACACAGGAATAACCCGATCGCGTAAATGGAAGCGAACACAAAAAAAAACACATATAGCCGATATTGTACGTCGAAAAGGATTGAACAAAATGGTACCCTCTCGATGCAGCGCATCCTAATATCGTCTAGCTGTGAGAAAACTACCGTCGAAAACGGTAACCTACCAAAGTCGGAAAGTGGATGATAAGTTCGCCTGTTACGATTATATAGATACGGAGAAAATTCTTGCCTCCCTGTCGCTGTTAGAATTGTAAGGTAGTCGAATAAGGGTTGTTACCGGAGCGACAGGGGAAGTCCCGGTGGATATATACAGAGAAGTTTGCGCCGAAGCACATCCGTTGATGTTCACTACTGCAACCCTCCGCGTGTCGTTCGTATTTGCATCCCATTAGCCCTTTTTCCTCCCCCTTATTTCCGCTCTTCCGCCACTCTTTACATTATTCACTCCTTTTTGCGTCGATACGAAGTAAGGGAAGAAAGCGGAGGGAGGCGAAATGTTTGCCCAGATTCAAACAGGAGAAGGGATGATCACAGAGTGTACGGTGTAAGATGGCGTTGCTCGAAATTCTTGCGAAGAAGCGGAAGAAGAAGAAGAAGAAGAAGAGGAAGAAGTGGCTGAAGAAGAAGATGGGAAAGCAGAACGGCAGGAAAACCGGCATGGAAAGCTTGGGGGACGCCTGAGGTGTGTAATCAAATGAGGGCCTTGATTAGAGCGCCGGAGGTGTTTCCGTTCTCTCTCGCTCTCTCGTCCGCTCTCCTTAACTACGGATTTCCGTTAATTGCCCGAAGACCGAGTTGCCTACGTCCTCCGCTACAACCGTACCATCATTCCCAACCCTCTTCCATTCCGCATCCCTTTTGCCCCTTTAACCCAATCCCACTATCGCCACCATCAGAGATTCCTCGAGGTTTCTCCTACCACTTTTCGCGTCTTCCCTCGACTGTATCCTTCGCGGCCAAAGCCAAGAGGAGATCTTCCTGCGCTTTTCTCGCTTATTCCCGGGGCTCCTAGAACGCGGAAGAACGAGGACAAAGCGCGAAGAGAAGGAAAAGTGGGAAGGAAGACAGCGATAAGGAAAGTCGAAGGACAGCGAAATTCTCCCTTCACCTTCGACCCTCCACTCCTGGGTTCCTCTCACGGCATTCTCCAAGAGGCACTTCCAAGTCACTTCGCATCGGAACGTCGTGTAATCTCTCCGGTACTTCGCGGGCGTTCTCGCTTTGAACGTTTCTCGGCCGAGCTACTCTCCCGACACGAGAGAACAACGACGAACGCGGGGGAGGGACGAGGAGAGAATAGCGAGAGTGAACGGTCTCGCTGTTAACTACCGAGAATCGGGTTAGTCCTTCCGCCCAGTTTCACTTCTCTTGTCTCTGTCGCTTTTTAGTGCTCTATCTCCGAAGTGCATATCGATCGTTATCCGACAAAAGGGCGTAATCCACATTAATTTACGTACGTGGTCGGTGTGGCTTAAGGTAGATAGTCTGGTAACTTAAGCCGATTTTCATGTCTTTTTTGGAGGGCGTTTTTTTTTTAGGAAAATAAAAATGAATCCTTTTGAAAATTTAGGATGTTTTTATTAAATATTAAAGATACAAAAAAAATTTGTTTGAAAAAATTTAATAGTTTATTATTATTATTATAAGCTGATTTTCATGTCTTTTTTGTAGAAAAATAAAAATGAATCGTTTTGAATATTTAGGATGTTTTATTTACATATTATTTACATATTAAAGATACAAAAAAAATTTTTTGAAAAAATTTAATAGTTTATTATTATTATTATTATTGATCGAAGTTGGCACCTCGAAAAAAAGTGCGTGGGTGGCCCCGGTGATTTTGGCTCTTGATGTTATCTAAAATCAAAAATTCTTGATAATTCTTAATCTATAGACATGTCATTCTGGTCGGAACTACTGAAGTTAAATTTCATGGATAAATAACGAAATGGAAAAGGACGTTTTTTTCCAAAGTCCGCCATTTTGTTATTTATCCATGAAATTTAACTTCAGTAGTTCCGACCAGAATGACATGTCTATAGATTAAGAATTATCAAGAATTTTTGTTTTCAGATAACATCAAGAGCCAAAATCACCGGGGCCACCCACGCGCTTATTTTTTCGAGGTGCCAACTTCGATCAATAATAATAATAATAATAATAAACTATTAAATTTTGTCAAACAATTTTTTTTTTGTATCTTTAATATGTACATAAAAACAACCTAAATTTCCAAAACGATTAATTTTTATTTTCCTACAAAAAAACGCCCTCCAAAAAAACTGGCTCGGTAAAAACGAACTTTGGAAAAAAAAACTTTTTTTTCTAAAGTCCGCCATTTTGTTATTTATCCATGAATTTTAACTTCAGTAGTTCCGACCAGAATGACATGTCTACAGATTAAGAATTATCAAGAATTTTTTATTTCAGTTAACATCAAGAGCCAAAATCACCGGAGCCACCCACGCGCTTATTTTTCGAGGTGCCAACTTCGATCAATAATAATAATAATAATAATAATAAACTATTAAATTTTTTCAAAGAAATTTTTTTTAGTATCTTTAATATATAAACAAAAACATCCTAAATTTCCAAAACGATTCATTTTTATTTTCCTACAAAAAAAAAACGCCTTCCAAAAAAGACATGAAAATCGGCTTGAGGCCGTAGTCTGGTCTAGAGCGAGATTTTTGACGTCATTTCTAATGTGCAATAACGTTTAAACCGTTGAAGTTGTCTTGATGAAAATTTACACGTGCATTTATTGATCCTTAGAGAATACTTGTACATTAAAAAAAAAATTATTTTAAATATTTTCATGTAGTTTTTCGCCTTGTTGGAACATGGTGCGCCGAAACCGGCGCCCACTCTGGACGATGTTGTATACATCTGAAAAAAAAAAATATATATATTCTCAATCTGTATGAGGATTCTGAACACTGGTCGCAGAACTGGTACTCAAAAAAATTTTTTTACAAAATGGTTGAACTTTCCTTAATGATATTTCATACATTTTCGGGTATTCAACGAGTTATAAAATGTCGGCAAAATTATTGTTCGACTCAATAAAAAATTTTTTTAAGTACCAATTCTGCTACCAGTGCTCAGAATACTCATACAGATTGAGAATATATATATATTTTTTTTTTTCAGACGCATACAACATCGTCCAGAGTGGGCGCCGATTTCGGCGCACAATGTTGCAACAAGGCAAAAAACTACATGAAAAATATTTAAAATAATTTTTTTTTAATGTCCAAGTATTCTGTAAGGATCAATAAATGCACGTGTAAATTTTCATCAAGACAACTTCAACGGTTTAAACGTTATTGCACATTAGAAATGCCGTCAAAAATCTCGCTCCAGACCAGACTACGGCCTTAAGTAATCAGACTACTACCTTAAACCCTTGCGTCTGGCCAACGACCAATATGTAGATATTTGCAAAGGGTCACGGGGAATCGAATCGATGGTAAATATCTTGGGGTCTGGGGGCGAAACGATTAAAACTAATGTAACTCGTTGAATCGTCGATAGTTGGTTATACATAATATAACGCCAGCCGAGACCGTTATACCGGATTATTCCGTCCATTTTACGAATGTTTATGGTACACCGGAATATCGCTGATATCGTCGACGCGCCGCTCGTCTCTCGAAAGTACGAAAGAAAAGTCGATAGACAGTTTTCCATACATTTAATGCTCGTTGGAAACTTTCGATTTTCATGTTCCATTTGGCAAACGAAAGATCCAATTCTATCGAGACTTTATTTTACGACAGAGGGGGGCGAGAGAAGGAAAAAAAAAAACGTTTTCGCAGTCGAATGGAAGAAGGTAAATCGGTTTCACTCGCTTTTGGGAATGGAAAAATTTCGTGGTACTTTCGTTCGTGATCGATTTTCATTGAACTCTCGAATTTAGAACGGTCGTCGAGCTCTCGTTCTCGTGCAAAAATTGCCGGTACACATTTTTTCGGATCGCCGAACGTATTCTTCGGGGATTTGCTTATCGTCATCAGCCGTACGAGCTCGATGGCAGATCTGAATTTCTGGATTAGTTGGAGATGCATTTTTCGTCGGAGATCTCGATTTTTCGATAATTTTCGGAGATAAATGCGAAGTTTCACCGGACATTTCCGTGTGTTTAGTCGGGTTTGACGATTCCCGAGTACTCATAATCTTCATCATTCTTTCCAATGCTAGTTTCAGGGCAGCTCGGTCCATCAATCTGTCGCGTTCAAGAGCATCGAGCTTCTCTCGTCTTGCCAAGTGTTCGAGATAATAGCTCGTCTCAGCTTCCGCGAAACGCTTCGAAAAGAGGGGGAGGGAGGATGTCAAAGTGAGACGAAACGAGCCAATAAAACTCGAGCTTCGTTCGTGGCATTCGGCCAATAAAACGAAATGTATTTGATTCAAATATTTTTCTTACTTTCAACTAATGTATCAATGTTCAATATTTCAAAATTCACTTCCTCGCAATATACTTTTCTGTTTTTTCTTTTAAATTCAATTCTCGTAATGGCTATTTAAATCAAGTAAATTCGTTTCTTTCGATAATCGATTTACGATACATGGACCGTTTCCCGTAATACTTCACGTCGTTCCTCCGATCGTCTCAATAAATTATCGTTCTCGATGCCTCGTGTCTCCTCGTTCGCGAGTTCAATCTCCTCGAGTAATTTCGTTTCGTCGATTATCGAGTATATTCTCGGCGTCAGTTCGGCCAACTATCGCGTTTTTTTGTATCATTAGCGACTCGCGAACTCGACAGTGAGAAATTTTGTTTATTTAGAACAAAGGAAACAAACGTAAAAACGCTTTTTATTTTATTGGTGATTTTACGGGATTGGGAGAGAGCGTCAAATTATATTCAATCGGGTCTCACTTTGTCGCGTATCTCGCTGATTACAAGAGCAAAATGACCCGTCTTGTCGGCGAATTCGACCCAACGAGCCATCATCCCCTCGAGATCGCGTTTCTGTGCTCTAAGCTCGCGCACCAAAATGCAACATACCATCGAGTCATCTTTCACGACACCGGGACCAAATAATTTCTCCTCGCTCGGCGTTAATTTCACGTTGCATCTTACCTCGTCGTTGCCCGCCGCAATCTCGTTCAATATTCTCGACTGTTCCTGATTATCGTGAGACAAGAAAAAATGGCCAAAATGTTTTTCGAAGATTACGAAGAAACAAAACACAAATTTGAATTGAGGTAGTAGTCCGGTAACTTAAGCCGATTTTCATGTCTTTTTTGGAGGGCGTTTTTTTGTAGGAAAATAGAAATGAATCGTTTTGGATATTTAGGATGTTTTTATTTACATATTAAAGATACAAAAAAAAAAATGTTTGAAAAAATTTAATAGTGTATTATTATTATTATTATTGATTGAGGTTGGCACCTCGAAAAAAAAGCGCGTGGGTGGCTCCGGTGATTTTGGACTTTGGGAAAAAAAACTTTTTTCCAAAGTCCGCCATTTTGTTAATTATCCATGAAATTTAACTTCAGTAGTTCCGACCAGAATGACATGTCTATAGATTAAGAATTATCAAGAATTTTTTATTTCAGATAACATCAAGAGCCAAAATCACCGGGGCCACCCACGCGCTTTTTTTTCGAGGTGCCAACTTCGATCAATAATAATAATAATAAACTATTGAATTTTTTCAAACAAATTTTTTTTTGTATCTTTAATATGTAAATAAAAACATCCTAAATATCCAAAACGATTCATTTTTATTTTCCTACAAAAAAACGCCCTCCAAAAAAGACATGAAAATCGGCTCAAGTTACCAGACTACTACCTCAAGGGAATGTATCGCGCGGTCGGGACAATTTCGCAAAACCGCGAAAAGTACATCTTCCTAAAATAACACAACACGATCAGGGATGAAATAATCTTAGCCACCTGGAGTACGGTGGCAAAAAGTGGCTGCTCTTATTTCATCCTGATCGGTGGTGCCGCTTTGAAAGTTACGAATTTGCAGATTTTTGTGCGCCTTCCCCTAAAAGTAATTAATAAAATTAATAATTCCTTCAATTAGTTTACCGAATTTTTTTAAGGCCGTAGTCTGGTCTGGTCTAGAGCGAGAATTTTGACGTCATTTCTAATGTGCAATAACGTTTAAACCGTTGAAGTTGTCTTGATGAAAATTTACACGAGCATTTATTAATCCTTAGAGAATACTTGTACATTTTTAAAAATAATTTTTTTCAATATTTTCATGTAATTTTTTGCCTTGTTGCAACATAGTGCGCCGAAATCGGCGCCCACTCTGGACGATGTTGTATGCATCTGAAAAAAAAAATATATATATTCCCAATCTGTATGAGTATTCTGAGCACTGGTAGCAGAATTGGTACTGAAAAAAATTTTTTTATTGAGTCGAACAATAATTTTGCCGACATTTTATAACTCGTCGAATACCCGAAAATGTATGAAATATCATTAATGAAAGTTCAACAGGCCGCCATTTTGTCAAAAAATTTTTTTAAGTACCAATTCTGCTACCAGTGCTCAGAATGCTCATACTGATTGAGAATATATATGTATTTTTTTTTCAGATGCATACAACATCGTCCAGAGTGGGCGCCGATTTCGGCGCACCATGTTGCGACAAGGCAAAAAACTACCTGAAAATATTTAAAATAATTTTTTTTTTTAACGTACAAGTATTCTCTAAGAATCAATAAATGCACGTGTAAATTTTCATCAAGACAACTTCAACGGTTCAAACGTTATTGCCCATTAGAAATGACGTCAAAAATCTCGCTCTAAACCAGACTACGGCCTCAAACCTTTGTTTCGGAGTCTAAATAACGAAATGCTGTATAAAATTTAACTAAAGATTGCATTGACGCACGGAATTTAACCTCAATTTATCGAAGTATCGACTTTTCGTCATTCTCATTTACCGCGATTTTACGTTTAATCTCCGTCAAAGCTCCTGTCAAATAGCAAATGCACTTTTCCGAGCAAGGACCGGTAATTTTGTCGGAACGTTCGATGCTGCATCCAGAATGAGAGCATTGACCACAGGAATTGTTCGTCTTCGTTTTACCATCGGAAGTCGAGTTCTCGCTCGACCGATTCTCCGACGAATCTGCGTCACTCACCACATGTTAACATTTCGTTGATCAAATTTTTGTCGGTTATTCGAACTGCGATATTGGTAAAATAAATTTTGTTCGACATTACGAAATCCTAACCAATTTAACAAATGTGCTTATTTCTTTCAGCAATCTGTGCGATTTACGTAACGCAAATGCTGTTTGTAAATTTGTAAAATTAATTATTGTCAATCGCCATGGACCGAAAGATTTTTTTTTTTACCAATTTTCACAGTATTCAAAAAATTCTCTGCGCAAACTCTTCGTACTGACCAAATGTACATTTCTTCTTCGGTCCCTCCTGTTTTACAATTTCCATTGGCGCGCTCAAAATTATATTCTTCAGTCTGGACCGACAACGAGAGAGAGAGAGAGAGAGAGAGAGAGAGAGAGAGAGAGAGAGAGAGTGAAATTTTTTTCGAACTGTCAAAGTCACTTCGCGTTACTAGCGATAAAATCGATCGCTGTCTAATTCTCCGGCTCGTGGAAGGAAGAATAATGGACGATGCATCCTCCTGTTTATTCGGGTCGCAAAACTTTCGCCCTTTCTCTCCGCGTTCGAGATCTCCCGATTCAATCTTTCACCGAGGCTATCTGTCTCAACGGTCTCTTGGGCGATCGCCCGTCAACTAGAACACACGCGAGTGTATCCCGCTCGATATAGCCACGGAGAACCAGAGTTATATGGGACATTTCGTGTTAGACGATTTTTAAGCTGAGACATTTTGAGAAGACGTTCAACTCATGATTTGATAAAAGAAATGAGGCCAATGAAATTTTGTTTTCAAGCTCTGTTAATTTTCCCCATTGTGAGAATCGGCGAATTAAAGAATGTTCAACGACACGATTTTTCATCGAGAACACTTTTGACAGTTGTCAAATTTGTGTCGATTGGAAAAACAATTAATAAAGACACCTCGAATTTACATATGTGCGCGATTAATTATTGAGAATTAGGCGCTCATAAACCCCGGGAATTTTCAAAAAATCAATTTTTTTTTTAAAGATTTTTATTTTGTATACTTATAAGGATTAAAAAAAAAACTTTCCAGAAAATAGCCGTGAGTTCACGTTGTACGTACCGGAAACTTTAAACGCGTTTTTCTCGATACTATGTTTTTAGACAGTGTCAGCACGATAACTCGGTGAATTTTTAATATTTTTTTTTTGGTTTAAATCTTGATAATTATTTTCTCTATAGTCTGACGAGAGGTTTTTTTTAATTTTTCGGTTGAACAATTTTTTTATAAATTATTAAACACTAATTTTTTTTTTCTAATTTCCATACTAAAGTTTGAAATACTGTAATTTCTTTATTTTTGAAAAAAAAAAGAAATTCTCTCCGTCAGACCATTACGCCTACATTATTTTACTAGATTATTTTTTATTTTTGCAGATTGGATAATTTTCGGCGAAGTTATGATGTCGACAAGGGGTCGCCATGGTTTTCATCAGTAGTCCATTTAAACCCTTAAAAAATAATGTTAATATTGACAAAAAAATTTTTTTAAATTTTTTTTCTTATAGTTGAAACGTTAATAAAAAATGTGAAATCAACATTTTAATTTTTTTTTCAGCACACAACTTTTATAACAATTTTTCAAATGTATTCAGTTTTCAGTGCGCGCAATGGTATGTGAGCCCTTAACATTAATTCCAAGAGTGTAAAGATTGAACGATCATCATTATTTATTTTGGCGTCGAAAAAATTTGCAAATTCGCGCGAAACACCTTATATATCTATACGAGACGTGAGCGAGAAAGAGGAAGGTTGGATAAGGATTCTAAACCCTATACGGGCGAGGAGAACCGTGTACAGAGACATCCGGCGGAGAGTTGGCTTTCCCCAGCTCTCACAGCCTGCGGTGTCCCTCTCTAGCTTTCTTCGTTCACCGACTACCGGAAGTGCACGGTTTGCGAGCGTTCCAAAACCCTCGGTATGTTGCCTATGTGCGAGGTAGCTCAAGGGACCCTCCATCTCTCTCTCTTTCATGTTATAACACCGAGTTGTAAAGGATTTTCCTTGCTCGCTGCTCGCCTGTGCCTGTCTTTACATGTGTACGTCGGTACGAAGGCTTGATAGAGCCTATATAACGGTAGATAGGCAAAATCTAGCGGGGGGTTTACATGCCCGGAGATTCTCGGGCTCAAAGAGACCGGATGTTGAACGCGCCCCGACGTCGCGTTCTATAGCGTGACTCCTGCTGGTGAAGTACGAGAATTGAGAGACAGCGAGCAGAGAAAGATGGCGTAGGAGAACGGAAAAGAGATCGAGAGAGTCAGAGAAGAGAGAGAGCGAAAGGAAGGAAAGTGGATGGAGGAGAAGGAAAGCAGGGACTCGAGTTAATCCATGACAAAGTCACGAAACGAGACGTCGAGTCTCCGCAGAAAGAGAGAGAGAGAGAGAGAGAGAGAGAGAAACAGAGAAAGAGCGTGGGTACACACGAAGGAAAGCAAAGGACACAGCCACCGCTGTCCTCTGCGGTATGTACTGGTACACGCAGCAACCGCTGCTGAGGCGGGCATGCGGTACGACTGTGCGCGACGAACTGCCCCGACCGAGCCCCCCACTCCTATTATCAAGCTCCCAAGCGCGAGAGACGTGGGGAGGGGGGGGGGGGCACACGAGAGAGCGCAAATCCCCGCAGACTCTGTCATTCTGGCAAACCCTTGGCTGCTGGCCGTTTCTACATCAACCACCTCCCTCCCTTTCTCACTCTCTTCGTCTACTACGGAATTACGCATATATACCGACATCATGCTTGTATAGAATACTCAGTCGGAACGGTTCCAAAGGGACGTCGAGGAAAACCCCCTTTCCCAACCCTCCGCAACTCCTTCTATTACGGTTTGTATAGTCGCTACTATGGTACACACGCAGTATACATTACGTCTATGTGAATAACGTATAGAGTACCCCTTCGTCCATACCGCAGAACTTACGCGCGTAATTAGACGCCCAACTCTCTCTCTCTCTCACTATCTTTCTCTTTCGCTTACTCACTTTTCGTCGTGCAGTAGGACGAATGTTAAACACATATAAACGCGTACATTTACCAATGTCAGTAGATTTCATTCTGCTTGCGATAATTTCTGTGGATTCGCAATTTTATCGTTCACAAATACGACACATTATTATTATTATTATTATTATTATGAAGGGCTCACGTACCCCTGACATTTTCAAAAAATCGAATTTTTTTTCACAGATCTGTATTCGTTATACTTTTAAGAATCAAAAAAAAAAACTTTTCAGAAAATTCCACTTCATTACGAAGTTATAGCAATAAATGTGACCGGACATCGGGTTCACGTACCTACCAGAAACTTTAAACGCGTTTTTCTTGCAACTATGCTTTTAGACAGTTCCAGCACGATAACTCGGTCAATTTTTAATAATTTTTTACTTTTTTTTTTAAATCTTGATAATTATTTTCTCTATAGTGTGACGAGAGGTTTCTTTTTAATTTTTCAGTTGGACAATTTTTACAAATTACTTAACACTAATTTTTTTTTTTTCAAATTGCATACCAGTGTTTAAAATACTGTAATTTCTTTATTTTTGAAAAAAATAAAAATAAAAAAAATTCTCTCCGTCAGACTATTACAACTAATGAAAGAATTGTTTATAAAAACGACGTTTCAGCTGTATGACAAAGGAAAAAATATCAGAAATAATTTTGTGCCAAATCAATAATTATTTAAAAAATGTTTTTTTTCCGTTAAAAAGCATTTTCCCCCGCATTACATTGTGTTACAGAGATGAAATGAATTTAAAAAAGTATAGAAATTATTTTTTGTTGTCCAAGCTCGAAAAGGAAAGAGAAAAAAAAACCGATTTGTCCATATATTGTTTTGGTTCAACGAGAGAATCAATCGTGCCAGAGGGATGATTGATAAAACAATGAAAAATAAGAGAAACGTAAAAAGCTTTGGAAATTCGTGGAACAGGCGACAGTGGTGAAAAACGCGGATCCGCAAATTTTGCACAAGCACACGGACAGTGTGAAAAATCCCCCTATTGTCATGTTCTCTCTGATGGCTATACGAACGAAAAAAAAAAAAAAAAAAGAAGTTTGATCGAAGTGGAAAATCGTTGCGGTTCGTTCGTTGCTGACGAGCGAGAAAAACACGGCCAGTGATTTTCGCGCACGCCTGATTCGCACATACTGTATTCCGGTTAATGTGTGTTTTTTTGTTTTTTTTAAAGCACGCGCGTATTTTTCCTGCATTATAATTATTAAACACGATTCATACGCATCGGGGAATTCGTTGGCATAATATTATCATTGAAGAGAAAAATGTTTCTCTCGGGTTTTGTTTATTTTTAATATTTTCCACATTTCGTACGTTACGTCGATAATCGAGCCGATGAATATTAACGGAATGATCGGTAAAAGGAAAAAAAGAAAAAAAAAAAACGTCACGCTTTTAGTCGAAAACTCTCAATTATCGCGTTGCGATGAATACATTTTTTCCCCGCTCGTCTCTCGCATCATTGGCGTATCGTTATTCATGTAAAAAAAAATGCATCGCACAATATAATCCCCGCCGTCGTGTGTCAGCTCGCTCGGGCATATCGGACTAATGGAATATCTGTCTACGAGCATTTTCGCTGATTATATTCGCAACGATATTGCGAAAATATGCCGCGTATTGTTTCAAATGCGCGCGAGCATGCATTTTAATATCTATCGAGTCACGAAATGTTATTAAGCGACGACGTCGAGTGCGGATCACGTATAATGATATAACAGAGAGAATCTATCGAACGAGTGAGGCTTTAATCGGGCCTATCGAGCGTTCGAATATGGCTGACGTGATAAATGAAAAAAAAGGAGGGAATTTTATCAATAAATTGTAATTTTCATTAGGATTAAAAAATAAATTTTGTTACAATTAAATTTTTATAATAAAAGTCACGGATTACTTATTGATTCGCCGAGCTTATTGATTGATTTTTCTCGATGAACTTTATCGATATCGACGAATTATTTTCATCAATCAATTTGAATGAATAATTTTTTCAAAATATATCTTTATTGTTACTTTATTTTTATTGTTTTATCGCGGAGTCAAGGACTCAAGGACTCACATACCCCTGCAATTTTCAAAAATTTTTTTTTTTTATAAATTTTTATTCGTTATACTTTTAAGAATTTAAAAAGAGAAAAAAAATGTTAAGATAATTCCACTCCGTTACAAAGTTATAGCAATAAATGTGACCGGACATCGGGTTCAGGCTTCATCTACCAAAAACTTTAAGCTAGTAGTCTAGTAACTTAAGCCGATTTTCATGTCTTTTTTGAAGGGCGTTTTTTTGTAGGAAAATAAAAATGAATCGTTTTGGATATTTAGGATGTTTTTATTTACATATTAGAGATACAAAAAAAAATTTGTTTGAAAATTTTAATAGTTTATTATTATTATTATTATTATTGATCGAAGTTGGCACCTCGAAAAAAAAGCGCGTGGGTGGCCCCGGTGATTTTGGCTCTTGATGTTATCTGAAATAAAAAATTCTTGATAATTCTTAATCTATAGACATGTCATTCTGGTCGGAACTACTGAAGTTAAATTTGATGGATAAATAACAAAATGGCGGACTTTGGAAAAAAACGTCCTTTTCCATTTCGTTATTTATCTATCAAATTTAGCTTCAGTAGTTCCGACCAGAATGGCATGTCTATAGATTAAGAATTATCAAGAATTTTTTATTTCAGATAACATCAAGAGCCAAAATCACCGGAGTCACCCGCGCTTTTTTTTCGAGGTCCCAACTTCGATCAATAATAATAATAATAATAACAAACTATTAAATTTAAAAAAAAATTTTTTTTTGTATCTTTAATATGTAAATAAAAACATCCTAAATATTCAAAACGATTCATTTTTATTTTCCTACAAAAAAACGCCCTCCAAAAAAGACATGAAAATCGGCTTAAGTTACTAGACTACTACCTTAAACGCGTTTTTTTCTCGAAACTATGTTTTTTAGACAGTGTCAGCACGATAGCTCAGTCAATTTTTAATATTTTTAACTTTTTTTTTGTAACATTGATAATTATTTTCACTATAGTCTGGCGAGAAGTTTTTTTAATGTTGTGGTTGAACAATTGTTTATAAATCATTAAACACTAATTTTTTTTTTTAATTGTATACTCAAGTTTGAAATACTGTTATTTTCATTTTTGGAAAAAAAAAATTCCCTCCGTCAGACTATTACTACTACGTTATTTTACTAGATTCTTTTTTATTTTTGCAGATTTGATCATTTTTGTTGAAGTCATGATGTCGACAAAGACGCGCCACGATTAATTAATTGATTTTTTCCACATAGTTGAAAAGTTAATAAAAAATGTGAAAACAACAATTTAATTATTTTTCCATCCTATAACCTTTGCAATAATTTTTCAAATTTACTCGGTTTTCAGCGCGCGCCGGGGTACGTGAGCCCTTGACTCTCGACGTTTTTACGGATCTCCCTTGGTTTCGACTCCCGCCCAGTGGCGGATTGAACGTCGATACGTTCTACTGATTGAGTAGCAGAAGAAAAAAAACGAAGCAAACAGTGGTAAAAAAAAAAGCTTGCCGAGTTAACCGGGCTCGAATGTGGACGACGATTGACCACATCGTTGGTTGGCTCACCCAGATTTCGACGGTTCAACCGCCACAAATCGTTCAATTAATTTTATTGGTCGTGTCCAACCTCGCCATTCCCGTTGGCTACGCAATTTATTTTATTTTTTTACAACAACCCTTCACCCTTTCCTAACTCGGAGGAACCTTCACGAACACGTTATTTAAATTATTTCTTGCTATTTAAATTCAGCCAATAATGCTCGTTCAATGACACTTAAATGTCACACAAAAAATGCTGTAAATTTTTGAAATTTTACGGTAATGTGGCAACAGAGTCCATAGAAATAACGGAAGTCAGGAGTAACTTTGCGGATACCGCTGTAACAAAGCTGAAGAGTTTGTATGTTTGTTCGAACGCGCTAATCTCAGTAAATACTAATCCGATTTGAAAAATTCTTTTTTCCATTAGATAGCCCGTTTATTCGGGAAGGCTTTAGTGTCATATAGCTTCATGCTACGACGCTAAGGAGCGGCGGAGGCGTCGATTTATTAGTGATTGGTCCTTTTATTTTTCCGCATAATTTCGCGAGATGGTATTTGTATGAGATGCAGTTGGTTATGTACTCGTGATGAGTGTGAAACAGATATACAATCGAAATTTAATGCGGGTAAAATCGCGGGACACAACTAGTAAAAAATAAACACGAAGAGGGTTAAATTGGTGTGGAAATGGACCATATATACAAAGTGGCGGAAGCACTATGAAGTGCACTATGCTTCGATCGAATCGAAGCATCACAATGTAGCTTCTCCGTGTCGTTCGACTATCAGCCACGCGGTGAACTGGTCAAGCCAGACAGGTCATGACTACCCAAGTGAGAGAGAGGGAGAAAACGAGAGGGTTGCAGCAGAGGGTCTCATGTCGTGCAGTCACCATCACACGAAGCGAGCCACAGAGATCCGCGTACACCACAGTCTCTGCGGTCATCCGCAAAGCCACAAACCGTAACTCAATTAATCCGGATTGATCCGTCCGGTCGGTTGTACACACACACACACACAGATACAGGAAATACAGGTAATATATGTACAAGTGAGAAAGGTGAGCGAAAATGTGTTCCATATAGTGTATATAGGTGTAGAAATGGTATCGGCGAACGAACCGCTTGCTCGTGGTACTTGGGGGAGGGCGGTTGATGGTTATGTGTGGTTCGGGAACGAAACGAGAGGAGATATACATATGTACATATAAACGTTGTATAGAGTGAGGGGAGTGGAAGAAGGGAAGCTGAATCGTCGCGTTGCCAATCTCTGTTAACTGGTACGGTATACATGGGAAGAAGAGTCGATAGTAACACGGAAACTGTGCAATCAGCCTCTCGTTAGTTCCCGTACGAGTTAAACGTAAACAGCTTTGTTCTTATGTCCCTCGGACCGCCGTGATCTCGGTTAATTTTATTTCGTCTCGAACATTTTTTTTTATTATATATAACAAATTTTTATGTGAATTAAACATTAATGAATCATCGATCAATTTTATTTCATCCATATTTTCATTTGGAATTAAAAATCGTTTGACTGCTTTTTTTTCCATTGTAAATAAAGTCCTATAGGATCTGTAAAAAATTGAATAAAAAAAGGTGCTATTTTTTAAATAGTTCTTTCATTAAAAAAATATATATCTAATCAAATATATATCTTTTTTAATTTCTCAATCAAATATATATACAATATATTTGATTGGGAAAAATATTCAATGGGCGTTTGGAATTTTGTTTCGAATTTTTTCATACGATTTTTTTTTTCATTGGTATTCCTGGTTCCCTCGTCGTTCGTCGTTCCAACATTGTCAATTGTCTTTTTGCTTTTGTATAAAAATACAAAGTTAACAAATAAATACAATAGTATTTACTCGGGGTGTATATCGTACGAGTTTGTTCGTTATATCTAACCTGTAATACGAATTTGAAAATCGATTCAGTAGTGAAAATCGAATATAGGCAAACACGCCGAGTCACGCGCTACCTACGCGTGAATTTCAAAACCTCGATCCCTCTCCCGCGTTATCAACCGACTAGCCAGTCAGCCGTACGGGTGGCATGCCTTTGCGGTTATCCACAAAACCACGGGTGGTGACTCAATTAATCGGAAATTCGTAGTTCGGCACACTCGCAGTCGCCGATATATCGATATACTATAATATTTAACGATTCATTTTCATCGGGCGATTTCGATAAAGCTTTTTTTTTTTTTTTTTAATACCTATCAACTCGTAACCGCGTAAACTCGTAACCCTTTTCACAAAACAAAGCTTCCTGCTCGTGTTCGAGCGAATTGGATATGAAATGTCGTTAGAATCGACATAAAGTTTCGGATTTTATGAAATAAAAAATTCCTTTTAAATTTTCAACAAAGTACTTCGTTGATTTAAAAATAAAGGGGGACTTTGATAATGTCGAAAAATAATAAGTTGCGTACATGCAATAATAATTTATCGGAAGTTCAGTAATTCGTTAACAAAAAAGAATTATAATTTTTCAAGAGCAACAGTTGAAGCGCATTGTGAAATAAATAATTCTTTCCAAATTTTCAAAAAAGTACTTTCTTTAAAAAAAGAAGGCAGACTTTGAGAATGTCGAAAAATAATAAGTTAAGTACATGCAATAATAATTTGTCGAATTTTAGTAATTTGTTAACAAAAAAAAATTATCATTTTTCAAGAGCAACAGTTGAAGCGCTTTAGGAAATAAAAAGATTTTTCCAAATTTTCCAAAAAGTACTTTCATTAAAAAAAGGGGGGGCCTTTGAGAATGTCGAAAAATAATAAGTTACGTACATGCAATAATAATTTATTGAATTTTAGTAATGTGTTAACAAAAAAAAATTATAATTTTTCAAGAGCAATAGTTGAAGCGCATTGTGAGATAAAAAACTCTCTCCAAATTTTCAAAAAAGTACTTTCTTTAAAAAAAAAGGGGGGGGCTTTGAGAATGTCGAGAAATAATAAGTTACGTACATGCAATAATAATTTATCGAATTTTGGTAATTTGTTAGCAAAAAAAAATTATCATTTTTCAAGTGCAACAGTTGAAGCGCTTTAGGAAATAAAAAATTTTTGTCCAAATTATGAAAAAAGTACTCCTTTAAAAAAAAAAAAAACGGGACTTTGAGAATGTCGAAAAATAATAAGTTACGTACATGCAATAATAATTTATGGAATTTTGGTAATTTGATAGCAAAAAAAATTATCATTTTTCAAGAGCGACAGTTGAAACGCATTGTGAAATAAACAACTCTCCAAATTTTCAAAAAAGTACTTTCTTTAAAAAAAAAAAAGGGGGACTTTGATGTCGAAATGTCGAATGTCGAAAAATAATAAGTTATGTACATGCAATAATATTTTATCGAATTTTAGTAATTTGTTAACAAAAAAAATGATCATTTTTCAAGAGCAACAGTTGAAGCACATTAGGAAATAAAAAATTATTTCCAAATTTTCAAAAAAGTACATTCTTTAAAAAAAAGGGGGGCCTTTGAGAATGTCGAAAAATAATAAGTTGAGTACATGCAATAATAATTTATCGAATTTTAGTAATGTGTTAACAAAAAAAATTATCATTTTTCAAGAGCAACAGTTGAAGTGCAAGATCGAACTACCGTACGTGGATTACAGAAGCTACACGGGGATACCCCCTTCGTTAGTCCGATGTAACAGCATTGGGAAATAAAAAAATTTTTCCAAATTATGAAAAAAGTACTTTCTTAAAAAAACAAAAAAGGGACTTTGAGAATGTCGAGAAATAATAAGTTAAGTACATGCAATAATAATTTATCGAATTTTAGTAATTTGTTAACAAAAAAATTATCATTTTTCAAGAGCAACAGTTGAAGCGCGAGATCGAACTACCGTACGTGGATTACAGAAGCTACACGGGGATACCCCCTTCGTTAGTCCGATGTAAACTTTCGTCCAATGGTACTTTGGCACTTGGGCAAACACCCTGATCTTGTTTAACCAAGTATTTCGCGTAACGACAGCTTGATTGAGGTACTCGGTCTCCTTTCATCTCTCTCTCTCTCCCAATATCACCCCGGCTTTGCAATTACGTAAATTGAGTTTAAAATGTAAACGCTGGTACGTTCTTGGTTCGATTATTTCGATTTTATCTCCCTCTCTCTCTCTCTCTCTCTCACACAGAAAAATTATTTCTTTTCAACCTCCAATTTCTCTCCTTCCTCCGAATCATGCCCACGATTGGATTTACATTTATCGTTCGTTTTTCTTCTTTCGCTCGAATAATACGTCAACGAGTACACAGTTTAATTTGTCACGGACTAAAAGTTTGTCCAATTACCCTAAAAAAAAAAGCGGTTAGAGAGGATGAATTTATAAAAGTGTACAATCGACGACGAACTTTCGGCCTCGGTCAATATATAATCGTGAAAGGAGGAGTTTTCCGTATAATGGGTCAAAAAAAAAAACCGCTTCAAATTTTTTTTTCACCCAGAATAAAAATAAAAATTTCTGAATCCCATCTACGCCATGGATACACGGTTTTTTTCTCTATCTCTCTCGATCTCGTTACTCTCGGACGATGAAACTAGTTTTTCATTTGTATAATAGAACGAACGAATGCGTTCTCATTTCTAGAGGGCGAAAAACCACTCGAAAAAACTAAACGGCGAACTACCGAAGAGAACCATGACGTCAAATAATATATATATACGGTATTCCATGCCGACTCGACTTCTGAAAAATTGCTAACAAAAAAGTACAAGAAGAAAAGAAAAAGTTCCTCTTTGAAAAATGACTCGAAAATCATGATTGTGCGTTTCAGAATATTTGCAATTTGTTAATAACAACAATGGAGTTTCTTTGGCTCTCGGAAATTAATTAAAAAAATATATAATCGTTGAAAAAAATGATAAACTAAAGTAGCAAATGCTTTTTTGAGTTCGGTAGAATGAGACGAAAATAATAATTGCTTAAAATACGACACGGTGATTATGAGAATTTCGTCAAATTGGGCATGGAATAGCTCATGTATATATACAGATATAACTGACACGTATATATGTACATTCATTCTTCTCGACGCCTAATTGTCACGCCGCTCCGATTACCCTCTAACGAAATGGAAGAAAAAGAGACAGAACGAGATGGGGGGGGTGAGTCTCGCGAACGTTTATTGGATTATCCCTGGAAATCCCCCACTTTCCTCGTTTGCGTAATGGGAATTAACGTGTATGAAAGGGGTAACGGAGGCGAAATGTTACGGAGAGCGCGACCCTCGTTTCGTTCTCCAGGGAGGAGAGAGAAAGGTCGCCGTATAACGAGAGGAGAACCCCCATTTCGAACTCATTCGATCTCTCTATTTTTTTTTTGCCATATCGAAATACCCTCTGGAATAAAATTCTCGAGATAATTCCGTAATGCCCAGACATTCATACTAATTGCCTTATGAAAATAGCACGAGTTTGATAATCAAACAGTGTAAACCGCACTTTAATAGCTACCGAAAACCATTTACCACCAATTTCCAATATTCGATCACGTACGTTAATAAATTATTATTATTAGCACCATAAACCGCTAAATTATTGGCACACCCTCCTCTATTCGTTCGATATACGTCGCTTTTATATGCGTAAATTCGCAAAAAAATGAAATTAAAAAAAAAAAGGACATCTTCGAATTAAATAAAATTTAAAAAGATAAAAATCTTTTTATTTCGAACAAAACGTTTGATCGAAAATGCCTTTTTATTCTCCGTAATTTTATTAAAAAAACCTTTGAATCAAGTTGCAAAAAAAAAGCCGGATATGTAGGAAATTAGTGGGAGGGTTGATAACCGAAAATATATTCGATCATATCGCACGTCGCGAATGCGCTATCGATCAGTGTAAAAATAATGAATTACAACGTAAATGACAGTTCCGAACGAGAAACGCAAACGCTCGCGTTATGTACGCTATCAATTAGTTTTATTCGTACACGGAGAATCCAGGTTCGCGAGCCTGTATATCGATGAATCAAATTTTGCATTAAATTCGGGGCGAACGATGTAACATTTCGCATTCATGCATTTATTGTTAATTCAGGATTTTGCCGCGTCCAACGGGCAATTTGAGTTGACGTTACGCGTGGATTTCACACTCGGAATATCCATACTAAAACGTACAATAATACGGATATATAAGGTAAAATGTATATATACAGAGGGTGTCCCAAAAATAGGACGTCAGAGTGACACGGGGGTTAAATTAGCTCCGCGAACCTATCAGAATAAACAAATATGACCTCAGTAAAAGTTTAATGATTTTCGAGAAAAATGGTCTTTTTGTTATTCCGCTACCATTGCCATGAATTACTTTGGGTTTATTCATATTTTGTTCCTAAAACATATGCCGTTTGAGTATTAAAGTAGAAAGTAGAAAATTCGAACACATGTTGGAAAAATTAAGTAAATCATTAAATATTATTTTTTCTTGTTTCCTTGCACTCCCACAGAGGTACCATTTTTTTTTCTTCTTAAAATCAGTCTGGCTTACCGCCTTGGGTACCCACTTCGTCCGCTTTAGTGCCTTTCGTTCGATGTTTTATTTAATTTTTACAACGTGTGAACAAATTGTCTACCTCCAACCCTAATACACAAACGGCACATATTTTAGGAACAAAATATGGTTGAAGTAGTAGTGTGGTAACTTAAGCCGATTTTCATGTCTTTTTTGGAGGGCGTTTTTTTGTAGGTAAATAAAAATGAATCGTTTTGGATATTTAGGATGTTTTTATTTACATATTGAAGATACAAAAAAAAATTTTTGACAAAATTTAATAGTTTATTATTATTATTATTATTGATCGAAGTTGGCACCTCGAAAAGAAAGCGCGTGGGTGGCCCCGGTGATTTTGGCTCTTGATTTTATCTGAAATCAAAAATTCTTGATAATTCTTAATCTATAGACATGTCATTCTGGTTGGAACTACTGAAGTTAAATTTCATGGATAAATAACAAAATGGCGGGCAAAATAAAAGGACTTTTTTTTCCAAAGTCCGCCATTTTGTTATTTATCCACGAAATTTAACTTCAGTAGTTCCGACCAGAATGACATGCCTATAGATTAAGAATTATCAAGAATTTTTGATTTCAGATAACATCAAGAGCCAAAATCACCGGGGCCACCCACGCGCTTTATTTTCGAGGTGCCAACTTCGATCAATAATAACAGCAATAATAAACTATTGAATTTGTTTAAAACATTTTTTTTTGTATCTTTAATATGTGAATAAAAACATCCTAAATATCCAAAACGATTCATTTTTATTTTCCTACAAAAAAACGCCCTTCAAAAAAGACATGAAAATCGGCTTAAGTTACCAGACTATTACCTTAAACCCAAAGTAATTCATAACAATGGTAGCCGAAATAACAATTACTAGGTAACGATTTTTCTGAAAAATCAAACAAGACTGATAGGTCCTCCGGAGTCAATCTAACCTGTGCTTCACTCTGACGTGCTAGTTTTGGGACACTCTGTGTATATGGATATTGACAAATCAATACGAAAACAGAGAGAGAGAGAGCTAGAAAGTAATTTTCATCCTCTCGTCGTAATGTACACGCATCTCTCGCCCTCGCAGACTCCGGGATTAGGCGTAACGAATGGACAGTCAAACGGTATTTGCCGGACGGTAAAGCTCACCGAGAGCTGATTATATTGCGAAGAGGAGAGCGGGCCTCCGCGTTCACCCCTACAAAAATCGACAATTTCGACCGCGCAGCTAAATATCCTCGAAGCTTTTGCAATAATCGTTTCGAACGGTCAACGATTTAAAAAAAAAATTCACCCCCCTCGTGAAACTCATACTCGCGCATTTATTAGATTTTTTTCTCCCAAAGATACGAGCATTCATTAAAAAAAAAATCGCAAATATACGAGACGGTTTTGGTCGAAAAGTAAAAAAATTGAATAAACATATTAAATGGAAAATATATCCGGTATATTAAATTTTGTTAAATCGCTTCCTCGTTCAGCAAACGCTCCAATGTCTCTTGGCTTTGTAAACAGAGGAAAATTTAATAACGTCAATTTGTAAAAAGTATCGAATTACGTAAAAATTCAATAACAGCATTAGTTTCGGCTAATATAATCAACTAACGCGAATGCTCACTACTGGCAACGTTTCCAACACTCTGGCCCCGAATATATCGCGGGGAAAAAAAAATAAGATTTACTTCACGGAAAATTAAGCAATCTTTACGAAGAGAGAGAGAAAAATTGAGTACAAAAATCCATTAATCGGATTATAACGATTCGCGATTTATTAACCAAATAAAAAAATTCATTAAATTTGGTCCCATTTCCCGCACTATAAACAATTCGACGTTGCGCCGTTCCGGCTGCCGGTGTCGTTTACCACTCTGGCAAAATTTTCACACCACTCATTTTTAATTTCTCCCCTTTTCTCTCCCTCAATTCTTGCATATTGTTCCGTCACTCTCGCGAATTTCAGTCCCCTGCCCTCCAAACGAAGCATCGAATGATAAATTTCCCAAAAATATGTGTCGGATCGATTTTCCATCATTTTGATAATTAAATTTTTACGGGATTCCGACAATCCAAATGAACGATAATGCGTTCATTAAACGTTTGCAGTCGCGGCGACAGAAAATTCGACGAGCGAGAGTAATGCAAAATAGCAATGGTGACGTTAAAACCAGTACTCTCTACCCTATCCTGTTCTCTCTACCCCAAAATCATGAATTAAAATATTTTTAAAGGCTCTTTGAAAAATAGCAAACAAAAAAAAAACTAAAATCGTACAAATTGTAGAACTCGTGGATGAAGTTTGCGAGATGTTCGAACAGTCGATGTTCGAATTGCATCGAAAAAGCTCACCAGCCGTTGGGTGTTCGCCATTATCGACGTACTCACCGACAACATTTGTTACCGACCGATCAACTTTCGCATTACACGAAAAAAAAAACCAAAAAGAAAAACTATAAAGCATATCCACGTATATGCAGCAAATTAGTATAGAGATATTCGACGCTGTCGACCAGCTATAAATCCCGGTTCACGATTCTCTTTCCCCGCAACCCTCACGATCTCTCGCGCTCTTTCTCTCTCGATACTCCCTCGCCTCTCCTCGGCCACGAGGCTTTTCCTCGCTATGGGCAGCCGAAACGATTAATTTAATATTCGCGCGAGAGAGAATGAGAAGGGTTGGCGAAGAGGAGAGGAGAGAGAGAGAGAGAGAGAGAGAGAGAGGATGCGGCTGTGGGACGACGTATACACGTGCGTGACGATTTACGAGAGTGCAGCAGCGTTGGTTACGCCGTCCGTTTTGCCTTTGGTTACCCGAGCACAGCCTCTCGGCTGATGCATATTCTCTCTCTCTCTCTCCCTCCCGGCCTTCCTATCTCTTTCCCTCTTTCTCTCGACGCGAAAGGCACAACGGCACAGCGTTTTGTATACGCGTTCACGTGTGCGAGTGCCATCGAACGTGGTACAATATCACGAGTGCCCACCCGCGATTATACGCGACAATATAAATCTAACGGAGCATTACTGGTCGACCAGAGCGGAGTTTTACACCCCCGGACTGCACCCTCTCACGCGCGCACTCTGTTACTTTCGATCGCACGCCAACCGGCAACCTGCACGCGATTACGAATCACAATTTTTTTTCTTTCTCCTACCTTTCTCCGTTCAAACCAAATTGACATCGTGATTTTTCGTCGACTCGCGGATCTCGCGCGGATCCTCGATTTTTTTATATGTCAGCCTGAAGAGTGTTGTACCCAGCTCGTGTTGACAACTTTTTCGCGGAGCTGAAATGCAACGATGAGAATTATTGAGAGTTACGGAAACGACAAAAACGCGCGAGATTGTCGTAAAAAGGCTATTTTTCATTTCCTCATTTCTACATGCGATAAAGTAATTTTGACCGCTAGTGTATTCGTTTTTTTTTTTGAGCTATACTCTAAAAAAAAAAGGCGGTTAGAGACCACTGGCCAATTTTGGAGCCTTTTTTTCTTCACTTTTCAATTGATCGTTCGAAATTCAGACGAATCACTAAAAATTCCCCACCGTTCAAAAATCGCTTTTGCCTCTTCCACGCGGGGAATACTCTCAATATATATATTTTTATAGAGGCGCCAGTAGGAGATCGAATAAAAAAACATTTTCATAACTCGATCGACTGTGATGGCGATGAGCCGTATAAAAAATTGTGAAGAATGAACGAACGAACGAACGAAATAAAATAAATAAATAAAATGAAATTAAAGAGGAAAAAGAAAAGTTCGCGCTCTTTGATCTATCCGCATCGTATCAAAGAGTCTATTCGTTTTTTTATTTTTTTTCCCTCTTCGTTGCTATAGGCCCCGAGCGAAAAAAAAGGTTATCGATACGTCGAAGGGAATGAGAATTTAAAAAAAACATAACTTTTCTACCGAAATATCCTCGCGGCAAATTGCCGAATTATTATCGTTCTCCCCGTTTGTCTAATAAATTTCCCGACTGATAAAATCATCCTGCGGGGGTGTATTATAGAATATTTGCGGAAATATTAACGAGATCGTTATGGAGGGATCGACGTAATGTCCCCGTTTGGACGACACTCGCGCGCGAATTCTTCCCGGGGCCCGCGGTTATTGGAATAACGGGACGCGATAATGGATCGATATTTCGGTGTTTACAACGATTATCCCGATGAAGGGATTTCGAGAGAGCGATTCTATATGCATTAGGTAGTCATATATATATTAGTTTTCGAACATGAAACGGTTTGAATAAAATCATCGCCTGACTATGGCTCGTACGGCGTTCACGTGTTCGTTATCGTACATCGTTGTGTGTGCGTTTCATTAAGCACGGTAATTCGACGATAATTTAAGAACATTTTCCACATTATCGATCGATGTAAAATTATCAAAAATATCTGCGCATTAAGGTAGTAGTCTGCTAACTTAAGCCGATTCATGTCTTTTTTTGAGGGCGTTTTTTTGTAGGAAAATAAAAATGAATCGTTTTGGATATTTAGGATGTTTTTATTTACATATTAAAGATAGAGAAAAAAAATTTTTGAAAAAATTTAATAGTTTATTATTGTTATTATTAGTGATCGAAGTTGGCACCTCGAAAAAAAAGCGCGTGGTTGGCCCCGGTGATTTTGGCTCTTGATGTTATCTGAAATCAAAAATTCTTGATAATTCTTAATCTATAGACATGTCATTCTGGTCGGAACTACTGAAGTTCAATTTCATGGATAAATAACAAAATGGCGGACTTTGGAAAAAAAAGTCCTTTTATTTTAGCAAATAAATTTTCTTATTTATCCATGAAATTTAACTTCAGTAGTTCCGACCAGAATGACATGTCTATAGATTAAGAATTATCAAGAAATTTTGATTTCAGATAACATCAAGAGCCAAAATCGCCGGGGCCACCCACGCGCTTTTTTTCGAGGTGCCAACTTCGATCAATAATAATAATAATAAACTATTAAATTTTTTCAAACTAATTTTTTTTGTATCTTTAATATGTAAATAAAAAACATCCTAAATATCCAAAACGATTCATTTTTATTTTTCTACAAAAAAACGCCCTCCAAAAAAGACATGAAAATCGGCTTAAGCTACCAGAAAAAAAAATGATTTCGTAATTATAATTATGATAATAATCTTTATCAATTATTATTGTTCCAAGTGTTTTTCTGATAATGGAAAAAAAAATTCAAGTCGCTATATAAAAAAATTGTACAAGTTCTTACGAATTAGATTATGACGTTGCCAATGTCGAATTACAAAAACTAAAAACAAACATTATGGTTGGCCAAAAATCGAAAAACTGTTCCAAGACCGAAAATTTGTATCGCGGAATTTTCAAAATCCGAATTTCGACTCCGGTCGAAGAGAGAGCCAATTTTCAGAAATACCAGCACTGCGAAATACTGAAATCTATATTTTTAACAAAGATATCATGAAATGATATGGAGAAAATTTAATAATCGAATAATCTTGAATAAACAAAACGGTAACAACAATGAAAATATTAGCGAAAACATTGATTCAGGACGTCGCATACGCGACGAAACAATTCGACGCAATTCTGTTTGGCCAGCAATAAAACGAAGAAAAAAAAAATGTAAAAACAAAAAAAAACAAGGAACGAAAAGAAAAATATTTCCTCCGGTTACCGAGAGAGTCTCCAGAGGGTTCGCAGTGTTTTTCCATCGTGGACCGTATGTGTGGGTGATATAGTATTTGTCGAAAAGAATGGGCCAATAGATATAAAAGTACGGACTTTATACTCTGTATAGATCGAGAATCGTTCGCGTGGAGTTCTCGCGAGATTCTCGCACGTGCTCGCACGCCAAAGAATACTCGAGTAACTCTTTTCGTGTTTTTTTTTATACACGCCACGATATACCATATATATAATCCTGTGATACCTAAGCACCGGCAGACAGTCGTACCGATACCACATCGCGCACACTCCATCCACAAAATAACTCGAAATGTTCGTCGCTAGAGAGAAAAAAAAAAGTAGCGACAAAACCGTGTATACATTTTTTTTTCTTTTTTATTCTTTTATCACCGACACCTGGGGGTAAGAGAGACGTGCCTGGCATATTCTCAATGAGTTCTTTTCTGCCAGTGAGCGTCAATATACCCTGTCCTTTCTCTCACATCCAAGCCAAAGTCATCGACAGTCTCATCCTCTTCTCAGTCCTCTTACTTCCACCGCCATACACTTGTTCTTCCTTCGTTTATATATATATTTTTTTTACTGTTTTTTCCTTGTCATTGTTTTTTTTCTTCATCCTCTTGTGCGAACGAAAGTTTCCATGGCATCAATACCAAACCGAATATCCGCAGGCTGCATCCTGTATAGTACACTTTTCACTGCTTTTCTGTTTATCCACCGCACGGGCCGTCGGATATTGCGGAGGGTTCGAGCGAAAGCGCGGGAAAAAACTCTGCTATGCATGCGCCAGCGCCCTCTCGCGCCTCCTATTTGTACAACGGGAGAAAAACAAAGCTTCGAGGCGCATGCACGACCGGGATCTCCCGTTCTCGATCTCTACCCGCGCGACACGACCTTCGACTTTATTTTTCGTATTCGAATAAAGTCTTCCGTTACTGTGTACAGATGTTACGTCGTATATTGACCAATAAATTCGTTCCTTATGCGCAATTTTTTCTTTAACTACCATCCAACAATTTCGTCAACGATTGATTTGTTTATTTGAATTGTGATTATTAAAAAAAAATTATGACCTCACGCAAGAGGGGCTACGATTTTTTGACAACGCAAATTATTTTTCTCTGAACGACAAAAAAAAAATTCTAGATCAAGTCCACGCTGTCTTTTAGCACGATAAATGGAGAAAATCGAGTGACATTCAATTGTATGAAAGTAGGTTGATACGGAATGTCCCATGTAACGAAGAAACAGTGTGCACAAAGTGCCAGAAGCAGAAACCATTTGTTGCCCCAGGAACGTAGAACGGAAAAAAAAGGCATCACCTTTTTGTTTCGTACCGGTATATACTCTCCATCCCCGTCGAGCTACTTCTTTTACCTTCTTACATTTCCCCATCCCGTTCCATTTCTCGTCGATTTTCTCAGTTTTCCCCGTCGTACCTGCGTCGGGAGTCTATTTCCGCGAGCGAACCTACACCGTACAACACGTTTCTATTCCGAGACGGCGTTACCCGCGCCACATCGACAAACTGTATAATAAAAATAATAATAATAGGATGACACGTCGATTTATAAAATAAGAGGGGGGTTGTTGCTTTTTTTTTCAGACAAGACAACTCTACTGTTCCCGAGAGAGATCTTTCCGGACGATATTTTTCTTTGTTTTTTTTTTCTCCTCTTCCCTGCAGTGTACGAAAGTGTTGTATATAGACACGGAAATATGGTTAGTTCGTTTTGTCAAGTGCCAGAACGTTCTCGTTTTGTCAAGTGCGAGAACATCACCGTTTCGTTATTTATATCGCGCGTTACATCGGGGAGAGACTCTTTTGCCCGAGATCGTGAGTGCACCGAGCATGAAACTAAGACGATGGTGGTATCCGTACACCCAGATGGTTATCCCGTCGCGTTGAGGAGGAGCGAGAAATTGTTTTTTTTTTCACAAATGAATTTTTTTTCATTCTTTCAACGTGTAATTAATCGAATATCATCGAGTGCAAAATAATTTGACCATAAAATATGTTTTTTTTTTCTTTTTAAATTTCGAATAACTGAAAATAATTATTGTTTTGTTAATTGAGAACTGATCTCCTTAATGACTTGGCGTTACACGATTTTATGAAGAAAAAAAATCATAATATTTGAATTCGATTAAAAAATAATGGACATTACAGAAATATCGTTGGAAAATCATCGATTAAACGTAATTGATTGTCAAAAAAATCGATTTTTTTTACAGATTTTGAGTTTTTTATACTTTTAAGAATTTTTCAAAAAACAAACTATTCAGAAAATTCCAATCCGTTACAAAGTTAAAGCAATAAATGTGACCGGACTTCGGGTTCACGTTGTACCTACCAGAAACTTTAAACGTGTGTTTCTCGAAACTATGTTCTTTAGACAGTGTCAGCACGATAACTCAGGCAATTTTTAATATTTTTAATCTTTTTTGTTATTAATAAAAAATTAGTGTTTAATAATTTATAAAAAAATTAAAGAAACCTCTCGTCAGACTATAGAGAAAATAATTATCAAGTCTTGAAAATTGTCCAACTGTCCAATTGGCAAAAAAAAAAATTAGTGTTCTCTCGTCAGACTATAGAGAAAATAATTATCAAGTCTTGAAAATTGTCCAACTGTCCAATTGTCCAAAAAAAAAGTTAGTGTTAAAAAAAAAATTTGTTATAAAAAATAGTCCAACCAAAAAATTAAAGAAACCTCTCGTCAGACTATAGAGAAAATAATTATCAAGACTTGATAATTATTCTCTCTATAGTCTGACGAGAGGTTTCTTTAATTTTTTGCTGGACAATTTTTTATAAACTAATTTTATTTATTTTTTCATTGCACACGAAAGTTTAAAATACTGTAATTTCCTCATTTATGAAAAAAAAAAAATCCCTCCGTCAGACTATTACTACTACATTATTTTACTAGATGCTTTTTTATTTTTGCAGATTGGCTAATTTTTCGTGAAGTTATGATGTCGACAAAGGAGGCGCCATGATATTCATCAGTAGCCCATTTATACCCGTAAAAAATAATGTTAATATTTGAAAAAAAAATGTTCTAATTTTTTTTCTTATGGTTGAAAAGTTAATGAAAAATGTGAAATCAACAATTTAATTTTTCTTCACCATACAACCTTTGCAATAATTTTTCAAATTTACTCGGTTTTCAGGGCGCGCAGTGGTACGTGAGTGCTTAATCGCACATAATATACCGCACAAGAGTGAGAATAGCTTGAAATATATTGAAATTACGACAAGACCGTACAGAGCATTATGTATTTTATCATTTTCCATTTTTCCCTACTCTTCGCCCAACCTCGCATATCGATGAATCTTTCTCTTTTTTATCTGCTACCCTCAGCGCGACGAGTAGTAATGGCGCGATATTGCATTCGCGAGGGCCTTTTTCTCTTTTTCCCTTCGTCCCCCATTCGAGATATCGCTAACGTGATTATTTCCCGAGGAAAAATAAATAAAACGCGAGCTTTCTCTCTGCCCGATTTTTTTTTTACGATAGTAAAAACCCTTTCGAGTGTCATAAATATATATACATACTCGTGTATCTGTGTACATGCGTTAGCGACGAGAGGGTCGTCGGGTCCATGCTCATACATACGAGATACGCCCATTAGACTTTAAGCCATATGTTTGTTTCTTTATTCGAGAATCCCCCGGATCAGGGGAGAACGCGAGAGAAGTAAAAGGACTGTCGACGGCACACGCGATCTCCGGCGCAACAAACGACCTTGGGGTGCGTAACCAAGCTTTATACCGTATATATGGGGCATTCAGTGGCAAGCTAGCGGCTCGCAAAATTAAACGCCAACGAGATAGAAGCCGCGCAATAAAATTAAACGAGATTTTCTATATTCTTATCTAATAAAAAATCACGAAA
Organism: Oxytorus armatus; assembly: GCA_958009045.1. NCBI lineage: Eukaryota > Metazoa > Arthropoda > Insecta > Hymenoptera > Ichneumonidae > Oxytorus > Oxytorus armatus. Next base: position 42,943,099 of record OY253744.1, read on the forward strand.
ATTACGAGCGTAATTGAAATTATTCTCGGCACTGTTCTTGAACCAACTATCATTGGACTTTGAGGTGGGAGCAACGGAGAACATAGCGGTTGACATTGAACATGAAAGTTTCACGGTTTGCGATGAAATGCCCCGTACGTAAGAATTATAACGTATTCTTTGCCGTACCCCGAGAAAAGAGGAATTGTGTGTATGCCGAAACGTTTGCGTAGCTCGTGCGAGGCTTGCGCATAAACCGGCAATAAAATGCAAATAAGAGTCGAGCACAAGCGCAAGAGAGAATGAAAGAGGATTCTGATGCTCACAGGATAAAGCAGGGAGAAAGAGAGAGACGATTGCTCCAAGCTTATGGCAATCATCGGGCTTTTACGAGATGCATCGCGTCCTCGTAGTTGCTGTCCTTTCCACGGTAATCTCGTTGCTCTTCGTTCTTTACTTCTTTCCATTCCAAACACGATATTGGCGAAGAGCCGCGAGGAAAAAGCGCGCCCCCTCGCGAACTGTTTCGCGCAGTGGGCGCCTCTCGTCGACCGATCCAAATGCGCAAAAGCTTGGTGAAATTTTTACGAATTATAAGTCGCCGGCAGCGCCCGTTCGCATTTTCCGCCCCCTGCCCCTCCGCCTTCCGCTTCCGTAAATATAAATATATAGACATAATTTTCTCGTTTCTCTTACCTCTTTCTGCATCTTATTTTCGTTTGCGACGCTCGCCTCCGCATAGCTGAATATACTTTTGTGATATATATAAAGAAAAGTTTTTTACAAAGCACGGCAAAAGTAAGCGAATCTTCGTTCGTTCTTTTCTCTCTCTCTCTCACTCTCGGTCTTTGTCTTCGGTGGAAACTGTTCCGCCAGTTCGGGGTAGATAGAAATGAAGGGGATAGTGTACGCGAGATTGTTACACGTTGAAATATTTACGTCAGTGTATATAATCCTCTCGGTGGATTGTTCCACTTTCCTACGGTATATTACGTATCTAAGGGAGTGGGCAGTAAATTCAATCCGATGAAATCCGCACCAGAGGGGCGTTGAGGGGAGGGAGAAAACTTTCTGTAGAAGCGGATCGAGCAGGAGATACATCGCTGAATTGAGATATAACGACTTGCTAAAAGTCAATAGGGCGGATTTCCAATGATTTCACGTGTTAAAGAACATTTCACGCGCCCTTATCGATACTGGGTCTAATCGTGGTATACGTGGGAAGGATCAGCTTTCCATTAATAGTACAAATCCCATCCACTCTCTCGTGAAACGAATCACAATATCAATTGATGTTATCAGAATTATAGAAACTTCGGAAAATACAGTGGAGCAAAGACAATTTGATATTGATATTGGCAATTGTTAAATTGCACATCTAACGAATTTCGTTCAATGAAGATTGAGTTTTTCGTCAATAATTGTTTTTTTTTATTCAAAATCAATGTTAAGGATTTGGGCCACTCTAGAGGCCGAAAAAATAGGCTATTTTGGGGATTTTTTTTCGGGAAAACTACAAAATAAATCGAGATTACGAAATGGGGTGTTTATCATACGTATCAGTGATTATGTACAATAATTTTTTTGACACGATTAATTTTTAAATGGCGGCTGTGCAGCGTTTTTGCGACAGTGCGTTTTTCATGCTGGCCAGAAACATAACTCGGACAATTTTCAACCGATTCACTTGAAATTTTGAATATATCTTTAACAATACATTGTCTATGGAAGTACGTAGGATTTTTTCGATATATTGATTTTTGGACAAATGGCGCACGGCTAAAGTGAACAGTGAAAAATTTGCTTTAAAAAATCGTCAGACAATTGTTAATAACGAATGAACTATGCAATATAAAAAAAAAACCTACGCACTCCCATAGACAATGTATTTTTGAAGATACATTCAAAATTTCAAGTGAATCGGTTGAAAATTGTCTGTGTCATGTTTCCGGCCAACTTGAAAAATGCACTGGCGCAAAAACGCTGCACAGCCGCCATTTTTAAATTAATCGCTTCGAAAAAATTATTGTATATAGTCACTGATATGTATGATAAACATCCTATTTTGTTATCTCAATTTATTTTGTAGTTTTTCTGGAAAAAAAAAAAAAAAAAAAACCCAAAGAAGACTATTTTTTCGGCCTCTAGAGTGGCCTGATTTCTTGAGGGGGGAATAGGGTTAGGGCAGCGTTTTCTCAATGATTTTTATGAATTTTTTTATAGTATAAAAAATAAATATAATTTATTGAAACTTTGAGAATATTTTATACATATATTTAATTATATACTATAAAATTTTTGAAGAATTTCCTTGAAAAACACCGACGATATTAGCGACCCCATATCGCAGGTCACAATCAGACTCAGCATTTTGCGTACATTCTGGAAGCCGCAATTTTCATCTGAAATCAAACGAGGTTGGAATTTACTTTTATTATATCTCTCTCTTCTACATGAACCTAAATGCTATTGAAAAAATTGAAAATTGAATTTTTTACAGGGGTCAAAACAAAAGAGCATGATATTTTGCCATTTTTTACAACTTTGGTTGCAAAAAAAAATTATTTTCAATAATGATGATATTCCGATTTCAGGTTCATATAGAGCGCAATACTATGAAGAAAGTAACTGCCAATTTTCAAAACGATTGGTTGAAAACTTTTCAAACTAGCGTGTACGCAAGTTAAAAAAAAAGTCGTTTTCGGAAAAACGCGTTTGAAAAAATAGGAAAATGCTGAGTTTGACTGCGACCTGCAATATGGGGTCGCTAATATCTGCGGTTTTTTTCAAGAAAATTCTTCAAAAATTTTATAGTACATACTTAAATATATGTATAAAATATTATCAAAGTTTCAATAAATTATATTCATTTTTTATACTATAAAAAAATTCATGAAAATCATTGAGAAAACGCTGTCCTAACCCTATTTCCGCTCTCAATGGATTATAACAATTTTGCGAACATATTTTTCAATAGTTTTACTAATAATTTATGAAATAAAAAAAAATCGATTTTTTGAACTGTCTAACCCTATTTCCCTCCTTAAACATTGCAAAATTTGCGAGAAATATACGCGCGAAGCGTTCTAAATAAAGCCTCATCTCGGCGGAATTCAAGTGCTCGAGACATTGTTACATAGAAAAAGCTTTGTAAACGAGGAAAGCATAGAAAGACTTTTGCTCAAAAAGTGAAATATAAAAAATGACAATAATAATGATCAACAATGTGTCTTAATTTCGAGGCTTTTTACATTATCGTCGTTCTCGTAATCCGCCTCGGGAGGGAACGAGAGAGAGAGAGCGAAAAATAAGAAACACGGTATCACCAAAGTAGCTCGTCGTTATTAAAAGGCGTACACGAATATAAAAGAGACGAGCGAAAGAAGGGGGTTGGAAAATTATAGCCGAGGTAAATCTCCCTCGGACTACATTATAAATATACGAATATACATATATATTATGTATGGAAGAGGATAAAAGCAGAAGGAAAGTGCTCTTTGGAGTCACGAATCACGAGACTGCTATATATACCATGAATCATTAACTTTTAATTGTGAGCTCGTATCTTCCGATAATGAGTCCGGTAGCTTTTTCTCTTTTTTTTTTTTTTCATCCTCAATCTCGACGGATCCCACTCGTGGAGATTGAGGAAGAATCTGTGAAATTTATACCCACCCCGACACGCTAGAACGAGAATACAACAATGAGAGGGAAAAGAGCGAGGGGAAAGTGCAAGGGAAACGACTCGATGTACAGTGCGCCCATTCCCAACCTCCCGCGCCCAAGCTCTTTTACTAATATCGAGCTTCTTGCACCCTTGATAAACCGTGAACTTTGGGATGCTGGATTTTCTCTGTCGCGTCTCGCATGAACGCGTAAATGAACGCGGCTATGGAGAAAGCACTCTCGGGCTGTTTTGTCGCCTTCCAACACCCACCCCTCGGTACAGGCTTCTCGTTCGCGCGAACCGAGAGAACACGAGGCAAAAGACTCTCGCGGGCTTTTGATTCGTATTATAAGATCGTAAGAGAGAAACCGAGGGGAGTCGCGAGCAAATCTCGCATTATTACCGAGAGCTAACATTAGCTATAATCTTCTGAAATGGTTTTTTTTTCTTCTTTTCACTTTGTAGCTTAAGTAAAAAAGAAAAAAAGTACGAAATAACGAGAGATTGAACAAAATAATCGTAATAATACACATTTGTATAAAATGAATTATTTGATTTTCATAGAATTTCGAGAAAAAGTCTGTTTAAAGCCAGTAACGCTTTTGAAACAAAATAAATTACGAATAAGATTACCGCGTTAAGTAGCAATTAGTTGATATTTGAAAAAATAGCATTTTCTTTTGATTAATAAACGTTTCTCGTTACGAATTTTAATCATAAAATGTTCACCGTCAAATGAATTTCGCAATTTTACGAGATAATTTGCGCCGCCTCGGAAAATCATTAAAAAACGTATATGCACTCGTTATAATTCACCCTTTGTTTTTTTTTTGTGCTATTTCTCGTTCGAACATTAGTACCGAGGAGAGCTTTCGGGAATTAATATCTTCCACATTCGCCAAAACTACCGTCACGCGTTATAATATAACGATCGGTGACAAAGAAAAGGGCGTAACCCCGTCGATACAACAGCGGAATATAATGTGTGGTTGCGATCTTTTTTGCAGCTATAGGCGTTTAGATGTATAGGTTCGGGCTATAACGTTTCGTTAGGTTTCACAGACGTTGTGGTCGGGAATGAATGCACAGTGATTTCTGTTCCCGTAACGTACTAAACGTCTCAACGAGGGTTGCAAGCGACGACGGGGGTGTGGAGCGAGAGAGGGGCGGAAGCTTGAAAGTTGTCGCTCGGAAACGATAACGAGTCAGCGAGCGATTGGCACATACGAGGTCTGTTCAAAAAGTATCGCGAATTTTTAATTTCCGCAGGCTACGTATATTCAATTTTCGATTTTTGTGTGGCGTTAGGTTGGTACTCGTGTCCCTCACTTATGCCGAAAAAATCGGCCATTTTGAATGTTTAGTTAATTGTTGACAACCGTTTTGGTTAGACGTGTTTTGGCTTGTCTTCGATTTTTGCCTATTCCAAAAAAGCTTTGGTTTCCACGTCATAACCATAAACCCATGATTCGTCACCAATTACGACCCTCTGGAGGAAATTTGGTTCGTCACGGACCGAGTCCAACAGCTCCTCAGCAATGTTAACGCGACCCTGTTTTTCTTCGAAATTGAGCAATTTTGGGACGAATTTCGCGGCGACTCGTGTCATGCCCAAATCATTGGTAAAAATTGAATAGCACGAGCCAATCGTTATGTTTAGTTCCTCGGCAACTTCTCTAACGGTGATTCGACGATTGGCCAATATTATTTTTCCTTCGCTTCGTCAATGTTTTCGTCCGTTGCTGATGTGCTCGGGCGTCCGGAACGCATTTCGTTGTTCGCATCTTCTCGGCCCTCTGAGAACATTTTGTACCACCGATAAACGTTGCTTTGGTCCAAGGTAGCTTCACCATATGGCACAGTCAACATTCGAAATGCGTCCGCGCACTTAATTTTGTTTTTCACACAAAATTTCATACAGATTCTTTGATCCATTTTTTGGAACAGGCAAAAATCGAAGACAAGCCAAAAACACGTCTAACCAAAACTGATTATTTCAGCATAAGTGTGGGACACGAGTACCAACCTAACGCCACAAAAAAAATCGAAAATTCAAAATTCGCGATACTTTTTGAACAGACCTCGTATACGCCGTATATTGGGCATTCCCTCCGTCGAATAAATAATGTTTTCTTTCCCACCCCCCGGAATCTTTCAGAAGTTTATCGCAATTAGCCAGTTTGTTTTTTGTACTACTTGAAACTTCTTGCGGCGATATTAAAAAAATATTTTTATTCATCCCCTACCTGTGCGTCGCGGTTCCACCCGCTCTAAATTTCAATTATATATCTGTTTCATACGCATCATGAGCACAATAACCAAATTGCATCTCATTAACTATAAATACCATCCGGAAATTATGTGGAAAAATAAAAGGACCAATCACTAAAAAATAAACCGACTCCGCTGCCGCCACCTTAAGGTCGTAGCATGAAGTTATGTGGCCTTGAGCCTTCCCGAATAAACGGGGTATCTAATGGAAAAAGAATTTTTCAAATCGGATTAATATATCCTGAGATTAGCGCGTTCAAACAAACATACAAACTCAACTTCACTTCAGCTTTATTATAGTATTAAGATAAAGCGTTCAATTTTTCCGGAATTGGATAACCCGCAATATTTTCCACCGAACCCACAAGAATTTCACGAATTTTCGAACAATTTGTTACTCAAGAATATCTTCATTTATTTATAGAAGCCGAAAAACCCCGTTAAATCATGAATTACGAATTTGACGTGAAATCACCCTTATCTATATGTATCGCGTATGCATATAAGCGAGATCTTGTAGGAAGTTCCCCAAAATCCTCGTACAAATGTATACCTATGCGAGACGTAGTCAACGTGGGATAAGGACGAACAATCCGGACATCCGCAAGAGCAAAATTTCCGGCAATCTATAGCCACGTTATAGCCTATAATGCGTCCACATATATACACGATATATGCGGAACTACGATGCCTGCGGGGCTATATTCGCGGTCGTGCGATACAATATCTATCAACATAACGGCGATTCCCGGTCAAATCGACAGAACTCCGCTCCTAAAATAATTTAATGACGAAAAAAAAAATAGAGAACGTAAATGGCAGACGTTATTCGAGTAAAAAAATCATTAATAATCATTTTTTTTTACTACCCCAACGCGATGATTATTTTTAATAAAGAAAAATATTAATAATTTTCATTGCCCAAACGTTTGGTTTATGACTCTTCAGCTAAATGATTCCTATTGATGATGAAAAGTAGTTTAATAAATAAAACTTAAATTTTGTTAGAACAATTATCGTGTCAGAAAGTTATAGCGATTTTTCACAAACTCATATCCTTGATTATTTTTCAATCTGTCGGAAAATCATTTTGTTCAATGTAAAATAGCAAAAATATCGTGAGAACGATAAATTAAAATAACCATGGCCCTTCTGAAAATTCTTTCAAACTCCTCGGGTCACGGGATCGCCGAAATGATGATTTCTCGTGCAAAAACGTACCGTGCAAATGTCAGAAACAAAAACTATTTAACGTTTAAGATTGATTTTACAGTGTCGTTGATGGTAACGATCTAACCGATTTACGAGAGAAAAAAAAATCGGAAAATTGGTACAAAGTACTTAACGTTGGCCGACAACGCACCGAAGTGAAAAAAAAAAACAAATTATAAATGTCAAGGCCGTAGTCTGGTCTAGAGCGAGATTTTTGACGTCATTTCTAATGTGCAATAACGATTAAACCGTTAAAGTTGCCTTGATGAAAATTTACACGTGCATTTATTGATCCTTAGAGAATACTTGTACGTTAAAAAAAAAAATTATTTTAAATATTTTCATGTAGTTTTTTGCCTTGTTGCAACATGGTGCGCCGAAATCGGCGCCCACTCTGAACGATGTTGTATGCATCTGAAAAAAAAAAAATATATATATTCTCAATCTGTATGAGTATTCTGAGCACTGGTAGCAGAATTGGTACTTAAAAAATTTTTTATTGAGTCGAACAATAATTTTGCCGACATTTTATAGCTCGTCGAATACCCGAAAATGTATGAAATATCATTAATGAAAGTTCAACAGGCCGCCATTTTGTCAGAAAACTTTTTAAGTACCTATTCTGCTACCAGTGCTCAGAATACTCATACAGATTGAGAATATATATACATTTTTTTTTTCAGATTCATACAACATCGTCCAGAGTGGGCGCCGATTTCGACGCACCATTTTTCAACAAGGCAAAAAACTACATGAAAATATTTAAAATAATTTTTTTTTTTAACGTACAAGTATTCTCTAAGGATCAATAAATGCACGTGTAAATTTTCATCAAGGCAACTTTAACGGTTTAATCGTTATTGCACATTAGAAATGACGTCAAAAATCTCGCTCTAGACCAGACTACGGCCTTAAGGTCTATCGATTTTATACTGGAATGTACCGTATACGTATATCGATTGGTAAAAAGTAATAAAGGCGTAACTAACGAGTTTAACAAGTGAAGTAACGATGATTGAGCCTTTTGGCTTCTTAGCAGTCGATATTTACGTAGACATTAACGAAGGTTGGCAGGTATTACAGTGGTACAAGTCAGTATGTGCTCCGGCGACATTGACGACTGACGACAGCGCGCGTACATATAAACTCACTCTCCAGTTTCCCCGGGTCTCTCGTCTCTATATGCTACGGGGTTTGGAAAACCCAGGCATCGCTGTCTCATCATAGAATCCCTTTGGTGTCAGTGCCCCGAGCTGTACATTCTGTATACATAAAGTATCCACAAAGTACGTCGAACACGGGGCATACACGAAACGAGCAGTTTCCGGTAGAATTTACCAAGGGAATATTACACGATTGCTCCGAATACATTCGTCAATAATTCTCGTGATATTACACAACGACGTTGAAGAAATTTAAATCGACTTTGACATCGAGATATCCAAGTCAATGTTGCAGAAAATATTGTTAGGCAAAAGACCGGACACAAAGAGAGAAAGGATGAAAATATCATTTTTTCTCCTATTTTACTTTAATTTGATATTGACAATAATATCATTTCCTTCCGATATTCCTAAATGAGAAATGATAAACAGAAAATAAATATGTGAAATATATACTACGGATATCTATTATTATTATAATTATTACTGCATGATGTATTAAAATTTTTTTTTGCTTTAATTTTTCTTCCTGAATAACAAATTTTGGATTCTTTTATTTTGTCTTCTTTCTTTCGATCATTTCATTATTTTATATATTGTACATCGCGAAATTATCTTGATATTACGATAATTTATTTTTCGACGAACCTTTGAACCGCGCCATATGCTATATAGAGGCCGATTTAAAGGAATTTTCTTGAACTGATGTAAAATGTACTCAAACGTTACCAATCTCGTTTTTCTTTTCCCTGTACGATATAAAAATCGATTCAAAATGGCCCGTGGCAGCTTCACGGTAAAACCTTTCGTGATTTTGAAAGAGAGAGAGAGAGAGAGAGAGAAAAACAAGAAATTTCCATAAAATATTCTCATACGTTGCGAAAGCCGGGTGAGCTTTTAGCGCACGTATAACCGTCAGTCAGAGAGGGTGGAGAACAATTTCCTACCCTTTGGCGGGTTGATGGAAAGAAGAAAAAAAATAACTCAGTCCCCTTTGAAGTTAAATTTTACTTCAAACGCGGCACTTTATTTCTTCTTTTTTTTTCTCTCTTCCTCAAGGGCTACGCCGATCGATTTTGTCAAAGACCGGATGTTCGATCTGCGCTCGTTCGGACACGTCCGAGGCGTGATATGGAGGCGAGAGAGGAATTTTGCACGCGGTACTTTGAACGAACGAAAATTGCCAAGCATGAGAAAAATAGAGAGAGGAGAGAATCAACGTCTGATCGAGTCTCTTGTCGATTATCCTTTCGCTCGATTGGGTTTCACGTGAGAATTCAAACGTCACGGCCATTCGCACAATCCTATCACTCCTCTCCGACCGCTGTCTTTCTCTTTCTCTCTCTCTCTCTCTCTCTCTCTGTCTCTCCCCTCCTCACGAAAGGACGCATTGTCAAAAGGCACGAGAGCAGTTGCAATTGTAGCAAAAGTGTGTTTAAGGGACAACGCCGACGGGATCCTATCGAGAGGATCCAACGGAACTTCTCTGGCAGCCTCTCGCCCGAGACTCTATTGTTTCTACCGCAGGATATATCGCGTGTATGGGACGGGGGCGAGGAAAAGGGAGGGCTCTCGGGACAAAACGCGATAGTTTACTTCGCACAATCTCACAGAGGGAGACGATTGCTCCTAAAATAGGCAGGAAGACAAAGAGACAGAGAGCAAGACTCATTTATTCAGTTCTGAGTATTATCTTATAGAGCGAGTATATACAGTTTAATAACCACGTAAATTGCCGAAAAGAAGAAAAAAAAAAGAAAACTGACCTAAAGGAGTAATATCTCAAAGTAAATGAAATAATATAACAGCAATGAGCCAGAGAGAAATGAAAAAATTTGGAAATTCTTCAAAAAATTATGGCGAGTTACGGAATATCAGAACAATTATATGAAATTTATAATCAAGTACGCGAAGGCAAATATATATAGAACAAGTACGCGAAGGCGAAAATTGGCAAATATATTTTTTTGATACTTCAAAAATCATTGCTTATCTCCAAGTAACTCATAACGATCGTTAAATGATGCAAAATTAGGGAAAATTCTTATTAGAAAAAATTAAATAAAGGTTAACAATAAAAAATGAAAATAACAAAATATAAAAATTGATCAACCATCGCAATGTATCAGAATGTTGAAATAAAAAAATTAATTCAAACAATAAACATTTAAAAAGCTGGATTGGGACGTACGTAGATATTGGTGTTCGCGATTTTTCGAGAGTTCTGGACGCGATTGGACGCAACAATGAGCCAGCGAGAATAGAAAAAAATTTGGAAATTCTTCAAAAAATTATGGCGAGTTACGGAATATCAGAACAATTAATTGAAATTTATAATCAAGTACGCGAAATAACAACTTAAAAGCGTTACTAACGACGAAGGTAAATGAGGAAGAACAAAAATTGTCAAATAAATTTTTTTGATACTTCAAAAATCATTGCTTATCTCCAAGTAACTCATAACGATCGTTAAATGATGCAAAATTAGGGAAAATTCTTATTAGAAAAAATTAAATAAAGGTTAACAATAAAAAATGAAAATAAAAAAATATAAAAATTGATCAACCATTGCAATGTATCAGAATGTTGAAATAAAAAAATTGATTCAAACAATAAACATTTAAAAAGCTGGATTGGGACGTACGTAGATATTGGTGCTCGCGATTTTTCGAGAGTTCTGGACGCGATTGGACGCAACAATGAGCCAGCGAGAAAAGAAAAAAATGTGGAAATTCTTCAAAAAATTATGGCGAGCTACGGAATATCAGAACAATTAATTGAAATTTGTAATCAAGTACGCGAAGTAACAACTTAAAATTGTTACTAACGACGAAGGTAAATGAGGAAGAACAAAAATTGTCAAATAAATTTTTTTGATACTTCAAGAATCATTGCTTCTCTCCAAGGAACTCATAACGATCGTTAAATGATGCAAAATTAGGGAAAATTCTTATTAGAAAAAATTAAATAAAGGTTAACAATAAAAAATGAAAATAACAGAATATAAACATTGATCAATCATAGGGATGTATCAAAATGTTAAAATAAAAAAATTTATTCAAACACCAAACATTTAAAGAGCTGGATTTGGACGTTCGTAGATATTGGTGCTCACGATTTTTCGAGAGTTCCGGACGGGATTCAACGTCATGTACTCGAAATCGGATTGTACGAAGAGTCTACCCGGAGTTAAGAGGAGGCTATATGTATCCGTGTGTAAGTATACACGAGTGGAGATGCAAGAAAGCACAGAGGTTCGGGAGAAAAATGTGATATGTGAAAGACGCGCGCCGGAAGAGTAAAGAGGAGGAAGGGTTGTGCACTCTAGGTTTGAGGATCGCGTGTTGTGACAGAGAGACACGACGACGAGTGACGGTGAAACGTATCTTAGACAAAAATGACATAGCTCCCCGTAGCAAGAGGCTATGCGACCCCCTCGCTTCCATTACGTTATACGTTTCGCCGAAGAGAGAAGAGAAAAAAAAAGGTATATAGGAGAGAGTTTCGGAGGATATGAAGATCCGGAAAGGTAAAAGACTTGTTGGAAAGCGGGAGCAACCTTCTCCGCACTTTTCGTTAGCCTCGAGGAAGTACCAAAGACACTTTAACCTTATGGTATTCATGATGCCAAGGACATGCAGTATATTTGAGTGTTACCTCACCAGACACTTTCTACATTTGTGTTTAGGTACAATTTCGAGACTCAAAAGCGCAATGGGGAAGCTTTTTCATTCTCGTGAATCCCCCAATTCCACATTTTTTTTTCCCTTTGTACGAGGATCGGTATAATATCGTTGAGTGAATGAAAATTCTCGAGAGTGAATTTTCAGATGGAATCCGACTTTTTTTTATAATTTAAATATGATTATTTTGATCGTGTTGCGGGGTGCGTACAGGGAAATACGAGAGATTTCGGTGTAGCGGTTCACTGGATCGGACATTTTATTTTAAGGGCTCGCATACCCTTGAAATTTTCAAAAATTCGTTTTTTTCACAGTTTTTTTATTCTATATACTTTTGAGAATTAAAACAAAACTTTTAAGATAATTCCACTCCGCTACAAAGTTGTGGTAATAAATGTGACCGGACATCGGATTGGGACGGCTACCTGGCTAACTTTAAACGCGTTTTTCTCGAAACTACGTTTCCAGACAGTGGCAGCACGATAACTCAGTCAATTTTTAATATTTTATATATTTTTTTTGTTTTAAATCTTGATAATTGGTTTCTCCATAGTCTGACGAGAGGTTTTTTTAATTTTTTCGTTGGACAATTTTTTATAAATTATTAAACACAAATTTTTTTAATTTAATTGCATACTAAAGTTTAAATCACGATAATTTCTTTATTTTTGGGAAAAAAAAAAAATCCCTCTGTCAGACCATTACTGCTACATTATTTTACTAGATTCTTTTTTATTTTTGCAGATTGGCTAATTTTTGGTGAAATTATGATGTCGACAATGAGGCTCCATGGTTTTCATCAGTAGTCCATTTATACCCGTGAAAAATAATGTTAATATTTGCAAAAAAAAATTTTTTAATTTTTTTTTCTATAGTTTAAAAGTTAATAAAAAATGTGAAGTCAACAGTTTATTCTATTTTTCACCATAAAACCTTTATAATAATTTTTCAAATTAACTCGGTTTTCAGCGCGCACATGGTTACGTAAGCCCTTAATTTAATCGGACATCAAGATTCCGCGGAGTCTCTTGATTCGTGCTTGAGGGTTAGTGCCCCATTTCGGCCATTTTGGTGCTCCACTTTCGCCCTCAATGGACTGAATTAAAATGTTTCAAATCAACTTAATGTTTTTAGCTAATGAAAAACTCGAAAAGTACGTTTTCTCCGTTCGTCCCGAGTTGCAGTGACATCCGCAGGACTCTCTCTTCTACCGCAAAACCAGAGACACGCGTAACCGTGCATGTTTCATCTTGAATTGAAAAGCAGCGCGAGAGAGAGAGCGAGGTAGAAAGAGAGAAATCCCTCGGTCAGGAAACTTTATTCTTTGATTACGCGATCACTCTCTCTCTTTGCGAGAACGTGAAAGACGAGACTGACGTATGGAAGGGCCCCTGTGATAAATCGATTTCAAAGTCCATTTCGGGAGTTGGGATTTACCTTTGAACCACGAATAACAGAGAGCGCGAGATAGTGTGCGAGAGAGAAAGGTAAGGTGTAACGGAGCTTGTGCAAACGAAAAGTCAATGGTATAACTAATCGTACAAATAGAATTTCTTCCTTTCTCCTTTCCCATCGTACAAATGTACACGATATATTCTCGGAGAATTTCATCTTATCGTTGAATTTAGTTACGAGGCGAGCCGGACGCGTTCATGCCGTCGTTAACGCTACTTTATTTCGCGCTCAAGATGTCGTTCAGATTCGCTCTTTCTCTTCTACGATTTCTCTCGTAGAAAATTTGCCTCCACTGACGCGCAACGAATGTCGGGCAGTACGCGAGTGTAAGGAGCGAAACGGCCATTCGGCGTACAGCCGTTGTAAAATGGCGCGTGTTACTCTCCGGTATGTCACCGCGTCAGCACGCGGAGAGAAGCGATGGAGCTTTAATGTACAGGACAATTTAAAACCGAGCATGTTCGTGCAAAATAATCTATGAAAATTTCGTGAAATCTACAAATTTCCGTCGATCCTCGCTAAATTAAATATCGAACGTGGATATTAAAAAAAAGAAATGATTTTCCAACGTTTCGGCACGTTGACTGAACGGGCATTGGCATTCAAAAATTCGAACGTTGTTCTCCACGAGAACAAAAGTTTTTCCACGAGGAAGATAAAATGTATTAACTTTGAATCACTCTGTATGATAAAAGACTCAGTTAGAGAGAAGGGGTGGGGAGTGATAAGAGCCTCAAGGAAGGGCAGGAGCTCGGCTCCTCGCATTACCGTAACGCGTTATATACCAGCCTCGTATTATTACGCCTGCATAGCTGTTATATTCCGCGGCGTTCCGGCGCTGTCTCCGGGACGAGGCGTGCGACTCCTTAGTCGTCGTCGTCTAGTTTGATTCATCGTTTCATGAGACTCGTCCTCGGGGTAGGAATCTCTAACGCCGCGACACAAAACGCCTTTACGAACATTCGCGCAAACACGAAGAAAAATAACGAAATTTCACGAGAGTCGTTCGACAAAAATCGTCACTGCGGGACGAAGAACATTCGTTGGATCGAATTTTCTTTGAATCTCAGGTTATATTGGTCGTTTTTTTTTTGCTTTTTTTTTTTCAAATATGTAACGAACGACAACTGAATTGTCAAGGAAAGTAGATTGTAAAATTATTTACAGTGCGCGTTTCAATATTTGAAAAATCATTATTTTCCTTCGTTGTATTTTAACGGCTCGCGTATCCCTGCGCGCGCTGAAAACCGAGTAACTTTGAAAAATTATTATAAGGGTTACATGGTGGATTAAAATCTAAATTGTTGATTTCACATTTTTTATTGATTTTTCAACTATAAGAAAAAAAATTCAAAAAATTTTCTCGCAAATATTGCATTATATTATATTTTCTCGCATAGTTTTTTAAGGGTATAAACGAAACTATGCTTTTAGACAGTGTCAGCACGATAATTCAGTCAATTTTAAATATTTTTTTACTTTTTTTTTTTATATCTTGATCATTATTTTCTCTATAGTCTGACGAGAGATTTTTTTTTAAGTTTTTGGTTGAACAATTTTCTATAAATTAGGAAACGCTAATTTTTTTTCAAATTGCCCACTAAAGTTTAAAATACTGTAATTTCTTTATTTTGAGAAGAAAAAAAAAATCCCTCCGTCAGACTATTACTGCTACATTATTTTACTAGATTCTTTTTTATTTTTGCAGATTGGATAATCCAATTATAGCCGTAAAAAATAATGTTAGTATTGAAAAAAGAAATTTTTAAATTATTTTTCCTATAGTTGAAAAGTTAATAAAAAAAATGTGAAATCAACAATATAATTTTTTTTGTCACCATATAACCTTTATAACAATATTTCAAATTTACTCGATTTTCATCGCGCGGAGGGTTATGTCAGCCCTTAAAAAATCGCTTCGAAATGTAATTACCGTAAAATATCTGAATAGACTTTTAGCCGTGATTTGACTTAATTATTTAAAGAAAAAATGCCTGAATAATTAGAGCCGTTAGTTCGCGTTAAAAAAAAAGAAATTGGCAAAAAGTAACTCGTTCGATCTTTTGCGGAATTTATTGCTAGTTGAAAAAAAAAAAAAAAAAAAAAACGAGAAGCAGCAAGATATATTTAGATTTATTTCTACGCAATGTTTCTCATCTCCTCTCTTTACCGCTAATCTGTTATCGACTACAGCCTCGGCCTCCGGGATCGCGGAAAAATTTTCATCCTTGCAGACTGCGTGTTCGTAATGACTTTTCGTCGTAATGTACCATCTATATATTATACACACACACACACACACACACACACAGGCACAAAGGCTTGGGAATAAATTGCAGTTCGCGTGCTCTCAAAATCCATGAAGTAAAAAAAAAAACGAACTTTTAATTAGATACACGCCGGTGCATGTGGAGCTAGGGTGGTGCAAGACGTGTAAAAGGAGCAGGCGGAATTTAACATGGCGGGAAAAAAAAAAAAAAAAAAACGGAAGGAAAAAAGAAAAACATTTCCGACCTCGGACTCACCGGATGGTGCTGGCAATTTGTTGCAACTTTTCGCACGCAATTCCGTCATGCATTCTCGTTGTAGGATTTTCGGTTTTTTCGAAACGGCCCTTAGAGGTAAAATAAAGTCCCCCGCGATGGTAAAAGCCCCCTTTTTTTCGTAATTTTTGAAACCCACTCCCGCTGTAATGTACCATCCCCCCCATCTACATACGCATCCACGGTATAATGGCAATTGGTGGAAAGGGTTTTTCGGAGTGCACAACCGCTCGAGGTGGACGGGAGAGTGCGATAGAAAATTTTCCACACACGCCAGAAATGAAATTTCATTACGTCACTCGGGCGAGCGTGGAGTACGAGCAAAAGTGACGGAGGAACGGCCCGGCCGATCGTTTTAATTTGGTGACGGCGAAATGAATTTCGCGGGATCGAGAGAAAAATCGCTGTACAGTCTCGTATCATATACGATTATACATCGTATCTATGTGTAAATATATGCATATAGATATACGAGGTCTGTTCAAAAAGTATCGGGAATTTTGAATTTCCGCGGGCTACGTATATTCGATTTTCGATTTTTTTTTCTGGCGTGTTAGGTTGGTACTCGTGTCCCTCACTTATGCTGAAAAAATCGGCGATTTTGAATGTTTAGTTAATTGTCGACAGCTGTTTTGGTTAGACGTGTTTTTGCTTGTCTTCGATTTTTGCCTATTCCAAAAAAAGGATCAAAGAATCTGTATGAAATTTTGTGTGAAAAACAAAATTAAGTGCGCGGACGCATTTCGAATGTTGACTGTGGCATATGGTGAAGCTACCTTGGACCAAAGCAACGTTTATCGGTGGTACAAAATGTGCTCAGAGGGCCGAGAAGATGCGAACAACGAAACGCGTTCCGGACGCCCGAGCGCATCAACAACAGACGAAAACATTGATGAAGCGAAGAAAATAATATTGGCCAATGGTCGAATCACCGTTAGAGAAGTTGCTGAGGAACTAAACATATCGATTGGCTCGTGCTATTCGATTTTCACCAATGATTCGGGCAAAAATTGCTCAATTTCGAAGAAAAACAGTGTCGCGTTAACGTTGCTAAGAAGCCGTTGGACTCGGTCCGCGACGACCCAAATTTGCTGCAGAGGGTCATAACTGGTGACGAATCATGGGTTTATGGTTATGACGTGGAAACCAAAGCTCAATCATTGCGATGGAAGCTGCTTTTTTGGAGTAGGCAAAAATCGAAGACAAGCCAAAATATGTCTAGCCAAAACAGCTGTCAACAATTAACTAAACATTAAAAAAAAAAAAAAAAAATCTTTTCTACAGTATTTATACTACCCCCAAGGCCAATCTTCAAAGAATTGTCACAGAATTATTTTTCAACAGCCATTGGTAGCAACTGTTTTTGATTAATTGTCCGGAGCTTGTAAATTTCATTCCGAGGCTTCATCTCCATACATGCTTTCGCCCCCCCCTAACCCCTTCACTCGCTCACTCTAACTCTCTCGCGTATAAATAACGTTGTGAAATAAATTCACTGGAACGAGCGAAAATATTCTATCACTCAAACGACGAATAGCTGTTTTGTACACGATGGTAGAGAGAGTATATTTTGAAGTATTTTCAACGCCCCCCCCCCGGTTCCACTATGAAAGAGTATAACCCATCCTCTGGACGTTTTCCATTCGAAACCATCGCGCGAAATTCCCCCGATAATATATTTTCGGCAATGCGACAGAAATATTTCGTTCGCGGGACGTAAAAGCACCGCCAGAAAATTCGCTAGCAAATATTTTTGCCCGTACCGTTGTCACGAAGTACATGAGTACATGTGAAATAATATTTCGACAAGCCATGGTAAATGATATCGCTCGCGTGTTACGATTTCATCTGTTTTTTTTTTTTGCACCACAAAACGCCAGAGAAACTAAACACGCGAGAGAAATTGCACGCGGGTGATGAAAAAAACGTAGTGGAGTGTGTTTTGTCATTATTGTAACGAGTGAACATAAAGAATATGTTTGTCGAACATTGAAGCGAGCGGTTATTATTTCATTAACTGTTAAATTTTCACGCTTGTTCGAGCGTAAGCGAGGAAACCGTATAGTCCGAGAAGAAGGAGATAAAGACTCCGTTTACTTTCACGACTTTTCACGTTTCCTTTACGACCACTGCGGGGCCTTTCGTAAATGTGAAAAATTATTCTTAACGAAAGTACAAACACCTTTCAATCCTTCGCGAAACGAACAATCTCATTATTCCATTAATCATTATTGTTTAATTGTACTTAATATTTTTTTAGCGAAATGACAAAAATTAATTCAACTCCGAAATGTATTTCGTGAATTTGTCGAAATTTTAAAAAGCAAATTATTATAATTTATTGGCATCGGGAATTATTTTGCCGGAAAAGAAAATTCTCGCGGAAAAATGTCCTGTAAAAAATTCCGATCTTTGTCTTTTCTAAGGGTACAATTTATTTTGTAGAAAAGAATAACCGTGAGCCCCGCGCGATAAATGCTAAGAGAGTGGGACTGTTGTTGGTTTTAGTGGTATTTTACGTGCCCCGAGTCGTTCGGTCCAACAAAAAATTTGTTGCTATTGTTTTTTCGTACTTTTTAAAAGTAGATAACGAGGGGTTTGGGGATGAAAATCGTGAAAAACCAAAAAATTCGAACGTTCGAAACCGCGAGAATCCAAAAAATCGTACGGTCGAAATAGGTAAAAGACAAAAAAGTCGAATGGTCGCGATTTTTTGGATCTACGACTTGGTTCGATTTTTCGGTGTTTCGCCTATCTCGATCCGCACGCACAACGAGCTTGGCCTACTGGAGAACGTCAGACCTTAAAAAATCGCAATCGAAACGTAATTTCCGTAAAATATCTGAATTCACTTTTAGCGCGTGGATTTGAATTAATTATTTAAAAAAAATGCCTGAACAATTAGAGCGGTTAGTTCGCGTTAAAAAAAAAAGAAATAGGCAAAAAGTACCTCGATCGAATCCAAAAAATCGTACGGTCCAAGTAGGTAAAAGACCAAAAAGTCGAATGGTCGCGCGATTTGTTTGGATCTACGACTTGGTTCGATTTTTTAATGTTTCGCCTATTTCGATCCCCGTCGATAACGAGTTTGGCCGATTGCAAAAACGCACGAAAGATCTTCCCTGAATAATCGTTAACAATAGATAATTGAAACTTGACGAAATGGAAAGTACGAATCGTCGGAAGAGGAGAAACAATGATCGATAAGTTCTTTAATCAAGAAAATAAATATTTATACAATGCAAACGAAGTTCCGCGAACATAATATTGCACTATCATCGAATATTATCTTTGTAACGTTGCGCTAGCGGCAAAACCCCACGTAAAAGTGTATAGAGGACGAGGAACGTGCGGATAGACTACCGATAGGAGGTGTAACACAATTCCATATATATATATATATATATATATATATATATATATATATATATATATAACGAAATGGGAGATACACAAGGGGTTGGTAAAAAGGGAACGGTGGGATAAAAGCGAAGGGAAATAAAATCGGCAAGACCGCGAGAGGTCTCTGCATTCGTGGAATTGCCAATTACGATTCGAGTTAACACGGGAGTGGGTGGTGCGGCCCTTGGTGGTCGCGCATCCACGAGGTTCGCTACTCGACGCTTTCAGCGTGTGTGCGGTTCATTCCAGGTCACGTACATCGCGGGGTAGGAGAAGGGGTAGGAGAGGCGAAGGTTTCCCATCATAATGCCTCGTGGTCCAACATTGGAAACAGAAGCAATGCTACACGCTATATACGTATAGCAGATGAAAAAAAAAAAAAAAAAAAGCATCGTCGTCATGTCTCGTTGCGGAAAAATCCTTTTTTTTGTTCCTCCCCCTTATCTTTCGTATTTCGCGTATTTCGCGTATGTATACATATATATACGTCGCTCATAGAACTCTCTTGTTCTCCCCGCGTTTTCTCTATCCATCTTTTCCGCATTTCTTTTCCTCGTTCTTTCTATTTCCTGGCGCGAACGCGGATTTCGCGTTCCAATGGAGCACAATATATCGAGGAGATTGAACGCGTGAGGATGATCGTGTGGCTTTTGCGAGACCCAATAAGTCTGAACGAAAATTTTGCGGAAATATATATATTATATTTGCTGGGCTATACTTCCGGATACTGGGACTTCGCGCGCGCCATCGTCCTGGAGAACCGATACGATTGTCTCCTTTTCTTCGTGCCTTGTGCACCGAAATCCTGGATTTGAATGGACTTATTACGTTCAGAGTCAATACATTATTATTTCCCTATCATTTTTTCCGAAGCTAACACGGCATTCAAAGTTTCAATCCTTTAAGATAGCAGTCTGGTAACTTAAGCCGATTTTCATGTCTTTTCTGGAGGGCGTTTTTTTTGTAGATTTTTTCTAAATAAAAATGAATCGTTTTGGATATTTAGGATGTTTTATTTACATATTAGAGATAAAAAAAAAAAAATTTTGTAAAAATTTAATAGTTTATTATCATTATTATTATTGATCGAAGTTGGCACCTCGAAGTTGGCGGCCCGGGTCCTAACTTTTTTTCTACCGAACCGATTGCTTTCAAATTTTAACAGGGTACTCTACACACTTATAGTTCTCGTCGGAACTACCAAGAAATTTGTTCACCCCTAACTTTTTATATTACAACCCCTTCTTTGCTAAAGTCCTTTCATTTTAGCAAAGAAGGGGTTGTAAAATAAAAAGTTAGGGGTGAAAAAATTTCTCGGTGGTTCCGACGAGAACTGAAAGTGTGTAGAGTAGCCTTTTAAAATTTGAAAGCAATCGGTTCGGTAGAAAAAAAAGTTAGGACCCGGGCTGCCAACTTCGAGGTGCCAACTTCGATCAATAATAATAATAATAATAATAATAAACTATTAAATTTTTTCAAACAAATTTTTTCTTGTATCCTTAATATGTAAATAAAAACATCCTAAATATCCAAAACGATTCATTTTTATTTTCCTACAAAAAAACGCCCTCCAAAAAAGACATGAAAATCGGCTTAAGTTACCAGACTACCTTGAGGGCACGCGTACCCCTGAAATTTTCAAAAAGCAATTTTTTTTTTACAGATTTTTTTTCTTTATACTTTTGAGAATTTTCCAATGAAAAAACTTAAGAAAATTCCACTCCGTTACAAAGTTAATGGCAATAAATGTGAGACCCGCTGTAAGTTCAGGTTGTACCTATGAGAAATTTCAAGCGCGTTTTCCTCGAAACCACGTTTTTAGACAGTGTCAGCGCGATAACTCAGTCAATGTTTCATATTTTTTTTAACTTGTTTTTTTTTAAATCTCGAAAATTATTTTCTCTAAAGTCTGACGAGAGGCTTTTTCGAATTTTTTGATTGAACAATTTTTCATAAATTATTAAACTCTCATTGTTTTTTTAAATTGCATACTAAAATTTGAAATACCGTAATTTGTTTATTTTTTGAAAAAAAAAAAAAAAAAAAAAAAAAAAAAAAATTCCCTCCGTCAGACTATTGCTACTGCATTATTTTACCAGATTCATTTTTATTTTTGCAGATTGGATAATTTTGGGTGAAGTTATGACGTCGGCAATGAGACACCATGATTTTCATCGGTAGTCCATTTGAATCCGTAAAAAGTAATGTTAATATATTTTTTTTAAATTAACAAAAAAAATTTTCTCACAGTCGAGAGGTTAATAAATAGTCGAGAGGTTAATGTGAAATGAACAATTTCATTTTTTTTTCACCGTACAACCATTATAATAATTTTTCAAATTTACTCGGTTATCAGGGCGCGCAGGGGTACGTGAGTCCTCGAGCGTCTTTCGAGCCCAATCAATATCCTCCCACCCTTCGCCCATTTGACCCAAAATGTCCGAGCAATAGTCGGGCATTCGTTACGATCAATAGCAATCCCGATCGAGCCGAAGATTATCGATTATTCACGGGGGAACGACCCGTGTATGACTGTGTCCCGCCGAAAAATCTCTCGAAGCCGGCTTCGACGGCTTTCGCGATATTATTACCGCAAAGCCGTTATTATTATGCGCCGCGCAGGCAGCAACAGCGGCAGAGAAGAGATTCGAGCTTTTTCCCCTTTTAAGCAGTGCGGCGCCGGGTATCGCGAAACTTTCGTCAATTTTCCAATGTTATCTCGAGCGTGTCGTGTAATGCGAGCCGCGAAGAGGCGACAGCGCCCACACGAAGAGAGACACACCGAGAATCAAGCCAACCCCCCGTGCATATCTCGGGCTCTTTGTCCTTTCAAATGTATGTAACACATCGGAGGATGACACGCGCGTACATATATAACCCCCTGGACATATATACATAGCTCTCGATTTATGTTCATTCGCACGTGCATTTACAGTCCCCCACAATTGGCCCGGATACCTGGCAAGTACATTGTACGCTATAACTGTGGTGTGGGGGGGAGGGGGGGGCAGGAGGCGTCCATTGTTCGTACAAAGCTTCCATCAAACATAATGTGTCCAATGCTCGCGAGCAAAAGGGCTCGGAATCATCGTAAGTAATTGTTAAATCGTGGGGGGGTACGGACCTTTTGGTTGTTAGGACCCTCGACACATGGTATTGCACGTTCTGGGTCGAACGTTAGCGAGTCGGTAAGGACGTAAATTGCGCGGTACAAGGAGCCGAGTGAGCGTTCGCCGAGCCCTTTTGTCGTTCAATCGATCAACGCCTATGAAACGGCTTCTAGGAATCTAGATTATTGATATCCGGAAGGATGAGAGACGGGATTCGCCGGTGAAGCGAAACTGGCGATGGTAGGGTCTGCGTGTGTATATCCTGGATGGCGGAGCTACCGTACCGGTGGTTTAACACGAGATACCAACCGAGTTTGTTTCTATATATACGTGTACAACTGGTGCGACGGGGGATGGGAAACATCCCTTGTAGAACGAAGCGTCAGATGGGAAGCAGCACATATCGCAACGAGAGAGGAAGAGAAAGAGAGAGAGAGAGAAGGAGAAGCTCATGGGACTTTATACCAGGAATATTCCAAGTTCCGGCAGCAGTACACGATGATGCCACCCTCTTTCTCTCTCTCTACGGTGTAGCGGCGTCGGGATGAGAGAGGGACCCTGGATGTGGCGATGGCGGAAGGTAAATGATGGGGATGGGAAACGGGGGATATGATACAAGCTGCAAAAGGGATGTATATATATATAAAACATGGCGTACGGCATGACGGGAGCACGTACCTATACTTGATAACGGAGAGATGGAAAGTACAAAGGATGTACAGAGAGAGGAAGAGAGAGAGAGAGAGAGAGAGAAGGTGGAAATTATGGAGAGAGATAAAGAGGGAGAGACAAGAAGAAAGTGAGATTGATAAAGAGAGAATGAGGGAGGGAATTATAAAGAGAAAGAGAGAACGAATTATAATGAGCGAGAGAGAGAGAGAGTGAGAGGGAGAGAAGGTGGAAATTATGGAGAGAGAGAGAGAGAGAGAGATAAAGAGGGAGAGACAAGAAGAAAGTGAGATTGATAAAGAGAGAATGAGGGAGGGAATTATAAAGAGAAAGAGAGAACGAATTATAATGAGCGAGAGAGAGAGAGAAAGAGAGAGGAGAGAGAATGATAAAAAAAAAGGGGATGAACAGAGTACAGTCGAGGCAGACATGTTGGCTGGTTTGCCAGTCGGTGGAATGAGAGACGGGTTAAGGGAGAAAGGGGTTAGGGGAGGGAAAAAGCGATGCAGAGAACACATTGGGGGTAGATATGAGAGAGAGAGAGAGAGAGAGAGAGAGAGAGAAAGAGTAAGGTATAGTGAAGCAGGAGCAGCACGCGCCCGGCTTTTCAATGGTGAAAACTAATAACACAACTCCGAGATGCGACGTCGGTCCCATCGGGGAATACCATCTCTCTGTGCCCGAAGCTCCTCGCTGCAGCAACCACCCTTCTCCACCCTTGACGTTCTCCGCCCTCTCTCTCTCTCTCTCTCTCTCTGTCGCTCTGCATGCGAGCGTAAACGCGCAGAGTGAACTCCATAATTCATATACGTAGCGGAGGAGAGAATTTTAGCGGCTCGCGGTGCGAGCATTTTGCACAACGGCTATCGAATTTCCGCGTAAATAATATTCTTCATGGAAGGGATATATATATATGTATGTGTATCGTGGTGTAAACGACGTTCGAACCTCGTAAATCCCGACAGAACTATAGTTTAAATTTTTGATTCAACGCGCGAAAAGGTCTTTGTTTGAGGAAGGAACGTTTTGTGTCGCGAGGGGGGATGAAAATATGAAGAAAAAGTGACCGGAACTCGGACTCGAGAAGAGCTCTTATTTTTGTCTAGCGAGTCGGAGTTTCGTTGCGATGATATTCAAACGTTTGTAACATGATTTTTCGTTGTACAAATTATTTAATTAATTTTTTTCGTTAACATCGACGATGTTTCGGTTAGTCCCTTGAAAATCATAGGAATTATTTGTTAATTGAGCTAATTTTTAAATCCATTAGCATCGATGACACGCGTATTCTTAAGGGCTCGCACTCCCCTGGAATTTTCAAAAAATCGATTTTTTCTTCGCACATTTTCATTCTTTGTACACTTTTGAGAATTAAAAAAAATCCTGGAATGGGAGACTAGACGCGAGTGCACGTTGCAACTGCCAGAAACTTTAAACGCGTTTTTTTCTCGAAACTACGTTTTTAAGACGGTGTGATTTTCAATATTTTTTTTACTTTTACTTTTTCTTAATCTTGACAATTATTTTCTCTATGGTCTGACGAGAGATTTTTTTGAACTTTTTGGTTGAACAATTTCTTATAGATTATTAAAACTATATTTTGTTTCTTCAAATTGCATATTAAATTTTGATATACTGTACTTTCTTTATTATAGAAAAAATAATAATAATCCCCTCCGTCAGACTATTACTACTACATTATTTTACTAGATTATTTTTTATTTTTGCAGATTGGATAATTTTCAGTGAAGTTATGATATTCGCAATGAGGCGCCATAATTTTCACCGGTAGTTCATTTATACCCGTGAAAAATAATGTAAATATGTGAAAAAAAAAAAATTTAATTTTTTTTCATATAGTTGAAAAGTTAATAAAAAAGTGTGAAATGAAAAATTTAATTTTTTTTCACCATATAACCTTTGTGATAATTTTTCAAAATTTTTCGTAGCTCATTTTTTTTGTCGTCTATAAAATAGTAAAAAATCTTTCTGCGCATTGTCCCCGCTCAATTCTCTATATAAAAGTAAATATTCTCGATGAATTTATACGCCCTAATGATCCGGGACGCGTTCAGCCCCCGATGAGTGTCCGATTTCACGATCATACGTACGATTGATACTGTGCGGAGATACGTTAACGGCTAATCAATTGTTCCAACGGCACACACAATAGAGAGAGAGATAGTCGGCGAGGCGTTGTTGCGAAAGGCGAATCAATGGCTAATATTATGCCTATATAGCTTCGATAATATGTATATGTACCCGACCAAGTACCCAGCTAGTACAAACTAACGGTGCGCCACGGTTGGTTACAAGCTGCGTAACATGCCCGGTGTCTCGTTGGATCGTAACCACTAATTAGGACGAGAGAGATGGGGCTCCTCTCTAGGAGCGAGGGACTCGCTCCGTATTTCGTCGGAATTCGCGAAATATTGTCGGTACGTGACGAAATGAAAACGAACGTTATTCTTCAATTCGAATAATTATGAATAATTCTATAATAAAAAAAAAAAACAAAAAATAATATCAATTAAAACCAGGAATTATCCATAATTATCTACCGGTAAAATCGTTCTACAAATTTGTTTTCATTTCCAAAGATGAAAAATGATTATTCAGAAATCACAATTTCAAACATATTAATAGTGACAAAGTAATGTTGTATTTCATGAAAACAAAATATTTTTGACATCGTTCTTTGAACAAAACTCTTGCAATTTCAAAAATACGGAAAACTTTTTGGTAAATAGTCATTTCAATATGACGGCCGATCGTATGGAAAAAAACTGTTCGACGCGAGGGGTTCGCGAGGGCTTTAAAGTAGTAGTCTGGTAACTTAAGCCGATTTTCATGTCTTTTTTGGAGGGCGTTTTTTTGTAGGAAAATGAAAATCAATCGTTTTGGATATTTAGGATCTTTTTATTTACATATTAAAGATACAAAAAAAAAATTTTTTGAAAAAATTCAACAGTTTATTATTATTATTATTATTGATCGAAGTTGGCACCTCGAAAAAAAAGCGCGTGGGTGGCCCCGATAATTTTGGCTCTTGATGTTATCTGAAATGAAAAATTCTTGATAATTCTTAATCTATAGACATGTCATTCTGGTCGGAACTACAGAAGTTAAATTTCATGGATAAATAACAAAATGGCAGACTTTTGAAAAAAACGTCCTTTTCCATTTTGTTATTTGTCCATGAAATTTAACTTCAGTAGTTCCGACCAGAATGACATGTCTATAGATTAAGAATTATCAAGAATTTTTTATTTCAGATAACATCAAGAGCCAAAATCACCGGGGCCACCCACGCGTTTTTTTTTCGGGGTGCCAACTTCGATCAATAATAATAATAAACTATTGAATTAAAAAAAAAAAAAATTTTTTGTATCTTTAATATGTAAATAAAAACATCTTAAATATCCAAAACGATTTATTTTTATTTTCCTACAAAAAAACGCCCTCCAAAAATGAAAATCGGCTTAAGTTACCAGACTACTACCTTAATTCGTCGATAAAGTCATCAGGGAGATGACGATCGGAAAAACAGTAATAATCAAAAATCAAAAGGGCGAGAGAGAGAGAAAGATAGGCAAGTTTTGTATGAACGATGAGGAGGAATCTCATCGATCGAAAAACATTTGCAAAGTCAGACTTATCGAACGGGGCGGGTAATCCTTTTTTTTATCTTCCTCTATCCTTTCTTTCGCCTTTTTTTCTCTTTTCCTCGCACCGTTTATTTTTCCGAGTTCTTTCAATATTCCTCGCGTGATCCATTAGAATCTTTTCACGAACAGGCTCGGCGCGTTGGAAGAGTTGAGTTGAAGGGGAGTGAGAGCGAGAGATATTCCTCGATCGCGGAATGCTTCAGAAGGACCATCCGCGTCGTACACACATATCTACATGAGACGCGAATGAATAAAAGAAAGAGAGCGATGGAGAGGGATGAGAGAAATGCGATGTACGTACAGAGATGTCGAAGGATATGCGAATATCTCGGTGAGAGCGAATAGACATTTTATATATGGGAAAGAAATCAATCGGCACCGGAGCAGTGGGATTCGGAAAACTGCTCCCCCCCCCAGCCCCAACAACCCCTTCTTTGTCAGACACTACATCGAGAATAAAACGTGCGGTAAGAACGGTGTATATAACCGTGTACGTACGACACCCGGGTACCTTCGACCTATACCAGTTACCCGAAAATAAATTGAAACCGAGGAAAAAGGCTCGCCTCTCACGGTTACGCTGGATTTAGGAGTTTTCGATGCCTGGATAGGTGAGGTATATTTATATATATATATAGAGAGAGAGAAAGAGAGTACGGTGTGTATAGTACCCGAGGAGGTGAGAACGAATGACGGAGGCGTAGGAATGAAGGAGGTAGGAGAATTTTAGACGAAATATATCGTTATGACGTTCGGAGACGATGAAATTTACTGGAGTTCGGGATTCGGAAAGAGAAAGAAAGAGAAAGAAAGAGACGCGGGATGGAAAATCGAAAAGTGAGGTAAAATGAAAGAGAGAGAGAATTATAAAGAGAAGGAGAATGAGAGGTGGCCAGTGTATATATACAGAGGTGAAAACGATCCGGAGAGCTTGGACCGAGGAATCGTAAGCTCTCGACGATATTGCCAACGTGTCGCAGGACCTTATCGTAAAGCCTGATTTCAAGCTCTGCACGCGCATATCTGTATGTATATATATACGAGGCATTCCATGCCGGCATGACCGACACTCTGATCCCCGCTGAGAATTTGTCCATGACTCTTTTATATTATACTAGCTGTGCCCGGCGGTTTCACAAGCATTAAATTTCGATTATATATCGGTTTCGTACGCGTTATGAGTACAATAACCAAGTGCATCTCGTGTAAATACCATCCGGGAAATTATGTGGAGAAATGAAAGAACCAATCACTAAAAAATAAACCGACGCTCCTTAGGGTCATAGCACGAAGTTAGACAGCCTAGATCCTTCCCGAATAAACGGGCTAACTAATGCAAAAAGAATTTTTCAAATCCAATTAATATTTCCTGAGATTAGCGCGTTCGAACAAACATACAAACTCTCCCCAGCTTTATTATAGTAATAAGATAGTAAGATTAGGTTCATAACATGAAGTTATATGGCCTAAAGCCTTCCCGAATAAAAGGGCTATCTAATGAAAAAAAGAATTTTTCAAATCCAATTGGTATTTCCTGAGATTAGCGCGTTTAAACAAACATACAAACTCTCGCCAGCTTTATTATAGTAACAAGATGGTAAGATTAGGTTCATAGTATGAAGTTACATGGCCTAAAGCCGTCATGAATAAACAGTCTATCTAATGGGAGAAGAATTTTTCAAACCCAATTAATATTTCCTGAGATTAGCGGGTTCGAACAAACATACAAACTCTCCCCAAATTTATTATAGTAAAAAGATGGTAAGATTAGGATCATATCATGAAGTTATATGGCCTAAAGTCTTCCCGAATAAACGGGCTATCTAATGGAAAAAGAATTTTTCAACTCCAATTAGTATTTCCTGAGATTAGCGCGTTCGAACAAACATACAAAGTCTCGCCAGCTTTATTATAGTAATAAGATGGTAAGATAAGATTCATAGTATGAAGTTATATAGCCTAAAACCTTCCTGAATAAACGGGCTATCTAATGGAAAAAGAATTTTTCAAATCCAATTAATATTTCCTGAGATTAGCGCGTTTAAACAAATATACAAACTCTCCGCAGCTTTATTATATAGTAAGATAGTAAGATTAGGATCATAGCATGAAGTTATATAGCCTGAAGCCTTCCCGAATAAACGGGCTATCTAATGGAAGAAGAATTTTTCAAATTCAATTAGTATTTCCTGAGATTAGCGCGTTTAAACAAACATACAAACTCTCCAGCTTTATTACATTAGAAAGATTATCACCGAAAGAATAGATACTGTTTTTTTTTGTCACTCTTAACTCGACGATTTAAAAAAAAATACATTTTATGAATTTTAAGTGACGTTGAAAGATCGTGGATCGAATATCGCGGGATATGAGAGTCGCGGATCAATTTCGCACGGACGATACCATATCTCGGTATTTACAGAGAAGTCGAAAGTATACAGTGATACAAGTGCAACCGGGCTATAATACGAGCCGCGTGAAATTCATTTGCAGAAGTGAGATAGCACGTACACGAAGGTTATGTGAGTTTTGGGGCTGCGCTCCCGAGATTATAGTTATATATACAGAGACAGAGAGAGAGAGAAAACGAAGAAAACGAGAATCCGTATGGACCGTTAGTAACGCTTGCCCCAGAGACGAAATGAACATCCGGAAAACGAATAGCTCGACTCGCGAGCGTCGGGTTTCAACTTATTGTACACTCCAATAGGAGCGTACCTTTTGTCGTTACGAAAATGCCTACATATAACATTGTTCTCCCTTTCTTCTCGATCCCACAACGGTAAAAAATATAATTTTCCCGAAATTGCGAAATTTTTCTCCGTAAAATAAAGTGAGAAAAAAAAAAGTCTCATCGAAAATCTCAAACGAGAGATTGGTCGGCGAGCTTTTCCGGCCTATTAAAAAAAAAATTCATATCTATGTACGAGGAAAAACGTACGAGAATTTCTATTTTTTCAAAATTACTTTCATCTTGGAGAAAAAATGTTTAAATGCATCTCCTTAGTTTTTTGCAATTCCGATCCGAATATTTTTATTACCTTATCGTAAGAGTATTGTGAAGAATCTTTCGTTTGAAAATTTCGATAAGATTTTATTGTGCGAAATCGAGGTCGTAAAAATTTTTCGAAAGTTCGGTAAATTCAACGATTTGGTTGGCAATTTTTTTCGCAATAATTTCTCAATATACGGAAGCAAATGGAAATAATTAATTGGACAATTAAATTAATATAGAATTGCAATATCCCTGTTCAAATTAATTCAGGACGATCGAACCTTTGCTCCTCATCCCGGGCTATGTTATTTAAGGAAGTAGTCTGGTAACTTAAGCCGATTTTCATGTCTTCTTTGGAGGGCGTTCTTTTGTAGGAAAATAAAAATGAATCGTTTTGGATATTTAGGATGTTTTTAGTTACATATTAAAGATACAAAAAAAAAATTATTGAAAAAATTTAATAGTTTATTATTATTATTATTATTGATCGAAGTTGGCACCTCGTAAAAAAAGCGCGTGGGTGGCCCCGGTGATTTTGGCTCTTGATGTTATCTAAAATCAAAAATTCTTGATAATTCTTAATCTATGAACATGTCATTCTGGTCGGAACTACTGAAGTTAAATTTCATGGATAAATAACAAAATGGCGGACTTTGGAAAAAAAGTTCTTTTATTTTAGCAAAGAAGGGGTTGTAAAATAAAAAGAAATTTAACTTCAGTAGTTCCAACCAGAATGACATGTCTATAGATTAAGAATTATCAAGAATTCTTTATTTCAGATAACATCAAGAGCCAAAAATAACCGAGGTCACCCACGCGCTTTCTTTTCGAGGTGCCAATTTCGATCAATAACAATAATAATAATAAACTATTAAATTTTTTCAACAAAATTTTTTTTTGTATCTTTAATATGTAAATAAAAACATCCTAAATATCCAAAACGATTCATTTTTATTTTCCGACAAAAAAACGCCCTCCAAAAAAGACATGAAAATCGGCTTAAGTTACCAGACTACTATCTTAACGGATACGCGCTTACAATGAATAGGGAGCCCGTTACTCTTGTCCGCATCGCACTAAAAATAATCGACATTTTTTTTTTTTTTTTTTTTTTTTTAAATAAGGTTCAGTATCACGTACTGAATGTGAATTAACAAAATGGTTACAAATTAAGGGAGCGGAAGTGCCGCCATTTTGAGGAAAACCGTATTGGCCAATATCTCCGTTACCGTGGACTTTAGGCGAAAAATGGTAATAACCTTTCTTGTAGATAATTGAATTTCCCATCTTTTTTTCTAAATAATTTTTTTTGTCTCACTTACCGTTTACGACTTATACGACTGTTAAAATGTATTCATTCACCTTTTGACCTGTGTCTCTCCTAATAATTGTTTAAACAATGAAATGCTAATAAGTTATCTTTTAAATCCACACATTCTCCACAACTTTTATTCATAACTTTTTTGTCTAAAATTAATATTCTCAAAGTTACAACGCGTTCAATGTTGCGCTACTGGGTGCAAGGCTAATAAAAACGCGTTATAACTTTGAGAATATTAGTTTTAGACAAAAAAGTTTTGAATAAAAGTTGCGGAAAATGTATGGATTTAAAAGATGAGTTATTAGTATTTTAATGTTTAAACAATTATTAGGAGAGATAGGGGTCAAAAAGTGAATAAATAAATTTTAACAGTCGTATAAGTCGTAAACGGTAAGTGATACAAAAAAAATTATTTAGAAAAAAATATGGGAAATTCAATTATCTACAAGGAAGGTTATAACCACTTTTGGCCTAAAGTGCACGGTAACGGAGATATTGGCCAATACGGTTTTCCTCAAAATGACGGCACTTCCGCTCCCTCAATTTGTAACCAATTTTCTAATTCACATTCAGTACATGATACTGAACCTAATTTAAAAAAAAATGTCCTTTATATTTAATGCGCCACAATATTCTCTATTGATTGTACTACTGTGAGTTGCTGTTTGTTCGGCGCCTTCGATGAGATGATTAATTGCCAAAATTGAAGTTGATATCCGGACTATTTTGATGGTGTTCGCGTACAAACACGCGCTTAGCGCAACATTATTCCCGCGCTAAACCTACGTGTTACATTTACGTTTGTTTCGGTCTCGCAGTTCGGTCCGTAGAGGATGATGGGTACTTGCCTTCCCGATAACACCCTCCCGCCCCTTTCTCCAAATCAACCTTATGCATATGCGAACAGCTGTGATGCTTCGTCCGCTTTCTCAACATTGGTGTTTGTTCTTTACACAGGGGATCGTTCGAAATCTATACTATATATGTGTGTATATCTATCTCTATCTTTCTCTCTCTTTCTCACTCTCTTGTTCGTGAAAACGGTGAATTGGCCGTAACACACACGTATTACGAGGGGCAAACGCCCTGTTGCATAATATCGAGTAAACGGCTTGCGTTGGATGAGCCTCGCGATCTAATTTGTTCATGCGAATACACGCGTATCCCATAAACTCATCGTAAACAGAAGGATGAAATTAAATTTCAACGTTTCGAAATTCCCGCCGGACGACATCGAAACGCCATCTCTCGCCAATGACCGTATTCGTCACGAATAACCGAACGTTTTAAACACGAATTGACGGATAGTATAGCTTTTCGCGTTAGAATTTTTAAATAACGCAAAATAATTAACGTACTTTCAATTTTCTGTGTTCTCACACGGTAAAACTTTATCAGTAAACCTGGGTCGTTGGTGGCCGAGTAAAAACAGCTTTGGTGTGTACCTGGGAAATAGAAGAAGGGCGGACGCATTTAGCTTTAAACAAACGAAACGAAATAATTTTTTTTCTCAAAGCTACACTAATCAGCTCTAATTAGCAATTTGGAAAATTACGCTATCTTCATTTTTCTCTGAGTTACAATTTTTTTGTTGTAAATAAAATTTTTATTTTTTTCCCAATTTCTTCATTAATTAACAAAAAAATGTATGAAAAAATTTGATTTTCGAGAATTTTACAATTGAAACTTCAAAATGAATAGTTTGAACAGGAGCATGAATTTTTTTCAGAATTTTTTAGTGCATTAAGGGGGTGAATATGGGCCGGACGCGAACGACCCACGTTTTGCAGACGGGAGGTCGCGAAAAAAACGTTTACAGACTAAGCGTAAGGTTGAGGTAATAGTCTGGTAACTTAAGCCGGATTTCATGTCTTTTTTGAAGGGCGTTTTTTTGTAGGAAAATAAAAATGAATCGTTTTGGATATTTAGAATGTTTTTATTTACATATTAAAGAAACAAAAAAAAATTAGTTTGAAAAAATTTAATAGTTTATTATTATTATTATTATTATTGATCAAAGTTGGCACCTCGAAACAAAAGCGCGTGGGTAGCCCCGGTGATTTTGGCTCTTGATGTTATCTGAAATAAAAAATTCTTGATAATTCTGAATGTATAGACATGTCATTCTGGACTTTGGAAAAAAAAAGTTTTTTTTTCCAAAGTCCGCCATTTTGTCATTTATCCATGAAATTTAACTTCAGTAGTTCCGACCAGAATGACATGTCTATGGATTAAGAATTATCAAGAGTTTTTTATTTCAGATAACATCAAGAGCCAAAATGACCGGGGCCACCCACGCGCTTTTTTTTCGAGGTGCCAACTTCGATCAATAATAATAATAATAAAAAACTATTACATTTTTTCAAAAAAATTTTTTTTTGTATCTTTAATATGTCAACAAAAACATCCTAAATATCCAAAACGATTCATTTTTATTTTCCTACAAAAAAACGCCCTCCAAAAAAAACATGAAAATCGGCTTAAGTTACCAGACTACTACCTTAAAGAATCACTAAACTAACTACAAAACATGGACAAATTTACAATCCGGCAACGTTTTAAAACGTATCACAAGACGAAAAAAAAATGTGTGGTTTCCATTTATGCTCTTGGTCGCTCATTCGGGTATGAACAAAAAATATCGAATATTTCTAAACGATCGAAGGATCAAACTTTCGGGAGATGTTTTTGAAAACGCCGCGACTAGACTCGGTGGTTTCATCGCGCGGATATTTCATTTATTATTGAAGAAAATCGCTAGTGAACGAATTTTTGGAATTTCAACAACTGTCCCTTCGGTCACGGGGAATAATCGAATTGAAACTCAAAAATCGATAAGCCGGAAGAGCGTTTAATTTCTTAGAAAAAGAAAACGTATATTTAACGATCGTAATAAATTTCTTTATAGGAAACGAAAAATAAGTGCCAACAGATGGTTGATTCGACGAGAAATGTTCCGTTTAATTAATTTTTATCGCAAATATTAAAGCGCGAAACAGCGATCAACGAGAAACAAAACGGTACCGTTACAGTACGATTGCCGTAAAGAGTTCTCTTTGTACAACGATTTTTTAAATTCGTCTCATTTCCGAATATCTCGATCTCCATTCGTTGTGCAAAGTACTTCTTTGTCTGTAGCCGCGTGCATCGTTCGAATCGTATTCGCAATTTAGTGGAAACAACCCTTCCCCGAAAACGTTACAAGCCCCCGCGACTATTTTCGGTCGTACAAACTCGCGCGCCAGCGGTTCCTGACCCACCAATTTGTCGAGTGTATATGCACACCGATCGATACCACTGACAAATTATATTCCTCGAATATCTCTGGCGTGAAAACTTCTCGACGTCTGTCCGAATGTTGCGCCCATTCGTGCCAATACCTACGTATAACGTACATGAGCAATTCCAGGACAAATCGACATATTCCTCGATACTCGTATGTTTTTTTTTTATCATTCTGTTGTACAGGAATTTTTCGGATCTATTCGAATTCTCGATTTTGTCATTAACGAACGAAAACGTGAAGAAAAAATTCCCGTTGAACGGTATCCCCACCCCCCTTTTTTTTTTGTAGAAAATTTTTGATTGAAAAAAAAAACATTTTGAGAATCTGAAGATGGGTTTGATTCTTCCGGAATTTTTCAAATTTATTCAACAAATCGATTTTGTCATTAACGAACGAAAACGTGAAGAAAAAATTCCCGTTTAACGGTATCGATTTTTTATTCAAATATTTTTGTAGAAAATTTTTGATTGAAAAAAAAAATATTTTGAGTAC
Organism: Oxytorus armatus; assembly: GCA_958009045.1. NCBI lineage: Eukaryota > Metazoa > Arthropoda > Insecta > Hymenoptera > Ichneumonidae > Oxytorus > Oxytorus armatus. Next base: position 42,978,015 of record OY253744.1, read on the forward strand.
TGAAGATGGTTTTGATTCTCTCGGAATTTTTCAAATTTATTCAATAAATCAAATTTGTCATTAACGAACGAAAACGTGAAGACAAAATTCCCCTTGAACGGTATCGACTTTTTATTTTTGTAGAAAATTTTTGATTGAAAAAAAAAAACATTTTGAGAATCTGAAGATGGTTTTGATTCTCTCGGAATTTTTCAAATTCATTCAAAAAATCGATTTTGTCATGAACGAACGAAAATGTTAAGAAAAAATTCCCGTTGAACGGTATCGATTTTTTATTCAAATATTTTTGTAGAAAGTTTTTGATTGACAAAAAAACATTTTGAAAAACTGAAGATGGGCTTGATTCTCTCGGAATTTTTCAAATTTATTCAACAAATCGATTTTGTCATTAACGAACGCAAATGTTAGGAAAAAATTCCGTCGAACGGTATCGATTTTTTATTTAAATATTTTTGTAGAAAATTTTTGATTGAAAAAAAAAACATTTTGAGAATCTGAAGATGGGTTTGATTCTCTCGGAATGTTTCAAATTTATTCAACAAATCGATTTTGTCATTAACGAACAAAAATGTTAAGAAAAAATTCCCGTTGAACGGTATCCACATTTTTTTTAAATTGTTGTAGAAAATTTTTAATTGAAGAAGAAACATTTTGAGAATCTGAAGATGGGTTTGATTCTCTCGGAATGTTTCAAATTTATTCAACAAATCGATTTTGTCATTAACGAACAAAAATGTTAAGAACAGATTCCCGTTGAACGGTATCGATTTTTTATTTAAATATTTTTGTAAAAAGTTTTTGATTCAAGAAGAAACATCTTGAGATTCTGAAGAGCCTATAAGAACGTTAAAGACCGTTTTTTTTCACTTTTGTTTTTCCTCGATTTTTCCATCGTCCGATACTTTGAAAATGATTTCACGACAGAAACGAAATTGTGATTATGAACAGTGAGTATTATTCATGTAAAGTCATTAAAGATAGTTTATTAATGAAAATTATAACATTTAATTTTTTCGACTAAATATTCTTGAAGAAATAAATTTTTGATGATTTTTTACTCGAATCATATCCGCTTTTTTAACAATTTCGTTCGTAAAGACCAGACAAAATTTCGACAAAATCAGCAAATAGGTGTGAAGTATTTTTTTGGGTTATCTTACAACGTACGAAAAAAAAAAAAAAAATCATCCGCCCTTTTAACAATTTCGTTCGTAACGACCAGACAAAATTTCGAAAAAATCTGCGTATAAGTGAGAATCGTTTTAGTGTGATTTTACAACGTACGAGAAAAAAAAAACAACAAAAAATTCTTCAAATAAAAATCGTTGGTATCCTCTCGATTTAGCCTGGAATGTCCTATACAATTCACACTATATTGTGCAGTATGATATTCTCCTGTATCGCTTGCTCTCGGGCTGCGGTCTACACGGTCCGTTATTTTTTATTGCTCTCTCCCGTTCTCGCGGTACACCCCGAACGCGACATAACATACATATATATATATCTATATAATACACGTACATAGATTCTGCACAAATTCGATCTACGTTCCTGTAATATTTACGATTCCCCGGCTATTTCGCCGGGCTCTCGAAAGCGATACTCGAAAATATTTGCCTGTTTTTTTATTTTATTTTATTTTATTTTTTGTATTTTATTCCGCCCCTCTTTCGATTTGGGAAGGATATTAAAATGTAAATTTTATTGCTGCGCGTGTGTGCCAAACGAAACGAGAAGAAGAAAAAAAAACGATTTCGAGAATTATTCGGAAAGAGAGAAAAATTGTAGAGAATTAAAATTGCGCGAAGGTAAAGAAAAAAAAAAATAATAATAATATTTCCTTCGAGCCGGATTTGAACCAGCGACCTATGGATGTCTCCTCAAGTATACAAGCCAACTACAGTCCACCGCTCTACCAACTGAGCTATCGAAGGTGTTGTGATAAACGTGCTCTCGTGACGCCCACAGAGTCTACGTCAAATGAAATCCCCCGCGACTTCTCGACAACTAATGCATTATAAATCTTTTTCTAAGCAGACACGTTTCTATTTTGCGATATTAGATGTCGCTCAGCTTTCACGAAACGCCATCTTGCGGTAAAAAATGCAAAATATCAAAAATGAGCCTAAAATTGCGTGGGTCATGAAGAGGTACAAGAATGGGTTTTTTTTCCAAGTATTTCAAGAAACTCTGATGCTTCTTATTATCTGTTGAATGAATTAGGCGAATTTAGAGCGTCAGTAGGACGCTTACCCACGCACTACACGGAGGAGTGAGCGAGAAATGTCAAGTAGTTCCAAACAATTGCGAGAGCGACAATAGAAAAATAAAATATATTTATATATATGTATTAGGGCGATTTTTGTTTTTCGACTATTTTTTTTTTTCAGTCCCCACCCGAAATTTTGTTGGATATGTCGAAAAAGAAATTCCCTGAAAGTTACAGTCCTTAATATTAATTCTAAGTACTCTCCCTTAGCGTGAGAAGATTTTCCATCTAAAATCTAAAATACACGTAAATCGAATTTTTTTTTTCTTCAAATTTCTATAACTCAGCCGCACTTTATGCTATCATATTGTTCTTGGTTTCGATTTACTCGGATCAATCTAAAAAAGTGCCTTTTGCGGCGAAAGTGTAAATTGTACTGAGTCGGTACGGGTCACTGAAGTTGATTTTTACCCAAAATTCTCGTTTTTTTGCTGTTATCTCCGAAACAATTAACTTTACGAAGAAAATGTAAACGAAAAATTTGTTGGAAATTTAATTTCCTACAAAGAAGGTCCTATCGACCCAATTGCTTAGATTAATATTTCTTGAGATATTGAACTTTAACTTATGAGTAGTATAAAATTTATAAAATATGAAATATTAAATAAAAAAAAAAAATTTTTAAATAAAGTTCAATATCTCAAGAAATATTAATCTAAGCAATTGGCTCGATAGGACCTTTTTTGTAGGAAATTAAATTTCCAACAAATTTTTCATTTACTTTTTTTTTGTAAAATTAATTGTTTCGGAGATAACAGCAAAAAACGAGAATTTTGGGTAAAAATCAACTTCAGTGACCCGTACCAACTCACCAGTACAATTTATATTCTAGATTGTTTTATTCCGAGTAAATCGAAACCAAGAACAATATGATAGCATAAAATGCGGCTGAGTTATAGAATTTTGAAAGAAAAAAAAATTCGATTTACGTGTATTTTAGATGGAAAATCTTTTCACGCTAAGGGAAAGTACTTAGAATTAATATTAAGGGCTGTAACTTTCAGGGAATTTGTTTCTCGACATATCCAACGAAATTTCAGGTGGGGACTGAGAAAAAAAATAGTCGAAAAATAAAAAATCGCTCTAATATGTATATGTATATACAGTGAGAAATGCGCGCGCAATGATGCCACTCGGCAGTGTTATCTTTTCGCTGCGTCCTGCGCATCCCCACGCGATACGGAAGAAAAATAAACGATAAATTTACATTCTTACTACTCACGAGAAATGACTTGTTGTTTTTTTTCTCCCGCGGACACGAAGCGGTCCTGCATTCGCGCAAAGTCTGGAAGAATCCCCAAAGTATCACCTCACTCCAAAAACAAAACGCTAGCTCGATATTTCGTCACGTTTTGTCGTTGTGCGTGTTGTTTTCGCCATACGACGTCACGAAAGATCGCGGGCACTTCGTGATACGAGCACAATTACGCGGCACGAGACACACATGAGCGATCGAGATGTTAGACAAACAACATTAAACTTGTATATGTCATAGAAAAATCAGAGCTCGCACAACATCGAACACTATCGCGATCGTACGCGTCGCCGACGTACTAACACTGACTAACGCCGCGAGCCGCGCGCCGACGATCAGCTGTTTCGCCCGATGCTCAGCGCCATCTGACTACGCGCCGAAGTAACCGCTCGCTCGGAAGCTTCGGCGAAACGTCGAGCGATGGCGCTCGCGTAGATTTTTTTCAGAATGTTGTTTTTCAGCGTTTGATGAAATTAATGTACGTCTTTTTTTTTCTAAAATTAAGGATTTTTGCCGTATAGCCTCAGCAATAAGTTGGAATTAATGGTATTTGAAATAACGTTGGGAATTTTTTGTATTTGCCGTTAAAATATTATAATTAGCGATAACAGGAAAAAATTGTATATTTGAGGAAGGGAATTTTTTGAAACTTATTTTAGGGATCATTATTGTTTGGACTCGATAATTTACTTCAAAATTATTATTTTTTGCAGATTTTTTAATTTTATCAGGATATCTCGTCGGTAGATCTATAATTATGTCCGTGTGTATTAGGGCGATTTTTTTTTTTCGACTATTTTTTTTTTTTTCTCAGTCCCCACTTGAAATTTTGTTGGATATGTCGAAAAACAAATTCCCTGAAAGTTACAGCCCTTAATATTAATTCTAAGTACTTGCCCCTAGCGTGAAAAGATTTTCCATCTAAAATATACGTAAATCGAATTTTGTTTTTTTTCAAAATTCTATAACTCAGCTGCATTTTATGCTATCATATTGTTCTTGGTTTCGATTTACTCGGAATAAAACAATCTAGAAAAGTGCCTATTGCGGCGAAAGTGTAAATTGCACTGGTGAGTTGGTACGGGTCACTGAAGTCGATTTTTACCCAAAATTCTCGTTTTTTTGCTGTTATCTCCGAATCAATTAACTTTACGAAAAAAATGTAAATGAAAAATTTGTTGGAAATTTAATTTCCTACGAAAAAGGTCCTATCGACCCAATTGCTTAGATTAATATTTCTTGAGATATTGAACTTTAACTTATGAGTAGTATAAAATTTATAAAATATGAAATATTAAATAATAAAAAAAATAAACAATTAAAAGAGTTCAATATCTCAAGAAATATTAATTTAAGCAATTGGGTCGATAAGACCTTTTTTGTAGAAAATTTAACTTCCAACAAATTTTTCGTTTACATTTTTTTCGTAAAGTTAATTGATTCGGAGATAATAGCAAATAAACGAGAATTTTGGGTAAAAACCAACTTCAGTGACCCGTACCAACTCACCAGTGCAATTTACACTTTCGCCGCAATAGGCACTTTTCTAGATTGTTTTATTCTCAGTAAATCGAAACCAAGAACAATATGATAGCATAAAATGCGGCTGAGTTATACAATTTTGAAAAAAAAAAAATTCGATTTACGTGTATTTTAGATGGAAAATCTTCTCCCGCTTTGGGAAAGTAATTAGAATTTATATTAACTTTCAGGGAATTTCTTTTTCGACATATCCAACAAAATTTCAAGTGGGGACTGAGAAAAAAAAAAAGTCGAAAAAAAAAATCGCCCTAGTGGGTATATACATTCTGATTACACGATTTCAATTATTGCATTCGCACGAAAATATAATCTTTTGTTGATAAGAATGAAGTTTGGCAAAATACCTTTGCACATGTGGATAATCCTATTGAGAAACGAATTGATAAGAAAAAAAACGTGTTTCGGAGTAAATTTCGCCAGCTGATGAGAGAGCTTGCGGTGCGGAAGCGCCACCACCGGCACTCAATTACCACGAGAAAGACTGAAAAAGACTGACAATTATCGACGCTCTCAAATTTTCGAAACTATTTCGTCATACTTTGTAATAAACAATATTTACCTGACTAAATTAAACGCGAATAAGTTTAATAATGTTTAAGCGCAGACTGAAAACTTTGAATTACTTGGATTGGGATAAAGTAAATGGGAATGGTAAGTAAACGAGCTAACCTAGAAATTCTCATGTGTGATTGAGAATGACGATGAATTGTATATGAGAAAAGAAAGTAAAAAAAATTGAGATAAAATCCTGAATTTTGATTATTTTTCCATATTGAGTCTACGTACCATCCTCGTGAAAATTTAAGCTGACATTGACAGAGCAATTTCACTGTTATATCTTGTCAAAGACTGAACAGTGTTTCTTTCGGAATCAATTATCACTGACGCAGGTTGTTTAATGAAAAAACTTTAAAAATTGTTAAAAATTCTTTAAGATAGAACATTTCTTTTTGATTATTCAAAAAATTTGAAAAAAAATTATATCGTAGTGAGGTATACGACAATTCGTATGAATTTTAACTTTCAAACGGGAATGTATTTCCACCAATTTGAAAATTATGAGTAATTTTCAGATACTCAACATTTTCGCAAACTCGTTGCGTGGCTAGAAGATCAGAAGATTCGTCACTATACGATTCAGGATCGTAGAGATCTTCGCGATATAGGCAACAAAAACTGGCAAAAAGCATTCACAAAGTACCTTGACGATCTAGCTTGTCCCATAAAAGCATGCCCACTGGATCAATTGGAGTGGCTGCTGGGTCTAGCGGTGCGTTTGGAGTTTGAAGACGACAGTGAGTCTCGTTTTCTTAATTCTTCAGTGAATAATCACTTGGCTGGAATAATAAAATGCATTTGTACATTTTTTTACATTCAATCATTGTTTTACATTTTAGTAAAAAAATATCAGGAAATAAAAGGTAAACAGAGCGAAAATAAGGACGCGGCTGTTCCCAGTATAAAATCAACGAATCCACTTGATAACCTCAATTGTAAGTAGTTGCATCAAACTTTGTAACAATAATATTTGTTTATTCATTTGAAACACTGATATTTATCTTAATTTTACCAATTTTCTGGACCGGTGAAGTAAATTTAAATAGAATTGGAACAAAGTACAGTTCTTGAATTAAATTAAATAAAAAAATACTCTGCACGAAGATCGAATCAGTCCTAAAAATGTTTTTCATTATTTTCCAGTCAATAGTGACGAGTTCAAAGCTGGTATAAATAACATCGCGAAATTGCTAAAAGTTACGCCGCACTCTAATCATCTTGTAACTGTGGATGCATGCAGCAAACTCGTGTGCGAACGACTGAATTCTTCAGCTCTTGGAAATCCAAGCGCTATAGTTGTAAAAGGCAAGCCCTATCCAATAATGGATACAGAATTGGGATTTAATATGGGCGATCGTATGTTAAACAACGCTGCAAAAGCTCTGAGTTTATTGTACATACAAGATTTGCGAAATCTTCAAACGAGAATAAACGAGGCTATAGTCAGCGTTCAGAGTATAACTGCGAATCCTAAGACTGACACTAAATTGGGAAAAGTAGGAACGGGCATAGATTCCAGATCCTTGAGAGGATGATGGAATTTTTGTTTCGTTTTTCTATGCCAGCATCACGATATTATGTTATTATTGGAATTGAATGAAATAAATAGCTGATATAAAGTCAGTCAGACTGTATATCGGACATATCACATGAAGCGGAACGATTTTTGGTAGAGTTAATTTTTAGGAGTGGTACAATTTCATAATAAAACGCTCGAAAGTGAAACTAAGGTTGTTTAGTCAATTACAGAAAGTACTTAATTTATTTATTAGATAGAAAAAGGATAAAATGTAACTTTCTGCTGGAAAAAAACAGTAGAAACCATTTTTGGTTTAATCAGTACTTTTTAGACATAACTGCACCTCCTTTAAAACTGTTTAATCTTCTAACAGAGATCTACTAACAAACATAAAGAAAGAGGGCTTCGAAATTTTTTGTTTCAGGCTGTTCCTTTTTATTTATTTTTTTTCATCGTAAATCAAGCGTTCCAAAATATCGGTAGCTAAAAATCGTGCCAATTCACGTGAAACGGTCCATATGTAGGTGCCTACGATAGATCTGATTATATTCGAAGCTTTTTTAAATATCATACAACAAGGCGAGGTGGGTGTATTTCCATGAAAATAAGAATTATTCGAATGTGAAACTTGCTCATAATAAATATTTATTAAATTAACAATATCGTAATTCGAATATATTTTAACTATGTTAATTCCCCGTGTGTTTCCCTTCTCCTTAAAACTCATTTCTTGTTTAATAATCTCTAACGCCCACGCGCGCTTAGGAATGTTACGGGCGGTCGATTTCTGTGAAAAACTTACTCCTGTCGCGAGCTTTACAACGTTCTTTTGTGTTTATTACTTTTTTTAAATCGAGTGACAATATATCAAGCAGGCACTAATCTTCAACAATAATTATCTTCTCATCATTATTGTGTTTTCGTTGAGAGGTATCGTAATCGGAGCTTGGCAAAATCTGATAATTCATTTGTAGGAAATTGGTAATTGTGTTGTTTCAAAATTGATTGAACAATATGATTTTGCATATCACCAATAGTAAAGACAGAGTTATCGAAAAGGGCGCTTTTTATCTCGTTAATACGAAAAAGTTTCTGCTTGACGAAGGAATGTTTTAATATCATTCGTGCAAAAAATAAAACTCCAAGCAGGAATTGACGTACGTAAGGGCGAAGACTGCGATTGTTCTCGAGCATTGCCATATTTAAAAATATTACAAAAAGCAGATATGCGTCTTAGCATATCTACTGAAATCCACGCAAACGACATTTTTATCTTTTTTTGTTTTTCACGCGCGGTGAAAAAATTCGTAGTATTAACGCTTGAATTCTGGAACGACCGGGTGATACGTGCTAAATTCGCCGATTTCGGCGATAAATATCTCATTATAATATCAAAGACGTGAAAAAAAAAAAATGAATATTTGAACAAGAAGAAGATATATCGAAAAAAATGTTTCGGTGTAATATTAAAATTGGCAAAAAGACACAGCGGCGTTTCGATTCGATAATATCGTACGGGTAGCGATATTTTTTTTCACCCACGTTTTTCCAGGATAATTCCCAGACTGTGAGTGACAATTTGTATTTCAGCTAAGAGAGTCGACAACGATCTCTGTTATTCCCCGTAGGAACAGCCTGCAATCGTCTCGTTCTGCTTCTCTCCTCGTCCTGCATAGAAGCTTGAAGAGCTCTCGCAAGAGCTTCGTCCTCGCTCATTCCACCTTGTAGATTTCTGAACGAACGTGACGTCGAATCAACACTGTTGTTGCTCCCTCTCGACGAATTTCCCGACTGACTTTTTCTCGCCAGCGCTTCGAGTCTCTTCAGTCTCGTCGCTTCCTCTCGACCTATACAATTATGATCGCTAGGATGTCTGTGCTTGATACAAAAATTTCTATCGCAGTCGCCGCAATTGACTCTAACGATCTCCTTGATCTTGCAACCTTTGGTCGAACATTTATTCGTGAATACTTTACGACGATTTTTCGATGAATCCGCCTGACAATCGTTGTCTATGTGCATACTAACGGCTAAATCCGGTGGTTCACCCCTCTTGAAGGGTATTGGAACGTTGCACATCGGGCAGACCGGTACTTGAACATCATTTTTGTACGCGCTCGGACACGAATGGCCCACATACGATATGTGATGAGTGCAAAAAATGGCTTCGCACGCGTCGCATCTCAGCGACAAAAAGTCCAAACGTTTGCAGGTGCTTTCGGAGCAATATTCCCCAATATTTGGTAACTCCATGACGAGCTATGGCTTAAAATTAAGACAAGTATGTGGTCACATTCGGGAGCTTGTGTCTCGAAATTATTGTTATTATTGTTATAAGAATTGGCAAATCGGAAATAAAAAATATTCTTATTATACAAATTATAATGACGATAAGTTTGGAGCTCGTGATGCAAAACTATACGATGATAATTATGTTTTGAGTGACGCAATTTAAGTGATAATTACAAATTGTTATTTTCAAATGTAAAACTAAAGAAAAAATAAGTTTCTGAAACTTGGAGTCCCGCCGAATTTACGTGTATAATAAATAACAAAATATTCGGTCAAAAGTTGCAAATTTTTTATCGTAACTTTATGGCATATGTTAACACTTACCTCGGTGACTTTTGCCACGAGGGTCTGGCACGAAACTAAATGAATTTTAATACGAGCTTACGTATTTATACTCGATTTATCAACTACGAAACATCCCAAATGTGTCGCGTCACGACATAATTTTTTCTGGTTAAAAAAATGGCTCGGGCAACATTCGACGTACACAGAAAACTTACATCGTTGTAAAAACCGACGATGGCGCTACGCGCGCGATCGATCTAAGCGCGCGAAATTTGAATAACTCTCGATGGTGATAAATGCTTGAAGGGTCATTAAATTTGATTTCGCGAATATTTTTTTAACCCCCACGCTGAAAGTGTCTAAACTAAATGTTCCTAAACGTTTGAGTCTCTTTAAAAATATAATACGACATTACTTCGCCATTGTATTTTCATAAAAACTATATAAACTCATATGTTCGTGTATATAATCCGATATAAACTTATTTGAAAAGATTGCTGGTAATTTTAATGGTAATTCCTTTACTCGTGACTGAATTGATTTTGAAACGGTGGTAGATTCGTAATCCTCGCTGATCCCAGCACTATAAGGACTGAAATTTAATTGAAAACAAAAAAAAAAAATCAAATAAACCGTTTTATCGTAAAGTCTAATGATTACTGAATTTATCTAGTGTCATTGTGAAATATTCATGTATACCACTTGCGATGGAGAACATTATCGTCTTGCCCGTCTTTTTGTTAAATTTTTTCGAGTGATGCGACACGTAGAGACCAGCACCGATAAGGCCAGCTCCGCTCACCAGACGACAAGCCAGACAATCTCTGTTTCTATTACTGACCACTGAATTGAACGATCCCGTCATTTCGCGAAATTATATATTTCCAGGACAACGGGACAAAGAGATGTACTGTTTATGATTTGTCGAAGGGGATATATCTAATTCAAGGTTATGTTTTTATTAAGGAGAAAGAGAGTTGTCAGATGAGCATGAGTTACGAAACGACAGATGGATGAACGAATCGCGTATTTATTATGTTCGAAATGTTACGAGCTCTTCCGGACAGATGGCGTACCATTCAAATTTCGTTCGAATCAACTCGAGTCTCCATTTGTCCATACGTGCGTCAGCCATCTTTGAATGATGCACGATTTGAAATCTGGTTTATCCCGAGAAGAGCGCTTATACATATTTGTTCTTATCATTTTATACAAGAATCTCTCGACACATATTGTTGCTTCGTTATCTCGAGAACTATCTCAGGTCACTGTACCCGTTAATATGCATCGTACCGCAACGGGAAATACAATCGAGCTTGTGCATTTCCGTTACGATGGATATCGGGTTACTAAGTCGGTATAAACTATCGTTGCAATACGATCTCGATGCCATTCCACTTAATGCATTTCCGAGGGAATTCAATAGTCACGTCTGTCAGTTCAGTTTATTACATTTATTATGATCATGGTTGAGGCAATATACGATATGGGGCACTCTACGCCTAATCAACGGAGAACTTAAAATTACTGACGAGAATTATAAATTTTTCTTAATTTTGTACCGTAAAATGTTCGTTAAAAAAAAACATCAAATTTTGCATAGCGTTTCTCAGACAGCACTTACTTCTAGTGGAGATATTACAGAGAAAAATATTAGCTATTGCTTCTATATTTTTGGGTATTATCGTTATTTCATTTTTTTTAAATTTTTTAATGGTAGAAAATTGACGATGTCAATAGTAACAAGTTCAGCGATGAAAACTATTCATTTTTTTTCTATATAAAAAACAACGAAATGTTATTCAACGTATGGAGGATTAGTCAATGAGGAATGTAACGTCATTGACGATCTAGCAATTCCTTATACGAAGTTTCCTCCTCATCTTTTATCTAGGATGGACCACGTGTTCGTTTAAAAGGTTGTGTGGCCTCCGGAAAACACCTGCGCAACTGCAATCTCTTATACAGTCGTAGTAACGTGTAGTGTTGTGATTGATTAGCATATTGCTCAATGAAATGAAGTTAATCTGAATATCGTGAAATCACAAATAATCAATTAATCAGGGCAATGCTTTTATTAATATTAAATGCAAATTAATCTTGATCCTACTGGATCGTGTAAAACTCTTGTGTTAAACTCAAGCGCAGTAGAGCGATCCTGTTAGAGGACAGACAAACTTGTCCAGTTAAATAATCACCTATAATAATTTCATACTTAATTTCTTTTTTTTCATAATATTATTACGAAAGTAATAACAGTACTTTGAAACTTTATACGCTACTCATTGAAGGGTTTAAGGGATTGTTCTTTTCAATTTTTTTCCGTCTTCATTTGACTAAAAGTAGTAATAACAGCATTAGTAGTGCTATTAATACTTATCAACGTAAAAGTTGATCGTTTTTTATTAATCCCCGAACGAATCTATGGTACTTTATCAAGCTTCAACTATTTAAAGCTAAAGGGCTTGATTTTTTTAACTTAAAATTTTTTACCTCAAACCTTTTTAACTCAAATTTTTTTAACCAAACGAAGACAAAAAACTTTTACAATTGAGTACATTCAGCAATTACTTTAAGTTACTTTATCAAGTTACAAACATTTCGAAAGTTTGCCTTCTGCTTATTTAAGGGGTTGTTTTCATAAATCCAGAAATCTTTTCGTCCTTCCACTTATTTACGGGAGACGCTGCACGGCTATAATCTTGCGAATGGCATCGCGATTGTCGCCAGTGTAGCAAGAAAAAAAAACCCACAAAGCTCTCTCGAAACGAACCGGCGAAGAGTACGAACGAATGAAAAAAGAAGGAAAAAAAAAAGGCAAAAAACCTCTCTCTGGCGACTGTACGAAAGGAGAGCTTCTCGTGTGTTTGTGTACGCTCGCGTGGGAGGCATCCAAGTATTGGAACTTTTACGTTCATGTGTGCTAATACAAGCAGCGTTCTCGTTCGCAAACACACGCTCGATTACGACACCCCGTGTGGAGGGGACGTGAGGGGATTGGGGGATTCGGTTTGTCGTGTTCTCCGCGAGTGTTGGTAACGCGTGGCCACGAATGCGAACGACTCGATGCGTAAAAGAGTGCGTGAACGCGGGCGTTTTGAGTGCCAGAGAGCGAGAGAAAGAGAGTTATCCTCTCACTCGCGCGAGCGATTCCGTCTAGCCGCGCGCGCGAACGACGAAGACGCGATTTGTGCGGAGGGAGAGAAGTGAGCGTGAAGTAGACGAGGCCAGTTCTGGGCAGACGGTGACTCTGCACACCGTTGATCTCTGTGTGTCCGGCTTTTCGCTCCCCGCAATTATATTTCAATCGTCGAACAATTTTTTTTTTTTCTTCCAAACGATTATTATTTTTTTAAACAATTCCCGCAAGACAACGAATTATTTTGTGCGCGATTGAAGTTTTGGGATTATTTGATAACAATTACTGAGGTGAGTTGTAGTTTTCATGAATAATTTCATTACAGTTTTTTGATTGGAAAATCGTCGAGTTTAAAACATCACCGATTGTAAATCATTTTTTTAATTGTGCCTTTAACACAATATTAGAGATTGGTAATTAAACTAATCTTATCTAAGATACGTATGATGATTTTTTTAATGGTTTTTCGAAATTCTTTTAATCGTTAAACTGGAACACTTATTTGGGTGCGAATAAAATTTTAGTTTTTGTTTAGTGGAGACCGAAGATATTGTTAACTAAATAATTGAATATTTGAGAAGAAAAAAAAAAAATTTCTACATATTCAAACAATAATAACAATTGATATTATTAATAATATTAATTACGTTATTAATTGATACTTTTTAATGTAAAAATATTTTTTTATAACAAACTCATTTTCGACTTCTACGACCCCCACAATCCTAAAAAGTGTTTATACACAAAAGTTTAAAGGGACTTTGAATTGTCATTTGTCTTCTCTCGCGCGCCGAAAAACTCGTGAAACTTTCCTTTTCGACGATGGCTCGCTAAGTGAATTTCGATAATTTATATGCAAACGGTCCGAACGACATTTTCCATGAAAACAATTCACGAACTAAGAATACATTGATGCGCATTTTAACGAGCGATAAAACTACGAAATAACAATAATGGTATCGATGTCCGGTGGAGGGTGAAAAGCGTGTCGTAAAAATAAAAATCGGCAAGTTTTCTGAAATGAAAAATTACCAAAAAAATAAAAGACGAACGTTGCCAAAAAAAAAAAATGCTGCAAACGCCGGTCCGTTAGGTTGGAGAGTTTAATAGCGCGTGTAGTCGCGAGACGAATGAAGCGAGCGAGAGCGCGAGTTGCCGAATATAGTCTGACCGGTTTAGTCATACCTCTTTTACGAGAGCTGCAGATTGACGCGATTCTGTTGACAAGGTCTTCTTCGTCGTGACATTTAAAGCCTTCAACCAGTTACGCCTCGAAGAGAAGTAATTAACGTAAATAAAATTGATGAAATTTATAATTATTTTGTTTATAAAGTCAGATTATTAATTTAGGGACTGTCTTCGTGAACGGAGTTAAAAAAAACCAATTTTTCCATCAGTTTCGCGATTGTACAGTGCATTTTCGTGTTTTCATCTGTGCAGCGGAGTAAAATCATATCAGAAGAAATTCACTCCGTGCTTTAGTTCCATTTAGTTCCACATTTAAAGCCCTCAACCAGTTACGCCTCGAAGAGAAGTAATTAACGTAAATAAAATTAATGAAATTTATAATTATTTTGTTTATAAAATCAGATTATTAATTTAGGGATTATATTCGTGAACGAAGTAAAAAAAAACGAATTTTTTTATCAGTTTCGCAATTGTACAGTGCATTTTCGTGTTTTCATCTGCGCAGCGGAGTAAAATCATATCAAAAGAAATTCACTCCGTGCTTTAGTTCCATTTAGTTCCACATTTAAAGCCCTCAACCAGTTACGCCTCGAAGAGAAGTAATTAACGTAAATAAAATTAATGAAATTTATAATTATTTTATTTATAAAATCAGATTATTAATTTAGGGATTATCTTCGTGAAGGGAATTTAAAGAAAACGAATTTTTTCATCAGATTCGCAAACGTAGAGTGCCTTTTCGTGTTTTCATCTGCGCAGCGGAGTAAAATCATATCAAACGAAATTCACTCCTTGCTTTAGTTCCATTTAGTTCCACATTTGAAGGCCTCAACCACTTACGCCTCAAAGAGAAGTAATTAGCGTAAATAAAGTTAATGAAATTTATAATTATTTTGTTTATAAAATCAGATTATCGATTTAGCGAATATATCTGTGCACGGAGTTTTAAAAAAACGAATTTTTTTATCAGTTTTGCGATTGTACAGTGCATTTTCGTGTTTTCATCTGCGCAGCGGAGTAAAATCATATCAAAAGAAATTCACTCCTTGCTTTAGTTCCATTTAGTTCCACATTTAAAGCCCTCAGCCAGTTACGCCTCAAAGAGAAGTAATTAACGTAAATGAAGTTAATGAAATTTATAATTATTTTGTTTATAAAATCAGATTATTAATTTAGGGATTATCTTCGTGAACGGAATTTAAAGAAAACGAATTTTTTCATCAGATTCGCAATTGTACAATGCATTTTCGTGTTTTCATCTGCGCAGCGAAGTAAAATTGTATCACAAGAAATTCACTCCGTGCTTTAGTTCTATTTCCGCTCTTGTGAAACAAAGCATAACGTCGTTACCGGTAAAAAGTTGGACGTAACGAAAGGGAGGATGAGAATAAGAGCTTTCGATGCCGTTTTAACTCTGACGCGAAAGATGGGGAAGTATGAGATCAGAATGTAAATC
The DNA here is from genome assembly GCA_958009045.1 of Oxytorus armatus. NCBI lineage: Eukaryota > Metazoa > Arthropoda > Insecta > Hymenoptera > Ichneumonidae > Oxytorus > Oxytorus armatus. The sequence goes on from OY253744.1 coordinate 42,993,518, forward strand.
CCCAGGCGCCGTTTGATTTTCGTTGAAAAAGCTCTGCGCTCTGAGCCACCTACGCAATTCCTTCGTTATACTATCAATGTATATGCCTTTTTCGATTATGAAACTTTCCTTAGACAGATTTTTATTTATATTTTCTTCGCATCTCCCACTCGTTCTCCATTTATTATTTTCCCTGTCTCGTATATAGTTTACGATCATGGAATTCATTTTTTCTGTTTTTTCTTTCGTGAAATATAATTTGTGAAAAATGATGAAAATAAAAAATGATGAGAATGAAAAAATAATTCGGAAAATCACAAATTGTAGGAGACAACACTCGAACTACTTTCTGATTTTTCTTAATCACTTTGAGATTTTATCAAAATAGCTGTGATAAAATTCACATCAATGGTCCATTGCAGCAAAAAAAAAAATTGACAAGACTTAAAACATTAATCTACTCTACTCTATGAGCTAAAAATCAGTGACTAATTAAATTTGATAATCTTAAATCGGATATCGATATCTAATTAAGCAATCATTAATTCAGTAATTACTAAATAACTGATTAATTGATTACTTATCGATTAATTAATGATCAATCAGTATTTTATCAGAGTCGAATTTTCATGAGAAGAAAAAAACATCCCAAAAAATCTATTTCTTTGATTCGTTGTGCAATTTTCAATTTGTGCCAACTCGTCGATTCATTCATTCGTGCTAGACATTTCTCGGTTCTCCGAGTCCCTCATACACTCGTACTTATCAATAGGCTCGACTGTGCCTCGGCTTCTCGTTTATGCAAGTTAAGCCAGAAACTACAGCACGCGCCCCGACAAGAAAGAAGCTCATTTTCGCTGTTTTTCTCTGACTTCCCTTCTTGTTCTCCCATTTTTTTTCTACTCGTCTTACTTTCGCGCTAGAAAGTCTTCGTCTCCGTCACGTCTGCTCGTAATGCGCGGAAAAATTGTATTCCATGCTCGCTGAGAAGAGTCGTGTGTGCTCTGAACGTTAGAGTCGAGAAACAACGAGGGAGAAAATTCGAGAGGACTCGCAATTTTATTTGTTTCTTTTTAAATTCCCTTCGAACTTTCGTCGTTTTTTTTTCTCCTCCCTGTTTCACGAAAACGCGTGGGCTATACACGATTTATCGCTCGCATACTTTTACGCTTGCCCGGCCGAGAAAGGCTCTGTTATTCGAGGACGTCGCGCTAAATGGCCTTTTCCTTTTTCCAATGAATATATCAGTTATTATTACCTACTTTGTATGTGCACAACATATCGCGGGCAGGTATACGATGACAGCATCTTTTAAAAATGCCCCCAACCGATATTCTCGATGTTTGTTTGGGCGCGGAACGTGAAACCGGTCTCTCCACTGTCGGTAGAAGGATAAATAGTTGCTAAGAGAAATTCCAACTTTTTGTGGGGAACCTCGAAAACGTTGGATTTTTCGTCGTAATTTATTAGAATTTTTGCACCTCATCTTCAATGATTTCTGCTCGCGTTTCAAGATTCATTAAAAAAGGGCGGGCTCCACGATTTAAAGTCGAAAAAGCGTGTTTTATTTTTGTATTTTGAAAAAAAAAATGTCGTACCACAAATTCCAAACGACAGATTGTTCAAAATAATATTGTGGTCACTTAAAAAAATTATCAAATCGGTATATAAAAAATTGTAAGAGGAATTTTATTTTTTAAATGTTCCAGATTTTTTTTTTCAATTTTTTGTACTGTTTGAATTCAAATGTGTTAGAATAGTTTTATGAAAAAAAAACGGAAAAACCGGTCTCTCACTGTCGGTAGAAAAATAAATAATTGCTAAGAGAAAATCCAAAGATTTTGGAAACCTCGAAAACGTTAAATTTTCCTTCGTACTTTATTATTATTTTTGCACCCAATCTTCAATGATTCGTGCTTGTGTGTAAAAATTCGTTAAAAAGGGAGGCGGCGTCCACGACTAAAAGTCGAAAAAGCGTGTTTTATTTTTGTATTTTGAAAAAAAAATGTCGTACCACAAATTCCAAACGACAGATTGTTCAAAATAATATTGTGGTCACTTAAAAAAATGATCAAATCGGTATATAAAAAATTGTAAGAGGAATTTTATTTTTTAAATGTTCGAGATTTTTTTTTTCAATTTTTTGTACTGTTTGAATTCAAATGTGTTAGAATAGTTTTATGAAAAAAAACGGAAAAACCGGTCTCTCACTGTCGGTAGAAGAATAAATAATTGCTAAGAGAAATTCCAACATTTTTGGAAACCTCGAAAACGTTAGATTTTTCTTCGTACTTTATTATTATTTTTGCACCCAATCTTCAATGATTCCTGGTGGTGTAAAAATTCGTTAAAAAGGGGGTGGCGTCCACGACTTAAAGTCGAAAAAGCACATTTTATTTTGGTATTTTGAAAAAAAAATGTCGTACCACAAATTCCAAACGACAGATTGTTCAAAATAATATTGTGGGCACTTAAAAAAATTATCAAATTGGTATATAAAAAATTGTAAGAGGAATTTTATTTTTTAAATGTTAGAGATTTTTTTTCCAATTTTCTATACTATTAGAAATCAAAAGTGTTACAATAGTTAGTAAAAAAAATCAACTATTCCTGTTTAAAATGTTCTCGAAAAGGTACTTAAAGATCAGCCAACAGGCTAAGAGTCGCGAGTTCGATTATTTATGAATCGATACGTACACGGGGGTCGTCGTATGCATAAAAGCGTTACGATTCATTGATTCACGACGAAAAGACTCGCGACATATGCAACGGAAGAGAGAAGCAAAAAAAAAAAAAAATTGCACGAGATTGTGCATCGAGTTATCGTAACTGTGAAACGGAACTTGCGAATGTCTCGAATGTCTCAGGAGATAATTTCCATACGTACGATATACCTGGATGGTTAGAAAAAAAAATCTCGTTCACGGTATTGACTACTCGGTGAAGCGTAAAACGCTTACTTATGCTACACGAGTACATTGGGTCAAATCGGTGAAAATGATGACGACAGAAATCACGTCTAATTAAGAACAACATTGAGCATTATCTTTATATATGTGAATCGCGGTAAATTGCACGATAGATCGGGAATAATTTGTACAAAGTTATGACCGCAATGCCGCTGGGTACCGAGACATTAATCGTAGAATATTGCGCAACGGGTGTCCGCCGCCCCTCCGAGCGAATCGGACAGTAAAATTGGCTCACGTTTTTCACATGGACGATGAACATCAGAAATTTATTAAAGACAATATATGCGAGCGAAAAACTTGCCAAATTTCCTGATGAATTTCCTAATAAATTTCACGAATGTTCGAGTAAAAACTCGATTTTTTTCTTTAGACATAACAATTATCGAATTACTTCTAGGAATTAATTCTTGCGATCAGAAAATTAATTTAATTGCACGGAAAGAAAACTTTGAAAATTCCAAACGAAGGATTGTTGGAAATTTTTCTAAGATCGTACGGAAAAATATTCACTTTTGAATCCGAAGTGTTGTGGGATATGCATTTTATTTTCAAGTATAAGAAATATTTTTAAAAAATTATACTCCTCTTACAATTTTTTTTGTACAAGTCTCAATAATTCGTTACATCGGCCAGAAAAGTATAATCTTTCGTTAGGGATTTTCGATAAGATTTTTTTTTCTCAAAATAATTAAGAATAAAAGACATTTTTTTCTGATTTTTCATCGTGGAGCCGAACGTTAAGTTCTATTTTTGTTTAATTATTTCATATTTTTGTGTTGCATAGTTCATTTGTTGTTAACAATTTTCTGACGGTTTTATAAGCAATTTTGTCACTTTTCACTTTAGAAGTGCGCCATTTGGCGAAAAACCAATATATCGCAAAAAAATCCTACGCACTTCCATAGACAATGTATTTTTAAAGATATATTGAAAATTTCAAGTGAATCTGTTGAAAATTGTTTGAGTTATGTTTCCGGCCAACAAAAACGGATAGGTCATCGTAAAAACGCTGCACAGCGGCCATTTTGAATCAAATCGCTTCAAAAAAATTATTTTATACAGTCAGTGATATGTGTGATAAACACTCTATTTTGTAATCTCGATTTGTTTCGAAGTTTTCCTGAAAAAAAAATCCCCAAAAAAGCCTATTTTTTCAGCCTCTAGAGTTGTCTGATCCACTAAGGAGCGGCGGCGGTCTATTTTTTAGTGATTGGTCCTTTTACTTTTCGAAATAATTTTCGGATGGTTTTTGTAGCTAATGAGATGCACTTGGTTATGTACTCATAATGCAAATGAAACAGATATATAATTGAAATTTAACGCGAGTAAAACCGCGGGGCACAGCTAGTCAGTTAATAAAAAATAAAAATAAAAGGTGTTTATTCAGATTTTGATATGTATGATAATGAGACGGGGGCGTGATCGTCGCTTAATATGCACTTTGCGTAGCCACAGTACACAATGTGTACATCGCAAATAAGTATGCTATATAGGTATCAGTGATTGTCGGGATAGCTCGCCGAGAGTGCGTGACACCGATTACGCGCGATCTATATTCGTAACGCCAGATCATTCGAACTTTCGTATATACGCATATACCGGGAGAAAAATCGAGATGTTGAAACAGCTGATTCGACGAAAAATAAAAGAGACAGAAATATATCCAGCTATGTTTTTTTTTTCAATTTTTTTATTGTTTTTCCAAATATATTTCACTAACGCATCGTACCGTCGACGTCACGGCCACGATTTATAACGATACGCGAAAGAAAAAGAGAGCGAAGCTACCCTGGTAAAAAAATACGAAAAGTCACGGTACCAATAATACCCCTGATGATGCATCGATGATGACAGCGAACGGAAAAGGATGCTGTGGTCATTCTACGAATTATCTCAATGTTCCATTTGTGCAAGAGCGATTTATATAGCGATTGAGATTTTCACAACTACAACGAGAATAAAAAATGTTTTTAATTTCATTTTATGACATTTTATTCAAAGTAAAATAGATTTTATCACTTGGGAAAATAATCATTTTCAATGTTAAATAAAATAAGATTTTATCTAATTTTTTTAGAATTTATTATCCTGAATATGCCTTTTTTCTTTAAATTACGTAAGTGCTACGAAATTAAATTTTGTTTAATTAAAATTATCATTGATTCACATAATCTGGAGTTAATTACAAAATTAATCAAATTTTCTCGATTTATAATCTATAACCAAATTTTACTCCAATTTCACTACTTAGTGCACGAACGAACGAGATTTTTTTTGACTAAACTAGCAAATAAGACTCTCAAATGAAAATATTGAATTTATAGGTTCAATAGTTATGAGGTAACATTTAACTATCGACATAAAATACCGATGACGTCGATTTTTCTTTTATTGCATGCACGAATGAATTAAATCTGTAAGATATCGTAGAAATGATCGACTTAATGTAGTCTGGTAATTTAAGCCGATTTTCCTGTCTTTTTTGGAGGGCGTTTTTTTGTAGGAAAATAAAAATGAATCGTTTTGGATATTTAGGATGTTTTTATTTACATATTAAAATACAAAAAAAAACTTTTTTGAAAGAATTTAATAGTTTATTATTATTACTATTATTGATCGAAATTGACACCTCGAAGTTGGCGGCCCGGGTCCTAACTTTTTTTCTACCGAACCGATTGCTTTCAAATTTTAACAGGCTACTCTACACACTTATAGTTCTCGTCGGAACTACCGAGAAATTTGTTCACCCCTAACTTTTTATTTTATAACCCCTTCTTTGCTAAAGTCCTTTTATTTTAGCAAAGAAGGGGTTGTGAAATAAAAAGTTAGGGGTGAAAAAATGTCTCGGTAGTTCCGACGAGAACTATGAGTGCGTAGAGTAGCCTGTTAAAATTTGAAAGCAATCGGTTCGGTAGAAAAAAAGTTAGGACCCGGGCTGCCAACTTCGATCAATAATAATAATAATAATAAACTATTAAATTTTTTCAACAAAATTTTTTTTTGTATCTTTAATATGTAAATAAAAACATCCTAAATATCCAAAACGATTCATTTTTATTTTCCTACGAAAAAACGCCCTCCAAAAAAGACATGAAAATCGGCTTAAGTTACCAGACTACTACCTTAACAAGTGTTTCGCAATTCCACTCGCGATATATCAATTTCTAAAACTGAACCATTCGTTTGTAACAACGGTACTTAATCGTTAAAGGACTTTTAGTAATTAGCGTCGTACGAAATTCAGTTGAAACAAATTCAACTGAGATCTTCACGCTTTATTTTATTTAATTAAAGTTTATTCGTTCGAAAATTCTTTGTAAGCAGATAAAATTTTAATGAAATTTATTTAGTTACGATGGGGGATTGACTGCACATAAATATTATCCAATTAAACATGAATTTTCCCGTTATTCGAATAAAAATCGTTTAAACGTTATAAATAATTGAAAGAATCCTGCATTTATAGCTCTCGAGATAAGTCTCTGGAATAATAACGACGACAGATGAAAGAGTCGATGCCGACAATTTTTCATTCCTCCTCTAAGAACGGAATTCAATTTCAACGATATTCTACAAATGGCCGACAATAAAATCGCAATTCAACTGGCATTACGTTTCCGATAAGGTCTATAATCAGTCGTTTTTTTTAATGACAATCAATGGTAAATTCAACGAACGCTACATTTGCATTTAATTGACGTTTCGAGCTACGAAATTACACGTCAAACTGCTCTCGAGCATACAATTCTATACACGTTGTGCATACACTCACTGTTGTAACTAGGTTCTCGTTACGAGGCGCGAAATAGAATGTCGAGTTACAAATCAAGCTCCGGCAATGACCCTGTGGCTTATTATTTACCGGACATTATTCGCGCTTCTGCTAAAACCGTAATTATCTCCCTCGCTCAATTAATTCCAGTGTCGACCGCACTACACAATGTTAATAGAACTCGTAAATCGTCATTAAAAGCAACGAGACTCGTTGTGGCAGCATCGGACAAACAACGTCCCCAAACGATCTTTTTTAATCTACAAACTCCATTTACGTATTTAGATATATGTATGGGAAATTTCAAACCAAATCTGTGACTTACAGCATTTTTAAAATGTATACTTTTTAACAGGACACGAAAAAACAGTTTACACGAATTTCCACGTTTTCTTTTTGGAAATTGGTACAGACAAAGATTCTAAATAAAAATTGTTGAATAATATCGTTTTTCTGACATTTTGCAGAGCAGATTCTTGGGTAAAAATCATTTTTAAATCCTCTCTAAAGTGGGCGAGATTCTCGTTTATAAAATATGAGAAATTAAGTTTTTTTTCTAATTCTTTTGATCTCATCTTGCATAGGATCTAAACATTTCATTTTTTCACCAATAATATACTATAAAATTGTCAGGAAAAATTGATAACGTCTAAATTATGATCAGATGAAATTTCAAAAAATTTGGAAAATTCGTGTGGAGTGAAAAAAAAGATTAAAAACGCTGACGATCAACGGATCTCTCGATGCAGTCTGGAATACCCTGTATTTAACGTGAAATTCTCTTCTATATAAAAGGCTGACCGATTACCCTTGATCCACATTACTTTCGACCTTGGACTCCCATATTCCGAAAGGGATCATTCCGCAAACTCTATCAATGCACAGAATTAAAAGATGGCTTTGTGTCTCAATTCTCTATTAAATGAAAAAATAAAATAAAATAAAATAAAATAAAATAAAATAAAATAAAATAAAATAAAATAAAATAAAATAAAACAAAACCATTTGTCATTGGTTATTTTCTTTCAGAATCATTAATCTTCCGCCTATATAATAATGTTTTAGTCTGTTGGATCCAAAAATACGATTTATTTTCCCATGACTCGTGAAACATTTAGCTATTTCCGATGAAACGAGAATAATGAATTTTTCAAAATGAATATTATTTTTTTTAAATTGTATATTTGGCTCGAATGATTGATGAATCAAACGAATAGCTTTTCCTTCGCGTTATCATTTTTCTCGATTCGCGATGATAGAAAAAAATGTTCATCTTCATCACTCAACGAACATTTTAATATTAATTTCAGTCGTTCGAGGGAATGTCATTTGATTCAATCATTTTTCTCTTGTTTTACGATGTTTAAAGAGAACCTTTCATTTGCTACCACTTCAAAAAATATTTCAACAAGCATAAAACAACTTTTATTTGCCTTTATTATTATCTTTTTTTTATTACAAGCATCACAAATTGTTTTAAGCTGTATTGCGCGTGTCATAAACGTAGTGACGAAAAGAAAAAAAAGTACTGAATTGCCTGTTTGCCATTTTGTATTCTCTCCTTGCGTTAAAGGCTTTACGACACAACATTCGAGGAATGAATTATCATGAATATATTTTTGTAACGTAGTCGAGAATATTCTTTGTGCGAATACACCTGCCGGTACTGTTCTCAACGAGAATTTTCCATGCGAGTCTGAATTTACATTTTTCTTTTTTTTAAACATATCGATATATTCCTCGCCGTTTACAATCGTGGGCAAGAAGTCCCCGAGAGATTTCTCGTAAAACGCCGTTTTGCTCCTTGGCCCCATTTTTCGCGTTGCCCCGGTCTCCCTCCGTCGTCTCACACACGCGCAACTACCGGAATAAACCATAAGGCACTTTTCGTCTTTCCGAATGAACCCACGTCTCCCCACAGCCGGTTAAACGGCCTGAACAAAATATAAAAAAACGATGAGAGAGGATGAGCAATTTGCAGACTCGTGAATTACATCATCGAGGCTCGCGAGAGTACAATATACGAGTGTATCCGTTGATGACCGAGAAAATGATCATCATCATTTACGAATCATTGTCATGATTCCGTCGAAATATTATTGTTATCGTCTGTATCTTTGCCCTCGTATTTAATTGAGATTCGTCGAGCTTATAAAAATTCTCTTTCTTCTTATTATTTCACGTTCTGGAAGAGCTTCTTTTCTCGTTCAATAGCATTCAATAGTAATTCATTGGACGTGAATACCGGCTCGAATTTAATTGTGATATTTTCGAAAATACATTTTTGAGTATTTATTTGTTTTTGTTGTAAAAAAAAAAGACCCGACGGATCTCAATATTTTTATAAACGATCATTAAAAGTTTTCCTGAACAATCTACCGTCTTATTCCGCAAAGTAAAAAAAAAACGATTCATCAAACTACTTTACGTTAGGCCCGTCATTAAAACGATTTATTTATAAAACTGGCTAGTCAATGACATTGAATTTTCCCGAGTACAATCCACAGACTCTGTGCGAAAAGGCATACAAAAATTGGACGTATTTTCCTCGAGATTTTTTCAACCAATCTGTCGTACATCCTTCATTTTTCATTATTTTTTTTTTTACAGAATTGCCGTGATCCAAAGGAAAGAAAAAAAAATTAATTTGACCGGCAATAATGTCGACGACGATGAGGGAGAGCTCACACGTGAGCAGAAAGTACGTGAGTCACGGTGGTAGCGGCGGCGGCGGCGGTGCTATATCCGGACAGGGCCACTCGGGAAACACGAGCGGCAATAGCCTCGAGAACAATTTGGGTAAAGTTTCGTTCGGACAACGAATCTGTAATTCTATATCATATATCCTCTCCCCCTCCTTCCATCTACCTAATCAAATATAAAATATTAATTCATTAGAGATGATATAACTGTATTAACGATTTATACTGATATCCGAATATCTCTTATGATAAGACGCTCTATTGGAGGATCTTCAGACGAGCGTATCGAGAAGCGCGACACCGAGTCGCGGAGGAAGAGCACGATCGCCGCAGGTCGAATATCGTTCGGCCGCGAACACCTCCAAAACCGTCACCGAAGCAAGGTTAATGAACAATTCATCCCTTCAATCCTACAACTACATTTCTCATTAATTTTACCTCATCCTCATATCTCAGCCTCTCATTTTATATCCCTGGGTTCAAGGCAATTCAGGGCTTCTTTTACTGACATTAAAAATTTCGAAAAATCTTGAGAGATTTTACTTTTTCGTGTACAATGCCAAAGTGCACGGAATGCCAATCTTCGGCGGGAAAAAGAAGAGGATTTTGGTGATAATTGAAAAAGTTGTCAGTAAATGTAAACTAACGTTTTTTAAAAAAGAAATTTACTTTTTCAAAAAATCATACCTTCGTGATAAAAAAACCTGAGTAAAAAGTGAGAAGTGTTTTAAAAGCAGGAAAACGTAAACTTTGAGGAAAAAAATATATGTGACAATGATTCGTTTCGAGAAAATATTATTTCTCCTCTTTCTTCCTTTCAACCGTTCTTCTTTCTCCTGAGACTTTTGGAGGCTTGAAACCTTTCTTAAAAAAAATAAAAACGCCCGGGTATTTTGGGCCCAGGGATATAGTCGAGGGTTAATTATAAAAAACGAAAAATCGCAACAAAATTACGTTTGCACATCGTTCTAATTACTCGAGAAATGCTTTTTTTTTAAATTTGTTAATTCCATTCCCTGTTCAAATTCGTTTTTATTAAGCTAGTAGTCTGGTAACTTAAGCCAATTTTCATGTCTTTCTTGGAGGGTATTTTTTTGTAGGAAAATAAAAATGAATCGTTTTGGATATTTAGGACGTTTTTATTTACATATTAAAGATACAAAAAAAAATTTTTTTTTTTAGATTTAATAGTTTATTCTTATTATTATTATTGATCGAAGTTGGCACCTCGAAAAAAAAGCGCGTGGGTGGCCCCGGTGATTTTGGCTCTTGATCTTATCTCAAATCAAAAATTCTTGATAATTCTTAATCTATAGACAAGTCATTCTGGTCGGAACTACTGAAGTTAAATTTCACGGATAAATAACAAAATGGAAAGGGACGTTTTTTTCCAAAGTCCGCCATTTTGTTATTTATCCATGAAATTTAACTTCGGTAGTTCCGACCAGAATGGCATGTCTATAGATTAAGAATTATCAAGAATTTTTTATTTCAGATAACATCAAGAGCCAATATCACCGGGGCCACCCATGCGCTTTTTTTTCGAGGTGCCAACTTCGATCAATAATAATAATAATAATAAACTATTAAATTATTTGAAACAAATTTTTTTTTGTATCTTTAATATGTAAATAAAAACATCCTAAATATCCAAAACGATTGATTTTTATTTTCCTACAAAAAAACGCCCACCAAAAAAGACATGAAAATCGGCTTAAGTTACCAGACTACTACGTTAAACGCCAACGTGCGGGCTAATTCAATCCGCTATCTTTTCATTCAGATCACTTTCGCCAAAAGGCTCGAAAACAACGACTACCGAGAAATTCGTGAGTACCGGACCAGCGGGTATCGGCAGTGGAATTCCCGGTCTCGAGGCGCTGGATACCGAGCTTAGAAATGCGAGTATATCATTTTTAACGTCCTCCCATTCTTATTTATTCTTTCATATTGCGAATGACATCACGCGTATCACGCAATTGCCGGAAATAGGCTCGATCCCGATAATAAAAAAACATCGTGATAAGATGTGTTTACGACTACCACGCGCGTTTTGTGATCCATCCGCGACGGTAAACGAGCGGAAGAAATTATTAGACAAGGCCATGACTAGCGGGCATTTGGAAACGTAAAAAAAAAATATACATAGTATAATGATTTTCTCGAACGTTTTGAACTGATTATTATTTTGTCATTATTAGATTTTGACGTGTTCGATCAATCCATAAACCCACTGGCAAAATTCCCTCTTTTTTTTTTGTTATTTTTATCGTATTTTTGTTGTATTTTATTTCGTAAATATTCGTCCAATCGTAATTTTCAAATTGAGAAATAACTCGTGAAAATTTGGCCCACGCGAGCTGAATTACATTAGCGCGAATCCCAATAAAAAAATTATAAATTTCTCATATGATATTGAATGCCGGGTGGTACCCGCATATAAAATCATACATCGGGTTTTACGAAGCCTGGAATCTCGTGGAATTCAAATCTGTTTGCTACCGATCCGCCAACGCGCGGCATACAATCCCGACTTACCGGGGAAATTATTACGGTGAACCGCGATCTCTCTCTCTTTCTTCTACTCACCGATTCTCATCTGGTCTTATAAGGCGAGAGCCGTGTGTGTTTCTCGGTCGCGAGAACGTCGCAATGCACGAGTCACGCTACTTCTCGCTCTATGCTAATTTCACGGCAATTATTGTCATTCCGAACATTCAAGTAAATGTAAGAATCTTTTTATTCGTTTTTCATATCGATCTTTCAGCACGATTAAGACTAAAACGAGAAGAAATAATGCAAAATAGTTCTCTCGCGTTTATCGAAAAAAATATTCATTCTCGAGTTGCCATCTGGTGGCGAAATTCAGCACTAGGAATAGTGGTTCTCATTTCTTCGTTAATTTCTATATCTAACCTCGAAAATAATTGAAACTAACAAAAGAATTGTTGGAAAAAATGGTCCATTTCTTAATGGGTAATATTTGAGTATTGGCCAACTGGTGGTCGAACTCGAAATTTGAGAAAAAAGGGCCTTCAATTGATTTGTGTATTTTTATGTACAAAAATAATGTACAGAAACTGAGAACTTTTGCAAATTTACGTATAACTTTATTTTGAAAACGATTCAGTCTCGCGACATTGCTATATCCGATGGTGGCCAAATTCGGAACTAGCTGAAATTGATCCGCTTAGCATCCATCGAATTTATATTTTATCCACCGCAGCCTCATCGCCGTATATTTTTTCACGCTTCAAAAATTCCACAACGAAGCAGAGATGAGTACCGTAACGAAATTTCCAATAATTCAATGACGAATTTTTTAAATTATCAGGTTCAACCGGGACAGAGCAAAACGGTGGCTTACAAGCAGGTCTCTTATCAGTACAAGAATATGGACGGCAAACCAGTCGGTAAGAATAATACTTCAATGATATTTTACTGAATATCGTAAAAATTAATGACGAAATGAAAAAATTCATTGATTCGAGAGTACAAAAAAAATACGGCAAGGAAAAAAGCGCGTTATCCTTCCGCGTTAAAGCGGCGCAAAAACGTGTGAGGGGGTCGAGCGCTTAAAGTAATAGTCTGGTAACTTAAGCCGATTTTCATGTCTTTTTTGGAGGGCGTTTTTTTGTAGAAAAATAAAAATGAATCGTTTTGGATATTTAGGATATTTTTATTTACATATTAAAGATACAAAAAAAAAATTTTTTGAAAACATTTAATAGTTCATTATTATTATTATTATTGATCAAAGTTGGCACCTCGAAGTTGGCAGCCCGGGTCCTAACTTTTTTTCTACCGAACCGATTGCTTTCAAATTTTAACAGGCTACTCTACACACTTATAGTTCTCGTCGGAACAACCGAGAAATTTTTTCACCGCTAACTTTTTATTTTACAACCCCTTCTTCGCTAAAATAAAAGGACTTTAGCAAAGAAGGGATAATAAAATGAAAAATTAGGGGTGAACAAATTTCTCGGTGGTTCCGACGAGAACTATAAGTGTGTAGAGTAGCCTGTTAAAATTTGAAAGCAATCGGTTCGGTAGAAAAAAAGTTAGGACCCGGGCTGCCAACTTCGAGGTGCCAACTTCGATCAATAACAATAATAATAATGAACTATTGAATTTTTTCAAAAAAATGTTTTTTTGTATCTTTAATATGTAAATAAAAACATCCTAAATGTCCAAAACGATTCATTTTTATTTTCCTACAAAAAAACGACCTCGAAAAAAGACATAAAAATCGGCTTAAGTTACCAGACCTTAAAGGACTGTCGTTCGCTATACATTCGTGCGATAACGGAGATATAAGTCGCCGATGAACGTGCGAGGAGACCCGACGCGAGGTGAGACGAAGTAGCCAAAGGTATCCCACAACCTCTCTGCCGATGATCACGAGGCATTCGGTTGTTCGGTTTCCTTCGTGTCGTTCGCTCCTTTTACGGCGAGACCACGCGGCCTTGCCGGGATTCGAGACGACGAGATCGAATCACGATCAAGAGGGAACGACACGATGAAACACATTACGATTTCCGGGCAGAGAAAGAGAGAGAGGAAGAGTTTATGGTATCGGAAATTCGGTTCCTTGATTCACGACCTTGCTAAATGACCCCTCGAGAGAAAAAAAATCTTTCTCTCTTGAGGTAGTAGTCTGGTAACTTAAGCCGATTTTCATGTCTTTTTTGGAGGGCGTTTTTTGTAGGAAAATAAAAATGAATCGTTTTGGATATTTAGGATGTTTTTAGTTGCATAATAAAGATACAAAAAAAAAAAATTTTGAAAAAATTTAATAGTTTATTATTATTATTATTGATCGGAGTTGGCACCTCGAAAAAAAAAAAGCGCGTGGGTGGCCCCGGTGATTTTGGCTCTTGATGTTATCTGAAATCAAAAATTCTTGATAATTCTTAATCTATAGACATGTCATTCTGGTCGGAACTACTGAAGTTAAATTTGATGGATAAATAACAAAATGGCGGGCAATATAAAAGGACTTTTTTTTTCCAAAGTCCGCCATTTTGTTATTTATCCATGAAATTTAACTTCAGTAGTTCCGACCAGAATGACATGTCTATAGATTAAGAATTATCAAGAATTTTTTATTTCAGATAACATCATGAGCCAAAATCACCGGGGCCACCCACGCGCTTTTTTTCGAGGTGCCAACTTCGATCAATAATAATAATAATAATAATGAAGTGTTAAATTTTTTCAAACTAATTTTTTTTTGTATCTTTGATATGTAAATAAAAACATCCTAAATATTCAAAACGATTCATTTTTATTTTCCTACAAAAAAACGCCCTCCAAAAAAGACATGAAAATCGGCTTAAGTTACCAGACTACTACCTTGAAGAGGAGGCTCTGCGCGAACATTTGCAACTGGGCGACAAAAAAAAAATCGTATCGACAATCCTAAAACACAATTCGAAAAAAATTGTCGCAAAAATTTCTTTAGAAAAAAGTACCGTCCATATTGTAAAAGGATTTTTCTTCATAGGACAATGAAAAAAAAAAAAAAAAAACTCAATGAAACACATAAATCCCTAAAACCATTAAAATGAAGTTCGACCATTTTGGCAAGACTTTGTCAACTCAAATATCACGATTAAAAGAAAAACGGTTACGGAGGAATTGAAATATCACTTCATCGCCTCAAAGAGGAGGGAGAAGTGATTTTTCGTCGACACGATTTTTCAAGTGTGCACTCAATGGCATCTGCTACATGGGGAAACACTTGATTGAGAATAGCGATGATGAAAAACACTCAAAGTCTTTGTCGGAATATTATATCGCGATTCGGAGCCCATATATATCTCTACATATATGAAATATGTTACAAGAAGTTTTAACAGAGTGCTCTTAGCTCGGACTCGGCCATATTAGGGTTGATTATGGACTTGGAAGTCTCGACCCGATTTCTCTCTGTGGCTTCGCGTCTCCGTGGGAGAAAATGTTGTACGACGAGGCTGGAGAGAGCATTGACGATCGAGCGAAAGATTTAACGCATGGTTGATGACAAGAGGGATAAATTCATAGGGGGGGAAAGAGTAAGAGAAGAGAAAAAAAAAGGCAAAATTGCCACGAAGACTGTGAGACGAGCCTCTCGGTTTAGGTCGTTAACAGGTCGGGGTCGTCGAGTCTTTTCGATACAAAATCTCTCCTGCTGCGGTGAGAAAGATTTTTTGTTTTGTTTTGCAAAGTACCATAACAATCCCGGGACGAATAAGCGTCGATTGGCGTCGATGAGAGGGACCGGACGCATCGTTTAATTAATGCCAAATTAATTCATGAGTATGCGACGTGTGTACGCGAGGAGCTTAACGATTCAGAGGGAACAATGATAACATATGAGATCTTTGATCCTGTCGATTAGTCTGCACTTCCGTCGATGATAACTGAATTTTTATGATAGAATTATCGGGCCCAATGAGGATTTTCATTTAAATCGTTTTTGGAGGATGTTCAGTGTTTTTTTTTTTTTGCTGTTGATAGCTAAGGGTTGATGGGCTTCCACGAACCTTTTTTACGGGAAAAAGCTTCGTTGATTCTAACGAGAAGTTTTTTAATTCCAATAAAATTGATTTAAATTTAACAATTCTTTTTTTCCTAATGGATAAAAGATTGTTTTGGTTTTTTTAATGCATTTACCGACAAATTTTCAATTTCACACTTTACAGATTCGTACACATTGGCGGATAATTCGTTGACCAGCGGTCTGCCCTTGGTGTAAGTATCACAATTATTAGGTACACACGTGCTAGACGTTTATCCGTGCAGGAAGTACGAAAATATCTTTGTACCTGAAAGCTTGCCAAGAATCATACAGCGTCCCGTCTCGACGCTTCTCGAGAAGCACACAAATTTTCCGATAGAATTTTCATTATCATCCTTTGTTCATTTCAAATTTTATTTATCCGTTTTCGTTCGTTAAACGTTTAAATTACAATTGCGATTAATCGAGAACAGCGATGACGTCCATGAGACGAGCTACGAGGATAATCGTTCCCACAGACGACATCGAAGTCCCGAGCCTCCCGTTAAATCGTCGACCGTTAATCGGGAACTGGTACGTATCAATTATTTCGCCCAATGACGTCGTTGTATTTAAAATTGTAACATTACGATTAATCAGAGTCTTTGATACTTTTTTTGCCACCCTACAGTTATTCGACGACAGTTACACAACGACGTCACGATCGAAACAAACGTCACCTTTGCCCGGCACCCAGTCGAGAGATTTAAAATTCGTTCGTGAATCAAGTGGGTACAATTTATATTTATTTTTTTATTTCTCTTATCGAGTCTTTGAACGAAATAAACGACTTGTCGAAAGAATTATATTGATTCTGATTTTTAAAATCGAAAATCGAACTCCGAAGAGGTGAATTCAAAGGGGAAAAGTAATTTATCAATTACTTTGGACCGAAGCTTCATTTTTTCGATTTTTTTTTATTTATTGAAGCAAATACTGCAATTATTTTTGCGATTAATAGACGGGGAATAGAGCAATGATTTAAAAAGATTACGAAAAGAATTAAAAATTATTATAAAAAAAAATATTCCAAGAATCAAGTGGGTACAATTTTGTTTACTTTTTATTTCCCATGTTGATTCATTAAATGAAATAAACGAATCCTCGAACGAATTATATTGATTCTGATCTTTAAAATCGAAAATCGAACTCCGAAGAGGTGAATTCAAGGGGGAAAAGTAATTTATCAATTACTTTGGACCGAAATTTCATTTTTTCGATTTTTTTTTTATTTATTGAAGCAAATACCGCATTTATTTTACGATTAATAGACGGGGAATAGAGCGATGATTTAAAAAGATTACGAAAAGAATTAAAAATTATTATAAAAAAAAATATTCCAAGAATCAAGTGGGTACAATTTTTTTTGGTTTTTATTTCTCTTGTTGATTCTTTAAATGAAATAAACGAATCCTCGAACGAATTATATTGATTTTGATCTTTAAAATCGAAAATCGAACTCCGACGAGGTGAATTGAAGGAGGAAAAGTAATTTATCAATTACTTTGGACCGAAGCTTCATTTTTTCGATTTCTTTTAATTTATTGAAGCTAATACTGCAATTATTTTTGCGATTAATAGACGGGGAATACAGCAATGATTTGAAAAGATTACGAGAAGAAATAAAAATTATTATTAAAAAAGATATTCCAAGAATCAAGTGGGTACAATTTTTTTTATTTTTTATTTCTCTTGTTGATTCATTAAATGAAATAAACGAATCCTCGAACGAATTATATTGATTCTGATCTTTAAAATCGAAAATTAAACTCCGAAGAGGTGAATTCAAGGAGGAAAAGTAATTGATCGATTACTTTGCACATAGTCAATTTTTCCAATAAAAAAAAAAATTAATTCCCTAAAGCAAATAATGCAATTATTTTTGGGATCAATAGAAGGGGAATAGAGCAATGAGTTAAAGATTTTTAAAGATTACAAGATATAAAAATAATTATTAAAAAAGATATTCCAAGAATAATCAAACTATTATTATGAACGTGTCGATCTCGTGAATTAAGGAACCAACGATCGATCTATCGAGATTCAATGAAGTTAAATTAAAAAAATTCTTTCAAGATTACCAAACGGATCTACGACCGGTACAAGCGGTAAACACGAGCCAGGAATACGGAACGGTCGAGTACGTTCCGGTACCATCGCCAACGGCGGCGGTACCGATAAATCTCGCGCCAGGACCAAACACAAAAGTGACAACGACGATAAAAACCTACACGTACGAATTGCCCGGTGCTCCGGACACTTATTTACCGGGTACAACGAGCACGACGTCGTTGCAAAAAAATCTTCATCTCGCGGGCGATCAAAAGATCACATACACGCTACCGCGCGGTGGTTCCCTCGAGAGACCGGTCAGTCCAACGAGATACGGTTCAACGACGCCCGAAACGACGCAAAAATCGAAGATACTTCACAAAGAAGAGAAGTATTATCAGGAGGAGATTCTTGGTTATCCGACGGGTGGTAAAACAACGACCTACGTTACCGGCCCGCCGGCATTACCGGCGTCCGGTTTGCCCGGGACAAATTTAGAAACGACAATGACGAGGAACGAGTATTATCGTCAGACCGATGGAAATTATCAAAAATCCTACGAACCCGATCGAATCGATCATCCCCCGGGCACAACGGTCATTTATCAGAATCAGTATCAACAGCCACCGCCGCCGACAACGATAAACGAGACTCATACGACAACGATGATCGACAGATTCGAGGAGCATTATCCGAACGGGCCACCCTCGGCTGGACGTCCCGATTTACATAAACCGGGAACACCTACGAGAACGACCAATATCAATTATTACACCTCATCGCCACCCCCGGCTTCACCACCTCAGACAAACACAACGATCTACAAATACTCCAACACCACTAGTGTTTTACCATCGGGTCGTCATTCCGACGATCACGAAGTTTTGTTGCCCAAACCATTTCCAACGGGCGTTCAGGTTTATCCGTCCAACGGTAGGCCAACCAACAATGGACAGGGACCACCCGCTAAACTCGAGGACCTCATGGCGTCGTTCTCCGATTCGGAGGTTTGTTCAAGAGTTAAATTGGCATTTGTGTCGTTATTGAACGATTGCGAGTTTAATTTTTCATTTTTAAAATTCCCTTATTACAAATTGTTAATGTCGATTTTCAATTGCCAATTACGAATGTCATTTAAAAATGATTAATTACCCATGTAATTACTCGATTATTCATTACGAAAGATAGTTACGAGGGCTCGTGGCGTCGTTTTCCAATTCGGAGGTTCGTTAAAAGAGATAAAATGAAACTTGTGTCTTTGAGGAGGTACGATCGGTGCGGGATCGGTTATTGAACGATTGCGAGTTGAATTTTTCATTTTTAAAATTCCCTTATTACGAATTGTTAATGTCGATTTTCAATTGCCAATTACGAATGTCATTTAAAAATGATTAATTACCCATGTAATTACTCGATTATTCATTACGAAAGATAGTTACCAGGGCTCATGGCGTCGTTTTCCAATTCGGAGGTTCGTTAAAAGAGATAAAATGAAACTTGTGTCTTTGAGGAGGTACGATCGGTGGGAGATCGGTTATCGAGCGATTGCAAATTGAATGTTTAATTGAAATAATTAAATTAAACATTTAATTTGTCCATTAAATAATTAATTATATTAAAAATTTATTTTTTCCATTAAAAAATTAATTAAATTAAAAATTTAATTTTTCCATTAAATAATTAATTATCAAATTTAGTTTTTAATTTAATTTTTAATAAAACACCTTAATTACAAATTATGAAAATGTAAATTTTCAATTACTAATTATGATTATAATTTTGTTTTATTACCAATTACGAATGTAATGTTTCATCTTTCATTATCGTGGTATTACACCTCCCGTTAGAACGATGATACGTCTAATTTCTATTTTCTATTTTCATCAATTATCACGATTTTTTTCTTTAGCGCGAAGTTTTGGACGATATCGCAAAACAGGAGAGTTATCAGCGTAAAGATCGCACGAGAAAGGACACGACGAGTCCGAAGAAAGAAGTTGATTTTATGCCTCACACACCGCCCCAGGTACAGAGCAAAAACGTTGCCGGACCGCCGGTATATTACCCACCGGGTTCCGCAGAATTTACGAAAAAAGAATCTGCCGAAGGAGCAATGTCACAAGCTGGCGTGAGTATAAACGGGAAAGTCCATACAATCGACAATTTTTAGGAAAATAAATTTTTTTAAATTCGTTCCAATTTGATTTTCTCATTTAATGTCTTCAGGGTGCGTGGCAAAAGGGTAGCGGAAAGTACGAGTACGAGGCGTCGGCAAAGAGCAAAAGTAAAAGCGGCGGTGGAAAAGCCATTGTTCCCGTTTGTTTGCCGCTATGTTGCGGCCTGCCGTGCGTTATTCTATAATTTACCTGAAGCGCGTGACAAAAATTTCGAATAAACACGGAAAAGGCGCGTTTGTCTCGAGAAAAATGCGAGAGAAACGCGAAATTTATAATAATTTAGTCAAAAAAAACAATATTTATATATAATTTTACCGTTCGATAAAAATATATGCGGGGTATTTTGTGTCGAAGCAGCTTTCTATGAAGAAATGCACTGCAGTTGTTAAATAAACAATTGTGTAAGTCTAGAAGTATGTTTTTTTGTTTGTAAAAGAAACGCAAAATCTTTTCTTTCAAACGCTCGCGGTAGTAAAATTATTTTTGAGCTCAAAAATTGACTACGTATGGACTAAAAGAGCGTTCAATATTCCACACAAAAAAACAGACTTGTAGCCCCCAATTGATTCTTCATTTAACAACTTTAATGTGCTCTCGTTGTCGAAAGCAAGTTTGAAATAACGGCTGACCGATTTTATGTAGAAAACCCCATATACACCATTTTTTCTTCAATCAAAAATTTGCTGGATTTTTCCCTCGAGGGAAAAATCTATGTTTTGTGACTTGAATATATATATATACTTTTTTTTCTTCATGTGTATACATATAAATATATATGAAAAAAATATATAGCCATCGCCCGTTATCAGGGTGCTTAACTGACTGACACGCTAGAAAATTGTGAAAATATCGAATACACATATTCATATATCGTAAAAGTGTTCGTAATATCGTTAAAAATGTGCTGTAGACAAGGTAGAAAATTCAATTGAAGTTACCTCAAATATCTTTGCGGTTCGCGTGCGCCCCTCTCGGACGACAACGAAAACATCGGTTTTTTCTTACGAGAATCTTGTGTATCGTCTCCTCTTCAAACACTTCGACTCTTATAACCTCACCTTTGTCATCGAATGTACTCCGATTAATGATTAACCCACATTTTTTTCTAACGCCTGTTCAAAAAACAAAACCCCGTACTATCATGAAAATCAAATCGTATTACGAAAAAAGTACTTGTTCCACATATACTCGACGAAAAATCTCTCGTTAAACGCTTTATTATCATTACCATTATTGTTATCCGCGTGTGCTGATGTTTCCCATGAAAAAGATCACACGACCCCACGATGTATTTTCGTATTGTCAAACATTAACTTTGTAACAACGTCTTTTCACGAAGCGTGTTTTTATTCCGTGTAATAAATTAATTTCTCAAAAGATATCGTTGTGATTAATGAATAAATGTTCTTACAGCAATTTTCCAAGATTCCTAGTAGTCCAGTCCATTATATACATTTGGAAATGCATGTGAACCGAGAAAACTGATTTCTGGATATTGTGCGGGGGGGCTTAGAAAAGCTTAACTTGAAATTGTCGACCAAGATTTCCTATGTGCGTTCTCCGCCATCTCGGAAAAGCGTTAAATTTTGTTTTTTTGCAATAACTCGGCTCTCCGTCGAGATACGAAAATTGCGATAGGATACTTTTTTGTTGCTTCTTTTACGCTCTACAATTTAGGTCATATACATTTTTCATCTACCGTTCATCGTTGTTGAGATATCGAACGAGAAATTAAAAAATTAAAATAGATTAAAAAAAAAACAACGATGAACGGTAGGTGAAAAATGTATATGACCTAAATTGTAGAGCGTAAAAAGAGCAACAAAAAAGTATCCCATCGCAATTTTCGTATCTCGACGGAGAGCCGAGTTATTGCAAAAAAAAACAAAATTTAACACTTTTTTCAAGATGGCGGAGAACGCACATAGGAAATCTTGGTCGACAATTTGAAGGTAAGCTTTTCCAAGGCCCTCCCCCCCGCACAATATCCAAAAATCAGCTTTCTCGGTTCACATGCATTTCTAACCCGTTTTTTTCGACTTAATCGCTGGACTTATAGTACATCCGCGCGTAAGTAACATCCGCCAAACTGTGACGGAAAAAAAATTCTGCACTTTCAAACGCCGCGACCGTTGGCGTTGTTCGGTGGCGGCCTCCGTCGGTGGCGTCTCAAATCAAATTTCTACATCCATCACCTGGTAACGTCACACCGTCGCTCTCGAATGGTCTCGAAGAAAAACCGATAGATGGCAGCACCAGTCACTTTACCACGCCATTATAGAAAACTCTTGTGACGTCATTCGCGAAATTTCCCATCTATAAAATCTCTAATCTCCTTGTCTCCCAGCTGTGTCTCTCGACCGTCGTTGTGGTTTTTTGTCTCTTCGTCGGTAGTCCGTACGATAATCGGAATATATTCGTTGCCGGAGTTAGTCGTCGTCGGTCGTTACCAGTCGTTACGTTCTCGTCGTCGTAAATGTTGTAACGCATTTTTTTCTTTCCGTTGCGCGGGTGTCTATCAACATCCTTTGCCCCCCTACGGCTGCGTTCGGCCGTGAGAATAAAAGAAGAAGAAAAATCGCTCTCGGAGAACATTAACCAACGTTACAAAGAGAGCAGGAACCACGGTATCAAAAAGTTTCTCGATACACATCCATATACACATAATATACTTTTTCATCCCGCGTGATAGAGATATCGAAAAGTTTTTTTGATAACTCGCGCGGAAGTGCGCGTGTTTTTCAACCCGCGAGAGCGAGAGAACGAAAGATATACCTCGTGTATAACGGTATATCGTACTAACACGAAGAAGTCGGCCTTCGGGGACACACTACTTGACAAAAGGCCTCGGTGGAGTGAACCTCTCGTGAATCCTCGCGGCCAAAAGTGTTGAACGCAGCCTCGATAGTGTTTCGCGTATCGTTTGCCCGCGTGTGCGTGCCTGTGCAGAAAAATTTGAGGACTCCGCGCGGTTCTCCCTTTCTCGCGTTTTTCTTCGTTTATTTTTTTCGATATTTTACCCGCCGATAGCCAAGAAAAACCCGTCGAGAAAATCTTGACCAGAAAGCTCTCGCGAGGCTGCGTGCTGTGCGCGTGCTTTGCGTGCGTGTGTTGCCGTTGGCGCGGCGGCGAGGAGGTGGCAGCATTGAGGAATAAAGGGTAAAAATTAAAAAAATCGTTTATATCGGTTTGCGAGCGTGATTTCATCGTGCCAACTAGACACGCTCGTCAGTGATGTCTACTCCCGCGAGACGAAGGCTCATGAGAGATTTCAAAAGGTATGAAAAGAGAGAATTTAAAAAAATATTATTAATTATCATCGTCGTCAATCGCAATACCCCTTCCTCTCTCTTTTTTTTTTTTATTCTACAACAGCCTTGTGTGTTCCGCTGCGTCATAGCTCGAAAGTCGATTTCACAGACTTGCACTTGGTCGGCGAGGGGGGGCAGGCAGGCAAGGAGGTGCTTGGCAGAACGGCAAGGGGCGGCTGATATAGAATTTTCTGATCAACGCACGATCTTTAACGAGAATAAACGTTATATGTTATATATGGATCGACGACGACGCACTAACGTCACTCGTCCGTTGTACATTGGTTTATTATTAGAAATTCCACGATAAACGATATCCTATACTTTTTCATGTCTTATAGATTGATCATGCTTTTTTTCTTCGTTAATTTACTGTTTTCTTTTTTTTACCGTGATTGCGATCGATGCGGAAGACGATGACGATTGATGAAACACGATTTTCGTTCGTGGTCGGTTGTACGATGTTACCCGTCTTCCATTGTTCACGAATTAACGCGTTGAAAGATATCCGACTTTGGTGGAGTCGAGGCTTTTGGGGCGGAATTATCATTATAAAATTTCGTTCGTTCGTTCTTGAGACTCCGGGGAAATTCTTTGTCGGGCAAGATTTTTCAATCAACGATTCTCATGAATCATCAATGTTGCGGGAAGGGGCGGGAGAGGAGGGGAAGCGTGAAATTCAAAGAAACTTTCACATTGTCGTGTGAGAAATTTGAGTTGGATGACTTTTTTTTTTCATGGCTGAAACATTGCCAATTGTTTTTGAGGACCTAGGTCGTTCAGGGTCACAAAGGTTTTATCTTCTTCGATGCATATGTAAAATACCGCCATAATTCTCGGATTGGCGCTAAGATTTTGCCAACATTTTTTATATTTAATGGACAATTTAATTCTTAATTTTAACTTGCTACAATCAATTTAATCTCATCGCTAAGATTCCATTTCACAATTGTCTTTGCATCTCTGTTACCGTTATGAATTTGATATTTTTTTTAATTTTACAATTTTCTCCTAAAGATTACAGGAAGATCCACCCACCGGCGTGTCCGGCGCTCCCACGGATAATAATATCATGATATGGAATGCGGTGATATTTGGGTCAGTATTTCAAAATCTACTATGAGTTTTATATATATATATATATATATATATATATGAGATTTCAAAAAATATTGGCAAACTACGATAGCTACATATCGTTGATGAATTTTTGGCTTCAGACCTCACGACACACCGTTCGAGGATGGTACGTTCAAACTTACTATAGAGTTCACGGAAGAGTATCCGAACAAACCGCCGACGGTGAAATTCGTCAGTAAAATGTTTCATCCTAACGTATACGCCGATGGCGGTATATGCCTTGACATACTGCAAAATCGTTGGAGTCCGACGTACGATGTTTCTGCTATTCTTACGTCAATACAGGTAAATTTGTTTGTTGATATGCGAAGAACACGTTTTTTATTATTAAAAAAACTAACTATCTCGCTATGAAGAACATGGATCGGTCACGGTGAAGATTAAAAGATTTTAACAGAGCTATGTTATAGCTCAACGAAGGATGAGATTTGAAAAATCGTTTTTGTATCTTGACAAAGACATGAAATTTTAACTTTTGGATGTATCAATTAGGGTAGTTGTCTGATAACTTAAGCCGATTTTCATGTCTTCTTTGGCGGGCGTTTTTTTGTAGGAAAATAAAAATGAATCGTTTTGGATATTTAGGATGTTTTTATTTACATATTAAGGATACAAAAAAAAATTTGTTGAAAAAATTTAACAGTTTATTATTATTATTGATCGAAGTTGGCACCTCGAAAAAAAAGCGCGTGGGTCGCCCCGGTGATTTTGGCTCTTGATGTTATCTAAAATCAAAAATTCTTGATAATTCTTAATCTATAGACATGTCATTCTGGTCGGAACTACTGAAGTTAAATTTCATGGATAAATAACGAAATGGCGGACTTTGGAAAAAAAGTCCTTTGTTATTTGTCCGCCATTTTGTTATTTATCCATGAAATTTAACTTCAGTAGTTCCGACCAGAATGACATGTCTATAGATTAAGAATTATCAAGAATTTTTGATTTTAGATAACATCAAGAGCCAAAATCACCGGGGCCACCCACCCGCTTTTTTTTCGAGGTGCCAACTTCGATCAATAATAATAATAAACTATTAAATTTTTTGTATCTTTAATATGTAAATAAAAACATCCTAAATATCGAAAACAATTCATTTTTATTTTCCTACAAAAAAACGCCCTCCAAAAAAGACATGAAAATCGGCTTAAATAACCAGACTACTACCTTAATGTTGATTTTTCAATGGATCAAATTTATTCGGTCTACCGTTCGATCTATGTTCGATTAGCTATGAAATCACTCACTGTTTACTTAACAGCGGTTGCAATTTAGCAAAGTCTAATATCGTTGATTTGAAAAGAAAATCTTTAACGTATAACGCAGCACTTGTTGACACTTTTCACGATTAATCGGTTTTTTTTTCTCCGTCGTACATTCGTAACATTAGATTTTTTTTGTAGAAAGTGCTTGCTGCATAGAGAGAATAATAGAGAGAGAGAGAGTGAGAAAGAAAGAGAGAGAATGAAATTAGTTAATGTAAAAAAAAGTCCGGGCCAATTATGTAACCGAAGTACGACTTGTCTGGTTGCAGTCGCTGTTAAGTGACCCAAACCCGAATTCACCTGCCAACTCAATGGCAGCGCAACTTTATAAAGAGAATCGGCGCGAGTACGAGAAACGAGTGAAGGCTTGCGTGGAGCAAAGTTTTGTGGATTAGTCTTGGTGAAGGGCGTGTGTACTTGCCGCTCGTTGAACCCTCGAGATCAACCGACAACAATCTACATACATCCCGCATATACGGAAGCGAACGTGCAGCCTTACCAAGGAGTTTACGCTAATCGCTTAGCATGTCACTCCCTAAAAAAAAAAAAAAGAAAGAAAGATCGAAAGAAAGAAAAGAAAAAGCATTAAAATTTGAACGAAAAGAAAGAAAGAAAGAAACCTCTATTCATCACAACAACCACAATGTGCAACATTAGAACGAATTTTTACCAATGTTGTATAATAAATTATAATAAAATTGTGTATTTATTTATTTGATATTCGACAGAAACGGAAAAAAGAAAAAAAGGAAAGCGCGAAAGAGCGAGAGAGAGAACGGCGCGGGGCGGGGGAGGAAACAATGAGTAATATTAAAAATATTAGGGTAAAATATGAGTAATAATTGTGTAACTTCTTTTGTTTTTTGTCTCTCTCTTGTTTCGATGCTATAGAAGCGACCGCCCTATGATAAGACAAGCACAGACTTGTACTTCAATTTAATTCTAGTACTTCATATAGCAACTAAATTCACCTATACATATATAAATATATATACACGTACATACAATAAAGCGCATAACTTCATGCGGTTCTATACGTTCTTATTATTTCATTTACCCCTCGCTCGTTTCGCGAAAAAAAAAAAATTCCTATTAGCAACAAGACCGATACTTTTGTAGAATTTGTAAAATTTCATCGAAACGCGCATGATTTATCTTTGTTACAGTCCCTGCTGGATGAACCAAATCCAAATTCACCGGCGAACTCGCTCGCTGCACAATTGTATCAGGAGAATAAGCGAGAGTATGAAAAGCGAGTTGCCACGGTCGTCGAACAGTCGTGGCTAAACTTCCAGGAAAGTCACATCGAAGATCCACGCTGACATTAGGTTGTCGCTCTAGTTGACCGGCTAAAACGCACTAAAAATAAAAACAGAGCTTTATCGTGTATTCTTGTAGCGCAAAATGTTTCGAACCTCCGGGAACCACAGAAATGTTGTAAATCGAAGAAAAAGAAAAAAATAAGGAGACAAATCTCTGAATACCCTCATCGTCCACTGTTCTTTTTTTTTTTAGGTAAAATATCGATTTCAAAGGAATAATACTTTGAACGTTACTTTAAAAAAAAAAAGCGAAAAAAAAAATATCAGCTAGTTCGACTGATTTACTCATAAGGCTCACAAGTTTAAGAAACCGTACTATTTTTTTTTTCTTACGTTATTACTACGACTAGATTTGAGATATATTTACATAAGTATGATAGAATCTCTAAGCGATATAATAAACAAACATATATACCAGTGAAATATTATTTACTTTTTTTTGCCTCCTCATAGAGAATAATTTGTTGCGATAAAAAATATTTCCTAGTTTCTAATGTAAATGTCCTAAAAAATGTTTGAACGTCAAAGAATTCCCTTCGGAATACAGAAAAATGTACGCATAGATGAGTGCACAGTGCCAAACGAGTTTTGATCAACGAAATGATCCTATGGACTTAGAAACAGTTGATAGAGTTCGGATTACGAGAGTTTCTAATTTATGAATTTTACAAAAGATAAAAAAACAACTTTTTTCGCTTTTATTCGCTTGAAAATTTCCAGATTGTGAAGTCATCACGTTGCTTCCGTTTCTCTTTATCGTCGTTCACCAAATTCTTCCTTTCCACAAAGAATACAAAACTAATCAACATACTAATAATTTTGTCAATATTTTTATTATAATTATTTCGTTCCGAGAATCAGAGAACGTAGGTATTATATTGTCATTTACATTAAAAAAAAAAAATCGACCTCTGATCATTCTCGTTCGACAAGAATTTATGTACATGCAGTTTTAATACTGTTCGACAATTCATTGAAAAAAAAATTTTTTTTTAAATAATGTTTCGTCTCGTTCTCCACTCTGCGAATTGGTGTTAAAAAAAAATTGTAATTTGAGAATCCTTCGAACGATCGTAGCTCGTGGAGACACCTCGACGTCCCGGAATTGTACAAATTCGATGTTTTCAAAGTATTTGCACGGGGCCTTGCCTCTTTGGAGGAATGTGTCATTTTCCTCCTGCCCTGCATCGAATCGCAGCTTTCTCCGTCATGATTAGCTTCGCGGTGATCTCCAGATTCGTTTCAATATTTTTAATTGCCATTCTCTCTCTCTCTCTCTGTCCATCTCGACGGATTTGCCACGCATATATATGTAATCATCGAATCTCGCGAGTTTCTCACGTGCTCGTGTCATGCTACGATTTTTCCTCCTTCTCCTTGTTGTATCTCTCGAGTTCTTTGAGAAATTGTGCCTTTGGTTTCATCACGTTTGGCCGATCACCACGACACTTGGGACAAAACCATTTGCCTTTAGGTTTTGTACTGAGCGATACGCAGGAAAAGTGAAACCACTCGATGGGGCAGAGATCATTGTCGCACAATATCATCTCGCCATAAGATATTTGATCGCAGAGACAGTAAGTCGGTTCGTCCGGATCAATCGCTAAATCATCCTCCGGCGGTGGTGGTGTATCCTCGCGATGTTGATTCTGCTGATTACCTTGACGTGATTTTCTTTTCTTTTTCTTTCCCGTCGTAGCCGCTGCTGCTTTTTTCTGATTACCGTTACTAGCGTTCGCCAGTGTCGTCGATCTCGTCTCTGACATTACTATCATGTCCATCGCGTTCGCCGATTCCACCAGCGTTTCCGTTCGTGTTCTTCTTGCACGTTTTGGCTGACGCTCTATGTTGTTTGTGTTACTGGTATTGCTGGAATTCAATGCGGTACTCGTTTCTCGAGCTGGCTCGTTGCTCTCTTGCTCCTTTCCAAAGTCTGTCGACAAATTGAATATTCTCATTAGAAAATATTGGAAAGTAACGAAGAAAATAAAAAAATTCGTATTGAAAATTTCAAACGAACAATTATTGGAAATATTACTACGATCGTGTAAGCAACGATTCATATTCTTATTTAAAAAATAGAACTCCGCTTACAATTTTTTATATATCCATCTGAATATTTTTTTGCACGACTAGAAAATCACTTTGATACGGTAATTTCAACTTTTAGTTACGGACTGTCCCTCAACAGTCGCGATTTACAAAAAAATAAATTCCTCAGTAAGTATTTAATTTTCATTATGATAATTGTTGGATGATCTTCTTAAAAATCGTTATCCGTAACAAAGTTTGAAATTGTGAGATTGAAATCATGAAATATTTTCAATTATTCTCCCGCGTTTGATTGGTTCTTTCAATGAAAATAATGAATTCAAAATCTAACAAGATAAAAAAATAATGACAAATCATAAGCTATTAATTTACCCAAGTTGCGATAATCCAGATCCAACTGACGTGATTTGTTCTCAATGAGATCCTGCACTTGTTGGACTATCTGCAGTTTCTCATCGCCAATTTCCTGAGCTGCGATTAAAGCCTGTTGGACTCGCAGGAGGGCTCTTCTCCTAACGGACATGTCGACATCGTTTTTCAGCAACTCTTGCTGCTGATCGACCTCCCTCAGATAAGCTGCGAGTAACAAAAAAAATGTAAAACTCATCTCAGTGGAAAAATATTCCTTTGTTTTTAAAAGCCTTTTGGAACAACAAAAAAAGAAAATTCTCCTGTACGTAAGAGAAATACAAAAAAAACTGTAAAAAAGTATATACTTACTTTGACAAGTAGCGTCTAATTCTCGTAAACGAGAAACATGCCTTTGTATGTCGTTCGGAAGATTTTCGACGCAATCGAGATAATTTTCAATGTAAGTAGCCGAATACAAAGCTTCAACTACCGCCTGATTTAACATCTTGATGGACGATGAAAAAAATCGTTATCTTACGCGCAAATTAAATTATAAGTACGGAAATTCGGGAAGACTTAATCTCAATTCGTAAATGCAGTTGTTTACTATCGATAAAACGTACTATTCATACAGAAATTCGTTAACGTTGTGTTCTCGTACATTGGAGTAAATGCGTAAACGTCCATTGAATACAGTGAACATATCGGAGTACAGAACACGAACGAAAAAAAACTCGGTTTCACTGTAGTCTAGAAACATAACCTTTTCTGACAAGACAAGGTTTCCGACGTTATAAATACCGGTGCATCCTGCTAGGTGGCAGCATTCGAATAACGCGGCAAATTCGAAATTAACGAATAATATGAATTTGTGTGATTACGTAATATAAATATTATCGATTCATTTTATTATTATTCCATATTAACCGAACCCCAGGAAATAAAACCTATAAGTTAAGCGATGAAAAATGAAAAATTAATAAATTTATTATCATTACACGCTGTGTTCCTCAATCGTAATTAACATTCGATCATACTACATGATGTATTCATTAAGGGAAGACGAGTGAATGTTCAAAGCTTAAATAAGATATAAATTGTTTGTACATCGTTCATATATCAAAATTATTATAATACTCAGGGTATTTTTTACACACAAATTATCCCGTGAAAACGTTTGAATCACATCTGAATTTTTTTGTGTAATCTCAGAGCGGGCAATATTGTAATAAGGGTAGCAAAGTGTCCGACTGTGTATCCAACAAGAGCCCCTATTACGCAAGTAATTGGCCAAACTTGCCAAGGTCTGTCCCAATCTAGAGGAATGGGTATAGCTCCCAGCCAAGTTCCCAGAAGAGTAGCTTTGATGTTTCGACTCATTGCTTCTCCCAGTAGCCCCGTACCACGAGTCTGAGCTGTTAAAACTGACAGCGCCGTATCAATTCCAAGATGCAAACAGGCAGGAACGAACGTTAGAACAACTAAGGTAAGAGTGAGCATAGCAGTTTCTTCGTGATGCGTCAACAGAGGTGCTCCGAACAGTACAATAATTATGAAATAAACGATCGACAATAAAAGCGTGGCAATGGAAAATCTCAAGAATTCCCTCAATCCCCTGAACCATGGTTTCGTCCAACGGTTATTCGGTACGGTGCCTATCTTTCCCAGCGCCGCTTGTTCGCTGCGTCTTAAAGAGAACAAGAATTTGATGATTTCCGCGAATATTAGTAGCATTAGTATCGGTAGAAATTTGTATGATCCCACGTTGTAAAGGCTGTCATTGAATTTCATAAGTATCAAAATTCCCGGCAAGTAAATACACGTGAGTGAACAGTAGAACAAAAGCAAACGCTGACCGGGTACCCTGTCGATGCCCATTTCTCATTTACCACGTTAGCCTGCGAGAAAGAAACGGTAAAAATTTAGATATTCTTCTTGGATTACTTGCAATTTTAATTCGCTCTGTTTGTTTTTCGTCGGCAAACTCACAGTGTTGTCACAAAGTGTTTCGAAATTCGATTGATAGAACGATAGCACTGTCAAGTTAGAAAACATCAATATCGGCGCCCTGATAAACAGTGAAAAAGCGTGTATTCAGCTACTTTTTTTTAAGGTTAAAACAAGCTTACCGTCCCGGTGCTGCCACCATCGCGAGCGGTGAAGTTCGAAAGCTGCGGGTCCAAGTTTTACAGAAAAAGCTCTTCTACGTTGTCACATTTTATCAATGGTTTTAAACTCTGAATCTGAATCGTACTTTTATACACATCTGCTTGTTCGAAACAGATTGAAATTAATGTAGAAAATTAAATAATATTCAATCGTGTCACTTCTCGATTGTGAATCATTTGAAAGAAAAAAATGGGCAAAAACAAGGCTCAACGAACCAAGAACAATGCAAAGGTACGTCAAACATGAAAAACGTGACATAATTTCGCGACTTTGTGAAATCCAAAAATTGACACATGGTCCAATCAATGTTTTACCGAAATAAAAATCATTACTGATTGGAAATTTCTTTTATTAGCCCTCGAACAGCAGTCGAAGTGCCGAATTGCTTGGCACGTCGATGCCAAATTTCGTAGGTTTTTCGGCCGTCAAGGACGGAGGTTATGTTCCGGTACTACCGGGATTGTCCCTTAGCGCTTTCAACGACGTTGAGATCAATGCTATTGACTCGAACTTTCAATTGGCACTGAAAAAAATGAACAAAAAAGATGCTACAACGAAGTTCAAAGTATGACTATTACAAGTTTTCCATAGGGATAGAAATTACCTTAATTTAAACCCTTTTTTTATTTCTGTTCTACTCGCGATACTTGGGTTCTGCGGATTCTACTTAGTTATTGGATCGTAATAGCTGTGGATATCATTGACAACTGTCACTTTTTCCAAGATACTTTCCCTACATTTAACGGTTTTTTTCCATTGTCAAAAAAAGATACCTGTTGGTTGAATAATTTATGTTCCATCAACATTTTTGCAACAACTGGGAGTAACTTAGACTAATTATTCTTTTACAATGATTAATAATATTTTTGTGGGATTAGTGATCCATAATCATTTAATAAAGAAAAGTATTTAAAATACTTTTGCAATCGAACGGTACCCATCCCTGCTCATGGCCCTTGATTGATAATCGGAGATTAAAATTCTTCTTTAGGCTCTGCAAGAATTTGCCGGACTTTGTCGAGATTCCCCGCTCTTATCTGTCGAAGCTGTATTACCATTCTGGCCACGTTTGTACTGTATGCTCTGCATAGACGAACAGCACAGAGTTCGCGAAGCCGCCCAGGTGGCTCATGCTGCTCTGGTGAAAAGGGTTGGCAGAAATATTGCTCTTTACTTGAAACAGCTAGCCGGGCCATGGTTTACTTCACAATTTGATACATATCCACCGGCTGCATCCATCGCTACAAATTCCTTTCAGGTAATTCAATTACACGGGTCTTTGAAGTTTTTACTGGTACAATGTCATTTTATTTTAAATTAATGATTCGAAAATCATTCTGCGAATTCTTGTAATTATATTTGTATCTTTTTTCGTTTTTATCCCAATGTCTCATATGTAGAATGATATTTTTGCTAATCGCAAGCTTTTCTTTAGGATACCTTTCCACAAAGAAAAATTGTAGATGCAATTGTTCATTGCCAGGAGGAAATATTATCCTACATCAGCGATACTATAACAGTTCAAACACCACAGTCCATGAGCACGCACAAGTGAGTGAATTTGAAAAATCTTCATACACATAACGATCCCAATATTTATAGAAAATAAGTAAATAAATATTTATCATTTGTATCTCCAGAACTCTGACCGTCGAAGAATTGGAAACAAAGTATCAGAGAGTTTTGATAGCAAGCTTGCAAGCCTATTCGGCGTATTTGAAAAAAGTTCCAACCGAACAAATTGAGAAAACTGAAAAATCACATCGACGGATAATCGTTAGTGCGAAATTTTGGAAACTCGCTAAGCACGATTCGCTACTCGTAAAAACAGCTTTTTTCAATGCCCTAGCGTCGTTGATCGAAAATGCCACGAATTTGCTGAAAGAGGAGAAGAAACGAGCCATGACGGCGATAATGAACAGTCTCGACGAAACGGAGCCGAGTTTATTGCTATCAGTTTGGGAATCGATGCTCGTAGCTATTAATAGGATAGACGTGAGAATTCTATATATATATTGTTTATATCGGTAATTCCTTAAGGTTTTTTTACTAAAAGGATTTATCCTTTAGGATTGGCATCACTCGGTGAGTATCGAGAAGCTCGTATTGCCAAAATTATGGCGAGTTCTCAAAAGCGGCGGTCAATGTTGCGCCAGTGTCGTATATCCAAATCTTTTGCCGTTTGTCAGTCAATTTCCAAAGTTTGAGGTAGATCACAAAACGCTTTACGTCAATTTTTTCACTCACATGCGTCAGGGGTAAATATCGATGAAAAAAAAACATTTGTATGACAATTTTTATAATCTCTGATTCGATTATTAGCAATTTGCATTGTATAATTTGTTTTTCAGATTCACGGCCAAGAGTGTACAGTTTAGTCGCTCGGAAATGTTTGCAGTCACGAAATCGTTCATCGAATGTTTGCGATACGTGATACTTTTGCATAAAAACGATCAGGAACTTTGCGAAGAATTGCTCAAAGATCAGGTACATAACAAGAATTTAAATAAATTATTGGTTTTATTTTTTTTTCGTTTCATTCATTTTTTTTTAGCTCATACCCGTGATCGAGTTATCAATGACGGTATCCGGTCCTTTAAAGACGATACTGTTCTGCGAGTTAACGCAACTTGTACGGTACTGGAGTAAAAATCGTCTCAATCCCGAGTATCCAACTTACGGGAAAGTCGTTGAGAAATTTTGGATCGAGCTCGAAGTAACGTTCACGAATCTTTTGACGAAAATTAGCGAGGATTACGGCAAAAGTTGCAACATACACGACGCACAGATTGAACTTTTGTGCAATTTAAAAAATGCCTCGACGCACAGTCGTAAGAATTTGCGCGTTAAATTTTCCGATCCCAACGAGTTGATCGAGGAAAAATGTCCGACAAAAATGCCCGACGTCGAAGACGATGTAATTTTTCTCACGGAGCTCGATGAATTCGTTAACAGTTTGTGCGTCGTGTATCTGAATAAAAATACATGTCAGTCGTCCGACAAATATGTGGAGTTTCTGAATCGTCTTGTGTCGAATTTCGAGAGTGAGAAACTTTTTATTGGTATCGCAAAAGCGTACAGAGATGACGCTGATTTGTTTGATTTTTACGATAAAGTATTGAAAAATTGGTTAATCGAGAGAACCGAGGCGGCCGAGGCAATTGTACAATTGATATTCAGTTCACTAAGGTATATGAACAAAACGAACAAGGATTGTGTCTTGAAATCGCTGATTGAGGTAAGAACTGCATATATAAAGACTTTGTTGAGGCTAATTGTACTAAAGGCTGTATAATTATCATTTAGCTCGGCGATTCGACGATATTGAGGAATGCTATTACCTGTGCTTTGTCGGAGAAAAACAGAAACGATCCTGCTATAAGAAATTGGTGTCACGAGTCTTGCGTTACCGAAAAATTGACAAATATAGCTGAAAAACTCGTAACGGGAGATGTTTACGAGAAACTGAACGAGGACGACGAAAATATACTTATTCTCGCTTTCGAGACCGGATCTGACGGGGGTAAAAATATTAACTTATTTGTCGATTTACCTTCATCGTACAGGCAGTGAAATTTGATTTTTCGAGAAAGAGATGGGACAAGATCCGAAGATTTCTTGTAAATCTCAAATTTTTCCTTACCATTCCAGAACTCTGTGTAAGCAACGATACGGTTTGTAGTATCATTACGCCTCTCTGCGATCATCTTGTTAAACCAATTTCCGATCATTTGCCAAACGTCGTTGAATTGATATCTCGTTTGCTCGCTCTCACTTGGCGTCACAAAAGTTTGTCCTATGATTCGATGAGAATGTTAAAATCACTCTTTGTATTGAGTCTTAATGATCCACTTAATACGTCGGAACTGCCTTACATGGATATGGTTAGAAACACTTGGAAATCTGGCTTTTTGAAGTGTAATGAAAAATTGGCGCGTGACGAGCTCGTCGAACTTCATCGAGATTGCATGAGTATTATTCACGAAAAAATGTACAGCTCGTAAGTATTTTTCGCAATAAAAATGTTTGTATGTATTTTTCGTCCCATTTACGTGTTCTCGTTTGTTTTTCAGTCCCGATTCGCAAATCGATGATGCCATTGCCGATATCGGCGTTGATTTTATCGAAGCCGCGAGCGATTTCGATACCGGTTGTTCACTTCGTTCGGCCATAGAATTTAATACTCGCGCGACAATTTTCACCAAACAATGGTTGACTCAAACTTTCGAGCTCGTTTTGTACGGCGAAATAATCAGCGGGAATTTTTATCTCTCGAATCCCATACGAAGCGTACCGACGTCACGTCCACCGAAGTTTGTTGCGTTGAAGAACGAGACACTTCCCAATCAGATGGAAAATTGCCTCAAATGGGCATCTTTCAATTCAAAACTATTGAACAGAATTCGCAAATTGAACGAGGAAGATAGGAATGACGAGGTGGATTCGGGAATTGTCGATTATTTGGCAGAACTTCCATACATGCTGAATTATATTATGCTTATAGCGAGTATAGGACACGCTTATAGTTGCCACTACAAATCCGTAAGTTAGTCATTTTTTTGTTTTTTTTCATCCTCATAGAAAAGAGACCTTGTTTTTGTGAAAAATATTTTTTTTAAAATGTATTATTTTCTATTACTCTCGGCGATAACGCGTATGATTTTTTTTAGGCAAGAAATTATGAAAGAATGGAGACAATACTCGAAAATTTGGTAGGCGAGTGTGTTAAATTACGAGAATGGGTGCCAAAAGATAGCTGGAACAGAATCTTGACGGATTCTTTGAAGTAAGTGATATTATAATTTTTTTCTCATATTTTGACGAAATTTTTGACCTAATTGAATTTGCACGTTATTCTGTCACTGTAATAGTAAATAAAATAAAACTGATTATTTGATAAATGTATAATTTACTGCGAGCAGCGTCGACGATTCCTGGATCGAGTGTGGCAGTTTATTTTCACAATTTCTACGTCTGTTTTACGGTTCCGATGAGCATTTGTCAGAAGTCGATCTGCTGGGTCCACAAGTATAAGTCGCTCATTTTTTTTTATGGATACGAGAAACTGCAACGATTTTTGATTACTTTGTTCGATTACAGATTTTGGCCGAATATGTCGAATCGAAAGATGATCCATATCTTGCTCGTGAAATAAACGCTGTTGTTACAGCGAGATGTATTCTCGATAAAGAAAAAAACATCCCTGTGTGTATACAGGTCCTGGAAAAAATAGTAAAAAGGCATCAATCCAAACCAACATCTATGCTTCTAGATACGTACGTTCACCTTTTAATATTTTTCTTCGCGTACTTTTAATATTTAAAAATGGGCTTGAAATAAAAAATAAAACGAAATTCGTTTTTGTTTTTAGGGATGTCAGTACCGTGGATTGGTCGGAGGTAGTTTTGCCCCTTGAAATTATACGTTTGTTCGGCAAATTCGTGAGAATAGCGCCAACGAAACTTGGCTCAGAACTGTGGGACTCTGCTATTATATTTCTCGCATCGTGGCAAATTTCCGTCAACAAATCCAAGCTCAAACACGAAGATTTCAGGGTTTGTTATATTGATGATACTTTTTAAATTCTGAAGCGCTTACAAATTCCAAGATTGAACGGATATATATATTGTTTTTTTTAGGTAAGAGCCCTAACTGTTGCTGTCAGCGAGTTCTACTACGAGGTTCAAAGTTTATTGAGCGAACACGAGCGAGAAACAATCGATGAATTACCGTTGACGCTCCTTGACGAATGGAAAAATGTTTTTGCCGATGATATCCATCACGGAGTCGCTAACACGTGGATGTTTTACGTGGGTCGGTAATTCGTATAACCCGAAAAACAAAAGCGAAAGTTTTCATTTACTCCGCAACACTTTGAATATACGATTTGTGTACGTTTTCTTTTTCTCGCAGACTCTTACAACAAAAAGAGCGAACTTTTGACGCCGCAAATAGTTTTGGACTACTTGGGCAAAGCTATGAGCGTCATAGACGGAAATACGTTTTTCAAAAATAACATAACTCTGCAATCGCCAAAAATTACCTCCAACGATATAATCGAGTTGTCGTTAACATTATTACCGTCTTCCGTGCCGAGTCTACAATTATCGGCGTATCACGTAATGACTCGTGTCATACCGAAATTGGTCGAGGCGGATAAACTGTTGCTAGAGGGCGAAAACTGCGAATCGAGGGATTTGAATATCATAAAATTCAAGGATGTTCTTTCGAGTACACAGAAAATCGTTAATACGATGCTCATGGGATTTAAGTGAGTTTTCTTCTAAATTCATAAAAAATCGATTTTACAGGACGATTATACGAACGTAACGCACACTCGAAGTTTTAAGTTGTATTTTCTCATTATTAGAATTTAAATCTAAAGTTTATTCAACTTTGCTCATTCTCAAGTAGATTTGCCAACTATGTCGGTACCGTTTTTTTTTGTTTTTATAAAATCCCAATTATCATCTCTCGATATGTCTCAATGAACGTTATATTTTTGCAATATGAGCAGATTGTGCGATACAGCGAGCTGCACGATACAGCCACATACAGACTCTTACACCTACACCATAGGATACCTCCTTGCATGGGCAAATGTATTGGATATGTGTGCTCACGCTCATGCCGATGTTCGTTACCAATACGCCGAATTTCTGAAGTGAGTCTCCTTTCTCACTAACGCGAATATCAATCGTGCACGGCAAATTAATTTCGTTATCCCATTATTTTATCCAGAGACGACTACTTTCCTTTTCTACTCGACAACATATTCAGGCTAATGCCCGTCGAGGTTCTTCAGGACAGTAAATCAAAATCTTCGAAATTAACCGAGATCTTTAGCCTTTTGCCGTCTCTAGATTTTCGAGGTATTTTCGTAGAGAGCGAATAAATGTATTTTTTTATTTTTCAAGTGTTTCAAATTTTTTTTAAATAATAATATTATTCAGAGAGCTGGACCGAGTGGAGATTGGATCATATCGTTTGTTGGCTGTTCACCAATAGTCTGAGACACTTGCCGGTATTAGTGAGACAATGGTGGGGTACAGCCGACAGCCGAATTAGCGCGGCTGTTGAAAAAATAACGACCCTCTACGTCAGTCCTATGCTATGTCGGGAGGAACTTCTCAATAACAGACTCGTCGATATTGAGAACATGCAGGTATAAACAGCTCGAATATAAATTTTGCGGAAGTCCAGAAATTTTTTAACATTCTATTTTCCATTTATTTTACGGAAACTGCAATTTTTGAATCTACCGCTAAAATTGATGATAACAATGTCAATAATTGAATGATGCAAATTCAAAATCCCTTTTGTAAATGAAACTGAAAAAATAGATTTTTGTAAATTTCGATATTTTACAGATACGGGTACATCCGACCGTTCGGGAAGTCGTTGCTCTGTATCAGATGGACGATACGAAGCTTGAGTTGAGTATGGTACTGCCGGTAAATCATCCCCTCGGTCCGGTTACCGTTGAGCCCGGTCAACATGCCGGCGGTGCTGCTAATTGGAGAAACTGTCATATGCAACTTTCCATATTTTTGACTCATCAGGTGAGCGATACGATTAATGTAAACGACATTACTTATATTTTTACACACGTTTTGAGAATTTTCTCAAAAAAATTACAAAGAGCACTGCTATTTTTTCATAAACTCCATTTTTCAATCCGTATCTATGTCCGTATTTATGGAATTGGTCATTCAATGATCTCAAAACTCGTCGAAACCATTACAGTAGCGCTCCATCCTTAGCATATCCAAAATTTCGATCTCTGAATTTTCCGTCCTATCTAACTTTCCACTCGGAGACAATGAACGAAAGATTTTAACTAAAATTCAATATCCATTAGAACGGCTCGATTTGGGACGGTTTACTAATGTGGAAGAAAAACTTGGACAAAAAGTTTTCGGGTGTCGAGGAGTGTTTCATATGCTACAGCATATTTCACATAAATACTTATCAGATACCCAAGCTCTCGTGTCACACCTGCCGCAAAAAGTTTCACGCTCCCTGTCTGGTAAGTTCTTAAAGAAAAAAAAAAAAAATATTCAACCCGTCTCTCCGAATGATTTTCGCTAATTCGACTTGTTTTCATTTGCAGTACAAGTGGTTCACAACGAGCCAGAAGTCGACCTGTCCTATATGCCGAAATATATTTTAATTTCTTGATTCGGAAACGGACGGAATTTGTCCATTTCTTTCGAACGAACTAAGAGATTAGGTGCAAAGTGTACAATACGATAATACGCTTATGTGATTTATTCGAACGGGAGATATAATAAATAGAATAAGTAGTCTGTTCCGGACCCTACGCTCCCTTTTCATTTACTTATCTCTGAGTGAGGAGAATTATAACGGAGTTTTGGTCACGTACGCAATGTAGAACCTGACTTCCCGCATGTACCACTCACTTTTTCTCTATCGACGCAAACGCTTTGAAAAAAAAAAAAAAAAAAACTGCAGTATAAGATTCAATGGAGAGAGCGGTACGAGTACTTGGTGTGGACGCGTGATGCTGCACGTAAGCCGTAAGCTCATGAGAAACATGACTTGACCCACCGAAGAGCCGACAAGTCGTTCATGGACGGATTTACCCACAAGATACGGAAACTTTATTTTTTCTCCATGTATTCAAAGAGCCTCTTAGAAAAATAGTCTGAAAATGTTTCGGTGAAAGACAAATGCTGTAAGGACAAGAATTAATTTAACAACCATACGTCGTATCTTGTTTTGAAGGAATATGCAGTTCTAATTGATAAAGCGATAAGAAATTCTGTTTGGCAAAGCAGTGTTTCAAAATGGTTGGAAAATTCAAGGAAAATCTTAAAATTTCTCTAATATTCTTAATGGAGTACATTCTGATCGTATCCATGGTGAAATGAAGGTAAACAATTGGAAGCTAATAAAAGGAGACCATCTGTTCATGAACATGGGCCTCAAAACCCTATCTACTTCACTGCCGCTCATGAAAATGTGTTATATACGAGATATATATATTTATCAAGTTCAGTAGATATACACAGTCGCCTGACAGTGTACAGTGGGTCAGTTGGTATTCGTCCATTGGACCATTCGTACCGACGAGTACGATTAATTTCAAGGACAATCTTACGTCAAGTTGAAAGTTTTCGGTTAGTTAACTAGGATTACGCATCAGAATCGCAAATCCATTACGTTCAACAAACTTGTTATACTCGGTCGTTGAGTTGCAAAAACAAAAACGATGGTTCAGTAATCAAGGTTTTGCATATTCATTTTTTCCTGTGGTATTACATGATTTTTGCGACTCCTCTTTGGCAGAGAAATGTTTGGTCAATCATTAGTCAGAGCCAGTAGGCTCGGACGGAACGTCCGATATTTTAGAAGCAACTTTGCACTACGAGATGCCAAAGAATCAACACCACTGGGTTCCGCTGCAAAAACTTCGGTACCCGAATCATCGGTGAAGGTCGATTCTGAGCAAGTTTTAGGTAGGTAGCCTTTTTTTTTTGCTCCTTAATAAATTTCGTACAGTAAAAATGTGAATACACAGACTATATACTATGTGGATATGTTGGGTCATGCGCGAAACAAATAATTCGTGTCCATCTTGCACCTACCTGTGTATTTCAAAGTACGAATTCTTGGTCGATGGAGGGTTGAATTAAAAAAATTATTTTTTCACATTCTCAAAACTCTATGAGTGTTATTAAGGTTGTGTTTCGTTTAAAGAACCTGTCTTTAACGTGTAAAAAATTGGTCGATTTATTAAATGGTCGTTTAGCTTACTATTATCCAGAAAAATACTTTGACACATTTTTATTGTTGAGTCTCCTGCGAAATAAATCTATGAGATTTTCCATAAGAATTCTCATTTAGTGAGGCAATTTCATTTAATCAATCGATCATCGTGATCTCTTTCACGTAAACATGAGTATCTGGCATTTGTTTAAGTGTAAAATGTAATAAAACTGGCATGTATAGCAAATATTTGATAACTGTAATGAATCAATTTTAAATGTTCGCTTTCATCGATTGATTTTTTTTTTTTCAAATTCAACTCTCATTTCACTAGGCAGCAACAATTATATATTTCTGAAAAATTTCATAATACAATTATGTTTTTTTTTTCTACAAACAGGACCTAAGATGCACAGATGTAACGACTTTGACAGATTGATGTTCGTCTGGATGAAAAAATTTCCGAACAAAAAACAAGTTCCGGACAAAGTATCGTGAGTAAAAATAACTTTCTGTTTTTAACAATTAAAATTTAACACCCAATTTACCGTGCAACTTCCTTTTAGTCAACAATTCAATTTTGTTTGTTACTATATAATTTTTTTCATACAGGCTGGAAACATTACACAAAGTTCAGAGTCAAGCCCGCATTCGTGTGGCTAATCTGATGATTGTAATAACGATTGTTGGTTGCCTATGGGCCGTAATTACTGGCAAGAGAGAGGCTAAAGCCGGAATGACATTAGAAAAACAGAATACGGATTGGCACGCAGAAATTAATCGTGAATACAAAGCGAGCTTAGCCGCTCAAGGAAAAACCACCTAAATTACGAAAGTCAATTCTCTAGGTACTTTAAGTTCGATAGGCAAGATTAATCGTTTTAAAATATGCAATACTTTAGATATTATTCCTGATGGATTGATCGTGATGCTAAAAACCGTGATGAATTATCTGTAAAAATTACGCCTGTACATTGATATAATAATATTGTACAAACTGGATACTCGAGCGTGTCGTCAAGAGGATATTTATAATTGTTTTAAGATAGACACATCAACGAACCTTATTTTTTTTCCTTGTATATCTAACGTATATTTACACAACAACTTTAATATATCGGCGCAACTTTTTGTAATAAAAAAAACGTAACAATGTTCAAGTCTTCTGTTTGACGTCTTACAAATCGTGTATTACATCATGTACAGCTTTCTCAAAAAAATGTTTACCATTAAATTTTAGTACCGTACAGCAACAATTTCGCAATTTTCGCCTCTGTGTTTGAGGATATTTATTGACCAGTTCCGTGTAACTAATACGAATGATAATTCTCTTTTCTCTTTGTCGTGGGAATTACAGATTTTTTTTATTTATTAACAATTATGAAACTATCTTCAAGACTGCGGCTTGTAGAAGCCTCTACATTTTTCATAATATACTTGTGTAGTACGAGCCTTGACTACTTCCTCGACGCCTAATTCCGACTCCAACATTCTCAGAGTATTTTGTTCTTTTCTCAAATCTTTCAAAATCATTGGATCGTCCTGCTTCGCGTCTCTTTCTTCTTTGAGCTTCTTGACACGCTCGCGCGAAGAGTTTAAACATTTTTTAATGGAAACCTCGCGTTGCGCGTGTCCCGATTGTATTTGTTGGAACAAATCTTTGCAAGTTCTCGTCGCGTCCACCTGACTCTTGAACGACTCGGTAGGTAGGGACGTGTTCAGGAGATAGATTATCTTGTCATCTAGTTGTCGCATTTTTTTCAATGTATCCTGAAACACAAAACATAACCGTGTTATAGAGGGTTGAAAAAAAATGTTGAGGTTAGGAAACGTAGGTTAGGTCTTTAAGTAGCCAACTACGAGAATACAAAAATACTGGTAAAACGTAAAATTTAGATTGTAGATATTAATAAACGGGAAAGAAATGACAAATTTAATTCATCAATTGCGATATAAGCTAAGTTGATGGTTTTTTTTCACAACACGAATTTGATGAATTCCACCGGTATCGAAAAAAAAGAGGATTATTTTGGTAACGGCCGATTCATCGGTGAAGCGGAGAATTAATAAAATATATATTAATACATGACAATGAATTTTTTTCGAACAATGCCGTAGGAGTTGGTTGTCGGAAATACCTGGAATTCTAAAAAATCGCCACACTCCATCTTCGTAGTGGCTGCCATTTTTAACGAAAAGGGTTTTTTAACGAAGAGTTATTTTTGTATTTCAAGCATCTAGCGTGTAGAGAGCAGCACGAGTCCTTCCTCCGGCGCCTTTGGTATCGGCGGCGCTGGGAAATTCCTGGGAAATCTATCCCACGTGTTAATAGCGGCGGGAAAATTTGATTTGTCTCAAACGCGATTATCTCGATGGAGGATATTACGGAAGTAGTTGTGCATAATATTATTGCTATTTTATAACTGGTGAGTATTTGCAATTCCTTTCTGATTCACAGAATAGAATCTTACTACTATAATAAAGCTGGACAATTTGTATGTTTGTTCGAACGCGCTAATCTCAGGAAATACTCATCCGATTTAAAAAATTCTTTTTGCATTAGATA
This sequence comes from Oxytorus armatus, assembly GCA_958009045.1. Classification (NCBI taxonomy): domain Eukaryota; kingdom Metazoa; phylum Arthropoda; class Insecta; order Hymenoptera; family Ichneumonidae; genus Oxytorus; species Oxytorus armatus. Next base: position 43,037,621 of record OY253744.1, read on the forward strand.
GCCCGTTTATTCGGAACGGCTTTACGCTATATAACTTTGCCCTGACCCTATATTACTACTATAATAAAGCTGGAAATTGTTTACGTTTGTTTGTATGTTTGTTCGAACGCGCTAATCTCAGGAAATACTTATCCGATTTGGAAAATTCTTTTTGCATTAGATAGCCCGTTTATTCGGAAAGGCTTCACACTATATTACTTTGCCCTGACCCTATATTACTACTATAATTAAGCTGGAAAGTTTGTACGTTTGTTTGTATGTTTGTTCGAACGCGCTAATCTCAGGAAATAATCATCCCATTTGAAAAATTCTTTTTGCATTAGATAGCCCGTTTATTCGGAAAGGCTTTACGCTATATTACTTTACCCTGACCCTATATTACTACTATAATAAAGCTGGAGAGTTTGTACGTTTGTTTGTATGTTTGTTCGAACGCGCTAATCTAAGGAAATACTAATCCGATTTGGAAAATTCTTTTTGCATTAGATAGCTCGTTTATTCGGAAAGGCTTTAAGCTATATTACTTTGCCCTGGCCCTATACTACTACTATAATGAAGCTGGAGAGTTTGTACGTTTGTTTGTATGTTTGTTCGAACGCGCTAATCTCAGGAAATAATCATCCGATTTGGAAAATTCTTTTTGCATTAGATAGCCCGTTTATTCGGAAAGGCTTTACGACATATAACTTTACGCTATGACCCTAAGCAGCGGCGTTGGCGCGTTGAATCGGGATACAAAAATTTAACGCGGGTCACAGCTCGTATAAGATATTTAGAAAGGCATTTACGGCACTACGCAAATGTCTATGGATAACAATACAGATTATTGTAAAGACGATAATCACTAGTTAAAAATTGAAAAGATTTTTTCAAATTTTATCAAAGGTGTGGACTATTTTTGGAAAAATAACGGAAGTAAACGAACTTTTTCAGAAATTGCCACATATTAGTCTACTTATTCGATAATAAATCACTATAATCGACTTTCAATAATAGGAAGATACTTTTTTTTATCGATTAACCGGTAAGAATAGTAAAAACTTTGATTTCCAAAATTTCTTACCCTCAATTTAAGTATTAAAATTGTTTCCGCATTAGTTAACTTATTAATTAAATACACGGATTGATAATTAATTTAAACATTAATATTGAGTTCGTAACACATTTTAAATAATCATATTAATTCGTGAACAGTCAAAATTATTCGTAATTTTTTACTAGTACATTTTTACGCCTTTTTTCTTTTTGTTTTAAAATTTACAGAATCGGGCCGACAATTTTTTTTCCATTAAATCTTAACTTCGAGCGTTGTATCCGAGCGTTGCCTCTTTCTAGTTTCCTCAACGATATTTCTCCATGATGAATCCTCGAGGCAATGGGTGAACGTACTCATTTTGCAACGAGAGGAACAACTGGATTTCTTCGAAGTTGTCGTCGAAAAAAGTTCGCAACATCTGCTACCCCCCTTGGCTCTGGTTAATTTCTTCAGCTGTTCCATTCTCGATTTTCCTCTCGTACCACTGATGTCCAATGACAATTCCGTTGAATCATTTTTGCGCGTAAGATCACTCGCGGACATTGTTGCTCGCTTCCGAGTCTCTGATTTCAAAGTCTCACAAGAATAACTGTTCCTCCTCAATGGCGTCGATACGTCTTCCGGTTGGACGCCATATTTGCAAGAAAACATTTTTCTCTGTCTCTCGGGTGGTCTAAGCTCCTCAAAAGGCAAAATCGTGGCTTTAGGACCCGAACACTTTGGCAATTTATCGTCACAGCTAGCTTCGAATTGCCACGAAGCCGCGCAAGCGTGAGGTGTCGTCGATGCCTGTTTCACGAATTTTTGCGTAAAAACCGCCCTCGGCACTTTGTAAGCAGGTGGCGATTTCGGTCGAGGCTCTCGATTCACGGACATTTTTTCTCTCGGACTTTCCGTAAAGATCAAAACATCACCCTCGGTAGCTTCGTATCTCGGATCGGTCAAACGCGGATCTTTAGCACGTAAAATTTTCATCTCCCGATGAAGCGCTCGACAACTACGTGGATCTGGCAATTTTTTACTTTGCCACTTCCAGCCAAAGATAATTTCCCAATAGGACTTCGGAGCAGTGATCTTATCGGGTTCTCGACAATTCGATAATTTTCTCATTGCCAATTCTTTGTCCTCGCAGTTTTTAATCCGAAGACACCTCGAGGCACATTGCGGATTGCACGGTTTCAATCTTTCCGGAAGTACTTTACCGCATATCGTCGGTTGACAATCTCCCTTCATTTTTTTCTTGTTTTTACGTTCCCAGGACCAGAAACTTCGTGGATCACAGAATGGAAGGTGATTCGTGAGATTCCGAGGGATGTGTTTCGACAATTTTGGTGATTGACCCTGGGAAGTAATGATACACACAATTTATCACGAGTCCACAAGAAGATTTTATGTGTGAGGGTAATTTTAATTGAAATTAATGAGAGACCTGTGATAAAAGTATACGCGAAATTTGGAGTTTAGTCGAAAGTGAAGCCATGATTGAAGGGAATATCCCGTGAGGGATGAAATTAGTCGCATACAACGACGAAACAAAAGCTCTTTGAAACGGAATTTTGAATTTTCATCGAAAAAATCGCAACTCTCAGTTCTTACACATTTTCGATATTATTACGCGAGATTTTCTTCTCTAGGAGAACGTTAGATTCGTGTTCGGTGATAAATTTTCCATCGTACAAGCGGTTAATATTTAGTCGAAACATATTTTTTTCAAGGGCTCTGAAAACCGAGTAAATTTGAAAAATGATTACAAAGGTTATATGGTGAAAAAAACATTAAATTGTTGATTTCACATTTTTTATTAACCTTTCGACTATAAGAAAAAAAAATTAAAAATTTTTTTCTTTTTCAATGTTAATATTATTTTTTACGGGTATAAATGGACTACTGATGAAAACTATGGCGCCTCCTTGTCGACATTATAACTTTACCAAAAATTATCCGATCTGCAAAAATAAAAAATAATCTAGTAAAATAATGTAGTAGTAATAGTCTGACGGAGGGAATTTTTTTTTTTTTTTCAAAAATAAAGATATTACAGTATTTCAAACTTTAGTATGCAATTTAAAAAAAAAATAGTGTTGAAGGTAGTAGTCTGGTAACTTAAGCCGATTTTCATGTTTTTTTTGGAGGGCGTTTTTTTTGTAGGAAAATAAAAATGAATCGTTTTGGATATTTAGGATGTTTTTATTTACATATTAAAGATACAAAAAGATTTTTTTGAAAAAATTTAATAGTTTATTATTATTATTATTATTGATCGAAGTTGGCACCTCGAAAAAAAAGCGCGTGGGTGGCCCCGGTGATTTTGGCTCTTGATGTTATCTGAAATGAAAAATTCTTGATAATTTTTAATCTATAGACATGTCATTCTGGTCGGAACTACCGAAGTTAAATTTCATGGATAAATAACAAAATGGCGGACTTTGGAAAAAAAAACTTTTTTTTCCAAAGTCCGCCATTGTGTTATTTGGAAGAAAAAACTTTTTTTTTCAAAGTCCGCCATTTTGTTATTTATCCATGAAATTTAACGTCAGTAGTTCGACCAGAATGTCTACATGTCTATAGATTAAGAATTATCAAGAATTTTTCATTTCAGATAACATCAAGAGCCAAAATCACCGGGGCCACCCACGCGCTTTTTTTTCGAGGTGCCAACTTCGATCAATAATAATAATAATAATAAACTATTAAATTCATAAGAAAATTTTTTTTTTGTTTCTTTAATATGTAAATAAAAACATCCTAAATATCCAAAACGATTCATTTTTATTTTCCTACAAAAAAACGCCCTCCAAAAAAGACATGAAAATCGGCTTAAGTTACCAGACTACTACCTTAATAATTTATACAAAATTGTCCAACCAAATAATTAAAAAAACCCCTCGTCAGGCTATAGAGAAAATGATTATCAAGATTTAAGAAAAAGAAAAGTTAAAAAATATTAAAAATTGACTGAGTCATCGTGCATCGTCTAATCGGCCAACATTTATCGTTATAACTTTATAACGGAGTGGAATTTTCTTAAAAGTTTTTTTTTTGTTAATTCTTAAAAGTATGAAGAATAAAATTCGCTAAAAATCGATTTTTTGAAAATTTCATGGGTACGTGAGCCCTTAAATCGCATTCTTGTCCTTCTCAAGAACCTAAAAATATCGAATACTCAAGCATCGATATCTATGAATTTTTATTTCGGTATTACAAAATTTGTAGAGATCCACGCCAATAGAAAATCTCGTTTTAATTGCAGAACATTAGAAAAACGAAGGAAACATTTTTAAAAAAATGCAACAGAAGTAAAAAACTCGAAAATGAGAATATTAATACATTAAAAAGAAAAACGAAGGAAACATTTTTGAAGAAATGCAACACAAGTAAAAAACGTGAAAATTAGAATATTAATACAACAAAAAGAAAAACGACGAAAAGTTTCGACGAGAGAGAAGGCATAGGAATGATGGTGTAGATTGATTCGGCTAGCCTACATCCCCGTTTCAATTTATCTCTATACCTTATATCTCCTTCTCGCGGATTCTCTACATCCTTCGTCATTCCCCTCGCAGGGATCGTCATCTCGCTCTATCCCTCATCCCTTCTGACTCGATATAAACGTTCTCTCCCTCGGAAATCCGGCAGGAGAGACGGCGACGAGGAAGGCCTGTTTACTCAAGACACGACAATTCATTACGTAATTGAATTGAACGAGGCCTTAGTCCCCACCCTCTCTCGCGCCGGTGCTTTCATACCTACCCCCATTTTTCCATCCCTCGCACTCTAGCATCCCCACCATTCGCTTTCCAGGCTCGGGCCACACGCTATTCCGGGTTTATCCTACTCGACGACGATACACCGTGGCCCAACGACGAGGAGACGGTACATACGTCTCGCGAGGAGGTTTCTCTCGATACATAGAGGGTTGCTGGATTTACCCCTCCACAAACGTTTGCGAAAGCAGAGAGAGAGAGAGAGAGAGAGGAGCGACCGAATTAAACGATTAGTTAAACTGATTTCGAGTTAGGGGGAATGAATAAGTAATCGGATTTCTCGTTAAGGTAATCGCATTGGGTCCTGATTGGCTCCGTCTGCCCGCGTTACAGAGAATCGCTCTTTCCTCGTCACTCTCTACCCTCAAACAGTCTGCTCCTCTTCCCTACGGTTTCTACGTTTGTACTATAGGTGCTTTATATGTATAATTCACCCCTACTACACGCGTATCAACTGTTGGACAACGGGAAAGGACGTAATAAATTTGTCATTGCGTATCAAATCGTGAGGCTTCCGCCCTTTTGTTTTCTAGGGGATGATACATATGTATAAACGTTGGTTAACATCCTGCTGTAGTTGCAGAACGGATATACTCGAATATGGCATCGTTGCATCCCCTTTACTACGTCGTTCTCATTCGCTCGGTCCTTTAACCCCGTAAGCCTCATCCCCCGTCTCCATAAGTCAGTGATGTGAGCCTCCATTTTCGCTCTCTATCTCTTCTTCGTTATTGTCATCCCGTCGATCATCCACCGGTCTGTACGTCCGGTCGACGACGACCTTTCGAGAGAGATCTTCAAAGATTCGCGGTAGAACAGGATATAATTCAGGAATTCAGGACGATGCGTAAAAAATGCTCGAACAATTACATTCCCGAATGCAACACCATTTAAATATTGGGTTTGATTCTCGCAAACATAAACGCTGCTACAGTTTATGAGGGCCTCGCCTGTAAACTGCTGAGCATTTGAAGTGAAATGCGGATATCTTCGCGCGTTTTTCGCGAAAATTTGACGCACTTGAAAATTGCACTTCGACGATACCCCATCGTTTCCGGGCAACGATAACGCCAATTTCTTTTCACGAAGTCGTAGGCCCTCGCGAATGATACGTCCACGATGAAAGTGAGCCAAATCGGTCCCATAGTTTTCCCGCTAGCCCCGACAAAAGATTTCCACTTTAACCCCCTCCCCTACCACCCGGGGATCGCGCATCCACTCGATTTTCCACCCTCCCCCACATTTTCGTCGCGCACCTGTGCAATCGTTGACCAATCTCAATGGGATCTGTTTTGTTCGAAAGATTGGGAAATTGCCTTGAATGTACTTTTTTGAAATTTTCAAATTCGTCAAATTTTCGCGACAATCGGTGAAGACATCCGCTTTCCATTGCAAATGTCCAGCACTTTATGCTAGTTGTAGCTTCGTACGATTTTTTTTAAACTTATTTTCAAATAGATTGTCAATGGGGGATGCCGTAATCGTAAACACAATGCCTCGTTCATAATTTTGGAGATAATCGACGATGTTGGAGAACTCCTTTCTGTTATGCCTGTTCATATTTATCCGTATGAATTTTTGTTATGCGAAACACAGTTGGACCGGTATAATTCTCGCCATTAAAAATCCTTTATATCGTTGTGAATTTGAATCCCTGAACGACCATTTTGTTTAACGCGTGATTTCACCGCCATTTTCCATTCGTTATCGCTTTTCCCAATGCCGTTAATTTTACTACTACAATAGAGCAGGAAAGGTGTTCGTCTGTTTGTTTGAACGCGCTAATATCAGGAAATACTAATCAGATTTGAAAAATTCTTTTTGCATTAAATAGCCCGTCTATTCCGGAAGGCTCTAAGCCATATAACTTCATGCTATGACCATAATCTAACGATCTTACTACTATACTAATATATCTATACTATACTATAATATAGCTGGGAAGTTTGTGTGTTTGAACGCGCTAATCTCTGGAAATACTTATCCGATTTGAAAAATTCTTTTTGCATCAGATAACTCGTTTTTTCAGGAAGGCTTTAACGCCATATAAACTTATACTTTGGACATTTGAGAAGCGACGGTGGCACGTTGAATCGGGGGACGGAAATTGAACGCGGGTGAAACCGCGGGGCGCAGCTCGTAGTTTCGTAAAGATCGAGTAAAGAAAGATTTCCTGATCGATCGACGTGGAGATCGAAAGAATTAAACTCGCCATTTTCCTGAAAAGCCTTTAACAGTGCTAACCAAAAATCTATAATGGCCAATGTTCTTTCCTCTGATTAGAATTTCCAAAGAGAAAAACAACGGGTCAAAGGTTCAACGAAATGTCGTTATCCAGTGAGGAAACAGGAAGTTAGACAGCTGAAACTTTGGCAAAGCGATGACACGACTAATTCGATAGCTGCATTCTATATAACAGGTAACGCGTCCTTTCGAGTTTTGGTCATAAGCAAAACGGTGGATGGATAACCATCGGTTTGACGATGGTTTGGTGAGGCTTATAGGGTTGTAAATATACATATATATATCCAAGTAAATTACGACGATGGGCGGGAGTGTGGTTCGAGAATCCAGCTCTCTGCAAATGGGGTGAAATGCTAATGAGAGAGCTCGCGAGAGCGCGCGCACACGCATACACACATAAAGTCCAGAGGGGTTGGGACGGTGGATTGCGGTTCGTGGCGATCGGCTGGGTAAGTGTATACAGAAGGGGGTTGTTGAAAAAGAGGGTTGGGTAGGGTAGGATTTTCGATTCAAGGGGATGGAGAATCAGGGCGTTTACCGTTGACGCCTACGTGGCATCGGATTGGCCAGCGTTGAAATGGCGGCATTGGCGAGTACGCGCGCGTCGGGATTATCCTCAGCAACGTCTTCCTATCCGTTGTAGAATATCGTGGCAGTGGTGTGCGGATGCGGAGCAATCGTTTTCACGATCGCGACCACGAAGACGACGACAACGAACGAGGGAAGCTGCGTGGCGTCGCGCGGCCACCCGCAACAGCCACGGCCCAGCATCCCTCGTTTGGTTCACGGTAGTTCCGGCTCGCCGTCGGGCGATACTCGGTGATTTATAATATAACCGCGAGTATGGAACAACTGGCGCAATTCGTTTCGAAAAGCTTCGATCACGGTGGCGCGAACAAGAATCATTCGCAGAATCAACAACGCGAAGCCCTCGTTACATCGGCCGCTGTCAATAGAATCAATCATCAGCATCATCACTATCAGCAATCTGTCGTTGATAAAATCCGCGTTGATCATGGAATTGCCATTACCGAGAGTAACGGGACCAGTGGTACTTGTACGGTTTCCGGTACTCACAGCAGCAACGTCACGACAACGACCACAGCTGCCATCACTCTGAGCGTTGCTCATCTTCTTGGATCTTCCACGAGTGTCGACGGCAGTGTCAGCGATTCTCGTACGTCGCTCGGAATCTTTATGATTAGTTGAATCCGATCTCGCACGTTATTCATATCGCGCCCTCGTGAATCGGGATTATCGGTGAATGAACATTGCACAGTAACACTTTTTTTCAGATGTTTAGCTATTCTTTTTCTAAATGTCCAATAAATAATGTGATTTCACTTTTCATGCAATATTTAAATTCTCTTATCGAACATTTATTTTTTTCTTCATTTTCATGGGACATTCCATACCGAGCGAGCCAATTTCTAACATTTTGTCAACGAGTTTGACGATTTTGTCAACGCCCGAGACTACCGCTCGGGCTGAAAAAATGTGTCAAAGTTAAGCTCGATAGATTTTACGAAAAGAAAAATTAATTATTCACTTTTTTTTCCGCGCGTCAAGCAATTTTTATGACGATCACACGGATGTGGATTTTTGAGGATGTCGAGACAGTGAGCAGGCATTTAATTTCTTGAAATTGAGGATTTGTTTCATTTTTTTTATCAACATTGTTGGTTTTATTTTTAATTCGATCCTCTTCCCCCCTGCCGTTTGTACCCGATCACGGATTTTATAAATTCTCGTTCACGCTCGATAGATTTTACGAAAAGAAAAATTAATTATTCACTTTTTTGTTCGCGCGTCAAGCAATTTTTATGACGATCACACGGATGTGGATTTTTTGAGGATGTCGAGACAATGAGCAGGCATTTCGTTTCTTGAAATTAAAGATTCGTTTCATTTTTTTTATCAACATTGTTGGTTTTATTTTTTATTTCATCCTCTTCCCCCCCTGCCGTTTGTACCCGATCACGGATTTTATAAATTCTTGTACAACAATCGATGAAAAATTATCTCAAGGGTGATTTTGTGGACCAAGAACAGAGGGAATCGCGGCATTATTAAATTCAAAAAGCGACTCGCCTCGGTACGCGATGCCCTGTATATAAAAAGTGTACGCGACGAAACAGCAGTGTGCATCAATCGTGTAACTCGTTTTTTTTACACGCCCGTTTTTCGAGGAGGACAGGGGCTGGTCGCGAAAACTCTTTCGCAAGTCCCTGTAAACTCATATAGATTTATGGTTTAATATTCGCGTCGGGGTTTAGCGTTTATGCATCGAATATACACTTATACACGAGTGAATTTGCTGGGCAAACATCCCCCGCGGAGCGAAGAGAGTTTGTGTGTTCCAAATCAAAAAGCAATCTGGTGAATCGGTATTATCGGTGAATGAAGATTGCACAGTAACACTTTTTTTTCCTCCTTTGGTGACCGATTATCTTTCTCGGGAAAAGTCTTCGTTTAGTTCAGAGTACTAGCCAGTGTTTGCCTACATAGATTCGATCAATCCCTCCGTTTGTCAATTTGATCGAGCCGATTATCGTTCTGTTCGCGTTATAAGGGTTGTCGATTCTGTTGTTCAAAGAGCAAGGAGCATGGGCCACGCTAGCGGGTATACAATCATGTGAACAATTTAACAATTTTTTTTTTTATGGAAAAGTGATTTATTTGGAAAAATAATTACACATCTGTTTAGTATAAATATCAAGCTAATAAAAAGTATTTTTGTTTGTTTTTTTATTATGCAAAATGGCTGAATACTGCTATTTGCTTTTGGTATCCTTTTTTTTTCTGAGGCACTCCGCGGCGTTACATTTGGCATCCACAATTTTTGGCCGAGAAAAAAAAGAAAAATTCTCGTTGATCTACGTCGGAATACCTTGAGAAGGAAGTACGGAATTTGTGATTAGTTATAAACTTTCCATTTTATGATCAGTTTCATACGAAATTTTTCACTGGAAATTCATCTTCAAAGGTAGTAGTCTGGTAACTTAAGCCGATTTTCATGTCTTTTTTGGAGGGCGTTTTTTTGTAGGAAAATAAATCTGATTCGTTTTGGATATTTAGTATGTTTGTATTTACATAATAAAGATACAAAAAAAAAATTTTTTGAAAAAATTTAATAGTTTATTATTATTATTATTATTGATCGAAGTTGGCACCTCGAAAAAAAAGCGCGTGGGTGGCCCCGGTGATTTTGGCTCTTGATGTTATCTGAAATCAAAAATTCTTGATAATTCTTAATCTATAGACATGTCATTCTGGTCGGAACTACTGAAGTTAAATTTCATGGATTAACAACAAAATGGCGGACTTTGGAAAAAAAAGTCCTTTTATTTTGCCCGCCATTTTGTTATTTATCCATGAAATTTAACTTCAGTAGTTCCGACCAGAATGACATATCTACAGATTAAGAATTATCAAGAATTTTTTATTTCAGATAACACCAAGAGCCAAAATCACCGGGGCCGGCCACGCGCTTTTTTTTCGAGGTGCCAACTTCGATCAGTAATAATAATAATAATAAACTATTAAATTTTTTCAAAAAATGTTTTTCTTGTATCATTAATATGTAAATGAAAACATCCGAAATATCCAAAACGATTAATTTTTATTTTCCTACAAAAAAACGCCCTCCAAAAAAGACATGAAAATCGGCTTAAGTTACCAGACTACTACCTTAAGTTCAAATGCCTACAATATTCGAATGAAAGAATATTTCTCAAATTCCGTACGTACTTCTCTAGGTATTCTGATGTAGATTAACGAGAATTTTTTTTTTTGTTCTAGGTCAAAAATTGTGGATGCCAAATGTCACACCGCGGAGCACCGCATGCCAAAAGCAAATAGCCATAGTCGGCCATTTTGTATAACAACAAAACAGAAAAAAATATTTTTTATTAGCTTGATGTTTATACTAAATAGATGTGTAATTAGTTTTATAAATAAATGACTTTTTCATAGAAAAAAAAATTGTTAAATGTGCACATGATTTTATACCCGCTACCGTAGCCGAACCACTTAATTTTTTTCCGTTTTTCTTCACGTCCACTGTTCATACACCGATCGCTAATTCACACCCCGGCACGTCCGCAACTCGCGTAATATTTCACTTCGAGTCAAACAGTTGGCTCGTACGAAAATCGCGTGAAATTAACAAAAACAGATGGCTTGGATTCGTTTGTCAGATGGAGATTGTACGACGGTGAATCGCGAGGTTTCCTGCGAGACGGAAAATTCACTGGAGGATGAGAATTCATCGTCGTCGCCGGAAGCGCGTCTGCAACCGGAGGATTTGTCGACAACGACGAAGATCAAGGCTCCGAGTCGGGAAATTCGTAATGAGAGAAAAAGCCCGGAGAATTCAAAGGGAACGACGATATTGGCAATGGGAAAATCCATCGCGAACAATCAGTTCACGCTGAAGACACCGGAACTCAAACTTTCGGTGAGAAAATTATTGGGACGTCCCTCGCCACCGCCAATAAACGATACAGCGGACAATCCCGGCTCGCCGAGTCCCGAAATTAAGGCGACAGATGCTAAAACACCGCGGACCGCGGTTGGTGATGGAAAATCAAAATGTACGGAGAATCAAGTGGCAATCGGTTTGTCGAGGCATGCAGCAGCTAATCAGGAGGAAATTAGCGGCAAAGGTGAGCGAATGATGAACCTTTCATCGGTTAAACTTTTTCGTACCGAACCCTTTTCGGGATCTAATTGGGGGAAAAAAACATTGATGGCTCACATACCCCTGTGCACGCTGAAAACCGAATAAATTTGAAAAATTATTGTAAAGGTCGTATGGTAAAAAAAAAATTAAATTGTTGATTTTACATTTTCTATTAACCTTTCAACTATAAGAAACAAAATAAAAAAATTTTTTTTTTACAATATTAACATTATTTTTTACGGGTATAAATGGACTACTGATGAAAACCCTGGCGCCTCTTTGTCGACATCATAACTTTACCAAAAATTATCCAATCTCTAAAAATAAAAAAGATTCTAGTAAAATAATGTAGTAGCAATAGTGTGACGGAGGGAATTTATTTTTTTTTTCAATAATACAGAAATTACAGTTTTTTAAACTTTAGTATGCAATTTAAAACAAAAAATTAGTGTTTAATAATTTATCACAAATTGTCCAATCAAAATATAAAAAAATCCTCTCGTCAGACTATAGAGAAAATAATTATCAAGATTTGAAAAATAAAGAAGTTAACAAATATTGAAAATTGACTGAGTTATCGTGCTGACACTGTCGCAAAACATAGTTCTAAGAAAAACGTCTTTAATAATGTTAATATTTAGAAAAATAAAAATTTTTAATTTATTTCTTATAGTTGAAAAGTTAATAAAAAATGTGAAATCGACAATTGAATTTTTTTTTCCACCATATAACCTTTATAATAATTTTTCAAATTTACTCGGTTTTCAGCGCGCGCAGGGGTATGTGACCTCTTAAGATTTTTCAGGTAGTAATCTGGTAACTTAAGCCGATTTTCATGTCTTTTTTAGAGGGCGTTTTTTTGTAGGAAAATAAAAATGAATCGTTTTGGATATTTAGGATGTTTTTATTTACATATTAAAGATACAAAAAAGATTTTTTTGAAAAAATGTAATAGTTTATTATTATTATTATTGATCGAAGTTGGCACCTCGAAAAAAAAGCGCGTGGGTGGCCCCGGTGATTTTGGCTCTTGATATTATCTGAAATCAAAAATTCTTGATAATTCTTAATCTATAGACATGTCATTCTGGTCGGAACTACTGAAGTTAAATTTCATGGATAAATAACAAAACGGCGGACTTTGGAAAAAAAAGTCCTTTTATTTTAGCAAAGAAGGGGTTGTAAAATAAAAAGAAATTTAACTTCAGTAGTTCCGACCAGAATGACATGTCTATAGATTAAGAATTATCATGATTTTTTTATTTCAGATAACATCAAGAGCCAAAATCACCGGGGCCACCCACGCGCTTTTTTTTCGAGGTCCCAACTTCGATCAATAATAATAACAATAATAAACTATTAAAGTTTTTCAAAAAAAATTTTTTTTGTATCTTTACTATGTAAATAAAAACATCCTAAATATCCAAAACGATTTATTTTTATTTTCCTACAAAAAAACGCTCTCCAAAAAAGACATGAAAATCGGCTTAAGTTACCAGATTGATTCGTTGACTCACAATTTATTTGGCAATAGTACAATAGTACAATTATTTGTTTTTTTTGTCAAAATATCGCATTAATTCACTCAATCTTCTCCAAACAATAATTTCTCCGTCTGCTTTCGATGTTCGATTATTAACTTCGTTCACACTCGCGATACGCGGTTTAACGAGTATCGTTCCGATTCTCACCCTTCAACAAAAACTATTTTGTGCCCTTCGGTGTCGTGGAATCAACTAATATTTCGCGTTCCGGCGAGTTGTCCGTCGGGACAAATCCGTTCAAGAACTAACGTTTGAAGAAAAATGTTTCGACGTATATACCCGAAGCCAAAACCATCTCCTTCTCTTGCCCAGACCACTCGCAATGTGCTCGCAATATACTTCTGTCCTGCGAATTGTAGGGGGAGGGATTTACAGTGCTACATACAGAAAAACTCACGGATCTCTCGTGTGTGCTTCGTACAGTTTCGCGCATCCCTCTAGCTCTATGGGGAATATATAGGAGGGGTTTCGATGAAACCGTCGGAAAACCTCTTTTATAATTCACGAAGATCATCCAATAAAGCTCACAAGTGATTGGGATATAGAGATTCTATATTCTATCTCGTTTCGTTCGGTTTTCTCACTTCTTTTTTTTTCCTTTCTGGTCACACAAATCCAAGAGTCCCGAGACGCCTCTTCCACGTGGTGTTGTCCAACTGTACATATTGTAACGTTACGATTCTCGCGAGATGTCCCATTATGAGATCTTTTACCGACATCTGATTTCCCTTTTTATCTCCTCCCAGGAGACTAACAAGAAATAGCTCTCCAGTCATTTAATTTGCTAAACGAATTTTCTTAAGTACTAAAATGCCATATGGCGTAATTAATTAACGATTCATATTTTTTTAATTGTATTATATAACGTGTCGTTAGGGGTTGTCACCCTCGAAAGGGCTTAGATGTTTAGCTATTCTCTTTCTAAATCTGCAATAAATAATGTGATTTCACTTTTCGTGCAATATTTAAATTCTCTTATCGAATATTTATTTTGTCTTCATTTTCATGGGACATTCCATACCGAGTGAGCCAATTTCTAACATTTTGTCAACGATTTCTTCCTCTCTTGATGCTAAGAGACTACTGCTCGGGCTGAAAAATGTGTAAAAGTTAAGCTCGATAGATTTTACGAAAAGAAAAATGAGTTATTCACTTTTTCTTCGCACGTCAAGCAATTTTTATGACGATCACACGGATGTGGATTTTTGAGGATGTCGAGACAATGAACAGGCATTTAATTTCTTGAAATTAAGGATACATTTCATTTTTTTATCAACATTGTTGGTTTTATTTTTAATTCCATCCTCTTCCCCCCTGCCGTTTGTACCCGATCACGGATTTTATAAATTCTCGTACAAAACCCATGAAAAATTATCTCAAGGGTGATTTTGTGGACCAAGAACAAAGGGAATCGCGGCATTATTAAATTCAAAACGTGACTCGCCTCGGTACGCAATGCCCTATATATAAAAAGTGTATGCGACGAAACAGCAGTGTGCATCAATCGTGTAACTCGTTTTTTTACACGCCCGTTTTTCGGGGTGGAGAGGGGCTGGTCGCGAAAACTTTTTCGCAAGTCCCTGTAAACTCATATAGATTTATGGTTTAATATTCGCGTCGGGGTTTAGCGTGTATGCATCGAATATACACTTATACACGAGTGAATTTGCTGGGCAAGCATCCCCCGCGGAGCGAAGAGAGTTTGTGTGTACCGCGTCTATGACGCGTCGTCTCATCCCCCCGCCGCATAAACGTTAAACGTCATCTCTCGGGGGTCCATAACTTTTCCCGATTAAGCGCAAATCAAAAAGCAATCTGGCCTGAGCCACCACGGGCGCAAACATACATCCGAGTATACAACGGATAGCCCCGTCGGTGGTCTGCGACCCCTTCGGCAGGACGATTTTTCCTAGCTCTCATATTACGCCAGCGGCCAAAACTAAAAATAATAAAAATAGATCTGTGTCTTACGCGCGAGGACTAAAAGTTGCGAGATGGCAGAGCTCGAATATTTCTCGGACAAGTCCGTTCCTCGGGTCCTCGGCATTTACGCGAGTGAGCTACAAAGTGCTGTAGTACATCAACCCCCCCCCCCCCCCCCCCCGCGCTTATACACATCCCTTGATAATGGTCGGAAAAGCGCGAAAGAGAGCGATCGTTCGTTGGACAAAAAGTAGCACTTTTGTCGCTCTCGGCATCGAGGAAAACTTGGATATTTATGGTTCGCGATTCGTAAACCTCTAAATAATAAGAAAACATTGGTCGGAGAAGTTGGACGGGAGATCTTTGGGCTTTCGTACGATGAAATTGACGCTTCGCTCGCCGGGGATAAAAATCTCGTAAGTATGTACCGTCAAAATTCGGTCGGAGCTACCCCCTTGCTAGTTTTGTTACGTATTACATACACCAATGACCAACGGACGCGAAACATGAGCTATAGGCGAGAGAATCATACCCTGCCTCCCGAGTCCCGGTCAAGGAGTCTCGCGTATCCGGCAATGTTTATGGGTGTTCGGAGGGGGCTAAATTTTTGAAATATCGTACACTTCAAACTGATCTACGACCTGGCTCGTGAAGAAATAGAACATTTTCTCTCGCTCCTTGTATTCCTCATAGGAAAAGTGCTCCGTTAGGCATTTGTTCAATTTGTCCTTTGTGATAAAAACTTCTCAAAGTACTGACGATAAAAAAAACTGGATTGTCCAGGGAAAATAATCGTTCGTGACGAGAATCTTATACAGAAAACAATTTACAAGTATTTTTCCAAGTACTTCATTGTCAATCGATCAAATCTCCGTCACACATCACCAGTATCTCTCGATATTTTTAATGCAAGTAGTACAAGTCAACCGATGGATCGACACACCCCGTTTAGGTATATCCACGAAAGGATGTTAATTACGTTAGTGACATTAACGGTATATATCTCGGTGGGAGATTAATGAGCGGGGGAATGTGACTCGTGAAGAAATGGAAGATTTTCTCTCACTCCTTGTATTCCTCATAGGAAAAGTGCACCGTTAGCCGTTTGTTCAATTTGTCCTTTGTGATGAAAACTTCTCAAAGTACTGACGATAAAAAAACTGAATTGTCCAGGGAAAATAATCGATCGTGACGAGAATCTTATACAGAAAACAATTTACAAGTATTTTTCTAAGTAGTTCTTTGTCAATCGGTCAAATCTCCGTCACGCATCACCGGTATCCCTCGATATTTTTAATGCAAGTAGTACAAGTCAACCGATGGATCGACACACCCCGTTTAGGTATATCCACGAAAGGATGTTAATTACGTTAGTGAGATTAACGGTATATATCTCAGTGGGAGATTAGTGAGCCGGGGGAATGTGGATTGTGACCATATAACGTGCGGGGTAGAGGCTTTCGTCGTGAAATTATAAGGAGTGTGAAACGATGCCAGGGATGACTGAGAAATCTCTTGAGCCTCACTATATTCCGATTTCATATAATAACAGTATTAGAGGCACGAAAGTCGAGCCACTCGCTCGTTCTCGTCGCTTAGATTATTCATGAGAAGCTCGACGATGAGACAGCATATGTAAGGGATGGAATTCCTTTTGCCACGCTGGTCCTATCGTTCACGGATAAATAGGACATTTTTTTTTCCGTTGGCATCGTACACGAGGAAGTGTTCTAACGCAAACTGTTTGGTAACTGTTTGAGGAGGGGTTAGAGACACGGGGTGTCGGAAGGAGAATAGAAAATCGTAAAAGTGTGAGGGAGAGAGAGAGAGAGAGAGCGTTGGTGCTCTTAGTAATCGAATTAGCGACCCCTCGTGTCCGAGTGTGATTGCTCCACGGGTCTTGGATCTAACGCAGGGGACGACTCGAGGGACGCGTTTGCTACAGCGATCTTATTTCACTGAGTGAAAGCGAACTCGAGAGCTTTACTGCACCAAATCGACATATATATAATTTGTAACTATATACATGGATGTTAAATTGATACGAACGGGCGGTATAATTCGAGATTGCCGCAGTAATATTCGCGGCACTGCGGTACATGGTGCATATCAAATTGTTATGGAGGTATTCGAAGCGATGTTTCGGACGCTGCGAAAGGTTTACGACCCCCCAGGACCATCGGCTATCGTTTTGCAATATTACGGTACGAAGGGGACTGCGGGGCGAATTTTAAACCACCGGAACACATACGGTTGTGGGCGCGGTCGATTCTCTCAACCCTCGTACCTCCAGAACCATTTCGATTGGATTATACGCATTGAACAACCTCTCGCTAATTGATTAAAACCCGACTACATTATGCAATTCATCGATTTACTGGGATTCACAAGTATTGAAAAATAAATAAAATGGTCCATTGGAATTGACTCGGTGGATCATTATGGAAATTGGAAAGGAAAGATTCATTGAAATTTGTTGGAAGCATCGTTTCGGGGATTGTACGAATTTGAAAATTGTCGAGTCTCAAATTTAAGAATGTAAACATCCTTAAATTTAGGTAATCTCCGCATACTAAATTTAAGGATGTAAACACCCTTAAATCGTTAAGGTAGTAGTCTGGTAACTTAAGCCGATTTTCATGTCTTTTTTGGAGGGCGTTTTTTTGTAGGATCGTTTGTATTTAGGATGTTTTTATTTACATATTAAAAATACGAAAAAAAATTCGTTTGAAAAAATGTAATAGTTTATTATTATTATTATTGATCGAAGTTGGCACCTCGAAAAAAAAGCGCGTGGGTGGCCCCGGTGATTTTGGCTCTTGATGTTATCTGAAATAAAAAATTCTTGATAATTCTTAATCTATAGACATGTCATTCTGGTCGAAACTACTGAAGTTAAATTTCATGGATAAATAACAAAATGGCGGACTTTGGAAAATAAACTTTTTTATCCAAAGTCCGCCATTGTGTTATTTATCCATGAAATTTAACTTCAGTAGTTCCGACCAGAATGACATGTCTATAGATTAAGAATTATCAAGAATTTTTTATTTCAGATAACATCAAGAGCCAAAATCACCGGGTCCACCCACGCGCTTTTTTTTCGAGGTGCCAACTTCGATCAATAATAATAATAATAATAATAAACTATTAAATTTTTCAAAAAAATTTTTTTTTGTATCTTCAATATGTAAATAAAAACATCCTAAATATCTAAAGCGATTCATTTTTATTTTCCTACAAAAAAACGCCCGCCAAAAAATAAATGAAAATCAGCTTAAGTTACAAAACTACTACCTTAAATTCACCCTTACATCCCTGTAAATATCCTTAAATTTAATATGCGGAGATTGTAGTTGATACTCAACAATTTTCAAATTTATACAAGACCCGAAACGATGAATTGAACAAATTTCAATGAATTTGTGCTTTCCAGTTTCGAAAGCAATCCACAGATAAGTCAATTCCAATGGACGATTTAAAAATAAATTCTCGATTTAAAAAATAAAGATTCTCGTCGAAAAGATGGATTCAATTTGATTTGAGTGAAAGTAGTAAATCTGGTCTTTATACTGACTCATTAATTTCCTGTACCCGCAAATCCTATTTCAAATCACAAAACAATGGATTTGATAGTCAAAAAAAATTGAGAGATCGTAAGGATCGCTGCTGAACGAAGAATTTGATCACATTGATCGAACGATTGGTAATATTTTTATGAAAATCAAATTGGATTTTTTTTTGTACAAAAGTGTCATTGTTCCGAGGAAAAAACTCTAATTAATAATACGTGTGATATTTTGGTGGAAGATATCCGGAATGACGACGACGAATTATGCTGATACGTCGTATTCCGAGCGTATGGTGATTAAAATGCCGGGACAAGAGAGTTAGGTACCAGGGTCGAAAGGTAACAAAATTCCCAGGAGGTTGACTGACTATAGACCGTGCAAGAGTAGCGAGTGTCCGGAGGGTGGCTGCGGGATATCCCTCGCCACTTTGCTAAATTATATAAATCAGCGTCCCTTCGTCAAGGGAGCGAGCGTCTTGGCGCTCTTGTACGGGCGTTGAGGTGGTTAATCGTAGACTCCTACCCCTTCGCGTGTTTCACCTCGCACGGATTTAGGCCGTTGGAGAGGACTCTTTTGCGGATCCCACCGAGACGCCATTGCCCACCAGCACAAATCCCTTCTCTCTCTTCGCTTATATACGGCCTGGTTATATTACGCTGCGTGACTTTACTACATGCAGGTCTTTAACAAGTCGAGAGACTCCCGCGCTCCGTTCGCCCCAAATCCCTTTCATACTTACTTTGCATTAAGTATCCATTAATTAACTCGCTATCTACACCGTTGATTGTCTTATATTTGACTTGGGCGCCACTCGCGGTCAAATTTTCGACGAGGAAAGTCAAGCAAAAGACGTCAGACTCAAAAACCGTACACTCCGACTTTACGTCGATGCTTCCGTGTACATATTAGGGTGGTCAATAAAAAGAGGCGCCTTCTATTTTATTCCATATCCAACTTTTCATACCGTGCGACCATAAAATGATTCACGGAAATGATGAACCTTGAGCAGGCAGTTTTATTACTGAATCAACTTTAACAAAAGAACAAAGAAGGAAGATGCAAATATTTTTATATTTGAAGGTTTGAAAAATCGAGTAGGAAAAAAATCCTGACCCCCCCAGTCCAATTCTTTTTGGTCGAGAAATGGCTCCTAAAGGAAATACGTATGTGGAAAGCACGAGAAGGTGGCGGGGAAATGCGTTAATGTCGGCTAATTGAAGAAGTTCTCGATGTCCTCGATGATATATAAAAACCTAGCGGGAAATCACGAACCCCGAGCCGCGCGTAGTCAAGCACTGGAAAGATTTACGACACGATGCCTTTGCTTGGCTCGAGGGCGAGAGAAATGACCCGTGAAAAAGATTCGTGAGATGTAGAAAGTTTGCCGCTTAAATTCCGTCTCCTAAACGATAATGAGATATGGGAATCCGAGAGGCGGAATAATACTTTCGTAAAATTTCATATTTCTCTTCGAATCGTTGGGTTATCCCTTTTTTTTTTTAATCCACTCTGTTGAGCGTTTTAACGTCGCCATTGCGTCATAATGTAGAACGGACATTATCGCAGGTTCGAGTTGTCGTGGATCAGGCTCGAATAACAACGGTGGTGGAAATAATGGCAAACAGAGAAGATCGCGAACAAATTTCACGCTCGAACAACTCGCCGAGCTCGAGAGACTCTTCGACGAGACTCACTATCCCGACGCTTTTATGAGAGAAGAATTGAGCCAGAGATTGGGACTTAGCGAGGCGAGAGTTCAGGTCTGGTTTCAAAATCGTCGGGCAAAGTGTCGGAAGCACGAGAGTCAACTTCACAAAGGTATTATAGTTTCGAAAATTGGTAATCAAACTTTTGATGTTTTATTGATGCTTTGAAAATTTGTCTATCCTATTGATTTCATTAATTATATTAGAGCTGTATTATGTTTCTTTAGTTAATATTTTACAGAGGATCGTCGCGTTGACCAATAAATGTTAGTGTTTCATTTTCGCTAATATTTCTTAAAAATCGTTACGCGAGATAATGCTAATATACACAAACGCCTTTAGGAGTCACTAGAGGGCGTTATAAATTGCGACCACAGCGCCACAGTGATTTAGTGATTGTACCAAAAATTGCGCAAGGTCGAGACAACACGGACTGCCGTTGGGGGCGCTGTTGATCAACAAAAATCGCCGTCATAAAGCCTTTTAGTACTTTCATGCGTGTGTCTATGACAAATAGCCCAAAAAAATGTTTAAAAATTCGTTTGAATTTCAATCTTTGTAAGCCCGACGTGTTAATCTCCGATTTTCGCCTCTAGGTTTGCACGAAAATATTTTCCGTTTTCTCGATAAATGAAAAATTGAATATATCATTGAACTCACTTGATTACCAATTATTTCTCTTCCCGGGCTTTTCTTGGATATCACGAGGTGTTACAGGTGGAATGGTTCTGGCGCCACGAAGTCCGCCCACGTCTCTGGAGCCTTGCAGAGTGGCGCCTTATCTCCCGGCTCTTAGACTGCATCCACCTTTGCAAACTGGTACAAGTGTGAACGTCAGTGGTACTTCCGGTTCGGCATTTGATCCTGCTGTTCTTCATTACGCAGCAGCCGGTGGACTCTTTTGTCTTCCACCGACGAATCATCCACATCCGCTCAGTCTCGCGGCTTCATTGGCGGCGGCTGCCGCGCGTTCGAAAAATTCGAGCATCGCCGATCTGAGACTCAAAGCGAGACGCCACCAGGAAGCTCTCGGACTCGACAGGCCGGCGTAATGATAGTTAAGTGATCTTTAGTAACTCAAAAGTGATCCGATTTTGTTGTTTTTTTTTTCTTTTTTTTTTCGAGAAGTACAAAAAAAATGAACTAAAGGATACTACCGTGGATTAGCGTAAATTCGCCGTTCGGTAAAAGTGCAGCTATTATTATTATTATTATTATTACATAACAGTACACGATATAAAAACTGTGATGATGAAGATTTTGAAAGAGACAAGCGTGAAATATTCGAATGAGTGTTCTTGATCGGCCCTCCTTCAATTCTACGACGAAATTGAGCCCATATAAATATATATTAGGGTGGTTCTTAATTTGGTGATGTTGAAAATTCTTTGGTATTGTTCCTTGAAAGTAATCAACATATCCAGAAAAAAAATTCGGCGCAAGCGGAACTTTGTCCAATAATTCTAACCCACCCCACCGAGCTGTCGAATTTTTATATGAAAAAATGCATGCATTCAAAATTTTGTTAAGAAAATTGTTTATTATTTCAAAACTATTCATGATAAACAAATTTTATATTGTATTTTCATAGGAAATTTAATGCTCTGCAAAAAAGGTGTCTTGTAAAATTCTTGTGAATCTAATATTTATCACGTTATTAGCAAAAAAACTGTCATCATTTATTCCAAAAGTCCATCATTATGGCCAAAACAGGAGTTTGACGTCGAAAAACTGCAATGTATTCTTCATATGCAATTAGAAAAATAAAGAGATACGTAGTGCACTCAATATCAGTATGTGAACGATGTTTAAATTTTTAATTTTATCAATTTTATTATCATTCATGATAGATTTTTCTTCTTTGATCGATAAGGACATTGATTTCTTTATCAGTTCCAAATCGATAGCTTTTTTCCAAAGATTTGAAATCAACTCCTCATTTTTTGATATCGATGTGAGCGAGTGGATTTCTAATGAAAATAATTTACAAGGCCTAAAAATAGTTAAAGGAATTAAAGTGGTTAACGATGTTGCAGAAAGAGGAGTGAAACTTATTACAGACTACAATGATCGTCTCACTTATGACGAAGATCAGAAACAATTCATTGTACAAATAATTGAAGAATATATAAAAAAATGTCCTGATATTAACAAAGCGACTTTGCTCCAACCGATGTAATTCATTATTGTAAGTTGATTTTAAAAATATATGACATCATTCGTTATAATTCACAATAAAATTGATAAAATTGAAAATTTGAATATTGTTTACATTTCATTGTTGAGTGCGCTACGTATTTCTTCATAATCTTATATACATACGGAAAATAAATTGCAGCTATCCGACGTCAAACTCCTGTTTTTACCGTAACTTCTGGAATAAATGATGACAGTTTTTTGCTAATTACGTGATAAATATTAACTTCACGAGAATTTCACAAGATACCTTTTTTGTAGAGCATTATATTTCCTACGAAAACGTTATATAAAATTCTTTTATCATAAATAGTTTTGAAATAATAAACAATTTTCTTAACAAAATTTTGAATGCATGCATTTTTTCATATAAAAATTCGACAGCTCTGTGGGGTGGGTTAGAATTATTGGACAAAGTTCCGCTTGCGCCCAATTTTTTTTCTAGATATGTTGATTACTTTTGAGGAACAATACCAAAGAATTTCCAACATCACCAAATTAAGAACCACCCTAATATATATATACATATATATATATATATATATATATATAGAACACAGTATATTATTATTATTAAAATAAAAAAAAAGATGTATCGTAAGCGGCAAAATGTTTCGAGGGTTATTTAGTTCATTATCTCGCGTTCCATGATTACTGTCGTCAATATTCAAGGTAGTACATCAGCAAATCGACGAAATCAATGAGACTTCCAATATTATTTCGCGAATCGAATATTTACAAAAATAATTAAAAAATAAAGGTAAGCAAAAATACAAATTAAACATGATTTTGTTTTACCTTTAATCGCGGATACTCCTTTTACCCCTTAGTAACAAGGCATACCGTGATACTTTGTCAAATTTTTAGATTTTCTTCGTTAAAACCTGCGTGTTTTCGTTGCGTTATTTTTTTAAAGTAGCTTTTGAAAATCTGCAAAATTCCGTCGAACGCGAAATTCCAAAAAACGCGACGTTGTTACCGGTTACACAATCAAATCGAATACCAATTTTCGAATGATCCTGTGAAAACTCTTTTCGTTTTTAATACTCGATCAATGACGATAAATCCATTATAGGATCGAGTGTGAAATGCTTTACCGATGTACTACCTTAAAAAGAAAATGCTCTGGCAATAGAAATAGTTGAGCTTGCGAAGTAACCGACTGGGGGTGAGGAGGGTGGGACAAGGATGTGAGCCGGTGGTCGATTCGCGCCGACGATTCTGTGGAGGGTGGTCCAGAGAGAGAGAGAGAGATAGATAGAGATAGAGATAGATAGAAAGAGATAGAGAGAAGCGACGCGGGTACGGGTGCTAATGCAATAACGCAACGCCGCGCGGATAAATCAAGCAGCGAACCGACGAACCGGGCCTCCTGCACCAACAGCCAGAATACCGGCGAGAGAAACACACGGTATGGTACAGCAACACACCGGATTTGTAATCGCGTTACGGCGGGAGTTACCCCGTCCCCAGGGCGCCGTTATATCGTTCTATTGGTCGAGTATACACGTGCTATCCTCGTCTACGATGTACATACACATCGTAACAAGTATACAGTCATCGATGGCCTGAAATTCAAAAGGGCGTAACAAGCCCAGTGGAAACATAAATTTCACGACGTTTTGGTAACGGGGGGGGCCACCCATTGGGCACGAGTATACAGATATTTATGTAGACAAACGTTACAAGCAGCAGACTGACTCGTAATTCTCTCGTGATACATCCCAGTACCAAATCTCTGGCTCCGAAAGCTCTCGCGATGTGTGCACAAACACTCCGGGTCTGTGTTGGTCGCACGAGCGTCAGCGTATTTATACAGGAAATTCGAGGTCCTCGAGCTTAAACGATAGACACACATGTCGCGGTACCGAAATCTCGAATCAAACGCCATCGCCCTCATCCCCCACCTCGTAGGTCATTGATTATACGAGGAATTATAAACGTGGGTAACATGCAAATCGATACATCAACGCAATCAGAATGTGGCCCCTGGACTCTGGGAATCCTTAGAAAGGGGATTGAGGGGATACAACAAAGAAAAGATTCTTTTCGTAGATTCAAATTTATACATTCCTCAATCTGACAAATTCTTTCGAGCAGAAAGGCCGCGAAGATTTATACGGTATTCGAAGGAGTGAAAAATTCGCGAGCCCTTATTCGCTTCGTTTACCCTTCAACCTCTATCTCTCTCTCTGAAAAAAAAAAAAATAAGACGAAGGAAAGAAAGAGCGGTTTTGTACCAGTTACGGATCTCCGCGATTCCACGGAATGAAATAAACCGCCCCTGTCTGGAATAATTTCGCGGAGAAATGGAGGAGGGAAAGAAAACGATGGGGGAAAAAGAGGAGGGACGAAGTGGAGACGGTCCACCGCTTATTTTAATCCGAGTTTTAAGAAGTTTTTCTATCGTCGGTAAATTGGCCGTCGTTTGCCGGCTCTTCTCTCTTCGTCCCGGGAGTTACCCCGGTCATCCCCCGCGCATACCAGGTCTTTATCGTACAGCGAAGGAAGGAAGGGAACGAGGAGAAGAAAAACGTACGAGGGAGTCGGTTAAACGATCCCCTCCACGAATCCCGTAGACCGTGGCGCGTTATTCGCGCGGTGCATCGAAATGAGTTCGTCGCTGAGAGGGGTGGCTCATATATATAAATGTATATAGAAAATTCACTGTACCATCGTCGAGATCTCCTCTGGGTCGTAACGGCGATATGATGTCCCGCGAAAACCACCCACGACTATTAATTATCGGGTTGTCTCGAGACGCCACCGATAGAGAAATACGGTGGAATTGATAATTATTACTCCCTTGACTACGGGGGAGAAATAGTTTTTGCACAAGCCTGCCGTCACTGTTGGCTCTGGCCCAGAGCGCAGTCACGAGAATATTCGTAATCAAGAACGAATTGATATGCGATTCGATGGATGAACGAATGTACAAAAGTACGAAGCGATTTTCGAATTGTAGAGCGTTTATATCGCGAGCAAATATGGCCGTCACAATTTCATTTGAAAATCGGTAATTGGCGCGAGTTACTTTTCGACGTGACATCTAGTGGCCGAAACGAAAAATAGCCATTGAAAAGTTAACACGCGGGAAATTAGAAGAAACGGGTTAAAAAATGTCTCGCGATGCGATTGCCGGATTATTTTGTAAAATACTACTGAAATTAGAAAAATAATTTTACATCCTATCGTTAATCTGTTCCTCCGAGACAATTTATTCCTCTCGCACAACCGGCTGAAGTTGGCAGTTATCGTTCGCGATATTGAGATCGATTTCAGCGCTCCTGTTGACAATTTACCTCAAATACTGTACACAAGGCAACGTTATAGTTTTAATACTAAAATCACTAGTGTACGCATGTCATTAGTTGTCCAATTTGGGATTTCCCCCGGTCGTGATTTCGAATTCACTCGCTGGTGGTTGGTACACGTGTATAACCTATTCTCGACTCTCCACTGTACTCGCTCTTTCCCCGTTGGGCATTAAATAATAATACAACAGCGATTGCTGTGCGGATGGTAAATGGGCATTGGGAAGCTCGCGTAACACCGAACTCCTATACCGGCAGGAATATGTGTAAAACAAGACTGCGCGAACACACTTACACCACTGCCTTGAATTCCTTCCAACCAGATATATCATCGCCATGGCAGTTATGTGTGTCATGCATTTTAGATTATTCTCGGATTAGATTAAGGGTGGCGTGCACGAGTAGAAGCGTGCTCAGCGGGTGGTGGTTCTCTATTCGTCTACAGACAAAAGCGTTCGTCGCGTCTACCATGGAGCAAAGAATATTGTTTTTCTTTTTTTAAGTGAAAATTCAAAAGAACAACAAAGTTCATAATACTTCCAAGATGTCCGAGTGCTCGAAGGTACTCGACGCTTTTTAAGTAGAGTACTTAAGTCGAGTGTTGTCCCCCAAAAGAAGTCCGGATTTATAGGGTAGTAGGGAATGCCCTGGTCACGGACTTCGCGTTAAAAGGAACGAGGGGTGAAAGTAGTAAAAAGATACTTTGCCGGGAGAAAGAAGAAAGAAATGAACGTGCCAGAGGGCGCGTGAAGCTGAGAGAGAGAAGTATAGGGAACTACAAGATGGAGAAACGAGGAGCTAAACGGTGTTTCCGCTAGGGGAACGGGGCAAAACCGATGCTGAATCAATTCGCGTAATAGTGGCGAAGAGGGTTTGCTGTATATGCCGAGGTCGTGGGGTGAGTTTAGGGACAACGTGGGGTTAAATCGACCAACACTATGGTGTATGTCTCTGTCTCTCTCTTTCTATGTGCATCAGGGGTGAACGTTTCTCGGCTACGGACCATTACCGCACCTGTCCCTCGAGTTTTCTCAGCGTTTATACACATAGGCTATACTCGACGTTCGCAATAGTCGGGAGAGAGAGAGAGCGGGAAAACCAGAAGAGCTCTTGTAACGAAGAGAAGCAATCACTTTAGCCCCCAGGTTGTTCAGTTGTTCAGTTGCACGAGACGAATACGTTTAGCATCGTGTGGCGTTCACTTTATGCTGCACTCTTTGCAGCTCGAAAAATACCCTTAAATACCCACGCATTGAACGAGCGATAAAAAGTGAGAATTGGGGTGGAAGCTCCACGATGAAAAGTTGAAAAAACCGTGTCTTATTTGTATTTTTCGAGAAAAAAATTTCCGACGTTCCAGCAATCGATTGTTTGGGATATTCGATGCGATTCTTTTTTAACAAATTGAAAAAGATGGCGAAACTCCCACTTCTAAGAAGGAGTGGGGTTTTTTCTGTTCTTATCACTCCTCAGAAAATAAATGATAGACCGTAGTAACGTGCATTTCTTGTTGCGACTTTTTTTTTCTTTACGGAAATACGATCGGTCGAGCTAAAAGCAAACGGTGCAGATGGAAAGATGAGAACTAATTCTTTTGTTCTGAAAACAATAAGAAGAAATCTGCAATGCTATTATTAAGATATTAGGAATCGAAGAATCATTAGACTTAAATAAAATCTTATTTTAGTGAAAAACAAAAAAAAAAGCTAGACAAAACGAACTTCCTTCTCTCATTGTTGAAGAAACAAACTGCGTTACACAGTAATCGGTTGATACAGAGGTTGCATTTGTAAATAATGAAGATACGATGAAACTTTAGATATGATAGCTATTAAGTTTAGAACACTGGAGCAGAGTGAAGTTAGGCGTTTGCGAGAGACCGCGGGAAAGAGCGATATCTAACGGGAGAAATTTCAACTATGATCGACATTGTTCCCAATTAGTTTTTCTTTTCGTACGATTTAAAACAAAAATAATGGCCGCGAGGATAGGATAATCAGGTATTAGAAAAAGCCCTATGAGAATTCTGATCATTTGAGACGAGGCTTGTACGAGAGAGGACGGCAATGAAAACGTAATTGAAAATATTCACGTAACTCTGCCTATAATTATAGGCAGGGTTACGTGAATATTTTCAAGAACTATTCTACTTTTTTGTAAGTTTTAAGGGGGCTATAAACGTAAAAACAATTGTATTCGCCTCCACGCGGCGAATTTCTTCAACTACTCAGATCCAGCTGAGTCAAATCAGTGCTAAATTTTGAGAATCGTTTCTACAAACTGTCCATCCATCCGTTATTTTATTACCGTCAATTAGTCGACAATTTGTAGAAATTATTCTAAAAATGTACGCGTGTAAAATGTTTCTTTCTTCTTTTTTTTTTGCTGCGGACTAAGGTTTCGCCGAGCCTCGAATTCCCAAATAAATAAGAAATATCACCGAGGACACCGCCTGGACCAAGGATCACGATTAAATGTTTTACGCCGTGTATCACGAGACGCGGCAGTGTCGTTCTCGTTAAGCAATAGTTACAATAGTATTAATGAAAAAAAAAAAACAATATACGTTAATAGTCATATAATCACGTGTACGGCTCGTTCTATTGCGCTACGCTCATGCAACGACAATAAAGATACAACAATATATTTACTTTTAGATTTTTTCTTGTCATTTAATTATACCCATACTTTTTTGTTTTGTCGCATTTATCCCCGTACATCCCCCATACATACTTGATTCTTTACACGCTTCTCCCCCTGTATTAAAAAAGAAAAAGAAAACTGGAAATTTTTTGTTTATTCCTTCCTCCTAATCTCCTTCGACCAACGTTTTTCGCACACTCTGAATTACATACGATATATAACCTTACGGTATTGTAAATAGACGATGTCACGTTTTACTTCAATGTTTTTCATTTTATATCAGTAACATTTTTTTTCTTCGGTTCGCCTCGGGAGCCCCTGATGAATTGATAATGGTTTTTTCTTTTCGTTTGTTTGTTATTAATAAGCCACATGTACTCTCACGACGAAACGAATTACAGATTGGAGTCGACAACTGCGTGTTATAGAATCGGCCGAATCTGAAGTTGCCGCCGTTTCTACACGTCGAATTCGAAAAATATTTACAGTACTGCAAATTAAAAAAAATTTAATGAGAACCCGAGAGCAATAATGCACACTACATAGCACTGAAAAAGCATTACATCTGACTTAGGAACTATGAAAATATAATACAACTCGATGTAATTGTCATCGCAAACGCGGGCGCGCATTTCCCTTTCTTTATTTTGCTTTTAGAACTAAGTATTATTCCTTAGGTAGTCTATATACGGTTTATTGCGCAACGAAGAGAAGTTTTATGACTCCGGCACGAAGTATTATTTACAAATCCTTCATACAGAAACAAACAACTATTTTTATTCGACACTTTTCCATTCGCTCTCTTGCTTACGTTTTTTTTTTTCTTCCGCATCACGAAACGCATTGTTTTTTAATTCGACGCGCAAAGTACCACGTGGCTTAATTTTATCGCGTTACGTTACTTTTACAAGCCCTTTGAGCCCCGAGGAAATATAAAAAATAGTAATATCACAAAAGTAGCGCGGGCAGGGCAAGGAAAGGACCAGATTGGAGTTTAAGTTTTTTTTTTGGGCGATACGTATTGCCGATTGACGAGCATTGGATTGATTTTAGCGAGCGACCGAGAATCTAATGTTTTTGTTGTTTTTCTTTTGTTCGTTCGTTCTTCGCGCGACAAACTTTTCTTTCATTCTTCTCGGAATTATCGAACGA
Source organism: Oxytorus armatus (assembly GCA_958009045.1). Taxonomy (NCBI): domain Eukaryota; kingdom Metazoa; phylum Arthropoda; class Insecta; order Hymenoptera; family Ichneumonidae; genus Oxytorus; species Oxytorus armatus. The sequence continues at coordinate 43,067,399 of OY253744.1, forward strand.
CGATTTGATTTGTCGGATGGACTCGAACCCACCGACTGAATTGTCAATTATGCTTATTGCCAATGTTACTTATCATTCGTTAAATTGAATATTAAAATATATACTTTTTTACCCCAGTCAAAGGGGGTTCGATTTAATTAGCAAATAAAAAAAGTGTCCGATGAACTTGATTTTTTGTTCTTTTCCTCTTCACTCAAAAAGATACCCCCGAGCGCGATTACTATATCGTTACGAAGCAGCTTGGCGTTCTATCGCTCGCGCCAACCGTAAGTTTACCTCCGGTCATTTCTTAAATTTTAATAATCAATTTAAAAATTATCGTCTACTACAGTGTTTCAATGCTGGTCACGTTCTCGTTAACCCGACTTTTCATGTTCTCGAGTTATTTCTCCGTGATTTTGCGAAAGTTCGGAGACAATAAAATGAAAAGTATAACGTATTTAATGTGTATGCGTATTTTTTAATCCTAAAAAGTTCTAAGTAATTTTTTTTTGCCAAGGCTTGTCATTCTGTTTTTTTTAGCCTTTTCCCGAAGTTTGTTTTTTTTTCCAACAGTCACGCGGACATTTAACTTTATATCGAGGTCTCCTGTCTTGCTTGGAAATGGAAAAAAAAAAAAAAAAAAAAAAAACAAAAAGATCAATGCTAGAATTATAGCATCACGTACAATATTTATGATTCGTTCGTGGTTTATGAGACCCGTCGAACGGGTCAGAATTCGCGCGAATTCAACTTATTACAATTCACCATCATGCTTGGTTATCCATTCAAATCTTTCCACGTTTATCTCGAACTCGAACGTAGGTCGTTGTTGCGCGAGTAAAATTTCAATTCTCATAGATTTCACGTCATAGATCGAAAACTCTGTGTCCCTGGCGAATTTATTCTTCCACTCTTTTCTCGTCCGCAAATGAGAGAATTGATCTTTTTTTTAATTCTATTTCAACATCTACTAATGTTTCTATTCGAGGAAAAGAAAAAAAATCTAATGATACAAATTTGACAGACAATAGTGCAGGCGCTAGATATGAAGAAATTGCGTAGTTAAAAAAAAAAAGAAAGAGAAAAAAAATACATTACATGGATTTCATACTAAAAAACAGCGAACGACGTCGCCGAGAGTACCCTAATATCACAATAATTGGAGTAAAAATTTCTGCTGTAAATTCAAACGGAATGGCACTGTACGGACTGGGTCGAATCTCGTTTAACCGAATAATCTATTTCCTCATTCCTTAAAAAAAAAAAAAAAAAAAAAAAAAAAAAAAAAAAATTAATAATAAAAAAGAAATCAACTAAAAAGGAAAAAAATACACGGTTCAAGTTATTGAATAATACATTATGAGCTAAAGACCGAAAAATATATAATTGCATCACAGAAGGAGGTAGATGTTTCAATTTCATTTCTTTTCCTTTTTTTTTTTTGTTTCTCAAACGTTACAACGGAATCGATCAATATTTCCTTGGTCGTTCGTTATATTTGATTAATTTCGGGCAGAGCGCTCAGGGGAGCTTCTATAACGTGAGATCTATGCTTACTAGCGACCTAACGAAGCTCATCTCTCGAAACTTTAACTAGGCTATCGCGCGAGTGCCGTGCGCGCTCTTTTTCACACACGATTACGTTCACCGTCTTCGCTTCTTTTTTTTATTTCGCTTTTTTTCCGAACGCGAGAGCGTCGAGCACGACCCCCGAGAGTGTTACAGCGCTAATCCAAAATAGAGTTTACGGCGTGTAGTTTTTAAGGTATCGCACGATATTTTTTTTGGGCGTCGATAACGGCAAAAGTTCGACGTTACGCGATACCTTGACTGAAAAGAGTCGTTGGTAATTAACTACCCACGATTTTTGTTTTCCCCCCACCCATCCCACCCATCCCTCCCATCCCACCCCACCCACCCTCCATATCCGATCTTCTTCTCGGCCATTTATTTTGCATTATTTTATTTCAAGTCGTTGCACGGTTTGTTGTTGTTGTTTGTTTTTGTTCTTTTAGTTTCTTCTTTCTCATCTTTGTGATTTTTTTTCAATCTGACCCCCCCCCCCCCCCCCCCCCCCGTCTCCAGCCACGACCCGCTTTAGAGGCCTCTCGCTAGAGACTCGATTACTTTGGTTCCCCGTGGGCTGGACATTCGACAATCGATAGACGATGTGACCATGACACGATAACGACGACGAAGCGAAGACAACGACGACGATGTTTGATGAGAAGAGGCCGTGGTTTCACCCACCCACCCTGTCCACCCATTATATTTCCCCGCCCATCCCCGTTCGGCCTGCCCGCTGATTCGGCCGTCTGAAACAATTAATCCATCCGGTCCAGACCACGAAAATCTCCTCGATAATTCGTAAACGCAATAGAAAATTTTTCAATTGGCTTGAATAAAATGATTTTGATCGTGTATAATTTTCCTCTTTTCCGAAACGTTCGTCTATACATCGTCGTTTGGCGCTTTTTCTTCGCGATATACTTAAGAAATGATTCATAACATTTTGTCAATCTGTAGTAATAGCCATTTCGAGAAAAGAAATAACGATACTCACAATAAGTAGGCGGGGCTGTTCAGACGCCGTACATCGTTTGCAGCCTCTCGCCGAGTTGCGGCGGAAACTGTTCGGAAAATCGCTTCCAATTTTCCACTCCCACTTGGTTCTTGAAACCGTGAAGGATCTGAGGAAAAAAAAATATGTATATATATATATATATATATAAACGAGAAGAATACACGGGATGTGCATTTCGAAACTAGAAAAATACCAAACGTAAATCGTAAAATAAGAATGCAGAGGAGAGGGAAGCTACCGAAATATTTAGCCTAATAATAATGTTAGAAGCGGATTTTCAATGTGGGCCATTGAATCAACATCATATTACGATGGCCACAAAGACCCCGTTATTGAATAGCCGCGACTATTAATTTTTCGGCATGCTCCCTCCGCCTCCCGTCCGCCGCTATTGAGCAAGAACAAAAATCTGATCCTAAAATTCGTTTTAACGATTAGTAACCGTTCATTCTCGCCTCGTTTCGTACCTTCTGGAACATGTCTTTCAAGTCATCTTGCGGTCTGCCCCATGATGCAACGGCGTCACAGAAAAATACAAAATCTGGTACAACACCGCCTGGATTGACGGTTATCATCTGGCACATACCACGAAAAGCCGAATCTTTCTCTTCGTTGTCGCGTATGTTCCGTAAGGATATACACCTATTGATAAATAAACGATGTGAGTATATGAACGTGAGCGGAAACGTTTAATGACTGTAAACGTTCGTCGTGAGGAAGTTTTGCCTTGTATAAGAATAATTTCACAGAATTTTGCGTAATCTAATGGAAAAAAAAGAAATGACAAAAAAAATGACATTTTCAAAACTTCTTCACGATACAATAGTTCAGATATCTATATGTATATGATTAAGTAGCCGTGATAGAAAGGGAAAAAGTAACCTTTTAAGTCTCGACATTCAATCACACGGTAAGTCACAAATGATATTATTATTATTGTTGTTTTCTTTCTTTTTTTTGTTCGTCAGTAGCATTCGATGATGATCAGATATAGATATCGGCATTTAACGGACCCAGTTTCTCCCCTAAAATTTTGTTCATCATATTGTACAAAAAAAAAAACAGGATACCATTATATTTAAGTCTGGTATGAATTCATTTGCATTATTTCTTTTTGTTTTTGTCGATATAAATACGAAATAACACCTCTGACATCTCTATCGAATAAATCTGTTTCTCCATGGCTAATGCCTTATCTCTGCGGGCGTAATAGCTATCACAGCAAGGTAACTACGACAATTAAACGAATAGAAAAAAAAGTGGAGAAAAAACACGAAAAGAAAAAGAACAGCGTTAAAGCGACTCGATTCATTCCACGCTTTTTAGTAATTGGATCGTTGGATTTTTTTTTTTACATTTGTCATTTATACGTCTCGATAATGCGAATTAACGGCGTTCGAACGAAAAATCATTCAAGATATTTTTTCAACGCGTACTTACGAGAAAAAAAATTATATCAATTTTAACAAATTATTCTTCCAACTGATATCGGTCGGACTGGTCCAAGAAAATGAATGATAATTTTTAGTCTCGCAAACACTATCTGTAAGAGCCGTGCGAATTTTTCAATTTCGTTCGAAAAATTGCCCGCTCTGTCGAATTTTACGAATAAGATTGACCGGTGAAATTCGTGATAATACAGCATAAAGTGCCGATAAAAACGAAGATAATTATAAATTATAAAAACGAAAATTAATTGTGAAAAAAAGTGATAAAACAATGTTGAATGGTTTTTCATTAGACATCCATGCCCGGTCAACGAGAGAAGCTGATGATAATAACGGGAATTAAAAATATCAGGGGGATAATACCGAAGGAGCGGTGCATGCGCATGAATATTTTCTTCGATTTAAGGAACATGATGTAATAAAATTTGATGTAAGTCCGTCGATGAATGAAAATCAATCGTTTATGTCCGCGCCTCATAGAAATGTAAACTCGAAGTTACGTTTTTTTTTCTTTTTTTTTTTCGATCGCTTAAAGATATGACGTAAAATACTTTTCCGAAGGAACAAATATAAATGACAATTATACATTTCAACCAATCGAGTGTAATATAAAGTCGTAACGAGTTAGCAAATTGATCCGACACCTCATCCACAAATGTTTCAAAAACTTTATCGATTAAACTGCTTTTTTTTCATCCAATAATTTACCAAGGTAGATTCAAATCCACCAATTTGCAGCATCGTTTCTTTTAAGCTGTCTCGTCTTGCATATTCGTAAAATAAGAAGAAGAAGAAGAAGAAGAAGAATAAAAATATAAGAAAACATGATGTGTAATGATAAAGTGCTAATAAAAATAGAATATAATATAATTAATAGAATATAATAATAAAGAAATTTACACACCACTGTCGAACAAACTGCTGTAACATGGGGGCGACGTCGTGGGGACACACAAAACCTAGGCGACCGATCGTTATGGCTACGGTATCATTTTCATATTGCGGTAAGTAGACAAGTGAAGTGTAGTGAAGTGACCGGAAACACAAACAATAAGACAAACTGATAGCGAACCAACAAATCAGGCTGAATATTTTTGCTGTTTCAATAACGTTTCAATTAATCCATTCAATGAATAATAATCAATTAATATTAACCATAAATAGAGACAATGTGAAACACAGGTAAACGTATGGGATACCGACGGGTCAACATAGGCATTATATATATTTTGTGCTACCGTAATTGCTGAAACGATAATAACAAAATTAGATAGCAGCGTGCGATCCTATATGACTTAATAAATTGTTAATGAGAATGAGATTCTATTCTTTTTTTTTCGTTTTGATAATATTAAACAAAAACGTCAGCGAAAAAACGGATTAAGACGTAATAATATTCCATGTATAATTAATTACACCATCGCCGTTTCGTAAAGGACTATAGAGATGTTTTCATTGCGAATTCTTTCGTTTTATATCACGTGACATAACTCTCGGGTTACCATTATCGTCTCGTGGGCATATCTATCTAATATGGGCACTAGAGCGGTCTCGAGGCAATCGCACAACCACTAGGATGGATGCAAAAACATTTTTGTTATTCATTTCTCATGAAATTATTTTTTTATCGCTGTCCTATGAACGTTGAAATTTCTAGAGAAAGGAAAAGAAGGTTTTTTTTTTAACCACCCTAATGTATCAACGACAGATAGTATCTCTAATATTCTGGATAAATCGTGCAGTTTTCGTGGTGCTTAGTGACAACTTCGACATTGTCGTGCTTCGAAACTCCCTTAAAAGAATTCTGCGATGAATTAATCGGATAAACATTGATAAAGAATTCTGGAGGAGCCGTCTTAAATCCTATCGGAGAGCGATTGGGGCATGTGAGAGCTACATCTGTAATAAAGTTTTTTTTTTCACGTCGAATTGTTTCTCACACCTCTAACGCAAATTATTCACTTCGAGAAGCGACTCGGCCGAGAGAGTCGTCTCGCTCTTTGAAGCGTAATACTTTTCGTTTTTGTTTTCGAGGTGAAATTACGCGTTTCGGCATCCCACAGAAGATTTCCAGTTTCGAGAAGGCGTCGAGAATTTCAAATTTAACGTCGACCGTTAAATATCACGTTTAACGTTCTATTATCTTTGAATTTTTTTTCACTTATTAAACAAGTTTAGAGCCTTTTTGATGATTCGTCAGAGAGGATCAAAATTTCCAACGCCTTCTCACATTGTCACTACTCAGATAATCACTCATGTAATAATGCCCAGAAAAAAAAAATCAATCGACGAAGACTCACCGGTATTTTCTAGAAGTGTTTTTGGTGTGTTTTGCCGATTTATTATGTCGATTAACTGGGTCAGTACCAATGGAATATACGAACTCGTGTCGAGTCCTGTAACGATACAACGAAGAAAAAAAAATTCTCAAGTATAATGGCGATATAGTCTTATTTTTTCTACAAAGCACTTTGACGCTCGAAAGCGGATAATAATAAACAGGATTGAAGATTATCGAGATATTACTCACCGAGCTTTATCGATATTTCTCCTATCGCCCACGTCGCATTGTTACATACCGAGATAAACGCCGGATTTAAATTTTGTCCTAGTATCGGCATAAAGTCAGCTGCAAACAAACGAAACATCCGTTTTACAACAAAATTTTTATCGTTGATTTTGTAGCGTGTAGCTATATGATAAAAATGCGACTCGAGGACTTTCTCATGTCGCAATAAAATTAGAATAAAAAGAAAAAAAAACCGTTTTATGACATACCAAGAAAATTGAGTCGGTAACCAACAATGTCAAAACGTTAACAAATTTGATAAGTCAGAAATTTCTCGTTTTTTTAATCCTTGAACTTTTCGAATGAAAACAGTTGTTACTTAATTTTCATTATCAAGTATCGACAAATTAAATTGTTAACAATTTATAAACAACAAAAATAAACTTTCTCTCAATTTCCCTTAAATCCGACTTTTGCGACTATATGCGCTAAAAAATAAATCGTCAAAATACTGAGAAACTTTGTTCCCGAATTGATACTCACGTATACAGGGTAGAACGTGTTGAAAGCAAGCTTTCGTCAAATCACCGAGTAGTGCGAAACTGCTCTGTCTCACTTCGGGCATAGGATCCTGCATACATTGATACAACAGTTGCATTACATTGCTGTTCATTACCAAACGTTCCATATGACCGTCGAGGCCTTCAGCGAGTCCGCTCAGTAGATCAAGAGCAACGATCATGAAATCTTTGTCGGGTGCCTCGAATTGTTCAGGACTCTGGGTGTTTGCTATGTGTTGATTGAGGGTCTGCTCGACAAGGGAGACGCATCGCCTGAATGGAAAAATTAGAGGAAAAAAAAGAAAAAGAAATTGTAATGAAAAGAAATTCTTACGACCGCGTCGATATCCAAGGTTAATTTACCTATAAACAGGTTCGCAGTAGGGTAAAAAGCCAGATTTCAAGGCCGTAGCTACGGACGAAAGACACTCGAGCAACGGAAAGAGATCTTTGTCCTCGTCCTTCAGTACGTTCCACTTGTTTATCAACGGCGGCATCAAAAGATTTATGTAGTCCGGTTTGTTGAGGTCGCTACCAACGGATTCGGCGAGTGTACCGATAGCATCGTAAAGTATCAATAAATTTTTATGCTGGTACTTTCCTGTTTTTTTTTTCACGATGACAAAATATATATATATATTAAAGCGACCAAACAAAAAGCGTTATTAAACAAATTTTATATCTATATATTTTTATTGTAAATACTTGCCAAAAGCAAAAACAAGAGTTTCGAGTATGAATCCAAGATACGGGACCAATTCGGTACGCGCCTCTTCTTCCAAAGTAGCGAAAGCTGAGCATGCAGCTTCCTGAACTCTCTTGTTACCATCGAGAACCCTCTTGAGTAATTCCGTCATCACAGGCTTGAGATACGTGTCGTGTGGTTGGGCACAAACCCAGTGTGAATAACGACTAAGGGTCCAGCATGTTATGGCACGTACCAGAGCTTTCTTGTCGCTCAGACAACCGATCAAGTATGGAATGAGCTCCGACAAATGAGTTATCATACCGTCCATACAGCCTGTAAAAAGCGGATTATAGATTTTTAGGTTATGGTACAATGACAAATTAAATTTGATGAGAATTTTGGTAGTGGTAAAATAAAAATGTGAAAAAAAAAAACAAGCACGTTGAAGGGCAATAAGAACAGACATTTTTTTCATGATTAGTTGAAAATTTAATAGATTAAAGTTCAACTCAATCGAAATTTGAGTAGCGACGCGATGAAAGAAAGAAAAATGATAAAAGCGAACCTTCGGCTATGGCTCCGAGGGCAAGTATTCCCGATTCCTTTATCTCCCATTCCTGATGAAACAGAGTTTCCTTCAATATTGGCACTAGAACAGGCAGAAGATCCTCCCTGAATACACCAGCGAGTATATCCAACGCGGCTGCCGAACATTTTCTCAAGTTCCAATCGCTGAGCGAGGTCTCATCGTCGCCACCGTCCTCGGTGTCAGCGTCATCGTCGTCGCAACTACCATTCTCCTCCGAGTGTTTGTTCATCGTCGCATGTAACGTATGATGAGTCTTTGATTTGTGAAATCTCGGTCTAATATCCTCCTCTCTGTCCGGTATCATTTCATCCTCTTCGACGTCACCCTTCAGCAGTATAATGTCAATTTCCGAATATTTCATACCGCTAACGAGAATCGGTATGAGTCTTGGTAAATGCGGTCCGAGAGCTTCCGAAACGATCCCTTGTTCGGCAAGCGATAGCCAAAATTCGCAAGCCTCAAGGGCAACATCGGCATTTGGATCTTGCGTTCTCATAAGCATATACTCGATTATATTGTGCATGTGAGGAATCAAACGGTCAATTCGCACCTCGAGCAACATAACAAGAGCGCGACAAACGTTTTTTCGTACTTCCGAATCCTCGTCCGTCGCGAGATGAAAGAGATTTTCGAGAAAACTATCAATATGTATCATGAGCGCTTGTGTACGACTTATGATGAATTGATTGACGCAAGCTATTGCGTGAGAACGTATTCTCGGACTTGAGTGTCTGAAGAATTGAAGGAACTTTGGAATAAGAACGTTCAGTGGACGGTTGAGGGCGTCGGAGTCCAACACCTCCGCGGAATCTTCGCAAATTTTTTGCAACGCACCGAACGCTCCCTCGCAAACGTTGTAATCCTGCGAGTCGAGCATCTGACACAGTGCCGGCAATAATTCCGGCCATCTTGGAAGTTCACCTGCGAAAGAGTGACGAGAAATTGCGTGAGGAAACTTCTTTATCGATTGGTGATGGATGATATTATCAATAAAAAGTAATTGAACGATAAAAATAGAAATTTTCATTTTTTCAATTTCCGCACAAATAGATTTCCCGCATTTCGTTGAATTTTTAATTCTATGGTATTTACCTTTCGACGCGATAGTAGTTATGAGGATTCCCACCGTAGCGCGAATCATTGCTGACGGATCGCCGACCGCGGACAGACATTCTTGCTTGATGAAATTTGAAACTTCGGGGACAAACTTTTCGTAATGCGCTCGGACGTTGTTCTTCAATATCAGCCCACTGAGAGACCTTGTCGGTACCTCTGAAGGAGAAACAAGAATTATTTAATATTAGCATTATCGATCAAAAATTATGAATTTTTAAAATTATTAGTTATCATTAATTGAACATTGTTGCTTCAACAAAATTCCGGTATTAATTCTGTTCAAGGCAATTACTTCCGGCTGGACAGTAAAAATTTATTTGTTAAAATTAAACAATTTGTATAAGTGATACAATATTTGTTAAACTTAAAAAATTTTAAATACTCTGGTATAATTTTACTTTCATAACGAATATCTTGTTCAAACAGTTAAAATAATTATTGCGTTAGAAAACTATCTTGGGGGTTTTTTGATATTCAAACGATATGCACGCTGAGATTCCTATGGGAGATTAACAGGGACGTAACTCGTTTATTTTGAACATGAATAATATATGAATAAATTTCATTATGAATATATGGGGAAACAAAAAATGATCTCGACGAATTGCTGTATAAGTATGACTTGCCAAAAAGTATTTCGATAGACGTATCGTACAAGCTTACCTTCGGACGTTAGCTTTGTCAGCACAAAGATAAGGTAGTTGTTGAAGTCTGGAAATTTGTTGAGTTCCTCCAATTTCTATGAATCATTTTTATAAGGAAACTATTGACATGGAAACTAGTGACATAACATCAATTGTCGTATGACAAACAATGCAACTACGGAAAAATGTACAAATTTATCCTTGCAATAAAAGAAAAATCTGGACAACCAAGAAGAAACAATAGCAGTAGAAAGGTAGTTGGACGCGTACAATGACCATGTGGGAATTTTACGCTGCAACTTCAAATTTCATGAAAAAAAGCCTCAAAGCATAAAGTATCAAAAATTTCCATAAACTGTATTGAAAAAAAAAAACCCGTTATTCGACAGTTGGTCGAGAGACCTTCGAGAAAATAGATTAACGAGAATTATGTTGGCCTCATTCGTGTGGCGGTAAAATCATTTTTTTCCCCCCCGTCGCAATTATTCCGACTGTAAATCGGGTACGTGAAAAAACTCGCGACAAATCGAGGACAAAAAAAAAGTTTTTTCAGTGATTTGGTACACGCGATTTGTGGAAACGGGAAAAGAGCGTCGAGTGTCAAAGAAATTAAAAAAAAAAAACCGTTTCTCACCCGGCATAGCATAGAGTCGGCCCGGGCCAAGAAATTTTGTCAATAAAAGCACGCCCTTGGCCCGCGCATCGACCTGCCCCGTGTCGCGAAGTTTCTCGTGTTGCTTCTCTATCAACTCACCTCAATTTTAACCTCGCGTTATTTTTGTCACAATACGACGAAATAATATCTGAGAAAGGATACTTGTTGTACAGCGCGCTGAGTCGCTGTATCGGGACTTTGAGACTCTTGTAGAAGCGTTAAAATTTGCCTTAGTCCTTCCTCCTGCGGTTGCCACGCCATTTTCATCGTGTTTTCCAATAGCACCACCGAACGCAGCCTGTCTTCTCTGACCTCACGTACAAACCGGAAACCCCCCGCGCATTTACCCCCTCCACTCGCCGCGAGATCATTTAATATTGTCACAATTTAGATGAAAAATCTTTTAGTTAATTTTATTGTGATTTAAAAATTATTGTCTTATGATTTTTGTCGATGTTTCGTCGGTTATGAAGACTCTGAACGATGTCGTTTAGACGGACAATTGAGCGCTTTGATCGACCGAGCAGACGTACACTTCCGGTGAACGCGGGAGATTCGAACACACGAACGCGATGACTTTTCGCAACGTGAAAACTAAACGTATCAACTATACGTAATGTACGCAGGGTATAACAAAAAAAAACGTACATCATCGTTCGGAAATATTTGGAAATACTTATTTTTTCAACAACTTGCAAACAAATGGAGTAAACAAATTTTTTCTTCACTATTTTATTAATACAAGATGTATTTCATTAACCAGGAATGTACCGAGAGATACGGAAATAAATGAATATCTTGTTAGCAAAGCCTTTTATTAAATCGTTCACTTATTTTCTAGGTGATAAAAAAAAGTATCTTGTAATGTTCATTGAATTGTTGGATCGATCAAATTATATGTAGGTCTTCCATTTTTAACGCAGTCTTGGGTCGCCAAATTTGAAACTGCGAGCCCGTTATTACGAGTACGTTGTTCGAGTAAGCCATCTGCAAAAAAATTATATATAAAAATGTTAAACACGAAATAATTGATTGCTCATTATATTTATATATTTACAAAGTAAAAATTGAGATAGGAATTTGTTTGGTTTTTTTTTCTTTTAGGCATAGAACTTACACCAGCTATTTCATCGACAGAGCCCGTTAAACTAGTAATTAATTGTGGAGGATCCGTGGGACTCAAAAGTCTCACAGTCTTGTCCAACGAGCCCGTAATCAATCCACCGGGGGATGAGCACAAGCATTTAATGCCTTTGTTATGACCACTTGCGTAAGATTTAACAATCTCGAAATTTTTTCTAGCATTCAGCAGATGTAGATTACCACTACTGTCGCCCACGTGCACCGATCCTTTTTCCATAATAATGCTCATCGGATAAGAACGTTTGGAAATCTGCGAGACGAAAAATTTAATTGAGTCACGATAATTTTATCACTTATTGTTAGAGTAGCTTATTAAAACAGAGCAAATCCGTTTCTGGAATTTCTGTAATTCAAGGAGATCACTCGATCGTTTACCTCTATCGTTTTCATAATTCTTCCAGCTCGTTGATCCCACACAGCGACAGTTTTATCCTCGCTGGCCGAGAGAACGTATCTATCGTTCATAACGAGCTTGAACACGGCTCCTTGATGGGTTCGGTGTCTCGCGATTTCTGCACGATGCGCTCGAGGATCAAATAATATCACAGTTCGGCAGTGAGAACCAGTAGCGAGTACATCGCTCCCGGGATACGAGGTGACGCACAATAACGCACCGGCAACATTCCTACAAAATTGAATCCATCCTGTTTCGCTATTCATTTTCCACAAGTACTTTGACATCGGACAACCTTATGAATATTTATAGGACAACAAACTCGATGGAATGTACATCTCAAATGTTCTAACTGGCCGGAGGAATAGATCTCTGGTTTCCCAAGATTTTACTGTTTTGTCCCAGCTACAGCTGTAAATTTCATCATCCACAGCGGTCAGATCCCATATCCATCCCTCGTGTGCCATTGCCTTCATAACCCATCTCATACCATCTTCGTCCGAAACGGACAAATCCCAGCAGGCCAGGGAACGGTCTCTTCCACCTGATATCAGCAACTGTCCTTTCTGTAACGAGTGATACGATATTTAAAGAAAAAGAGGCGCAAATGTTAATGCCCAGGTTGCTTTCTCAATATTTTTCTGCACTCTGAAAGATCTATCAATCTCGCAACAATAAACGTACGTTCATGATCATAATTGCATCAACGGTGCTGCAATGACCTTCGTTAAAGGTTTCCTCCGTCAGGGAATTTTCATTGGTCCAATAGGAAACATGCCTCTCAATGGCTATGCAAGATTGTTTCCAAAACAGTTCATCTTCTTCGTCTAAAAAAAAATTTCAACGATCAATGAATCAGCAACGAGCGTAGTACGTTGAGAAAATACAAAAGAGGCGCAAGTGCATCGGATACATGGAATGAAATTGGAACAATTTTTTGGAGCTCAATCGAAGGAACCTTTAAAAATTGATTCACATATCGTGGGACTCGGGGCTTATGAAGCAGGGATAATCAATTATTCGTGCATATACTATATGTACAGAGTCGATATTCAAATTAACATGGAATTTTATTATTTATTTACTGAATTATTGGTTGTGCAAGGCACGCAATTGTGCTACGAATTTGAGCTAACCAGGTGGAAGGACTGGATAACGAGCGTTTTGCCAAATTTGGCCGATTCTCACTTTCCACAATGAGTCATCGCACAGTATCTCATAAAACTGCCTGCACGCAGAGCCAAGACCGTGTACAAGAGTTGTGGAATCCAAAAACGAACATATGTGTAGGAATACCTATAAAAAAAAAAAACAAAAAAAAGACAAATCCTAGAAAAACTATATGCAAAAGTAAATAAAAGAGAAGTGAACATTGCAATTTCTGATATCCCTAAAATAGTTATGTTAGAATTTTTCACAAAAAATTATGACGAATGAAAGAAAATGTATAAAAAAATATGTTACATGTTAAATAAAACTTAAATTAATAAAATATGAGAGTTAAAATTTTGAATAGGAGATTAAACATTAAAATAGTTGTAGAGGAAATTTATGAGAACGTTGTTTCTTCATTAAATTATAAAAGCAATGTACGCCGCTGTGGATCGATAACATCGGCAAATAATTCACGGGAGGTTGAAACATTTTTCTTTTACGTCTACAAGAGAACCGGAGCGAGATAAACGGTGAAAGCAAAATATATTATTTAAAGATGGCCGCTAAAACAGCTGATTGTGAAAGCGTTTGACATTGATTGTTGTTATGTACACACTTGGTTTATCTGCGCGAGAATGATTCCTTGCAATTTTGTTTTCGTATTCTTGGAATAACAAATTGTAAATGTACAAATACGAACCTCGACTGGAAGATCGAGAAGTGTAAGAGTTGCATCCTCGGTACGATCTTTCTCGTGAACATTAGGATTTTCCACGGACAGCATCTCGATATCGGGCGCTTGTTCTCAAGGTTACTGATATTTTGTAGCCTGTCATTCAACAGTTTGGTCGAAGGATTTTATTTTCTTTTTCTTCTTTTGCTATTATTCGGTCGCAAATTATTGTTTTCGTTATTTTGCGTGCGAGGATCGAGTGGGATCGAGCACGAGAGTAATTACGAATGATTCGTACTTTCGGTGAGTTTATAAGACATCGCTATGAGTCAACCCATCGCCGTGAAAAGTTGACCGAGATTGTTGTTCTTTCACTTTTGTCTCGTGCGTTTCGAGCAGGAGCGGCACACTAAAGGGCATCAAAGTTTAGGGGCTGCGGCCGCGAAGTAGATTATATTCTTTAAATTTTTGATGATTTCCTCAGATTTTTCCAAACAAGTTGTTGTCAATTTGAAATAATGAGTATTCAATAATGATAAGCATGCTAATTAAAAAATTTACAATTCTCTGTCCAATATTGATATTGCAAAGTGAATAATCCGAAACGTGCAAGGATTAGTTATTTGAAGGTTTTTTTCTTTACTTTACTAATAATAAATTTAAGATCAACTATTCGATAAATACGTATAACATATATAATAAATTTTATTTGCAAAAATTGATTACAAATTCAATTACGAGCAATAACACGGTACAAGCCTCACAGGCATTTTTTCTCTTCACTCCTCTTAACATAAAAAACCATTATTTTTTCTACATTGAAATCCCAAATGGCCCACCAATTGAGAACTACTAATTTTCGTCATTCTAGGATGAATATGAATTTATTTTGACTATCAATTACGTCCTATACGGGAAGCTGAATTTTTATACGCTTCAGCGGAACAAAAAAGTTAATAATCATGTAACATTGAAATGATTGAAGTTGAATTTCAAGGATGTAATAACTGAACGACGGATATGTATGTACAATTTGCGATACAATGCTCCGAATTGACAAATGTATTAAAAAAAGGTTCGAAGGATTATCCACGATTTGTCTCTACTATTAAAATTAATCTAACGAAAATTCCTCTATATTTATTTTAAGTATACTCATACTTTGCGTCTCAATAGTGATCTTGTTCACAAGGATTTGTTCTCAGTTTTATCGGGATCCTGAATTTTATATTTTTCGAAAGAAAAATTCACCCCATATTGATCTACGGTAGATTTAGCTCGAAATGTCTCAGCTTAAATTTGCTAAATTTTTTAAACAAAACGATTAATATCTCCTGTCCGCAAACAAGAGGGCGTAATTCACTAGATTTAAAACACAAAGTGATGTAATTAACGCCCCTTTATTTGGTAACAGTCGATATGTACAACTGCCGATAAAATACTTCGATTAAAAATACGTTTTAATAATCTCCAAATAGTCATATCTGCGCTACTAAAATATTGTTTTCTGTGAGTTCATCGGTATTCGTTCGAAATATATTCACATATTGCCACTCTCACAATTAGTCCTCGCAATCTTTCTTTTTCATGCTCACACTATACACGAGATCGCACTTCAATTTTCGCTGTCGAGGGTAGACTATAGTGGAATTTAAGCTAATCTGAAACAGTAAAGTAACATGATCGAAAGTTGTACTGTTTTCTTTGCTACAAGTCTCAAAGTCATTAACACATTATCTTTTGAGATATCTTGGTAGAAAGAGAAAAAACTAAAATCGTTTTTTCTTCGCTTTGAATATTAAATTTTTTGCCTAATGGAAATACTTAGAGAAAAATGTGCTATAGTCTTACCCCAAAATACTTCAGGTAAATATCACAATCGAGTACACGATTTGTGTTGTTGAAACATAGTGGTATAATTTATGAGACCGAAGGACAAAATTGCCCCGCAGGCTGATCCAAATTGCATAACAATCCCTACACCGATGAGTGCTTTTGGGCCAAGTTTTCCTCTGATTTTCGATGTTATTGATAATTTTAAATAAGATATAACACCAGTTAAGACGATCCAAACTATAACCGTCACAGCAACACCAATCGTTGAATCTCGCAGAGGGGGAATCGGTGACATGGCTGCTAAATAAATAGCGTAGGTACAAGTTATCAATCCGACGAGGGAGAGTACGATCAGGATCTTCAATTTAACATAATCGATCCAGTGAAAAATTGTACAAGCAATGGGATTAGCGATATTGGCTAAAGTTACCGTTAAATGGAATGCTACGTTACCATACGGCAAACACGAGTAAGTCTGTATACCTGGCAAAAAACCATTGCCCAAAAAACAAATAGTAGCCACAAGAACGTGCAGATATATCATATGAGAAACTGTTATTTCTGCCTTATTCCAAAATTGCACTTGCTTCATTGAAATTTCATAGTTGCTGTTCTGATTATCATCGTTAGCGTTACTATCCGCATGAAAATTACTTTGTTCAAGTTCCGTTTGCTGTTCGTTATTTACTTCCCAATTATCGACGGACTCTTCTTTTTTTATCGTTGGAAGGTATCGAACGAGTCCAAATGTACAGAACGACAATAGGAGAATTACAAAGAGAAAGATGAAATAATTCCTGGGTGGAAATCTTGGATCAGAGGTAATTTCTACTGTTGTACCATTTTCAAAATCTCTACATTCCGGATTACCTCCGACACCTTGAAAAAACGCTACTACACTGGGTACAACGCCACTGAGACCTTCGCCAATGAAATACGAGATCAAGTATCTTTCGCTGCAGTTACGAAGATAGGGCATAAAGAGAACCGAACTCGTGCAACCCACTAGGGCAGTGAAAAAAACACAGATAAACAATGCAACGCTGTGTCTCTCGCTACCTATGTAAAATGTCTCGTCGTAGAGAAACGCCAGAAGACCCATTGCCAGAGAACCCATAAACAATAGCGCAAATATACAGCGGGTTTCGTTCAGAGAAGGATACAATTTTCTTGCTAGAGTATAAGTAGCCGGGCCTAAGTTGGCCGCTTGTATCACAAGAACTAAGTAAGCAGCGAGATTCCATCCCTCTGGTGCGGAAATAACTAATAACGGTAGTTGCACGTAGATGCCATTGATACCGATCCATGCAGATATTCCAAAGATGACAACTAGCGAGTGGGCTACAAGGGGCTGTGATAGCAAATACTTTTGGCCAGCCGTGCCGAATCTTTTGATTCTTCTTAACATGCTTTCATCACTGTTCATGAAACGTTGATATTCCTCCTTGTTCCTAAGCAACAAATTACTATTATAACTCAATGTTCGATGCTACTTGGTATTTATACTGCGTATCGCATTAGAACAGCGAAGCTATATTTTTATCTTCAATTTTAAGGAAGCTAGAACGCTATGAAATAGCCAAATGAGTGTTAAATAAAAAATAAAAGGTTTTTTTATAAACTTTTAAAGATCAATCACCACTGGGAGTAAAGCCAGCCTTAAAACAATTGTAATTTACCAATTTGAGTAACAGGCATTTGAATGTGACTAAAGAAATATTGTAGCAAACAAAATTGTGGTAAAACGGTTACATTTTCTAATTAAGAAATTCGATATAAAATAATAATGAACAAAATTAAAGAAAATATAAATAAAGGAAGTTTTTTTCACAGCAACGATCCTTGGTGGACACTGTCGTAGCGAATGATTTATTACTCCTATGTGTTCATACATAAATGAAAAATGTATCACGTGAAATGGACTATTGAATAGAAATGTAACACTGTCTGTGCTAACTCTAAATTCCAGGTAGTGATAAGAAAATAAGGGGAATGAGTGATGCAATGTTCTCGTTAATTTCCCTGTTATCAGTCTCACACACTGTTCTAAGTAGTTATTTGCATATGCCATAGTACGATTTTGTATGCCACAGTATCAAAAAATGTGTATTTACCCGCTCCAAACCATGAAGTTCTGACTTTCGGCCACTTAACCTAAAAAACTAGTGATTGCGATTGAATTAGTAGATTTCAAAAGTTTAACGTAAAAAATATTGCACAATTCAACGTCTGCTAATACATCCGTCACTTCTTTTAATCTTTTAATCACTTGATATAGTTATATCATCGCGTCACGGAATCATTCCGAAAACTACATTGCCTTTATCACAATGAGATATATTTCCTTTAACAATCTATGATCTATGAAAAGTGTAGTGATAGTGCAATTTTGTACTCCACTTTTTTTCCCGCAAATAACATCGAGTCATGCGCACCGTGGGCATGCATATGCTGGCGGACGGAATATAAAAAATGCTTTTAAAAAAAATGTACGCACATATATATTTTATATTATCTGCAAAAACCAGAGGAATGGAAATCACTAAGCGTTGATCTCACCTACATATGTGGCATGGTTTTTTGTGCCTAACGAAATTAGGAGAGATAATTTGGTGACGGTTTGATCCAATGAAAGAAAAAATAGTAAGACCGACATTCCACAATCACGAAACACCAGATTATAATGATTTAAACTGCTGGAGATTAGAAGGGACATGAAAAAAAAGCGAATAACAGCAAGGAATGTATTTAAGTACATAATTGCACGTGTATTCGCTGTACCGTCTCATAAATTATAGGATCTCATCAGAGAGCGCTCCATCGCTGTTAACTACAAAGTTGATCTTATATAATCAAAGACTTCATGGATTCTCACGAATAACGAAGACAGGAACAGAATATAAAAAAAGATCTACAGACATATCTTCAATTACTGCTATGAGGTTGCTATTAAGATGATAATGCTTGGCGTATAGTTTCAAGAATTGGATTCAACGAGAATCACATTGCCATGAAGTAAAAATCTAAAATAAATGAATCATGTTTTGTATAGTTAAAAACATATAGTTTTAACAGTCACGAAGTAATAAAGCCAAAAAGATATTAATAAGCCATTTTTTAAAATATGTCTGATTTTTTAAAATAATTTCTTCAAAACAAATGTCTATTTCGTAATTCTTAAATGTAAAAACTATTATACAGGGACTATTTATGCGACTGATCAGTATTTACTCTTAAAACTTTACAAGTACCATGAACGTTTCTACAGAAGGTTATTAAAAATTCACGGCTCTCTCTCTCTCCCTCTCAATTTTCATTGAATCTAACTTCTGAACGAAACCGTATACGCCAAGCATCCTTAAACCAGTGAATTGATCCCAATTAAGATTATTGAAAGAATAGCATTCAAACAGACTGACAATCTCCCTCGATAAGAGATACAATATCATCGTTTTGTATCGAGACATTCGATAAAACTTCTTACAGACCAATTTACGTCAATTATACCTGATAGACGAAAGCAACGAATCGTGCTCGAAAAATTGTCACGTTACGTCTTAGGTGGAGATCCGATGTTTTATCAGGTTGGCTCAAGTTAAAAGAGACCAAAAATCGATATTTAACGGCACGTTGTTTATTACCTTCAAAGATTACTTGGAACAATGAGATAATCGATTGATATTCAAGATGTCGTTGCAAATTGATTCGAAGCCTCGAGTTTCCCCGGATTGATAACAGATTGGATCGTCGATAGGAACACTTTTCGTGATATTATTCGATACACTAATACGTATTACGTACTTGATAATAAAATTACTATTATTTGATAAATAGAATAATATTACTAATTGTTTTTCCCCCAAATTTCTCATTCATCCAAGCTTTCAATGCCCACGGAGGGCCAAACAGGGATCATAAGACTTGAAAGTTTTGGCATGATTGATAAGAACAAAAGTGGTTACAGCACCGAAAAGTGATCCAACCTGCGTCGCTACACCGATATAATAGAGCCCCCTACCAGGATCAGGTCTGAATAGCGTTGTTATACCCATTTTAACGAATCCTATCAATCCATTAACGAGTACCCACGATAGAACAACCAAAAATTTACCGATCCACAAGCCCTGAAACGGCGGAGTGGGAGATTGAACAGCGAGATACAGAACAAAACTGGAGAGTAGAAGAATAGCTGCGGTGAGCGAGGTAAGAAACTCTGGGGATTTTGGATTTTTTAGGACAAAGCCCAAACACATTGCGAGAGGATTTGCCATGGAGGCAAGAGTGACGGTAAGATGATAGGCGATATTGCCGTACGGTAAACACGAGTAAGATTGAATACTCGGTAAAGTACTGTGACCAAGAAAACAAATAACACTCATCATGCACAATAGATAAATGTACATTCGTCTTGACATCGTCCAGCCTGAGGTTGTTTTGTAACTCGGCGGTGCGTTCATTTCGGTCGGAAGTGTCTCTGTACTACCGGGCTGTTTGACTCTCTCGCCACGTGCAACAGCGAGGCTGTTCAGACCGACGAAAGCGAGAAAACTAATGAACAGCAGAGTCCCAACAAAAATGAAAAATATCTCAGTTGAGAAACGCGGCTGCGGATAAAAGGTCTCGACGGTACGAACGTGATCATTAAATTTCGTCGTATTTACACAATCGGCATTACCACCGACACCCTGAATAAGCGCTATAACGCTCGGTACAAAACCACTGAGACCCTCACCAACGAGATACGTTACCAAATATATTTCGCGATAATTTCTCATGTACGGCATAAACAGCACCGAGCTCGTGCATCCAACTACCGCTGTTACGAACATTAGTCCGAGTAGCGAGGTCGAGTGTAGACTCCCAAAAATTTCTGACTTTCTGTCATAAGTAAAGGCCATCGCAAAAATAGCCATGGACGCCATGCCCAGTAGGCCGTATATTATGTAATGATCTCTGACCCACGTTGTGTATCTGGAGAAAAATTGTGAAATATCGTCGTTAATGATGTTTGTATATTTAGAAGCAGAAAAGTTTGTACTCGGGTTAAAAGTTTCACAATATAGAATTTATCAAATTTTGTTGAGTTCATTTGACAATTTTGATTATACGTTTATTGAATTCTAAATTTTCTTTGTATAATTCGTTGGAAGGTAAAATTTCTAGTAACGACGCAATAGAGTGTAAAAATAAGAACTAAAAGAAGGGTAATTGGACGATAAAAATTGGATTCAACGAGAATCACATTGCCATAAAGTAAAAATCTAAAATAAATGAATCGTGTCCTATATAGTTAAAAACACATAGTTAAAAACATATAGTTTCAACAGTCATGAAGTTATAAAGCCAAAAAGATATTAATAAGTCATTTTTTAAATTAAGTCTGATTTTTTAAAATAATTTTTTCAAAACAAATGCCTATTTCGTAATTCTTAAATTATGGTTTTTAAAAGTAATTAACAAATTAAATTTTGATTATATCTCTTGTCTATTTTATCGATACATATATTATCTATTTTTATCTTATACCAGGAAAAATTATATTGCATGACAATTCAGAACGAGAGTCGGAATGAAAGAAACAAAAAATATACATGGTTACGATAAAAATGTGTGATTTCGGATTAAAAGTACAAATTTTGTAAAGAAGCTACATTTTATCTCGTTCTTCTGGACTCACTTTGTACATAGCGTATAGAGAATCGGTCCCAGATTTGCAATTTGTACGAGCATGACCATATGAGCCGGAAGACTCCATCCTTCAGGCGCAGTGTTGACCAACAACGGTAATTGTACATAAATGCCGTTAACGCCGATCCAAGCTCCGACTCCGAACATCAGAGCCAAAAAGTCAACGAGCAATCGGCGATTGCTCAAACGTTGAGACAGAGTGTTGCTCATGATTGTCGCTATCAGAGCTGAGTTATGCGTTGAACAATGATAAGCTTTTCAAGATTAATGTACACACTTTCTTCTCGTTGCATTCCAATTTGAGAAATAAAAAACAGATGGATGCGAGACTTTACGTATTATCATCAAAATTTTTATTTTAAACGACGAAGATAAAAAGTGTTATGCATCGCAAAACGTTTGCCACCCGAACGATGAGTGAAACAATTAAAGCTGGATTCGCTGAGATCAGCAAAATACTTTTAAGAAGTCTTTTTTTACCAGACTTTCAATTTTTAGCAAATTAAATCGAAACTCGAGTGGCATTCGATGACGAATCGTTGTTTTTTTTAATACTTTGAGACCGTTTTGACTCAGCAGACGACACGAGAACGAGTAATTTGCGAACTCGGATTTTTTAGGGTTAAGTTTTCATGACAGTACATTTTAGCTTTCAGGTGAGTGTGAAAATCGTCGGTGAATGGAACGAGCACGGTTTAATTGCGAATACGCGATTATACACTGATTTTTCGAAATTTCCGTCACTCCCCGGCGAAATGCCGCTCGTTAGAACGTGCAATGCGCTTTATTCTCAGCACGTCCAACCACGTCCAACCCGGTCAATGGTCGGAAGCGATTTGAAGTAGCTCGCATCTGTTCGACTGCGTGGACGATAATTCACGTGATTCGGATAGTGCACCAAGTCAAACCAAGTGCAACTTCCAATATACATAATATGCAAAAAATTGCGCAAGCGCGTGATAAACTCAATTAGGTTGCGCGATCACTTTAATGGCGCTGTATGTAACGGGACGATCGATATTTTAATTATATTTTATTAAATATAAATATAGGAAAAGATTTAGAAAAGAATTATCTCATACAGTCTTAAATCTTGACCTTAAATTTATAAATACTTAAAAAAAAACACTTTAATGATGTTATTTATACTAGTTTGTTTTTGATTCATATGTCTCATTTTGAATGTGGCGCGTAAAAGACTCCAAGTTCCCGTAGTTCTTGCGAGCGACCACAGATGTCGCGCGCGTCCTTTTGGTAGCGTGTATTTTTCGCGGAAATGCTTCCACCATTTTAAAGACTACAGTAGTCGAATACGAAATTTTCGAAAATTATTTCTAGCAATTTTTAACAGACCGATTGAGAGCAATGAGATCTGCATCGCAGAGTTTGTCAATAACTTATAAAATCATTGAATAACGGATTATTTTCAAAGTTTCACTGACTGGTCCCAATTCTCAAAGGATTATATTTTCGCACCATCTCGCGATGCTTATTTACAATTGCACAGACGATATACGATACATATTTACATATATCTACGTAGATAATTTGCGAGCGAACGATTCTGATTACGTCCCTTTATCGCGTGGTTGGGTTCCGGACGGTGGGTCATAAATCGATGGTACGATTGACCGTTGCATGAATAGTAATGTGACATTACCATTTCACTTAACTTCCGGGACATTGACGCTGCAATGATTTATGCATCCCGCGAACTAAACGCAACCCCCTTCTCTACTCCCGTGTTATGCAACTACGAGCAAGGCGAAACCAATGTACGGAATAATAATAGGCTAACGAGAGATTTTCGTAACTTGTGTATTACGTGCTCCACTTTGTTCAAACATAGAGATAGTGTATCAGCAGTTGTAAAGTCCGCGAGGCTTGATAACACCGTCAGCGTGTAGAACTCTAATAACTCATCCCGTCCACTATATATCGCTCATATTATCGATAGTCTCCAACCTTTTGGCGAATATTTGAATTACAGGTTAGAGTCTCGTATATACGACTACTGCTTCTTATCAAAACACTGTAATAATTTGTAAAAATCAATATTTTCACGCTTTCACAACTCATTCGGCGTTATTATATATTTTGAAATAACGCGGGCTTGAAGATTCGAATAATAACCGTTTCGCAAAGCCTCGAAACCAGAAGCAACGAAAAGACGTTGATTTGACTCGGGAGCAGTAATGGCGGTACTTTTATTCGAAAGGACAAACCATTTTTACCGTTATTTGCCTATACTCAAAGACTTTCTCGACCGTGGGGCTTGTAACTTTTGCGATTGCCTCCAATAAGAATAAGTGAAGAAATTATGTAGACGCGATGAATAGATAATAATACGAAAACGAGGTTTGTCAAAGGTTGACGTGAAATTGTAGAGTTCTACGTGCGGTATCGTAGTACGTTCTCTCTTCTGGCTAATTTTCCCTGGGGCAACGACGTCTCGATTGTTAAAGACAGTTTCTACGAGTTGAGGGGTGAAGACGGTATCCGCGATGACAGAAACATGTCGAGGAGAACGAGCGTTTTCTCTTTGCGAAGAAACTTTACGGAAAACTTTGTTCCTTACTCCGCTTTGGGTTCGCATCCTTTGCAAAGCAGAAATTCTAACTTTTCGTCTCGTCTCCTCTGTGTCCCGTTGCTACTTACCATTGTTATCCGTATATCTCTGTGAATTTCCACCATTTTCACAGCACCATTTCTTTCTGACATTTGTATTCATGGATGACGCACGCCTGATGACTTGACGAGCATCATTTTTAAGAAAAATAAAAAATCCTTTGACTTTTGTGTTGTTTCTTCGCGATGACACGAATACGCGAAGAAACACCGTTACTTTCACGCAGCAGGATACATTGTAGGGAATTGTAAATAAAACTCGATAGACCTCTGCATCGAATATAGCAAGAACTTTATAAAAGACGAGACAGACCCACAGATGGTTTAAGTAATATGTTTTTTTTAATGTAGTGATTACGTGCGTGTATCGATTTTTCACGTCGCGAAAAAAATGCTTTTTTGTTCAGTTTATCCCTCGAGTTCGTGTGTAATATTTTTCTTCTTATTTTCCTTTGTATACATGTGCGCGTGTGTTTGTTTCCGTTTATATATTTTTGTTGTTGTCTTGTATATTGTTTCGAGCGACGCGCGTTACAAGTATTCCGGGAAGTTCACAACTATATAATTCTATATGTTTTTCTTTATATCCTACAAATATATTTAGAGGGGGAAACGAAAGATAAAATATATATTACATTTTTATTACCATCAATATTGAATCGCGCAAATTTGCGTTCACGAAGTAGAGCATCCAATTTGAATTTATTTGAATATTTCTTTTTTTTTTTTTTTTTTTTTTTTTTTTTTTTTTTTTTTTTTTTTTTTGAGGTAGCCCAATTGCATTACGTACTAGTCAAAATGATTGCTAAATTTTTTACAAACCGTTGTCGATCCGTCGATACGATTGTTCATTAAATTGAAAAATAATTACAGTGATTTTTTATGAAGATTCAACTGACTCGTGCCAATTTCCAAAAGACTTCGGTTTCCTGCGATTATTGTGTTTTTTTTTCTTCGAACAATTGCGACCGTTATTTCGGAACGCAAGCCTGGCGGCAGAGATTTGAACCAATCAATATGGCGGTCGGGAAGGCGGCCATATTGATTATTCAAAATCAGTTATTATTCAAAATTGCGTACAACGGAAACGACTATTATTCCATTATCAATTTAACCTAATCCACATTTATTTAGATCGAATTTTCGGTGCATTGCCATTTGGCTCAATTTTCAGTGAGTCAAGAAACTTCATATTGAATTCCACGATGAGAAGTATCATTCCACGGCTCAACCATTATCGTTGTAAACAAACTGTCAATAAAAAATATACGACCCTCATCAATCATCTGTGTCGGAGTATCTCAAGACTACAACTCTAACGACGAATAAGGGTGTCAATAATTTAAAAAACATTGAATCAACAGTGTCGATTAATGTTTGTAAAGACGAAACGAAGATGCAACTTTGGAAAATTGAAAAAAGTCAGGGGATTCTGCAAATGTTTCACAGTCAATGATTTTGCCTGGTGAAAAGATTAACGAAACAAAGAATAAGTAGGAGCAATATTAAAAAATGTATCATTTGACTAGTAGCGTTGAGCTTTTTTTTGTCCATTGATAAAGCAGTTATTTGAGTGAGGTGTTTACACAGTGATATCGGTAATTCGGGCGTTCCTCCAGCGGGCTGAATTATAAATATACAGGACAAATCGATTATTGTTGTTGATTCATTAATTGTCTTTTGCACTCTGTGCGTGTCGCAATTCGAGACTGCTTATAATGACGCTTCGAGTTCACACACACGCACACACACACACGCATATATATATATAGAGCGGTTGTACAAGTACGTTATATAATATACGTTGACGATGAACTCATCAAGTTTCTCCGTGTTACAGTGCACGCGAAGCGTGTTCGTTAGCGTTTTGTCACGTTGGGAACGAGCGATTGGAAGCTCCGGGGAACCGCTTAGACGCGTGTGACGTTTGCAATTTTCTCGTAAACGTTCGTTCGTCGTTGGTTGGGATTTACGAGTGAATTTCATGGCTCTTGACATCGAAACATCCAAATAACGAGATGAAATAAGAAATATATATATGTAAATTCATCACCGCAGCGAAACGACACGTCGTCTTACAATTGCGATTAAATCATTTAGCGACGAGCAAGCGTGAGGGAGGACAGTCCCTCTTGATTAACTAATCAACCATCATCATATTCTCTCTCTGTCAACATTATTTAATTAGGCTCTTGACGAGATCGTCGATTTTAACGGCGATCTCGTCGAAATGTCTCTTTCATCGTAATAATTATGATATAATAATAATATAATCATAATAATCTTCGTAATTATTTAGGATGAAACGAAATTAGATGTACGTTTACCCTGTTACAGACGAGTGTACTTATAGATACTAAACACTCTTATTGCGATAATAATGAATTAACATCTTTTATATTTTGTGTGTGCGCGTGTGTTTTTCCTCTCTCTCTCTCTCGTTAAGTCGACAATGATTCTCGATTCGAATGCTCATGCGAGTGCGTGATTTCACTTGGCTCCGCCATGTTTAACGTTGAGTTTCGTCGTTTTCGTCGAACAATCGGAAAGTTTGTTTTTTCTTCTTATAACATCCAGTAGAATGGAAGCTTTTATATTATTTTTGTTAAAATTTCATTCACTGGACGTTTTTTATTTTGTTAAATTGGCCAAAGATGGAATTCTTTTCGAACCGTTGGTTCTTGACGCGGAAATGGCGTTAGTAGTAACACTCGACGAATAGGCTAGAGCTTCCTGACTTTGGGCTTTTGCGATGAGAATTAATTTCAGTAAGGGTAATCTTCGGGAGAAATCTCGATTGATCGGGAAATATCTATACCGTTAAATTTTTTTTTCTTTCACCAATATCGCGAGAAAGGTTCCAAAAGTGTGAAGAGCTTTTCCTCTTTCTCGAACACGCCCACCCTTTTCTTCTCGTTCCGCTCACAGCCCCGCGATGACTTTCAAATATTTGCATTATGGAACAAAGCGAATCCCTATATATCAACGAGCACTTTCTCAATTCTTCTCGTTCGCGATTCCAAACGCTTCGCCGTAGCTTTCACGCTCGTCAATCGTACAATTGCATATCTCCGACATGAGCATCGCGGCGAAAAAGAGAATAATTCATTTCATCGTAAATCTTATATAAACTTTCCCAGACCCCAGACTCTCGTATTGTCTCTCGATAGCATAGGGGAGAAAAGCTCGGCAATGAAAGAACGGGTCACTTCCGAGGAAATGTATAGACAAAATCATGGAATAACTGGATCCACAGTTTTCACTAAACATTTTATAGTCATTTTTTTTCTTCTAATTTTGTCATTTAATAATTTATCTTTCATAAGTGTAACAAGCTTCGATCGTTTTTCACCATTTTCGTTCTAAGATTTGTGGCCAATGAAATAAGGATTTACAAACGGTTGAAGCGATTTTCATTTGTAATAAAATTTATCGTTGAATTCCTCATTAATTAAGGTTGAATTTTGGACAGTTACCGTGTTTTTTACTCAAAACAATTTCTTCAAGACAATAATAAAGATAACATGACGTTGGAGGATAAATGGCGAGCAGCTTTATGATTAATGCTGTTGAGCATTGTAGCAGTTTTCCATTGACATTAAGCAGCAGCAATTTTTTAGTAACTTTTCAAATAATTGAAATTGTTTTGGAGAAAATAAAAAATTTGCCTCGGGTGTTCTCCATAAGGGCCTTTCTCCCTTATTCTCGAGTTTTACGTGACCTCAATATTCCTTTTGTTCTTAAAACGATCTTGGAGGGGTGATCGCGAAAAATGAAATAAGTGAAATTGATAGTATTTTTTTATACCGTTAGATGACAAGTTTGGAGTTAGAACGAAGATAGCTTTTATGGATTCAGAAGAAATTTTTTCATCACTCGTGCGACCTCGTTATATAGTTTAAAAAAATAAAAAACTATATATAGAGGTGAGAGGAGAGATCGTGTGACAATCAAAGTGGCCCCTCTTAATTATATAATCTGCGATGCTTCTTTTCGTCGAGAAAAAAAAAGAACAATGAAGATTCTTTTGTTATACATAGACAACGTACAATCGTATCGTTGGGTGAATTTGGACTTTATAGTGATCGATTAAAAAAATTATTAATGATGGTACATACCACGTTGGAATCGTCAAAATGAATGTTGATTTTTCTTTATTATCCATTGTTCAATATTGAAATGTTGGCTTAAGAAAATTTTCCATTTCGGTTTGTACACTTAAGCTCGCTGGAGGTTGCAAAAGAGCATCGTGTTCGATTGCGCAGAGACTTTCATACGCTTCATTAAATATACAGTTCTAATTTTTTAAATATATTATCAATCTGGCAAGGTGATAAAGTACGATGAAAACATGAAATTTTGATCGTACGACTCGTCAAACACGATTGAAAATGACACATTAATTTTTTGCTTTCCGTTTACACATTACAAAAAAAAGAAGTGAAAGAAGCGTTTTAGCCGTACAAACACAGGTACCTGCTGGTATAGCACGACTTTATCCATTCTCCAATTTTTATTATTATCAGCGTGTTTGATACCCTTGCGGGTTTATCTCAACATTTTTTTTTCTCGTCCCCTCACTTCGAACTTCACTCGCTCACATTTTTCTATCACTCTCATTTTTCTTCATATACCGCTCGAAATATATTACACAATGATGAAAACGTATGCGCGATTGTCAGTTGCACGTAAAATCGCTGCTCGTTACAGCGTGTCTTTATTCGTAATAACAATTCAGAATCGATTGTCAATTATGTAGTTTTACGATACATTGACAAATTGACGAAATAAAGACACGAGGACGAGAGAATAGCGTTGTTGAAGAAGAAGAAGAAGAAGAAGAAAATAAACAAAATTGAGAAGAAAGAAGAAACTTAACGAAAGAAGAAACTTAACGAAAGAAGAAACTTAACGAGCTCACGAAACGACGACAACGACGATTATTGTAATTGTTTCTTAATATTAATACATATATGGAACAATCGCGTGTATGTCGCGTGTTTCATGTTTATGTGCGAGTATTTCTGTTTGTTTTTTTTTTCTCAAATTTCTCCGCCAATGTGTACGAGAATTGAGAAATCATCGACGATATTACGATTTTTTTTTTCCTTTTTTTATGCTTACGAGAGATGTTCTATACATGTACACGATAATTCATAAGCTCAATATGATAACGACGATAATTAATTTAATTCATAATAACAATGACAATATTAATCGTATAATGAATGACAATTGTATAGATTGTACAAGCAGGACGTGTTGTTTTTGTGTGTATGTTTGTTTTTTTTAATATTGAGGGTTATGGCCACGGTAGAATTTTCAAAAAATCCATGTTTTTTTTTTACTTAAACGATGCTTTACCGTCATAAAAATAAGTTACTTTTCGATTTATAGCGAGACAAATTTTTTTTACCAACTTTGAGCGTATAACGTGAACCTCTGAAACGGCCAAAGATTATCCGAGCGCGTGATAAATAACTTCGACAATTTTTAACCGATTGACTTGAAATTAAAAAAATTATATTTCCAATTGCATATCGCCGAGGAGTACGTACGGACTTTCGGATTAATTGAAAACTTTCCGTTTTGTGAGCAGTTTTGTACGAAATTTTTTGCGGGAAATTCAAATTTCAAGTTCAAACGCCTACGATATTCGATTAAAACGATATTTTTCAAATTCCGTTGGTAGTTCTCTAGGTATTCTGATGTAGATTAACGAGAATTTTTTTTTTTTGTTCCAGCTCAAAAATTGTGGATGGCAAACGTCACGCCGCGGAGCGCCTCAAAAAAAAAGATACCAAAAGCTAAATAGCAGTAGTCGGCCATTTTGTATAACAAAAAAACAAATAAAAATATTTTTTGTTAGCTTGTTATTTGTACTAAATAGATGTGTAATTAGTTTTATAAATAAATCATTTTTTCATACAAAAATAAATTGTTAAGTGTGCACATGATTTTATACCCGCTACCGTGGTCATACCCCTTAAGTATATATACGCTCGTCTGTATGATCTGTATTTTTATAATCGTGCATCTTTCCGCACTCGTTAGGATGTACTGGCCAAATAGTCAAAAGGAAAGAAGTAATAATGTTAAAAAAAAATGATTTGCACAATCCTTCCGACTGTGCGAGCATCGATTATCGGTTTTTGCGATTCAATGAACGCGTCCATTGAGGAGAATAAATATTAATTCATTGATCTAGACACCGCGGTCATTTAATACAATTAGCCACGGATGATTTCTACATTTTTCCAATGGCAAATCCATAGTAATGCTCAGAATTTAATTTTCATAATAAATTAGACAATCTCCGTTGTAAAATTACGTTCACTTTAATATTTTTGTGTCCAGTACGCGTTTATCGGATCGAGCAAAAAAATAATTAAGTTAATTTGATCGTGCGAAGGTTTGTTGAAACATTTTTTTAAATTTCATTCAAGTCCTTTTTGGACACAAATGGACTGCCAGTAAATCCTCAAAATGTTTATATACGTATATTGGTACATGGCTCGCGTTTGCGAGCGTGTCCCAGAACCGTTTGCTGTCACATATCTCGGCCGATCGATGAATGTACTCGGATTAAATGACTCGATTTATTAATTAATCGAGAGGGAGACAGAGACAGAGAGAGCGAGAGAGAGAGAGAGAGAGAGAGACGAGAGTGAAGGATCGTCGTTATAATAACGAGGGGGGAGGAGGGGCACGCTCACTCGCAATGGGATATTTTTTCTCTCGCTCTCTTTTATTCAATATTTTAGTACAGATATGTACAAAGTTATACAGCGTTTTTTTTAACTTTTTATCCTTTTGTTCTCTCTTCTTTTTTTTTTTTTCGAGTGTTTCTCTTGCTAGCACAGAGGACGGATGCGACTTCTACACGCGATTTTCTCTACAATTCTTTTCTTTCTCTGTCTCAGCGTCCTCTATTAATCTTTTTTTTTGTTTCACTCCCAATCACTTCTTTCAAAAGTTTCATTGACGCTCGGAGCACGACGCAAGTGGATTCTTTGTTTTTTTTTCTATCTGTGATTAAGGGTGGAATTGGATATTTTGAAAATGCAGAGACGCTTATGGATTCAACGCTAGAGTTTACGTCGTTACATCGATAAAAACGTTGATACACGCATTTACGAAACATTTTATATATACAGTCAAAGTTTCCATCGATTAAACGGGAGATGCACGATTACAAGTGGGAAAAGACGTGTTTTATTTTGGGATTTTCGATACGATTTTGTTTTTTTTTACTGTGGCAAAAAGGGTCAATGAGTTACGAGAAATAGTCAAGAATAGTGAGGGGGGTCACGTTATCAGGACTTTGACTGTGTAAAATATACGGCCAGGATGTATAGCGATGCAGCACGAGTTCGATGTAATGCGGACTGTGGTATTTACAGTTCATACCTTCTCTCGCCATTCGTTCCATCCGCATTTCCCCCTTGTCGACAAACGACCATGTAACGTCGGTTTATATGCGGGATATATGAGATTTTCGAGATGCATACCACCCAGAAACACTGGGTTATATTTATCGATCGATCATTCTCCCTCTCTCGCACACACTCGCTATCTTACAATTTTCTCATCGAGAAATTCCAACGCGCACGGTGCCATTTTCTTAACCTCTCTTTCTCTCACATCGTTATCCTTTGCCCGCACGCTCGTTAGATTTTCACGAATAAATCCTCTCTCTGCTCTCTGAATTATACAGCGACTGGGAATTCTCGCGCGGAGGAAGATGAGAAGGAGAGTGAAAAAAATGCGAGTTGAAAAAGTGTTGAACGAGAGGGTTTTTCCATCTTTTTTCACGAAAGCCCTTCTTCGCTTGGCGCGTTCTCAAATTCAGTGCTTCACGAACCCGCGATGAAACCGTCCCTTCATATCGGCTGCCGCCCCTCAGAAAGTGCACAATTAATTTAATCCGTTCGTGCTGCATCGGCAATTTTGCCCGCGGAATTTCGATCCACGTGTATTTGCGTAGTTGATGATCCGCGTGGAACGAGCAAATTAGAATGTATAACAGGGTTTATAAATGTTTTTCTCTTTTTGGAACGAAGCGTGTTTTAAATCCTGGTCGCGTTAACGCGCTTCGCAGAGTTGTCCGAAACGATCAGCGACGCCTGGCGGTTCGAATGATGTACTGAAAATTTCGCTGGATATGCTCGCGAGATGGCGATCACATTCTTGAGGTTAATTCGTCCGTTTTAGAAGAGATCGCTTGTCGCATATAGAGTGAATTAGAACGAATACAATGCTAAATGGAATTACGTATCGTTGATTGGGTTAACTGAAGTTTCACAAGCGTTGAGGTGTCCTAAAAAGTCACTTTTCGTTTTAAATTCTCTACACTTTCTATCCGCGGCTTTTCTGCTCTTGGAGAATCGAATGAATGGTTATTTTCTAAAAATTGTCGTTTTCAATGCACTCAACGGTTTATAATCAGCGGTACGTTCCTCTTTATGACATCGGTATGCCAATTATTATTGGATTGTTGCCAATTTTACTGTTCGCTCTTAGCGATCGTGCGAGAAGGCTCAGAGAACGAGGGTTCGTGACGCAACTAATATCCATAGTCCACATTGGATAAACCCATTGTGGAATACGTGATAAGCTCCGAGCGTTAATGAGGCGATAACGAGAACCACGCGTCGTTAAATGTATCCGCTCTAACATCGATTCTCTCTATATTATAATTTACTCACACGGTATATATAACGTATATAATATGTATTTGTTACGTGTGTATGGTAGTATGTATATGTACTTATAGTATATTACGGTATTAACGTTCATATACAATATAACGATCATGAAAATGGTTGTCAGATATTTCTTTCTACCCCGTTTAATTATTAATTCCCTCGAACCATCAGACTCCTCTCTTCTATTCGCTAACGACCAATGTCATCTTAATTCCCCCCCCCGTTCATTTTATCCCTCCTCTCTCCGTAATAACCGTGCTCGCGCGGTCTTAATAAGTGAAAAAAGTCTTTAGAGGAAAATAGGTTCTTTAGTAAATTGACAAGTAGATAGAGGATCATCATTATCATCATCATTATCATCATTATCGGAAATTTGAGTTTAGCACGCTCATCCCTAATGACATACCTTTCATTTACAGTAACATAGCCTCGTAACGTCATCATTTCATCTTGGCATTTGTGTTCACCCGCCGTTCTTCCCACGATTATCTCGATCATCATCCCCGATAATATATTGGTCGCTTACCGAAGTTTCTCGGTATCGAAGAATCGTCGATTCTTCGGATATTCTTCACATTGAATCGCCGCGTTTAGCGGCCATTTTGGCAGCCCTCGTGGCAAGAGCTCCGAGCGAACAAACGAGACCGGTTAGAGTTTCCCAGAGGGTTGATCTTCGTCTCTTTTCCGCGCTCGGTACGTTTATACGAGTCTCGGTAAAACCAGCGAAATAACGATGATAAGAGCCACGTTTGTTGTTGCAACTGGGATCAAACGTGTCGTCGCTGCCTCTGGATGATTTCGGCTGTATCACGATGCTACCACGCGACAATCTTTCGTTCTCATTCGTTTCGCGCGTATGACGATTATTCATGCTCCTCGTTGACGCGTTAGAGCCGATAATCGTGCTGCGCAACGACGTTTCGTCCTGCGAGCCTCGCGATTCCGTCTCGTAACGCGATTGCGCCAGTTGAACATTGCTCAAACGACGATCCATTATCATCACGAGATTCTGATGTAAACGGCGATCGTTCTCCTGGAGAGCGTTCAATTGTTGATTAGCCGTGATCGTAGCTGACGCACGATAGCCGCAGGAACCACGATGTTCGATGTCGACGAGGCGCGTATCGGCAGCAACATCTGGCAGCACTTGTCAGGCGTATTCGGTGTCCGTTGAGGCCGAACGTTCGAGATGCGTGGCGTGGGATGCGCGTACCGTACCAACGGTCGGTCCGGTAACCGTTCCCGTCTCGGCTTCCTGCTGTTGTTGCGCTTGCGCGTACGCGAGACTCTTCTGATAACTGAAGAGCTGCCTCTCGAGACTGTAATTTTCCGCCTGAAGCGCGGCGATCTCGCGTCTCATCTGTTGATTGTGAATGCGACAGACGTCGTCGTACTTGTGATAGGTCGCTTGAAAGAGCAGATGACTCTCGTTCCACTCGATACGAATTCTCAATTGTCCCTTGTCGGTTATGAACGGACAGTGATCGGTTTTTACCTCGTTCATACCCAAATTAGTTTCCATTATTATACCCTCGTCGGCCTGTTCCTGAACGTAATAACGACTGAACGGCGCGCCCGGAAGACTAATCGCTTCGGCATTGGGATCCTCGCCTCTCATCAGATACGCCGACCAACTGACGTATCGGAGATGATTGCGCGGCACGTTGTGTATGTCCTTGTAAACCAACTGAAGACGCAACGTGTCCGAGTGTAAATCGGCTCGTATCGCCCAAGCTTGCTTGTCCCTGTCGTAACACGGCGCTGCCGAAAGTGCCGACGTTCCTACGGCCTGCACGGCAACTTCCGAAATCGTCCGAGCCTCCACCATTTCCAGGCTCACCCGTAAAACCCCCTTGTGAGCTAAACTCGACCAGCGAACGCGCGGATGCCAGCCGAAGCCTCGGCCCTCGGCGTCCGACAGATCTTCGATCTGTCCCGACTCGATTCTTCTCTCGGCGTCGCCCAACGCCACGCTGTATCTCACCCGGCAACGATGATCAAAACCCGTCAGTCTCACGAGATAAACGCTCAATCTGTTGTCCGAACGAGCTTCGCCCTCTTTGTTACCCTGTGGATATATCACGACGTTCCAGTCGAAACCACCGAACGTAAAGTAACCGGTCTCCAGCTTGTTCGTCTTCGCTTGTCCCGCTGTAAATACACCCGTTGGCATCGGCACCTCCGCCGTAAATACCGTACGCACGTTCGCCATCGATAATTCCAATTGAAACTCGCCGTTTGGATCGGCAAAATTTCTACTGTACAGATCCGACACTGGTATGTAATTACGATTACCCTGGGCTGGCGCGTCGTACGTAAATTTTACTCTTTTCCCGGAAAATCCCTCGTTCGTCGAGAAGTGCTCTCGATTCAATAGGGTAAACGTGAAGTCCACGTAGACCCGAAGTCCACGAGCTGCACCGCGCCAAACGAGATAGACGCCCAGAACCTGATCAACATTTCAACATACGAGAGATCCGTTTTAAATCCTTCCTCCTCTGCCCAATTTTGTATTTATTCATTTATTTCGAAGGAAAAATTAACCGATAATGGTGGTGGTAAGGAAAAAATGATACGTAATCTATGGGAACGCGTACGGTAAAATTAAAAAGCGCGGAAGTAACATGTGCTAAAATTAATTGTGAAGCTAACGGAGTAGAATTAGTTTTAGGAACAACGATGTGAAAGATATTCGATACCATTATTAAAAAGTAATAAGGCAAAGTAATGGGCACCGAAAGTAACGAACGAAAGTTAAGGGCTACCCACATACCCTTGAAATTTTAAAAGTCGATTTTTTTTAATAGATTTTTATTCTTTATACTTTTAAGAATTCTTAAAAAAATAAAATTTCAAGACAATTCCATTCCGTTGCAAAGTTATAGCAATAAATATGACCGGACATCAAGTTCACGTTGTACCTACCAGAAACTTTAAGGTAGTAGTCTGGTAACTTAAGCCGATTTTCATGTCTTTTTTGGAGGGCGTTTTTTTGTAGGAAAATAAAAATGAATCGTCTTGGATATTGAGGATGTTTTTATTTACATATTAAAGATACAAAAAAAAATTTTGTTGAAAAAATTTAATAGTTTATTATTATTATTATTATTGATCGAAGTTGGCACCTCGAAAAAAAGCGCGTGGGTGGCCCCGGTGATTTTCGCTCTTGATGTTATCTGAAGTAAAAAATTCTTGATAATTCTTAATCTATAGACATGTCATTCTGGTTGGAACTACTGAAGTTAAATTTCTTTTTATTTTACAACCCCTTCTTTGCTGAAATAGAAGGACTTTTTTTTCCAAAGTCCGCCATTTTGTTATTTATCCATGAAATTTGACTTCAGTAGTTCCGACCAGAATGACATGTCTATAGATTAAGAATTATCAAGAATTTTTTATTTCAGATAACATCAAGAGCCAAAATCAACGGGGCCACCCACGCGCTTTTTTTTCGAGGTGCCAACCTCGATCAATAATAATAATAATAATAAACTATAAAATTTTTTCAAACAATTTTGTTTTTGTATTTTTAATATATAAATAAAAACATTCTAAATATCCAAAACGATTCATTTTCATTTTCCTACAAAAGAACGCCCTCCAAAAAATACATGAAAATCGGCTCAAGTTCCCAGACTACTACCTTAAACGCGTTTTTCTCGAAACAATGTTTTCAGACATTGTCGGCGCGATAACTCAGTCAATTTTTAATATTATTTTAACTTTTTTTTTTTCTAAATCTTGATAATTGTTTTTTCTATAGTTTGACGAGAGGTTTTTTTAATTTTTTGGTTGGACAATTTTTTATAAATTATTAAACACTAATTTTTTTTTTTTCAATTGCATACTAAATTTTGAAATACTGTAATTTCCTTATTTAAAAAAAAAAAAAATTCCCTCCTTCAGACTATTTCTACTACATTATTTTATAAGATTGGATAATTTTTGGTGAAGTTATGATGTCGACAAGATGGCGTCATGGTTTTCATCAGTAATCCATTTATACCCGTAAAAAATAATGTTAATATATAAAAAAAAAATTTATCAATTTTTTTTCTTACAGTTGAAAAGTTAATAAAAAATGTGAAATCAACAATTTAATTTTTTTTTCACGATACAACCTTTATAATAATTTTTCAAATTTACTCGGTTTTCAGCGCGCGCAGTGGTATGTGAGCCCTTAAGAATGTTTTTGCCCGCGTCCACAAAATAATAAACATTGAATTAACGATTGAACGATTGTAAAGGATAAATCCTCTGATATATATATTTTTAAATTTTATCGCACGCACCTTGTCGCCGCGTGAAAATGCGACGGCCCATTTTTGAAAACCGCAAACGAGCTCCTTGCTGGTGACGTCTCTCTCGGGATCCCGTACGACGCTTCTCGTAACGACGAATGAGAAGACTCGCGTGCCACCGCGATCCGGTAGCTGCGCGAATCTGTACAACAGAGCCATCACCG
Organism: Oxytorus armatus; assembly: GCA_958009045.1. Classification (NCBI taxonomy): domain Eukaryota; kingdom Metazoa; phylum Arthropoda; class Insecta; order Hymenoptera; family Ichneumonidae; genus Oxytorus; species Oxytorus armatus. The sequence continues at coordinate 43,104,864 of OY253744.1, forward strand.
CATCACGAGATCTCCTCTATCGCCAATATTTCGTAATCCTCGCTTTCCTCCTCTTCTTATTACCGTTCGTCACAGTCACTCGCTGAATCGGAACTGGAAAAAAAGGAACAAAAGAGTAATAAAAAAGCTGCGACGAGAACGATTTATTGCGAGGGTGAAATTGCCCGTGGAAGAAAAGAGGGAGGAATCGTACTCGGATCCGTTTTTCGGATACTTTACTCATTGTCGTGCCTCCGATCGAATACCAAACAAAGTGCGATAAATTGACGAGACGAATTGCGCGAACGAGAGTTGGACAATTAGCGAGAAACTCTCGAGACACAAGACGATCGTTTCGAATCGATAAATCGATTTGGCGTTAATGCTTTGACGCGTCGAAGTTTCATTATGTCTTCGCGCGGAAATCGGAACTCGTCCATCGTTAAATCTACAGCGATGAAACATCTCGAGTTCCGAGTGACTTGAGTTCGTAAAAAAAAGAAAAAAAACCGGAGAGAAATCCACGTTGCAATATGTGAAGGAAAAAAAATCGCCATCAAAAGGAGTGAAAATAAATTATTCATAAGACATCAAATAAATTGATAAATATTTTTGTGTTAAAGAAAAAACCGTAAATTTCATCATGGCTGGAATGGAAACCGTAGCGATGTTTCGCGCTCCGATTCTCTATCGCGAATGGGGCTGGCGTTTTACCAAGCTCGAGAACTACAATACGGCGATAGACGCCTTTGAGAAATCGATGCGAGAGACCGAGGCAGACGATCTTAGAACTCTTCTTGGACTTTGTCAGGCACTCACGAGTTTCACGAGATATCGGGAGGCCGCTGATGTCGCATTGAAGTGCACGAACATTGGTAAACGATGTGATTTTACCTCATCTCTTTATACTGTATCGTGGAAAATCTATTTTATCTGTATATACGCTGTTTGTGTATGGAATTTTGTAAAGATCCTTCGATGGGAAATTCGATTTATCATCGTGACAAAGTATTCGACGAAAGCTTCGAGATTGAATTCGATAGTTCGTCGCAGAGAGTCTGCGGTATTTTATAAGAACGAATAAGAGAGTGTCGAGGGAATAGAATTTGAAAATACTCAACTGAAAAACTATTTTTAAAAACTAAAAAGGATTTAAAAAAATATAGGAATTAAAATTATTATTGTTCAGTGGAAAAACATAAATATTCTTTGATCGGCAATAATTAATCAGATTTACAATGAAAAGTCGTCATATTTATTTCATTCGGATCAAGTGGTATGGCCGCAGTAGAGCGTATAAAATCAAGTGCACGTTTAACAATTTTTTTTTTCTATCAAAAAGTGATTTATTCATAAAACTAATTACACATCTATCTAGTATAAATATCGAGCTAATAAAACAATTTTTTTTTGTTTATTTTGTTGTACAAAATGGTCGACTACTGCTATTTGCTTTTGGTATTTTTTTTTCTAACTGGCGTGATAAATAACTTTGACAATTTTTACCCGATTGACTTGAAATTAAAAAATTATGTTGCTAATTGCATTTCGCAGAGAATTACGTACGAAATTTCTGATTAATGAAAAATTTTCTATTTTACGAGCAGTTTTGTACGAAATTTTTCACTGAAAATTCACCTTGTAAGTTCAAATTCCTACAATATTCGAATAAAACAATATTTTCAAATTCCGTAGATACCTCTCTAAGTATTTTGATGTAGATAAACGAGAATTTTATTATTTTTATACTAGATAAAAAATTGTCGAAGTTATTCTTCACGCCAATTGGAAAAAGTTACCAAACGCAAATTAGGAGTGGTCGGCCATTTTGCATGATAAAAAAAAAACAAAAAAAAATATTTTTTATTACCTTGATATTTATACTAAATAGATGTGTAATTAGTTTTATAAATAAATCAATTTTTCATAAAAAAAAAAATTGTTAAACGTGCACACGATTTTATATCCGCTACCGTGGCCGTATCCCTTAATTTATGAGAATCATCTCCTAATACAACTTACCCTCTCGCCATTAAGAACTTTTTCGCCCCTAATTTCATTTATCTCTATCCCCATTAAACCCCCCCCCCCCCCCCCCCAATTGTACATTTTCATCGTACAGATTCGCGAAATTATCAGGTGAAATGGATGTGGGTGAAGACGCTTTTCACAGTCGCCGAATTTGGATACAGTCTCGTACACGCTCATCGTGGCTACAGAGCGAGAAAATTGCCATTCGAATGGGCCATTTACCAGGCGAACGAAACGATCGAGGATTGCGTGGGACGTAACACCTCGCCGAGGGCACTCGTTGAATTGTATCCGTGGATAAAGGACCTCGAGAATCATCGAGAGAGCCTCATAGCGAAATTGAACGAGGAGGAGGATGAATTTGAGGGTAAACACTTATCGCTATAAAATATACTAAAATGACTATTATTTTTGGGAATAGAAAACCTAAATAAAAAATATTTTTTTCATCGGACATTATTTTAAATATAACTGACGGGAAATGAGTCTACTGATTAATGAATTGAGTGATTTGAGATTAAAAAAAAATTGTTCCCAACACGAAATAAAATGGAATATCGATAAACATTTGTTTTTAGCGTAGTAAAGAAAAAAAATACAAAATTAAACAAAGCGTAAGTGTTCTGGAAAAACTGGTCTCTGTTCGAGCCATGTAATCTTTCCGACATCATTCCCAAGGTATCGACGAGGACCACTCGAGATTCAAGATCAACGATCCCGACTACAAGCTCGAGACACACTTGAGAAAGCTCGACGGTTTATTGGCCTCGCGATATCTCGGTACCCTGAGCGCGGACAAGTATTTCGTCGAGAATCTCCTCGTGAATCCGTCACTATGGTCGGCGAATAAAGCCGGCAGTCGGACACTTCGTGATCTAACAGAAGCGTGCGTAAAGCGTTCGCGTTACAGACAAGAGGTCCTTCGAATGCGAAAGCCCCTCTATCACTTTGCTTTTCAGCGTAAATTACGACCGGAGGGTCACAGGGCGATGTGTCGAGCGGAAAAACATCTGAGACGTAACAACATCGTCATAGACGCGAATATGCTATTGTCGAAACTTCACGAGGCACGGGTGCGTCGTGACTACGCGCTTTTCTTCATATTAGCCGACAGAGCAAAGGACAAATTTGATTCTTGGACGGAGACGATTTTTCCGATGAAAAAATCGTGTCTGAATGTACTCTACGAGATGATCGGTTGGACTTACATAGATCCGCGTAACGTGACGAATGTCACGGAGTCCGAAACGAAATTGCTTAATCTGAAGCATCATTTGGGTATAAGAGTGGCGAATTTACCGCGCGACACCGATCTCGCTTGGATCCCAACGTTGAACAAGAAAAAAGCACTCGTTGTGTTTCGTCGACGTCTGGCATTAGCCTCGCAGCCCCTCGAGCTCGCGTGGCTCTTTCACGAACTTACGAAACTTTTCATTGAGCTGAGACGCTACGATCTTGCGCGTTTTTACGCAAAGAAAGCGCGCGACGCTAGTTACAAAGCGGAGAACGATCAGTGGACCCTGAACGCTCATCATTTGTTGATTAGAATTGAGATTTATCAACGTAACAGACACGAGGCGCACGCAACGGCTGTGCTCGCTTATCTCGGTGCCAAGAGACTCGGCATTCGTTATCTCGAGGATTTTTATCGTAGAATCGTTAAACTCGTTAACGAAATTGATCTTGACACGATGATGGGAATCGATAGTATCACAGCGAGGGAAAAATTGATCGCCGAATTGATGCCCGATGAACTGAAGACCGAGGTGAATTTTTTAATTCAGAGCATGAGAGTCGTGCCCGCTAGAAGAAGACTCTCGGTTATGCCGGGCTGTAAACCCGTCGATTACAAGTTTAATTTTTCGTGCAAGAGAAACAGCATTTTGCCGAATCCACCGAGGAATCCGGAGATGGAAGCGAGACGAGAATTACTCAGGCAGTATGCACCCTCGAAGAAGATTCTCGGCTTGATCGATTTTGAGGATTATGAATAATGGATTCTTTTTTTTTTCGTGAGCGTGTCAGTCGTGAATTGATAATAATGTTCATGTGAAATGAACGAAAATGAATTATACACCTCACTTATTTCCGTCAATTTTGAATCTTTGAATTTTCGTCACTCGATTCGTAATTAGTAACCTTAACCACCAAGTATCTGCATATCTTTGTTGAATGTTTATTGTTTTTAATTATTTGTCGGCGCTATTAACTCTACCATTGTGAATTCGGAAATTTTAACATTCGATAGAAATAAAAAATCTGAAAACTGGACGCAAAGTAACAATTTTGCAGTGAAAACGGATCATTTTTTGTTTTATGGTCAGCCATTTTTAATTATCGTTCGATTCAATTTTCATTGTCACAGATCTTTAAGTTAATTATCAAAGGATAAGCCAGCGAAGTTCCATAAAAATCGGTAGCGGAAGCGCTTTTATATTTAATTATAGCTGTGCCCCGCGGTTTCACCTGCGTCAAATTTTCGTCCCGTAACTCAACGCGTCACCGCCTCCATTTAGGGTGGTAGCATAAAGTTAAATAGCCTAAAGCCTTCCGGAATAAACGGGCTATCTAATGCAAAAAGAATTTTTCAATTCGGATTAATATTTCTTGAGATTAGCGCGTTCAAACAAACAAATTGTGCAGCTGTATTATAGTTAGTAAAGATATAGTAGTATCGTAGTAACATAGTAAAATTAGGAATAAACGGGTTAGCTAATGCAAGAAGAATTTTTGAAATCGGATTAGTATTTCTTGAGATTAGCGTGTTCAAATAAACAAACTCCCCAGCTTTAATAGTAGTAACATAGTAAGATTAGGATTATAGCATGAAGTTGTATAGTCTAAAACCTTTCGGAATAAACGGATTATCTAATGCAAAAAGAATTTTTCAAATCGGATCAGTATTTCGTGAGATTAGCGCGTTCAAACAAACAGACAAACAAACAATCTCTCCAGCATTATTACCGTAGTAAGATTATTAATTTCCATGCGATCACTTTTCTCGATTCTTGGAATGTTCAATTATTCTGTTTTAACGAATGAACAAGTTATAAATTCTCTTTTTTCATTCGTACAATTAATAAATGCATATTCGTGTCATCGGTAATTCATACATTTTTTTCTGTCGTCCGTGATTTCTTATCACAGTGACTGTGATACGGCGGAGAAAAGTTCGGCTTCTTGGATGGCATTTCAATATTTTTATTTTTTTGCTTCCTCCCGTACAAGGTACGTTTGTAGAGAGTGAGTATCAGAGAGATAACTGGGGAGTCGATATTTCGAGACGAATAATAATTCATGCACGGGGCTCGGCTCGATTTTCCGGACGACGATGTTGCAAATTCAATGCAGTCGATTTCCAATACCGAACCATATAAATATAAAATCTATATATACATACTACGGAGTAATTATACAGATATAATATGAAGTAGAACGGAGTGAGTATGGAGAAATAGAAACGCGAAATGCGTCCGACAGAACGAGGTTACCACGACTATATATCGCCGGTAGCAACATGATTTCCGTAAAGTGAAATAGCGTCAGAAGTTTTCGTCGAAGCTTTTCCGGCGACGAGGGTTTGGAATACGCCTCGTCGAACGATTCGGAAATCTCGTTACCCGCGGACCCTCCTTTCCGTTTTCCCTTTGCTCCTCTTTTCTTTTTTTTATTCCTTCATTTTTTTTTAACCTACAATTTTTCATCCCCGTATATTTTTCAATCGTCAACCGCTGGCGGTACAACATTTTTTTGTCCTTTCTATAACCTCGAGTGAATAAAATATAATGACGTGAAAGAAGAAACGACAAGAGGCGATGTCGTCTTCGAGAATCTCGTCGGCTGACAGTTTGCGTAACGAGCCTCGCAGGTCCAAGAAATCGTTAACCCTCGTGGATGCGATTTTTCGGGATAATCTCAAGAATACGAGTTTCAATGTGCCGGAAGATCCGAAAGAGATCGTTGCGAGGGTCGAAACACTCGCGAGAGAGAATCAAAAGACGATTAACGGTGGGAATAGAAGTTTGAAGACGATTGGAAGCAAACGAGAATATGCTCGGGACCTACATCGACAGGCGGATCTTCTTCATCACAAGTATTTTACGCTAAATGAAAATTAATGATACAAAATATAATTGACGATGTAAAAAAAAAGTTACAAATTCATTAGGTACTTTTTCGTCTCGATACATCTTTTTTTTTGTATCATTGATGAACGATAGTTGGATGGTTTTTTTCTTCATACTAATCGATATGTATATTTGTCGAAAATTGCCCGGTACGTCAATGAAACACATAGAGGGGATTACGAAACGGCTCTGGTCCTATATCATCGTGCGGCAAATGCCTGTCCCGGTGAAACTAGCCACGATGTAGCGGCGAGAAGAACCGCGGCAGCAATAAGCTCCGCTACAAATCCCTCGAAGCCTCCGAGAAAGATACCACCGAGGGCAAAAAATAACGCTCAACTGGTGGGAATTTCTTGTCCAGAAACGGCCGCTCAAAGAGCACAAAAAATTGTCGAAGAATCCGCCGATCCGGTGTCCGCGATCGATCAAATACTCAAGTAAGAAATTTTAAAAATATTTACGAAAAATTGTTTCACAGGTGTTTAAGGTAGTAGTCTGGTAACTTAAGCCAATTTTCATGTCTTTTTTGGAGGGCGTTTTTTTGTAGGAAAATAAAAATGAATCGTTTTGGATATTTAGGATGTTTTTATTTACATATTAAAGATACAAAAAGAAATTTTTTTTTTGAAAAAATTTAATAGTTTATTATTATTATTATTGATCGAAGTTGGCACCTCGAAAAAAAAGCGCGTGGGTGGCCCCGGTGATTTTGGCTCTTGATGTTATCTGAAATAAAAAATTCTTGATCATTCTTAATCTATAGACATGTCATTCTGGTCGGAACTACTGAAGTTGAATTTCATGGATAAATAACAAAATGGCGGACTTTGGAAAAAAACGTCCTTTTCCATTTTGTTATTTGTCCATGAAATTTAACTTCAGTAGTTCCGACCAGAATGACACGTCTATAGATTAAGAATTATCAAGAAGTTTTTCATTTCAGATAACATCAAGAGCCAAAATCACCGGGGCCACCCACGCGCTTTTTTTTCGAGGTGCCAACTTCGATCAATAATAATAATAATAATAATAAACTATTAAATTTTTTCAAAAAAATGTTTTTTTGTATCTTTAATATGTAAATAAAAACATCCTAAATATCCAAAACGATTCTTTTTTATTTTCCTACAAAAAAACGCCCTCGAAAAAAGACATGAAAATCGGCTTAAGTTACCAGACTACTACCTTAAGGGGGACTATAGTGCGCGCGGCCACGTCAATTGAGTACTGCGCCTTGAGACATTGATTTTATGCACTCTCAAATAGCAAACTCATGCAAACGAAGATGAACCTGGATCAAAGAGTGTTTATGTTATATTTACAAAAATATACAACGATTAATGTACAGAAAAATAAAACGTTGTGCCATGAATTCACAAGACATATTTTTCAGCAATTTTATGTCACGTGTATCTCCTTCGATTTAAGGGGTCATACGTAGTAAGCATTTGCAAAAAAAAAAAAATTTGTTTAAATTTCATTTTCGTTCAAGTAGGTACACAGAAAATTTCATGTGAATCCGTCAAATATTCTCGAAGTTACACACATATTTGTAAAGACGTCTGCGGAGCGTTTGAAAGTAGATTTTGAAAGTTTGAATGCGTTTTTCTCAAAACTGTGTTTTTAAAGTCGGTGTGCAAGATTCCTCGGAAACGGCTAAACCGATGAGTCTCAAATTTTTACACAAGCTTTATAAATATATTTTTCAGTGATTAATCTAAGGTTTTTACTCGCCGATAAATATCTTCCATTTTATAAACAATTTAAGACGAACATTTTTATGGAAAATCAACATTTTTTTTTGCAAAACCGCCATTTTGTTAAGAATTAATATTTTGATTATTCCGTCGATGAAATACTAGATGATACCTTATATTAACGAAATCTTTGTTGTTTTTTCATTTAAAATCATCCAATCCAGAGGTATCGTGCTCACCGCAAGACGCCTTTTTTTTAGAGGACCTCTCGTAGATCGGCTATAATAGCAGCTTCAAAAATCATTATTTTTACAAATAAAAAATATGAAAATAATGTTAAAAGTTAGCGCAATATGTATATAAATTTTTCCGTTAATAAATTAAAATGTCTTTTCAGAAAAAAAATCTTGAAAAATCGCTTTTTTTCTGTCTCCTGACTGCGTACAACCCCTTGAAGTATACGTTATTAACATTACTTTGCGTTTGAAAGCTGGTAGAAAATAATTTTTCAAAGTTTCGCACGAAAAATAAATAACAATGGTGAATTTTTCGTCAGGTACTTTGACTCCCGTAAGGATTTCTTGCGAGTTCCACCGATCTTTCGAGATCGTCGCCGATCAACGCTGGTGTCAAGATCGCGAACAATGTTACGACAATTGGGTGGTTTGGCGAGCGTGGAATTGGAAAAACTACAAGTGGCATTCGCGTCGGGTGACTTTGTCACGTGTTTGCGAATCGGCAACGAATTGGTAACGATAGCCGAGCCACTCGTCGATCGTTATCGTTACGAGGTCGCGGCTCGTCATTATCTCGCTATGTCGCAGATTTCGTTAGGAAGGCACGACCGAGCGATCGATCAAGTGACGCTGATGATACGATCGGCAAAAAAATCGGGCGACACGGCGCTTCGATCGCGATCATTCATGACTCTCGGCAGAGTTCATTTGACCTTTGGACATCTCGATGCTGCCGCAAGAGCTTGGGAAAGACTCGCAAGGGATGTCAAAGATCTCGTGCCAAGAGCGTGGCTGCTGCACGAGATTGGCCGATGTTATTTCGAGATGAAAAATTATCGGATAGCGCTGGAAATGTCGTATCGTTGTGTGAAATGTGCCGAAGAGGGACATTCGGAAAAATGGCTTTTACATGGTAAATTATTGACTGGTCAGGCGCTCGTGGAGCTTGGAAGATTGGGCGAAGCCGTTGCGATATTGAGCGAAGCGAGAATTATTGCCGATAATGAAAACGACAACGAGACTCGCGATTATGTTTCCGATCTTATCGATCGTATTACCGAAGCTCTGAGACGAGCCATTTGTGACGATCGAGTTTTCCAGGCAAATGAGATCAGCGAGAAGATGATCGGTGAGAAAAAAGTGCGGAGAGAAAAGTCCGAGGATTTGGGAAAATGCCGAGAAACCGAGGGATTTAAATCGTCGAGGGATAATAGCGAAATTCTTGTAAAGGAGACGAGATTGAAATCAAAGATACCGAAATCTCGTGGAAGAAGGATTAGATCGCCGAAGGATTCGCGAAGAAAAAGCTCCAGACTCGTAAGGATCAAAACGAGAAGAAAAAATCTGACGAAGATTGTTAAAAGTCGAATTTCGGTATGCCCGAGCGATTTTTCGGAAACGTTTGACGATGCGATTCCGAGGAAGGATAATATTGATCCTTCGGACAATTCGGACGAGGCTCAGGACGAATTGTTGACGTCGAGGACTCGGGTGATTGAGAAAAAAATTCAAGAAGGTGAAAGCTTCGCTGAAGCGTATTTCGATGAGAATAAAATTGTTCCTGACGAGGGGCAAGCTGATGGCGAAGCTTCGAATCGTAGTGGAAAAACTTATGTGCTCGATGAACTGTTTCAATGCGCGAAAACTAATGAGGAATCATGGAAAATTTCAAATAACAAGAAACACGATATTGACCGTTCGAGATCGTGCTCGGGAAGTGAGAAATCCGAAAAAATTAATGAAAATCACGTTCAACGCCGATCAAACATTGGCGAATATTCGAGGAACGAGACAAAATATAATTGTGAAATATCGCGGTTACGTGATAGTTCGCAGGACGAAGAGATCGACGAAGAGGAGAACGAAGAGATTCAACGTTCCTCGGAGAATAATCGTGAAATTTTGTCCGAATGTGAGAGCAAAGTGTCCGTAGCTACTACGGGAGATACTTATCTGGTAACTATTTAGAAACAACGAAAATTCGCATTACTTAACTTAAATAATAACGTTCGCACGTTTTGAGATTAATAAAAGTAGGAATGAACAAACTGCTACGTTCTTGGATATGGATTTGATAAAAAATTTCAATTTACATTTTTTTTTATCATTGTTTATAAAAAAAGGACGAAGTAAATTCTTCGACTGCATAAGGCGGGCGCGTCGTTTAACCGAAAGGCCTGTCGTATCAAAGCGATCTTGTAGCGAAACACGGCAAGTTTGCAGTACAAAAGCTACCTGTTGAGCGGAAGAGGGAAGGACAGAGAGAAAGAGCGCGGATCATGAAACCGCGCGTGTGTAACCTCTCATCCCCACTTGTCTGCTTTCTCTATCTCATCAGAATTCGCGGTGGTCTCTTTTCTAGGGGTAATAATGGCACCAGCGAGACATAAGCTCATTCTATCGGGAATTCACAACGGCGAGAAATTACGCGGTCCCGCGAACACAAATTGTACCAGGTCTCTCGTAATACACCGGAAGCTCGTTATTACGCTTATCGCTTTACCATATGCACACAATTCACCCTGCGAGAAGACCTAACATTTCTCTCTTGAGTACAACTTACGATGGTATATACTTCAATGAAGAGAGAGAAAGAGAGAGAGAAAGACCATAAAAGTTGACTACAAAGTGTGCGAGACTGTCGTGTCATTCAAGAGACCCTAGAGAATTCGTCGCGTGGTTAGGAATTTGTAGTGCGAATAAAACGAAGAAGGACAGAGGAAGAAAAAGAAGGGGGTGGAAAAGTAATAGGGGAAAAAAAGAGTGGCAGGAAGGGGCGAGAGGAAGCAGCGAGAGGAAGGGGTATAAAGAGTGGAGCTCGTGAGTAAAGTGAATAGGAAGAGAAGGGTAAGGAAAAGAATAAACACCCTTACGTCCAGACTCACTTACCGCTCTCTCTCTCTCTCTCTCTCTCTCTCTCTCTCTTTATCTTTCGTTATACACACGAGTCGTGCGTTAGCTGGGGCATGAAAAGCCTGGGCATGCCTTGTGCAGAGGTGAGAGTGAACGAAGGACATTGCCCAGTCGAAAGGTCACCAGGCTCGCGCCCAGTCGACACGTCACATGTTTACTTCGCCATAGCGACACCGTGTTGCTGCAGTTGATACCGTATACCCACTAAAATACAGTGACATAAGGACGGTGTAACGTCAGAAAGGTGTAAAGCTCGGAGCTTGTAAACGCTCGAAACGCCATTTTAATTTTAATACATCTATCCATAAGGGTGGATGATTATGGTGGAACGATATAAGCCAGGCTTTCCCAGGAAACGTGGCACAATGGCTGGAAGGTCGAGGCTCGATGGAATCTACCTAATCTATACAATATACCTAGATCGTACCTTGACTTTATATTATATATATCTGGATGATGGTGCAGCTATATTGAGCTTTCAGCCACCCTAATGCACGATCCATTCGGGTCTAACCTTCCCCTTCGCGTTTTCCAACGTATATGGATCGTTTCAAAAAATTATGTACGCGACTATCGTGCTGTATTTCATAGCTCGCTGTAAGTTATTAAATCGTGTTTCTTGATTTGAATTTCCAGTAGTGATATTTCGCGAACGGTGAATCCTATTTAGATCCTTAAACAACGAAAATTTGCAGCTTTTCATGCACCACGAGAAAAAAAATACTCGCAATTTATATTGAAATAATTTTAAGAACAAAAAAGATTTTTTTAAACTAGCCGTATCAATAACATTTTTTGGTTATATTTGAAAAGTAAAAAAAACATGACATAGATCAAAGTATAGGTCATGTGAAATATGATATTTAGTAATTTTTTCATATTAATTGTCGATTGGAAAAAAATCATGCAATTTATCAATACACAAAATATGTTTTTTTTTTCACTAGTTAAAAATACCTGACCGTAGGTCATATAGTTTCCCTCGATAAATCAGAATCGAATGTCCAATTATATCAAACTTACGAGTATAATGTGCGAGACTCCCCTTCGAAGTTTTCAGACATTCAATAAATTTTACGGTTAGGTTTAGACGCTTTCCTCCCACATATACTCTGGAATAAAAAATATGCGTAGTTAAAATACACTGCTATAGAGTTACTGATCGATTGAACCCAAAAGGGACTTCCCATTTGTCGTTAAAGATACTCGTTAGGGGCCATTTTGACAATAAGTTATCGACGATATATCGTTATATATAACGACATCGGATAGTTTGTTAGACGAAGTGTCTGATACATTATCTGATACAATATTTCGTCCCAACTATCGGTGTCTAGAGATCCAGTTGAATATCTATCATCTGTAGTACGAGAAGGAAGAGGAAACCTAAAGGCAGAGATAGTTGTGTCAAGACGTTCAACGAACAGACGTGTGACATACGCTTGCCTCTCCTTTTCCTCAATACATATCCAAAATGTTAAGAAACAAAAGGTCTCATCTGACATTATTATGAATGTTAAAATATGGCTTTTGTGCCGTTTTTATTGCTAGTAGTTGCATAAATATATGGAGAGACGTATGAAGCGAGACGAAGACTCTACGTACAAAACCGCACGACGTGAGATAGAAGTGTCGGTTTGGTTTACCAACGAGATCGATCCTGGTTGCAATGCCCGGAAGCACGATTGAGAGGCAACATTGGCATGTCTACGGGAGGGTTGAAATGCTGAGGGAGGGTAGCAACATAAAGCCTGTCGTTCCTCGATGCATCCCCTTCTCTATGAAATTCTCCGTATATGTGCCTCAGGGATCTCTACGTGTTTTATATGTGTCTGTATAGTAAACAATAGAAGCAAATTGGTTCTTGTGACCGAGCGAGCCGGATTTAATAACCAGCAAGATTGTTCGCCCTTACTGTATAGATCGTGTGTTACACGGGATTGTTTGCACACTCCGCTGCTTGGAACGATGGACATGATTTACATTATACGGTTGTCCAGGCTTCTATTAAAGGCTCACATAACTCTGCGCCCGCTGAAAGCCGAGTAACTTTGAAAAATTATTACAAACGTTATAGGGTGAAAAAATAAATAAATTCTTGATTGCACAGTTTTTCATTAACTTTTCAACTATAAGAAAAAAAATTGAAGAATTTTTTTTTTTTCAATATTAACATTATGTAAACGCGTTTGGCTCGAAACTATGTTTTTAGACAGGGTCAGCACGATAGCTCAGTCAACTTCTAGTATTTTTTAACTTTTTTTTTTTTAAATCTCGATAGTTATTTTCTTTATGGTAAATTATTAAACACTAATTTTTTTTTACATCCCATACTCAAGTTTGAAATACTGTAATTTCTTTATTTAAAAAAAAAAAATCAAAAATTCTCTCCGTCAGAATATTGGTACTACATTATTTTAGTAGATTCTTTGTTATTTTTGCAGATTGGATAATTTATGGTGAAGTTATGATGGCGACAAGGAGGCGTCATGGTTTTCATCAGTAGTCCATTTATATCCGTAAAAAATAATGTTAATATTTTTTTTTTAATTAAAAAAATGTTACTCCTTGTAGTTGAAAAGTTAATAAAAAATGTGAAATCAACAATTTAATTTTTTTTTCACCATTCAACCTTTATAATATTTAATTTTTCAAATTTACTATGTGAGCCCTTAAAATCAAAATTAATTAAAATTAAAATTAATTATGTGAGCCCTTAAGGCAGTCCACTAGTCTATTATTTTATTATTATTATTCTTATTATTCTTATGATTTTTTTTTCAATTTTAAAAGCCAAACTACCGTTTCAACGTGTGCGGATATCGCTTTGAAAAAGTGTATACATCGTATTCTCCGACTATCTAACCAAAAACTTTGCACGTCCTATAAATAAAATTGTCCATCTTCGGGGTTGAACGTAAAGCTTGTGTGATACCGGAATTGCTGAAGCCTCTAGAGCTCGGAGTTTTGCCCGGAAAAATCGCGATTTCGTTTCTATGATCCGTATGTACCTAATGTACAGGTATATACAGGTAGACCGAACTGCAACAGATGCACGGACATTCAGACGTCGGGACGGCAGCTCAAGGGGCAAAAATTCAAAAACTCTCGGCCAGAAATCATTCCGTCTGTCGTATAGAAAAGTGTACGTAATCCCAGACTGTATATGGGAAGGGTGGGACGGAAAGTGGACAGCATGGAAATTGTGAAGTTCGATTGCTCGAAGATGCAGTGCATTTTATCATAAATCTTCGTGAAAACTTTGAAACGGTTTTTACTCCCGACTGCTCCCCTCCCTCTCGCTCCAAACCCTTTTTCGAAAGAATATCTCTTCATCCCTCAATTGAAAAGTGAAAAATATTTTAAAAAGTACGAAAGTATTAAATTTCGTTCTTTATCGTTCTTTCGCATTCAGAAATATTTTAATAATCGTTAGTAGCATTAATATTAAAGAACCCAATCATCTATAATTACCGGGGAAAACAAATAAAATACATTACTATCACTAAAATTTAAAAATATTTTAAAAGAAACGGAAGTCAATAGATTCGTTCTTTTTAAAATCTTTCTCATTTTTCAATTAATCATAAATCAATTTCCGGCAAATAGCTAAAGAATTTATTATTTAAAAGTATTGAAGATAAAATATTTATTGGTTAAATATATTGGCCGATGATTATATCCATATTATTGCTAATTAGTGAAAGAAATATTTTTCATTTGTCAATTAATCATAAATCATTTTCCAGCAAAGAGCTAAAGTATTTATTATGTAAAAGTATTGAAGATAAAATATTTATTGGTTAAATATATTGACCGATGATTATTCCATATCGTTGTTAATTAATGAGAGAAATGAGATTTATTTGTTTTCCACGGTAATTATAGATTATTGCGTTAATTAATAGTAATGCTTGTAATGGTTATTAAAATATTTCTGAATCGAGCTCGAAGATGAGTTCGTCGACGCTAAAGCGTCATTTTCGCGATTCATCTTCGTGCGAATCTTACAAAATTTCTTCCCTTGTTCGGGAGGTTGACGTAGGGCGGGAGGGGAAAAAAAAACGTCATGGACCCTCGAAAAGAGTGGTTCGAGGCGTGAGAATAATCAGACGAGATTGGTCTCGTCAACTCGCTTCATCTCAACCTCCTCATCTTTTTTTTTCTTCTCTTTTTCCCCCCATCCACACTCCATGCCCTTCTGGCACTTGCCCTCGTCTGTCCTCGGGAATATAATAAAGCAGCTGAAATTCGTTATTCACGTCTCCGCAGTGGAGAAAGCGGAAGAGATGCCCGTATTATTAAGGGCTGGAGTCTCGCATTTTGTTTTTTTTTTTAATGAAAAAAATGAAACATCGATTCACCCGCGGGATGCTTCGGACATTTTATATATCGGGTGCCTGTGTGTAGATCGAAACTGGGACGTGAAATTGTTTCGTTTTTTCGTATATAAAACGTTAGAGGCGGCCATAATGCTAACAGACGAGCCGACATGATAAATTTATCGTAGCCAATATATATGCATACACTATAAATACTTGTCATGCTACAAGACATAGAGGAATAAAAAACACGAAATATTCCGAACTCGTAAGAAAAATGGATTTATTTTATTGCAATAAAAGTTTTTTGCAATGGAAAAAAAATGTATTTATTTTCCGAATCATTGGTTTGTAAGAATTTCGTATTTGGTGACCTGATAAATGTGGTTTAATTAGAATAAATTATCTTTGTCCGTTCACCCCATTAAATATTGAATAAAATGAACAAATTTTTTTGCCCGTTATGATTTACGGGCTAGGCCACTCTAGAGAACGAAAAAATTGGCTGTTTTGGGGATTTTTTTTCAGAAAAACTACAAGATAAATCGAGATTATAAAATAGCGGCTTTATCATACATATCCGTGACTGTATACAATAATTTATTTGAAGCGATTCATTCCAAAATGGCGGCTATGCAGCGTTTTCGCGACAGTGCATTTTTCAAGTTGGCCGGAAACATAACTCTGACAATTTTCAACCAATTCGTTTGAAATTTTTAATACATCTTTAAAAATACATTGTCTATGGAAATGTGTAGGATTTTTTAAAATATTGCATAGTTAATTTGTTATTAACAATTATCTGACGATTTTTCAAGCAAATTTTTCATTTTTCACTTTAGCAGTGCGCCTTTTGGCCAAAAATCAATATATCGAAAGAATCCTATGCACTTCCAGAGACAATGTATTTGTAAAGATATATTCAAAATTTCAAGTGAATCGGTTGAAAATTGTCTGAGTTACGTTTCCGGCCAACAAAAACGGAGACGTCATCGGAAAAACGCTGCGCAGCCGCCATTTTGAAATTAATAGATTCAAAAACATTATTGTATACAGTCACTTATACTTATGATAAGCGCCCTATTTTGTAATCTCTTAGTAGTTATTTATTTTGTAGTTTTTCGGAAAAAAAAATCCCCATAAAAGCTTATTTTTTCGGCTTCAAGAGTGGCCTTACCCCTTTAGGCATGTGACGTGAAAATTGTTAAAATAATTACTCATTATTATTTTTATTTCTCTCTGTCAACCACAGCGATATGTCGAGTATTTTTATGCTCGCTGATGAAGTTACAGAGAGAGTGAGAATAGAAAAAAATTTAATCGCACTGGAGCGTGCATTATTCTCGCAGTAGTACGAATCAAGCGCCGCGCCGACAATCGCGATGCGGAGGGGCGCGTCGGCGAGCTTATCTTCTCGCATTGTTTTCCGTCCTGGTACGCGCACGCTGACTACGGAGTCTGGCATTTTGTTGGCGAATGCGTATTATTGCAGTTTCGCACTGCGGGTAACGTTTAAATATTTACGGAGGAAAAGGTGTGACAAAATTCGTCCTCGTTGAGACCAAAGGTGGCGCGGGATTTTTCCGAACTGTCTTATTCATATTTAAATAGTATTTTTTATGCATAAAGGATAAAAATGAAAAACAAAACTAATCAGAACCACAATTATCATCAAAGTGGTCTTAAAAATTTTGTTTTTTTTTTTCTTATTAACAATTTAGTCCAAAGACGTAATGTAAATTGTAATTTTGAAGATTTTACACGTACAGTAATATGGTCACGCTGTTTTTCTTTCTTTGTAGGATACATCGTGTACAACGAGTCAATTACACGTCCGCGGGTTGTCATTCACGTTTGTTCGAATACTTGGTTGGTCTTTCACGGCATAAAGGTTTTGTAGTGAGCATATGTGTAACGACACTTTAATCGATAGTTGAAAGTTTCTCCGTGCGAAACGTCCAATTGCAATGCTACGCTGTAATGTTTGCTCCACATTTGCCACGACCGCATTAACCCTTTACTTATCGAAGTGTATGACACGTACAGGAAATGCTATAACACTTGTCACATATCTTATTTCGTTTATACACTTTTTTCGATGATTTTTATCAATATTTTTTTTTCACGTTTAAGTAAATATAAAAAAAACGATCGTTGGATAAATTCATCTGGCAAAATATCTCGTGTTATTGAAAAACAAAAATTTAAATTAATAGAATAATTAATCAATTAAATAAATTGATCATTGATGTTATCGTTGTAGTTTTTATTAAAATTCTATCGATTTTGGCACGAACACCCGACGACACCGTTTGACGCGTGTTTATTTTCGTGAAAGCCAATGTACAAACTAAGGGAGGGGTATTTTTCTTTAAACTAATTTAAGAACATGATTCCATGTACTCTTGAAAGAAATGAGAAGCTTCGGCACACACGATGACGTGGTAAAAAAAAAAAGAAAGGCATTGGAGGTTCTTTGAATATAAGGGTATGAGTATAAAAAAAGTAAATATGAAAAAAAAGATCATTGGGTAAATTCATCTGGCAAAATATCTCGTGTTATCAAAAAATAAAAATAAAAATTAATAAAATAATTAATCAAATAAATAAATTGATCATTAATAATATCGTTGTTGTTATTATTGAAATTCTATCGATTTCGGCACGAACACCCGACGACACCGTTTGACGTACGTTAAAAGCAGAAACGTTATTTAAGTGTTCGTTTTATTTTCGTGAAAGCCAATGTACGAAATAAGGGAGGGGGTTTTTTTTTTTCAAACTAATTTAAGAAAATGGTTACGTGTGCTCTTGAAAGAAGTGGGAAGCTTCGGCAAACACGATGACGCGATAAAAAAAAAGAAAGGAATCGGAGGTTCTTTGAATATAAGGCCATGAATCGTGTTATCTGGAAAGCTCTCTGAATGGGATTGCGAGAGAAGGGTGAGAAGGTGGCCGAGATATAGAGGACGATATATATATGTAAGCAGTTTTGCCGGCTGAACGCGGCCTATGAACGATCTTTTGTTCGGATTCGTTCGAATCCTCGGGCCAGCATTAACGTTAACGATAGAGATATATGTGTATATATATATATCGGATACTTTATAAGTGAGCTCGTCGAAGAGTGAGCTCGTCGAAAAAGTTTTGCGAATATTAATGAAGACAGATCGCGGACACGCGGGGATTTTTGCCGCATTAGCATATAAGCACGAGTTAGTAGTATAAATAAAGAAAAACGTTTTTTTTCCCCCTCGAAGTTTCATGGCGCTTATATCCATCTACCCTGAATATCGAACGGAGATTACAGTTATTGGACGATTTTATAGTTATTGGTGTATCGAACACATTGAATTGAGAAAAGTATATTTTTTTTTTGCAAAACTCTCCTCAGTTTCAATGAAAAACCTTTCAAATTGATTTTATAAAAAATTAAGAACAGCTAATGATTATTATAAAATAGAAGTATATAACTTTTAAAAAATCATTATTCATAAATTTGATGTTATTATTATATTAAATAAACAATTCTTTTATAGGAATTAAGGGTAATTTCGTAATTTCGGAATTAAGCGTACTTTCGATACCGGTCTAACTATAGTTATCGGATTTTCTTTTATGCTGCCAATAATTGGAGATTTTTTGTCCGAGGGGCCAAAAATCAAGAACAAGGGCAAACATCGGAATACATAAAAAAAAAATAAAGAATATAGATAACGTAAAATATATCATAGTTTCTTCACTAAATCGAGGAATTGTCGGATATCCGGCTAGAGAGTTGAGAAATATCGTTCATCATGCCTGTTAGGGGTAGTTTCACGGTGAATTCAGTAAGCCAGGATTCTAACGGATCCTTTACCGGTATGACGTGCTATTTAATGCTAATATACCGGCTGCCAAAAATGGCGTTTCATACCACGACAAACAAAAAAATCGACTCTATTTCGTTTTATGTGATTGACTGAAATTTCGAGACAGCGCGTATCATTAGTTTCCTTCCGAGGAACATGTTTTTTTTGTTTCATCACTTCCGCACCTCGAATTCCCTTGTCAATGTTCACTGTCAAGACAAATTGTAGAGTTGTGTTTGTACGAAAGAATGTTAGTTTCACTTTTGAAGATACACTGACTACTGAATCTACGGGGTATTTCGGGCTAAACCCGACAGGTCCTTGCTGCTAAAACAAAATAAATAAAAGCAGTCACGAAAATACGAAAAATCTTTGGAAGTGTTTCAAAAATGTTTTTTTTCCATTAACCAAGAATTAACCGTGAAAATGTGAGAAAAATCGAAGACGTCTAATGGTATTAATCAGCATTGTCGTTGATAGAAAAATCAATTTTTGAAAAAAATCTTGAAATTGACGTGTAAGCTTTTTTGTGCCACTCTACGATGGATCAAAACAAGAAAAAAAATTCTATATCGTCAGGCTGACGAACCTAACGATTTGGCCTCGAATAACCCGTACATGTATATATTCGTGGAGTGGTGAAGGAAAGGACGAAGATCGGGCGAGTTATATGAGAAAAGGAATTGCCTCGGTGCATGAGAAGAAAAAAAATATATATATATAGGATCGTACCGCTCGGGGTGTCTCGTATTGCTTCAGTCGCAACCCCCATATACGAAATATCTCTTTCGCTGGTTTCACCGCTGCTGGCTTTTCTCCGCTGCTTGTATTGCCCTGTTCTCTCGTGCTCTCTTGCATCCTTGACCCGGAGAAATCCCGGGACCCCAAGGTTTTGCCATTATAACTGTGACGTTACCAGGAAAAGCACATATGCCTCACTCTATGATACGTTGAATTTATGAATATAGATATATATTCATAAATATATATTTATATATACGAGTGAACGAGAAATATATTCATAAAGCTCCTATGCATTTGATAAAGAGTATTTTTCACGAGAAGGCCATTAAAATGTATAAATTATAAACAATTTATACATTTATGAGATAAAATCATATCTCATGTAATTCTAGGGCTATTTATTTAAATGATTTGTTTATTTAATAATGCCCACATCATTATTTCTTTCTCGAAGGATTTTTTAACCCTTTGCACTCGAGAGGTGACTCTCAAGTCATTCTAAATGGTGACTGAGAGTACAGTCTAGAGTGCAGAGGGTTAATATTGGAGAAGGAAGAATATCGAGGTAATAAAAAGAAAATTATCGTGAATTTTTTCGTTCCTTCTATCGCAGAAACGCTTCTATCTTCGGGTGGGTTTGAAAAATCTTATTTGTTTTCAACGTACAATTACAACCGTATAACTATTAGAAAAATTGATAAATTAATTGAAACAATTGTAACAATAATCTCAAAATTGGGTCTTCGATCCGGTCTGCGACTGTTCCCATATATATTTTCTGATGTTACCAGGAAAATACGTTGAATTTATGAATATAGATATATATTCATAAATATATATTTATATATACGAGTGAACGAGAAATATATTTATAAAGCTCCTATGCATTTGATAAAGAGTATTTTCAGAGAAGGCCATTAAAATGTATAAATTATTAACAAATTATACATTTATGAGATAAAATCCTATCTCATGTAATTCTAAGGCTATTTATTTAAATTATTTTTGTTACTTAATAATGCCCACATCATTGATTCTTTCTCGAATCATTTTGCAAATATCGGAGAAGGAAAATGTCGAGATAATAAAAAGAAAATTTATAGGAGAAAAGCTTTTATCTTCGGGTGGGTCTGAAAATTTTTTATTTTTTTCAACGAACCATATAACTATTAGAAAAATTGATAAATTAATTAGAACGACTGTCGCAATATTTGGAAAATTGGGTCGGAGTGTGTTTTTTGTTGCTCCGCCTTATACTAGAAGGGGGGTAAATTGTTCTATACGATGAGATTTAGGATCCCTTCGATCTGGCCCCCGAATGTCATATATATCCGTTGTGTTTCATTTTACGAAGGTATATTACAAATGGGAATTCTAGTGAAACGTTGACTATTTAATCCGGTACGTTACCGCTCTCCGTTCCTCGCCTTGTTATATATACGATACAAGGCCCCTCGACTCGTTTCTATGTGCTGTGGGGTAATACAGAACGGGGAACCGTATCACCCGCGAACTTTGAGTTCTTGTGGTCATTTTCGAGTTTCCACAGTTATGAAGCTTTCTCTCTGCGAAACCTCTCGATCTCTCTTCACGTTGGTGAGCAATTATTTATGTATTACTCACAAACACATACATATATATATATAACTTTGGTTAGCACAGCCGTTATGAAATATGGATGAATCGGTGAATTAAACTTTAACTCGAGCGTGACACGTGATCGTCAAACGGCGAAGCACCGGCTGAGGGTTTACGTGCGAAATGGAGGTCACGACGGTTAAAGCTCGATTTTGTTTCATCCCTTATACTTTAAAGACACAAGTCTGGCGATTTAAAAATTAATAAATATTAATTAATTTAACTCGTGAATAAAATAAAAAGATCTATTTTTTCACGATCTATTCATTACAATGTAACTGTTGATTTACTTTATAAAGAATAAAGTAAAATTTTATTCTTGCAATAAATATAACGAATGCTTTAATGCCCGAAAAAAAAAAATTTACTTCCTCTTCGTACGTCCTGGTAAAAAATAGTGATAAAAAAAAAATGTCGACATTCCCGTAATTTAAAAAACCAACATTCCTCATCGATCTGTACGTTCAATATTTCATTGTCTCGTGACTATCTCACGTTACCTAAATCAAATATAAAATTGAAAGGGGAAATGGATGAAACGGTGGACGTTCGACGAAAAGGTTTTTATCACTGTGGCATATCCGGCTTTCTCTCACTCTCTCTTTCTCTCTTTCTATCTATCTACCTATCTTCGTCTCTCTACTCTAGCCGCGGCAGGTGAGTATTGATCGGTCGCGTGTGCAGGGCGGACGAACACCATAGCACAGCGACCCAAGAGGAGAGAGAGAAAACGCGCGTGAGAGCCCGTAGAGCCAGGACGAGGAGCCAGAACAGACGGGGATGCTGGGGGGGGGGGGGGGGGGGGGGAGAGAGAAAATCGCATCTCCCACCGGACGGGTCCTTCCTTCCTTCCGGTGCAGGTACGATAGAAACGGGAGAAAAATGGAGGAAAAAAAACGCTCCGATAACCGGAACATCCTATTTCTGCAACGAAAACTATAGAGCTGGGAATAATGAAAAAAAAAAAAAAAATGGGGTGAGG
This sequence comes from Oxytorus armatus, assembly GCA_958009045.1. Classification (NCBI taxonomy): domain Eukaryota; kingdom Metazoa; phylum Arthropoda; class Insecta; order Hymenoptera; family Ichneumonidae; genus Oxytorus; species Oxytorus armatus. Next base: position 43,127,384 of record OY253744.1, read on the forward strand.
GAAAAAAGGGTTTAAACGAAAAGGTTTGCGGTATAGATATAAATATGTGTAGTAGCTTCCGGTGAATGAATAAGAATCATTCGGATATGCCGTGAGTAAATCGTTATCGTGCCCAACTGTTGCACTCACGCTCGTTCAGCGAGAAATAAAGAGAGAGAGAGAGAATTCTGTATTCGCGTTAACTCGTTCATGAAGAGCATTACAGCTTCTCTCTTTCTTTCTCTCTTACGACACTCTCAATTTATTTCTATTCCCTTTACTCCTCGTATATAACGTGCATTACGATTTTTCTTTCTCCCTATGCAATTCAGCGAAATGTTTTATGTATATATTTCGTACATACCATATGGGAGTACTATATTCCTTCGGTAAGAGAACGAGTGCCAAGTGGAGCAACAGGCAATAGTTTATTTTCCACGATGACTTCTAGACCACCATTTGCCAGTATTCTTCGTATATCAATAAATTTTCATAGCCACATATGAGAGACTTTGTGCCCAATTTCAGCAGCCGCCAATAGTCAGAATTTTTCATTGAACCCAACATTTAAAAAAAATATCTTTCACCCAAGTGAGTAGAGTGACGAATTTTTGTAAAATATTTTACATTCTTCGTGTCTGGCAGTTCGGATTTTTCGATATTTTTCGTGAGCTTATGTTGTTTTTTTTATTACAAAAAAAATCCCAAAGGTGGCGTTGCACTTTTTTTTTGCTACTGGATTAATTTTCTTCAATGTCAGGGTTGTTAAAATCGTTTTATCGAAATGTACGCCATTTTTTATTATTAAAAAAAATCTCAAAGGTAGCGTTCCATTTTTTTGCTACTGGATGAATTTTCTTCAATGTCAGGGTTGTAAAAATCGATTTATCGAAATGTATGCCATTTTTTATTACAGAAAAAAATTACGCAAAGGTAGCGAAACAAAGATTTTGTGGCGAAAATAATTAATGAATTACCGCAAGAAATTGCAGATTGATGATTAGCGTTGAATTTGTTTGTTATTGCAAATTTGTATATTTTATTTTCATTATTGGACACCTTTTTAATGTTTCGAGGCTGCCGAGCAATGGACGCCGAGTTAATGTGGCCTTGGTACGAAACGCGACACGCGTAATGACCAATGGGCGATTCCCCTCCGGTATAGTGACCCGGTAAACTGGGAGCAACAGGCAATGTTGGCTCTACATTATAAGCTTGTCACGGCGTCACGAACTCCTCTAGCCCCGAAAGAATACACCACCCAATGCCAGCCATGAACTCGCCAATCGATATATGTGTATATAAATCAGGTTTAATGATAGTTGGGTTAAGGGCTCACATACCCCTGAAATTTTCAAAAAATCAATTTTTTTTTCAGTTTTTTATTCTTTGTACTTTTAAGAATTTTTCAAAAAAAAACTTTTAAGAAAATTCCACTCGGTTACAAAGTTATAGCAATAAATGTGACCGGACATCGGGCTGGGAAGGTTTCCTGGCGAACTTTAAACGCGTTTTTCTCGAAACTCTGTTTTTAGATAGAGTCAGCACGATAACTCAGTCAATTTTTTAAACTTTTTTTTTCCTCAAATCTTGATAATTATTTTCTCTATAGTCTGACGAGAGGCTTTTTTCCATTTTTTTGTTGGACAATTTAAAAAAAATTATTGAGCACTAATTTTTTTTTAAATTTCATACTGAAGTTTGAAATACTGTCATTTCTTTATTTTTGAAAAAAAAAAGAAATTCCCTCCGTCAGATTATTACTACTACATTATTTCACTAGATTCTTTTTCATTTTTGCAGATTGGATAATTTTTCGTGAAGTTATGATGTTGACAAGGAGGCCTCATAGTTTTCATCAGTAGTCCATTCATACCCGTAAAAAGTAATGTTAATATTTGAAAAAAATAAATAAATAAAAAATTTTCTTATAGTTGAAGAGTTAATAAAAAATGTGATATCAACAATTTAATTTTTTTTCATCATATAACCTTTATAATAATTTTTCAAATTTACTCTTTAAGCCTTTAGTCATTTTATGCGTCATCGGAGAGGTTCGATTAGTTTTGCTATCTTTTATTTTTGCATTCTGATAACGGACATATCGCATAGGAAGAATGTTTCGGTTTATTTTCGCTCCGTTAATTGATATGATTATTTGCATCGCTTGTCACGATTTTACTGGAGAGCTTGAGTGAACATTGATACGCATTTTCGACTTTTTCGATAGCGAATTGTTTGTATACAGGTCCATGTATACATTGATCTATTTTTAAATGATTATTGTAGATTTTAAATGCCCGCCTAGCCACGATATGTTTGGCTCGTTTGACAATATTTGCGGTATTTAATACCGCTGCAATGTTTCACGAATCATTAAATTCTACGTCATCGAATAATTGCGTCAAATAATTTTCCACTAGCATTAAATTCTGCTTCGTCAAATAATTCGGTCAAATAATGATATTTCCCGTTGTCAATATGATCCTAGCTAAATTTGAAAATACTGACGACCGAGATGAAATCGATTGGAGTGAAAAAAAATTATTGTTAAAAAAAAAAATTTATGAATAATTGAAAGTAAAAAATATACCGATGTTCGTATCTATATTCATTCCATATTTATTAACTAATTTTCCTAACCTCGGCCGGACTAATGAAAGTGTGCCGGTTCTTGAGAGCTGCGTAGAACAAATTTAGGGGAAAATATAATATTCTACGAAAAGTTTCAATCACGCTCGGACGGAAACTATATCGTCTACCGAGAAACATCGATACGAGACGAAAGTGCGGAAGGTTCGAGTCTTCTCGATCACTGTTGAGTGAAAAAAGTTTTAAAGTAACGTTCTCGCGAGCAGTAATGCTTCGGATATATATAGACGAGACTTGGCCCTCCATCCGGACCGAGGGAAGAGGGATGAAAGATCCTGCGAGATGACGCGAAAAGGGATTAGTCGAGACGGCTTTTCGAGCGATGTGTATAACACTATCGTGAAACTCATTGGAGTTGAAGGGGACGTGAATATATAAAGGGTGTCCCAAAACTCCGGTTGGCTCCGGATCTATCAGAATAAACAAATATGACCTCACTAAAAGTCTCATGGTATTCGAGAAAAATCGTCTTTTCAGATTTTTCGAAAAATCGCTACCGAGTACTTGTTATTTTGCTACCATTGCGATGAATTACTCTGGGTTTATTCATATTTTGTTCCTAAAATATGTGCCGTTTGTGCATTAGGGTTGGGGGTTGACAATTTGAACACACGTTGTAAAAATTAAATAAATCATTAAACATTTTTGTTTGTTTTCTCAGACTCCCACAAAGGTACTATTTTTTTTTCTCTTAGAACCAGCTTCCTTATTGCCTTAGGCAATAGATAGGACTTTGTCCGCTTTAGTGCCTTTTGTTCAATCCCAAATTAATTTATAGCAATGGTAGCAGAATAGCAAATACTAGATAGCGATTTTCCAAAAAATCAAGCAAGACGACCTTTCTCGAAAACCATTAGACTTTTACTGAGATCATATTTGTTTATTCTGATAGATCCGGAACCAATCTAACACCCGTGTCACTCTGATGTGCCAGTTTTGGGACACCCTCTATATAAACAGGGATGAACCAAGTATACATATTATATAGGCTGGTAAAAGTAAAAATGGCGTAACTCACACGATTTATCAAACAAACTAATGTGGCTAACGGCCTTTTGATACTCAGTACTCGACGTAACATATAGGGACGAGGTCGAAGTACTACGAGGACTCGAGTGCTTCCTGACTATATACTATATACGCTTGAAATAGAATATTCGAACTAAAACTTTGAGGAGTTCAAGAGCATTTTCGCGAGTTTGATAATCCTCTACCGCGATGCCTTATTCCTTCTACCCTGCCTGGTGTTTTGGGTTTCCGAAACTTTGAGTGAAGTTGACCGAGTTAAATATCGCTAACCTTGGTAAATAGAGATCGTCGAGCGGTCGTGGAGATTTACTCAAATTTAACCTCGATCAAGCAACATTCATTTTATTCGAATAAACACGACGTTTAAATTATCAAATTAATTTTATCTAGACATATTTTACGTGAATAAAAATTCCTTTTTTATATCACCTCGAAATAACAAAAATAAAGAAAAAAAAAACGTCGTGAGTAAAAAGACGTTTCAAAGAAGAAAGGAGAATTTACCGAGATATTTTTTTCTCATTTGGAGAGAGAGACAAGAATAAACGAGAAGAAAAAGTCAGCGAGAGTTCGTGAAAAATTGAGCCGGAAACGTTGAGCGAAATTGTGAAGGATGGTCAAACAAGAAAGAAAAAAGAGCGGAAGCCTGACACTTTGATCTACGAACAGACGTCTGACTCGGTGCGGTTTCCGAGATTACGTGTGGTCGTTTTGTTAAGGAGTTTCGTATTTTACCTATCTATTCGTCTTTCTCCTCGCTTCTTTTTTCCATATCCTTTGTACCGCGCTTATCTCGAGATCTTTTTTTTTTTCATCTTCCGGGCTCAAACTGCATTAACGGAGATCCGGGGGAACAACGACTCGGTAGATTTCCTCTCTCGCGTTGCTTTTTTTTTTTTTAATATTCTTCTAAAGCTCGGCGCGTTATTTTCGCTCCGCCACTACAAATATCCTCCCACTGATCGGAATTTCAGTTGTCTATAGAGAATTTCATGTCAATTGGATTCATCGCTGATGGATTAATTTTTCATGAAACGATATTCCACTGAAAAAGATACACACACATTACATTGCTGATTGCAGTGATTACATTGCTGTTGCCCTTATCGAAAATTCTTACAAAGCACTCGTACATCTGCAAAAGCTTTGCGAATGAGCCGATATTTTGGGGAATTCAAAAGCACACGTAAATCGCGTAAATTTTAATACGTTTATATATAGAAAGAGATTTTTAACAATATTTGATACACGATTATTTGTGAAAATGATATTAATTATGAAAACGCAAAAGAACATTAAAAAAAAAACGTTTTTCTCCGAACTCGAGAAGCCCTCGGAAAAGCTCTCGTGTTCTCGATTTCGAAGACAGAGACTTTTACTCACAGAGATTCGTTGTATGATAAGAACTTATCGTCGATTCTCAGGAGAATTCTCTGCCGTTTATGATACACATTCTCCCCTCGCGATATTCGAGGATTTTACTGACATCCTCTTCATCTATATTTTATCCAATAATAAATATACATGGACATTTTTATCGATATATATATATATATATATGTATATATATATATATATGTATGTATATATTGTAACGAGGAAATATCTCGAGGAGATTTACGTTCGGAAACTCCGAGGATCTTAAATAAAAGTATACGGGACGACGGGAGATATACAAAAGCAGCATGGGAAAAAGCTTTTAGTGCAGTATCTTAATACTCTCCTGTCGGTCATTTTCTCTATGACCCCACTCTCGTATCGGCCGCTTTCTTCATTTCAGATTGGATTATTATCGGAGTATTAACCAGAGAAATGCACGGGGTGAGATGTGACGAGGGGGGATGCCCGAGGGTAACCCAAAATGTTATTAGTAATCCTCCCTCGTTTGTTCCTGCTGTTGCCGTACCATAGGCTATGGGTGCCCATTACACGCGTGCGGTGTAATAAACATTTCGGTTTTCCACGGACGGACAAGAGCGCGGGGAGAGCTTTCGGACTTTGCAATTATCCGCAGCCTTCTGTCCGTAATGTACAACCACTGTTCGTACAGCCAAACGGAACGAGAGCGTTGTATTGTATTCAAGAAAAATACTCGAGTTAATAGCCGTATCTATGTATATGGGATATTTCGATTGAAGTCGAACGATTTTTTTACAGGTTGTTATCAATCTTGAAATTACTTTAGATTTTACTTTACCGAATCTATTTAATACGAGCCGTGCCTCGCGGTTTCACCCGCGTTAAATTTCCATGTTCCGATTTAACGCGCCGCCACCGCTCCTTAAGGTTGTAGCATAAAGTTATGTAGCAGTTCAAGCCTTTCTAAATAAGCGGGCTATCTAATGCAAGAGGAATTTTTGTAATCGGATAAGTATTTCCTGAGATTAGCGCGTTTAAACAAACAAACTTTCCAGCTTTATTAGAGTATAGTATAGATTCAGTAGTATAGTAGTAAAATAGTAAGATTAGGGTTATATCATGAAGTTATATAGCCTAAAGCCTTCCTCAATAAACGGGGTATCTAATGAAAAAAGGTTTATTCAAATCGAATAAGTACTTCCTGAGATTAGCGCGTTCAAACAAACAAACTTTCCAGCTTTAATAGAGTATAGTATCGATTCAGTAGTATAGGAGTAAAATAGTAAGTTTAGAGTTATAACATAAAGTTGTATAGCTTAAAGCCTTCCTCAATAAACGGGGTAATTAATGAAAAAAGGATTAGTCAAATCGGATAAGTATTTCCTGAGATTAGCGCGTTCAAACATACAAACATACAAACTCCCCGCTTTATTATAGTAGTGAGATTATCGTCCAGTGAACATTGTAAATTAAATATGGTGAAAGAAAAAAAAAGAGAATTAGAAGAAAGGTACAATGGGGTATTTAGTTAGGGAGAATTGCCTTCGATTCGATGGAGAACTTTCGGCAAAATTTAATATTAATTTAATAATCTCTAAACTGACTCTTAGAACAAATTGTTATTTGATTGCCTGTACGAGTAATTTTTTCTGTGATAAATGTAATATTTCCGACAAAATTATTCGGCGACAAAAAAAATTGGAGTTATCCATCGAATGGAGAAATTGTAATTTGTGGACAAGAGGGTGTACGCTTTAGTTGCAACTGCGTATGATCGAGTACACTCAATGTTTTGTGGTTCTGCAATAAATTCTAGAAATGGGAAGAGTACACACACACACGTGTTTGGCCTCAAACATTTTTGCGGTAAAGTTTATCGGGTCTTTGGGGCATGTAAAACTGATATTGTCTATAGAACACCTGCCAGAGAACGATATTCATGTACGTGTTATGTAATAAATATGGATATACAATCACGATTATCGTTCCATCAAGCTCGAGTAATATATAAACGTGCATGACATATGACTACCGGCAAAAGTTTGCGCTTTGAATTTAACCTCATCGCGTGTTCAATCTATAAATCCTTTGACCCTCACAAAACTATAGATGATGAATAAATGAGACTCCGCCGCGTTATTGCGGCTCGCTGCCTGATTCTCGTTTAGTTTTAAATCGTTATCATGGACTTTTCCCGCATTTATATTTTTCTCTCGTAAAGCTTTTATAATTTGCAACGGTTCACTCTAATCCTGAAATACATCGAGATTGTATATATATCTCTGGTATATAAATAAATGAATGGAGAGGAGGAACGAAACAGCGACGTGGAAGAATTTATGATCGACGAGCGACTTTTCAAAAGGCATGTAATTCACGAACAATGAAAAATAAATGAAAGCATCATTAAAAAAAACGATGTGACAAGCTTTTTTTTCCTAATTCCTTTTTTTTTCTCCAACCACCGGTCACGAATTAAAAGACTCGTAAAAAAAAACGCCGAGGGGAATGTGATATCACTTAAATGTCACTGTTCCGTGGGGGATTCACTGCGCCGAAAGAAAAAAGAAAAAAAAAAAAAAAGCAGAGAAAACTCGTAATTTTATCGAGTTTCCACATTACTACTGTACGATGCTGGAACGTCCATAGCTTCGTTAGGATTGCGCACGTACCAGCAGCGGTTTCTGGTACTCTCTCGGGGATACACGCGCTTTCATACAGTCGACCAGAGGCTCGCTTTATCCTTATCGTTGTAACTGACACGTCAGCCGAGCAAAGGCGAGAGATTTATATCTTGACCCGTTGATTGATCTGGTATAATGGTGAATTTATAACGGACTGAGTATTTTTGGAGTCGACCGTGAAAGTGACAGTATCTGGTAAAATTAATCTGGCGTGAAAATATATCGCGGCATAGGGAATTAAATAACATTTGGAGGATAATTAATTTTTCACGAAAATTAAAAAGCTTTACGTTTTCGTTTCCTTTTTGGAATAACGTACATTATTTTAATATATATCACGCGTACATGCGAGAAACAGGGATAGAACCTCTTTCGAGGTTACATAGTCCTTCACCCTCTACGCGCAACTTCGCCTTGTTTTACCAGTCACACGAACGCTTGATTTGTTTTTTTTTTTCACCGTAGTTTCGAAACATCGCAATAATTCAGAAGGTGGTCGGGAAAAATTGTACAACACGCCTTGTACAAATGGCATTTATACGTAGCGAAGAATAAAAAAAATAAAGTTTTTATTTCCTACGCAGTAGAAAACGGCGTAATTTCGACAGAAAATAGTTATTGGCGTCGCGATAATTTACCGTTGATAAATAAAAAAGTCTCGCAAGGAACTTAATTCATTGATGATAATTTTGTCATGAATCATTAATAATCGAGTCATTGCTCCAGTTAACTGGAGCAATTAATAATGTTCATTCATTCTTTCTTGTTTAAAAAAAGAATATTTCCTTTCTAAATTCCGTTTAAATTTTTTTTTTATAAAAAAAATAAAGTATTTATTTCCTACGCAGCAGAAAACGGCGTAATTTCGACAGAAAATCGTTATTGGCTGCGCAATAGTTTACCGTTGATAAATAAAAAAGTTTCGTAAATGAACTTAATTCATTGACGATCATTTTGTTATGAATCATTAATAATGTTCATTTATTCTTTCTTGTTTGAAAAAAGAATGTTTTTTTTTCTCAATTTCGTTCGAACTTTAAAAAATAATTTGCGACCGTATACTTCCCATTCCGTTAAAGGTTTTGTATATAAATTGTACTACAAACAATAATTTATCCATTGATGGGACCTGTTATTCGAATAATTTTGCACATCATATAACGACGAGGGTGAGAAGTGTGAGCGACGAATAGAGAAAGGAAGAGAGAGGAGAAAGCTTGCGAAATAAAAAAAAGATGAAGGCAAAAGAGAGATGGATAATTTTTGCCGCCGTAGGAGCGAAAAAGGGCCAAGAGTAATGGGAAAGGACAGATTTATAGTGTCCCACGGCGTGCATAGACCAAAAGAAGAGCATTCAGCGGCGTCGGTGCTTTCACAGCGAGAACCTCTTGTAACTGGAAAATAAATTTGAGCTTTTACGGACAGAGTGTGAGGGGCCGAGGGAGAAGAAAGAGAAAACGAGACATTGAGAAAGAAAAAAGAGAGGGAGAGAGAGGTTAAGCCACGTCGTGGGGGGATATAGCATCGCTTTCTCGGTAATCTTGCGGTACCGCTGGGTGGCACTTTCACCTACTCCCGTACCCCATTCCCTCTCCCGAGCAGTCTTGGTCCGGACTTGATTTATGGAATTCATTAAGATGCGACTTCTTTGGAATAAAGCAAGAGAGAGTTTGCGAAAATGTTGCCCTAGCTTCGCTTCTCTCCGATTCTATAACCGGCAATGTCATTTGAAGATGGCTATTTTCACAACGTCAACGATTTTCCTTATTCCTGTTGTCTCAATGTCTGTACCGTCTGTGCTTGACCCCGAAAAAAATACAGGGTGACATTTTAAATCCTGATTGAGTTGATTTTTTTTCATCAAAAGATACCAAAATCATTGAAATGAGCGGTAAATTTTCGTTGGTCAATTTGAAAAATCTGTTGGCATATTAAATAGATATATCCGTCAATATATATTGACTTTGGCAATGAAGAAAAAGAATGAAGCAATTCATTTATTTTTATCGTCACAGCGTGTATTTCTAAAATTAGAAATGGAGAAAAGGAGAATAAAGGAAATCGTTTGTACGAGATTGTAAAACTCGCTCATTCTGAATACTTTATACATTTGTAGCTTTTCTCAATCCCTCATGATCTTTACACGTATAAGGGTGCCATTTTTCATTGGCACTTACGAGCTCAGATACCCCTGAAATTTTCAAAAAATTGATTTTTGTTTTTACAGATTTTTATTCTTTATACTCCGGAGAATTTAAAAAAAACTTTTTTTAAAAAAAAAATTTCACTCCGTTACAAAGTTATAGCAATAAATGTGACCGGACATCGGATTTACGTTGTACCTACCAGAAACATTATGAGCGTTTTTCTCGAAACTATGTTTTTAGACAACAAACTATGTGTCAGCACGATAACTTGGTCAATTTTTAATATTTTTTAACTTGTTTTTTTAAACCTTGATGAAAAAACGTGAAATCAACAATTTAATTTTTTTTTCGCCACATAACCTTTATAATAATTTTTGAAATTTATTCGGTTTTCAGTGCGCGCAGCGGTATGTGAGCCCTTAATAATTTTCACATCGGTGATGCTTCTTGGGAATGTATCAATGGTGTATCTCGGCGAAAATACAATAAAAACAGCCGAAACGAAGGGGAATAAGAAATTGCAATGAATAAACCGAGAGCGATAAGATTTTAGTGATTTTTCCAATGGGAAATTCACAAAACCAAGGGATTGTTACAGAAACGGGGGAGAAAAAAGTGCCATTGAACTTCGTGGATATCGATATATCTGGCAAGATCGTCGGCTAATATAACGTGAAATGTGCGTGATAGCAACGAATGAAATGGACTGGAATAACGCGCTCAACAGTAGAGAGGATACGGTATAGCCGATCGGGAAAAGCAACGAGAGAAGGTATACGTATATAGAGGGAAAAGTTGAGTGAGAAGTTTCTATACGAGGAGATATCGGTCATTGATTTAGCGGGTTATGGTGATATGGGCTCGATAAAGCAATATCAATAAAGTATTGAACGTGAGAATATTACATTCCAGTGCGTGAATATAGCGGTGAATGAATTTGTAATTTTCAGGAATTGGTGAAACTGAAGGAAGAGCAAGAATGACAGATGGTAAAACATTTGAATAATAATTAACATATTTTGAATAATTAAGAATATCCGGAAAAAAGTTTGTTTATAATTATTATCGTATTTTGCGACTGTTCATTATTTTTAATCGATTATTTATCATTACTTATTCAAAATGAATAATTTAATAGTACGGTTAAAGTCCATCACCGAATGTAATATATCGTTTTTTTTAATACTCGACGCTGTTTCGTCTCTTGGATAAAGCAAGTCCTTTTGATGCCTCCGGTCGTTTACCCCAGATTATAACAAGACTATAAACGTGGGGCGTTTTTTTTTCTCACGACAATAAAGATACTAAGATACTTTAGCATATAACTGTGTCATTTGAACGCAGCTACGCCTTTATCTTCTTTTTTTTTATGCATCACGGAAACTTTGTAATTTTATTACATCCCTTGCACGCCAATGTATCTTAATTCCATACTCGAAGTTCGAGCTTTTCGAGAAGACGTATCCTGTACATTTCAGCAAGACTCTCGCGAGCTCCAGTCTGCGCGATGATAAGAATTTATTGTTGCAATCTTTGATTACGTCAGAGAGAGAGAGAGAGAGAGTGAGGTAGCCGGATGGAAGATAAACCTCCTGTATATTGCCTAGATATATACTAAAAGTGGATATCTACAGAGTACATGGAATCTCCGAGATTGCACCTCTGTCTGAGGGCAGCGATGCGAAGCATATATATCGTATAGTATATAGGAACGAGGAAGATGGAGAGAGAGAGAGAGAGAGAGAGACGTAGTGCTTCAGGTGGAACGAAGTGAATTGGAATCGAGTCCAATAAAGGCGAACTCAGAGTCGCACCAAAGTGTACACCGCTATATAGTAAAAGCAATATATATATATATTATAATATACGTAGTATAGAACATTCATAAGTATATATTTATTATATAGGACATTCACGCAAAGTCGATCAAAGTCAAAGGGTTAAGGGGTTTGGTCACGGTAGAAGGTATAAAATCATGTGCACATTTAACAATTTTTTTTTCTATGAAAAAGTGATTTTTTTATAAAATTAATTACACATCTATTTAGTATAAATATAAAGCTAATACATTTTTATTTATTTTTTTCTCGTTATACAAAATGGCTGATTACTGCTATCTGCTTTTGGTATCTTTTTTTTTAGGCGCTCCGCGGCGTGACATTTGGCATCCACAATTTTCGACTCAGAACGAAAAAAAAAAATTCTCGTTAATCTACATCAGATTACCTAGAGAAGTAGGTACGGAATTGGAAAAATATTGTTTTATTCCAATATCGTAGGCATTTGAACTTAAAAGGTGAATTTCCAATGAAAAATTTCGTATAAAATTGCTCATAAAATGGAAAGTTTTTATTTAATCAGAATTTCCATCGGTACTTCTCTAGGTATTCTTATGTAGATTAACGAGATTTTTTCTTTTTGTTCTAAGTAAAAAATTGCGGATGCTAAATGTCACGCAGTGGAGCGCCTCAAAAAAAAAAACATCCCAAAAGCAAGTAGCAGTAATCGGCCATTTTGTGTAACAAAAAAAATATTTTTTATTAGCTTGATATTTATACTAAATAGATGTGTAATTAGTTTTATAAATAAATCACTTTTTCATACAAAAAAAAATTGTTAAATGTGCACATGATATTGTACCCTCTACCGTGGTCATTCCCTTAACTCTTTCGATTCTGTTGTTGATTTTTTTTTCATTGTATATCTTAAAATGAATATTAAGTATAATTATCGAATGTTTATCCTAAATGATTTTCAAAATATGAAAAGAAATTAATTTACAATTGGATATCAATTTTTTATGACGAAATTAATAACGTCGACCTCGACGAAATTGTGTATCTGAAATGGACCATGTAATTCGCATTAGTCCTTCACGCAGGGTTCTCGACAAACTCGGTTAAATATACATATATATGTATGATGTACCAGAGGCCTTTCTGGAACGTACGAGCTGAGTGGGAGCAAGATTAAACGCTGTTAATATTTCAAGTATTCAGCCATTGTTCCTGTACGCACTATCAATATATATATACAGATACTTAGATGCATACAGAGTTTAGTGCATACAGGAATCCATAACAAATATATAGCAATAGTAAACGCGTGTGAGATAGTAGATATGGAATACGTAGAAAGGGTGAGCGGCCCCCGAGTAGAGCGAGAAATCAGAGCGCAGTAGTAACGGCAGTAACTGAACCGGCGCGATTCACTCTCCTACGCGACCCTTATCGAAATTCCTCCATGCTTCGCTATACGTAACGCAATAGGTGCAGTCGTACTGTGCCTGCGATGAACTATCCTCACTGTCCATGAACGGAGGTCTTAATCCCTCCAAAGCATTTGCAACATCCACACTTAAATCACTAGAGGATTTCATACAGTTTGATTGTATACACACTAGACATAGGAATTAATTGATGGACGATTCAACAGTGCGTATTTCTCATCCTACAGATTCGCGGATTTGCTTTTTTAAAAGTCGGAGAAAACTGTTTTTTTTTTTTTTTTTTTTTTTTTTTCGACAAAAAAAATCGTATCGAAAATTCCAAAAGAGAGATTGTTCTAAATGATTTTCTGATGATGTAAAAAAATATTTCGAGCGATATACAAAAAAATTACAAGAGAAGCATTTGCTAGAAAAATAGTGAAATTATTTTTATTTTCATGTAATAAGAAAAATAACAATTTTTGTTACGCTAATCGAATTTATTCGATCATTTTTTTCCTATTCCAAATAAATTTTGTCATTGTGTGATGAACGGGATTAAATCGTTACCGACGATACAATATCTACACTTTTTTTTTTTCGCACTGACTCAAATTCGCTTATACCTATAGTTGAGAAAAGTTCGCGCGGGTGGGATAAAAAAAATTGACAATTCGATAGCTTTCCTCTCTCGTTGAAACGCGATTTAATACAGTTTGTCAAAGTTCGTTAACGAAGAACTAAAGCTGCGATCTAGTTAACGTCCGGCACACGCGAGACAATTTTGTTTGGTCTGTTACGCGTTTACTTTTCACTTTGACCAGATGTTTCAACCCACATATACACGATATACAGCACGCTGTAGTATAAGGTAGTTTGAAACTCTTGCGAAAGATAGAGCAGCAGGAAATTTTGTCGAGGTTTTCATATACACGGAATTTCGCAACGATATACGAAATTGCTCGGGCGTACCAATATCCTTCGGCGAGGTGGAAGCTCGTTGTAATTTTATCGTGCATCAATTTTCGTGGGAAAATAAATTCCAGTAAAATAATAGAGGAATAATAATATTATATTTACATTCTTAAAAAAAAAGTAAAAATCTTATACACGAGAAGAAAAAAAACAACTGGTTATAATTTAAAAATTGTAGAATCAATTATTAATGAAAGAAATTCTGAATTATTAGAAGAAATAATTCGTAACATAACTTCTGATTTTTAATAAAATAATCAAACAAATTTACAGAAAGTCAGATGAGCAAAAGAAATAACAATGAATGTACGAATTTAAAGTAAATTTTGAAAGAAGACATTTGACCCCCGTTTCGTACGTTTAGTGTTAAAAAAAAATGTATTTTCTTACATTTTGATCTCAATATCTGTGTACATGATTGGGGAAAATTTTTGAGAAATCTCTCGTTTGAGATTTTCAATACGATTTTTTAATTTGTGAATTAAAAATATAAGAGATTTTTGACAAATTTATTTTTCGTGCCAAAATGAAATTACATTTAACGCTCAACATGCGCAAAACATTTTTATAATAATTGTAGTATTTGATGGCCTTTTAAGTTTTTTTAAATATCCCATCCCATTCAAATTTAACATTAAGGGTAGGTAATCGTGTTCCCAGATAGTGGATCATGAACGCGTGCTTTCCAAGTTCCTAACATTTTGCGTTGGCTCCCGGTGCGGACAAATCGCTACGGGCTTTTCAAATATTTATTGTCTCGAAGTGTGCGACTCGCTTGTGAGCTATATACTATTACTGGTGAGCTTATTTTATACTATAGAATTGAAGAGACACGCGTTTAACCGATCGACCTCGACCCTAACCGAGCTACTCACTTTTGCGTCGTCGTTTCGTCTAATAATCATAAATTATTGGGATTTGTGTGTGTGCTTTTTTTTTTACATTTCACTTTTCCTTCAAGAATGAAGTTTTTCGTCGGATATGAACAATGCTCACCTGCTTTTGTTCGTTAAAAAAAATATGACCGTATATCCAATAAACTTTTTACCATTTCAACAACAAAAACAGACTCTGACGTTCACCGCAATTTTTGTTCAACATTTGTCGATTATATTTATGAAGATCAGTTCATTAATTAACGAATAATTCAAGTAGTCGTTAATCAATTAATCGATTCATAATTTACTGTAAATTAATGAAGATAAAATAAAATAGCTTTAGCCACCATTTCATTTTTACATTTTTATATTCTTTATTACTTCGTAATAAAAATAAGGTTCAAATGAATGTCTTCAATCTCACTGGCTGTGTTAATAAAAAAGTCGATGCGTCAGCAAATAACAGAGAAACGTTAATAATTGTAACTTGAAATTTTCCTTGTTTCCCAAGATTTTATATACAACTTCGGGTCGCTTAATATGGCCCCGAGCCAACTCTCAACGAGAGTGAATGCTAATAATGCGATATGTCTTGAGAGTTCTCGCTTGTTTCGTAGTCTCAATTTGACTACGACATATATACGACTTCCGGCACAGTCTCATTGAACTTAACGAACTGCGCAAAGTATTTTTGTATGGGTCAGAAATTCAACGATTCAGGATATGTCAATAAAGGAAGATTGTCTTTTATGAATGGAGCAATAAATTGTACGAACTAAAAGTAACAATTGTACGAAGTGACAGATTTCCGTTAATAAATTAATCATGATTTACGACAGTACAAATTGAATAAAAATGTATGTTATTGAAGTGAGTAAAGGGATGTGAAGTTATTTTGTCAAAATAATTATTAAAAAATGTATCGATTTATAATTTCTACTAAATGACAAGTTATAATAATATTAAAAAATGCCACGTCGAAAATCAATTTACAAGCCCATGAAGCATTGGAATTTTTTTTTTAATCTGCCAATTCTCATTTCATTCTCGATCAATTAATAAAGTGTGCATTTAATAATTTTCTCACGAATCCGAACGACGTTGTAACAACCAGAAAGTCGTTGTGACAGATCACGATCGTTTTTTTCCTGTATCCTGATTTCAACTGGCACTTTTTTCCCTGAATATTATCATTTTTTTTCTTCTCCTGGAAATCTCTTTTCCAATAACCTGACCTTCGGCCTACTTACATGGAAAAATCCATTTCCCGCCCTTCACCGACAACCCTTTTGACTTTTTGCTTCGGGAGGGTGAAACTCGCCCTTTTTCTGAATATTGAGCAAAAATAGGGCTGTATAGCATGCATGCTTGGCCCAATGGGAGAATATTATGAATTGGCGTATATATACAGGGTGTCTCAAAACTAGCACGTCAGAGTGACACGGGGGTTAGCTCAGTTCCGGATCTATCTGAATAAACAAATATGACGTCAGTAAAAGTCTAATGGTTTTCGAGAAAAATTGTCTTGTTTGATTTTTCGGAAAATCGCTATCTAGTACTTGTTATTCTGCTACCATTGCATTGCCATGAATTACTGAGAGTTTGAACAAAAGGCACTAAAGCGGACAAAGTAGGTACCTAAGGCGGTAAGGAAGCTGGTTCTAAGAGAGAAGAAAAAATAGTACCTTTTTGGGAGTCTAAGAAAACAAAAAAAAATTATATTTAATGATTTATTTAATTCGATGATTTATTTAATCGGTATACGTACTAGGTACCGATTTTCCGAAAAATAAAAAAAGATGAAAATAATAAAATAATGATTTATTTAATTTAATGAACACATGTTGTAAAAATTAAATAAATCATTAAATATTATTTTCGTTAAAAATTAAAAAACTCATTAAATACTATTTTCCGAAAAATTAAAAAAGATGAACATAATATTTAATGATTTATTTAATTTACCTCCAAAGGGTTGGAGGTAAGACAATTTAAACACATGTTGTAAAAATTAAATAAATCATTAAATATTATTTTCGTGTTTTTTGATTTTTCGAAAGATCAAACAAGACGATTTTCCTCAAAAACCATGAGACTTTTACCGAGGTCATATTTGTTTATTCTGATAGATCCGGAGTCAATTTAACCCCTTCGTCACTCTGACGTGCTAGTTTTGGGACACCCTGTATATATATGTAATATAGATCAGGCTCGAGTAAAAAAGAATACGACGCCGCTGTGCATTGACTGTGCCTTCATGTAGTGCAGTCGTAATCAAAGGTTTGTATAGGTGATGGGGAAAAAAAAGTCGAAGCGTCGATATATTGCGGTTAACTCAACGAATAATGGAATGCCAAATATATAGGATATACGTGATAGACACCATTTGAATGAACATTTCATCATAATGGCGTTAATAACTATTTCAAAAGAATAATGATGATAATAACATAAAGGAATATTTCCTTTTTATTGACGGGTTATATAGGTCAACCGTGTACTTTTATGAATAGCACGAAATTTCAATAAAATAAGATATATTTTTGTAATTGTACCTCACTAACTATCAATTTCAAGGATACGATTATTCCAAATAATTTGGCATAACGTACGTTAGTCTAAAATAACGATTCGTATTTCTTTTGCTAGAACGATCATTCAAAAGGAAATCCCTTTTTTTTCTTTCTTTCTATTCCTTCGTTCTTTTCGGGGTTTCTTGATAAATTAAATTCGAATGATTTATAGCGGAAGACTAAAAGTTCACTTTATGCAAACACAATGGTATCCCAATCGGCGAACTGTTTCATATCGTCGATCAACTTTACGCGAAACCCTCAAAGTTTCGGGGGTTGGAAGATTATATTCCGTTTGCTCTCGTCCAAGATAATGCATTAAGAACGGGGGGTCTGCTCGATGAGTTTCTATCAGAGGTACTCGTCGATATATATCGGAGAGATCCGCTATCTTCGCTTCAACAAGAGAAAAGAGAAGAAGAAGAGGTAAAAGTGGATGAAAGAAAGAAAAAAAAGAAAAAAGCTCGCAAGTTCTTTTTCCATCGATTGTGAAGACTGCGGTCCATTACTCCTCACGTTGCTCCGTTATATAGACGGTTACGAGACGTGCCCTCGTACAGGGGAAACCAGCTGTGTTCGAGCAATAGGATCGCAGCATCCCAACCGCGGTAAATCGTACAAAAATCTAGCGAGAACTAGAGACGAGAGCTTGCACTCGGAAAGATTCTTTCGAGCGAGTGTGAACGCCATTGGATAAAAGAGCAGGCTACAATTCTTACTTTCATCAGCACACATTCTCATCCCTCCCATCTTATTCCATTCTCTCATCCGATAGCGTTTCCACGAACAATCTCTCTTTTCCTCGTTTTTTTTCTTCTTTTTAATACCAAAACGCCATACAGTGGACGCGAGAACTTAAACTCCATTTTTCTCTGTCGCATCGCATCTTTTTTTCTCTTCTTCTACACAGCAAAACGATCAAAAGTCTCTTTCATTTATGAAAATCAGCCAATCATTTTTCAGCCAATTATGCTGTAAGGTCTGAAGTGTTTTGTCAATATTTTCACGTTCTGATCGTTGTTGTGTATGAGATTTAAAAAAATCCTGAAACTAAATATTGATGTATTGGGTCTATTAAAACCAATTCGCGAGAAACGTACCGAACAGAGAATCGCGCGGTTCGAGAAAGAGAACGAAAGGTTTGCTCTCAATCAGAAATTCCCGCACGTTCGCGATATGAAACGGAATCCCACTTCTCCTCTCGTTGTGAAAGAGGAAAAAGGGGGTAAATCCCAAAGGTTTCCTAGAGCTGGTTGTGTACTTTCATGCATGAAATGCCGCGTGTGGGAGTTTCATTCGTGTTCGTCAGCGACTTTTGTATGCCTATACGTACGTCTCTCTCGAAGTTGTGCTACACCCCTCAACCAAGGACCAGCTTCCGGTAATTTTCCGAGAATCCACGCGAGCAACGAGCTTTAACCCGATGGCAGATCGCCTATGTTCTGCTGACGTTGTGAAAAGTGGTTACGCGAAAGAGGAAGAGAGAGAGAGAGAGAGGAAAATAGAGAGAAAATTGTCCTCTACTAAACCATTATCTCTATTAAAACGTCCACGATCGGACGGTACTTTGAATGAAAATATATAATATAATTGATTCAATTTTCCTCGTAATCGCGACACGCAACGTTGAGCGTTTTAGTACACTCGTGGCAATTGATGTTAATTTTTAACGAGATTAATTATTACCTCTCAATAAATTTCCCCTTTTTGATAGAAATAATCGAGCTTGAAGAGGAAATAAATTTAATTAAATATGGTATGTACTTGAGGGCTCAGATACACCTGAAATTTTCAAAAAATCGATTTTTTATTTGCAGTTTTTTATTCTTTATGCTTTTAAGAATTAAAAAAAAAAAAAAATCCACTCTGTTATAAAGTTATAGCAATAAATGTGACCGGAACTAGGGTTGGGACGGCTACCTGAATATCTTTAAATGAGTTTTTCTCGAAACTACGTTTTTAAACAGTGTCGGTACGACAACTCAGTCAATTTTTAATATTTTTTAACTTTTCTTTTTTTTTAAATGTTGATAATCGTTTTCTCTACAATCTGACGAGAGGCTTTTCTAATTTTTTGGTTCGACAATTTTTATCAATTATTAAACACTAATTCTTTTTTTTAAATTTCATACTAAAGTTTGAAATACTGTAATTTCTTTATTTTTGAAAATAAAATAAAAATTCCCTCCGTCCGACTAGTACTACTACATTACTTTACTAGATTATTTTTTATTTTTGCAGATTGGATAATTTTTTATGAAGTTATGATGTCGACAAGGACGCGCCATGGTTTTCATCACTAGTCCATTTATACCCGTAAAAAGTAAAGTTAATATTGAAAAAAAAAAATTAAAAAAATTTTTTTTCTTATAGCTGAAAAGTTAATACAAAATGTGAACTCAACAATTTAATTTTTTTTTCACCATATAACCTTTATAATATTTTTTTTAATTTACTCGATTTACAGCGAGCGCAGCTGTATGTGATCTTGTTTTCTCCTCGACTTTATATTGTTTTTATGTCTAAGTAATAGATGAAACGATATTTCGTTTATGCTTCTGGTTAATTGAATGTTCCGATTAAATCATCGAATGATATAGAGTGCTGGAAATATATGCGTGATCTCAATATGGAGAATTGCATGATCAAATCGAGAATGCAATATGCGAGAGTAAGGGAAGATAAAGCAAAGGTATGTCGGACGTAACGGTTAACAAGGCCGTATCACGAGACAGATATGGCCGTGTCCGAGACGGAAATCTCGGGTATTTCGAGGCAAACCGCATGGAATTAGCAAGGGGGTTTGTAAACGCGTAGGGGTATGTGGCGAAGCCGCGAGAGGACAGTTGTATATGTCCTAATAATAGGTTAGAGAAGCGAAAGTCTTGATTATCAATTATATACGTACGTCATCGATACTTGATATTTATTTATATAATAGCAGTTATATATGAATACATTAATCTCTGTTTTTCCAGAATTACCAATAAAGGCATCACATAATAAATTATTAATACTTAGCGTAAAATCTCCTTAGATAATTCATTTAAACACTTAAATTCCCTAGATATAGAATTTCGAAACGATCTTGTGTCTTGACACGTGAATTTGCCTGAAAAAACGTTAAAAGTAACGAAACACGTGATACTATACTACCTTATTTGCTTAGAAGAAAAAATATTGTCAGTTTTAATTGTTTATTTCTAAATATCTCGATTCTCGAAGTTGATCAAATACCTTTGACCTTAACTTCACATCTCTCTATATATATAGTCGGTGGAACAGCATGTTGACGCATTGTCTGGATGCAACGGAGATACGTCGGGTATGCAAATAGAGAAGTGAGAGTCTCGTCAGTGGGATCCGTGACAGTCGCAACGAGAGAGATAGAGGAAAAGCTCTGATATATACAGAGTGAATGTTCCTCGGTCCGTGTGTGACATGCAATGCGTTTCTGGGCGAGCATAGGCGAACCACCGTATCTCCCATTCCTAGAGCTTATGCTACCCTACTACAGTTATACGTTTGTATCTCGAGAGGAGAGAACCGACAAGTTTCGAAATCCTTCTTACTCTCGTTTCGGGTGAGACACGACGGAATAAACGATCTAGCTTTTCCAACATACTGTTCCTGGTGTTAAAAGACAAAATGTCGTAATTCTTATGGTTTAACAACAAAAGTTAGGTGGAATTACGTCCTTTTTTCTTCGTTAGCAATTTGTACAAGTTCATTCTGTATATAAATGCTTTACACCAAAAAGCTCTGCTATATTGTGTGTTGTCTCTGTGAGAAAATACCCTCGATTTTCTTTCATCGTTTTATCTCGTGGGCCGCAAGAACATTTCGTTCCGCGGGTGAGCACGAAAATTCCTAACTGTTTTGCGAACGTTGAGGCACTCTCGTGCGATCGTAGAGTCGTAGGGACTCGAAATAGGATATCGGTATTCGCGCGAGAGAATGCGGGAATGGAGAAATATTCTGTGGTATCTAGGATGCACTGTGGTAGAACGAGAAAAATTTATTTGTGAATGAAACGAACAAAATGCCACGTCAGCGAAGTATATTGAAGGTTATATAAGTCTTGCAAGAAATCATGTTTCGAATACCGAAGGTACGTATTGATTTTATCAAGAAATAATATATAAATCAATGCAACTTTGATTTTTCGAGTTAAGGGCTCACATAGCCCAGCGTGCAGCTGAAAACCAAGTAAATTTGAAAAATTGTTACAAAGGTTGTACGGTGAAAAAAAAATTAAATTGTTGATTTCACATTTTTTATTGATTTTTCAGCCACAAGAAAAAAAATTTGAAAATTTTCTTTTTAATATTAATATTATTTTTTACGGGTATAAATGGACTACCGATGAAAACCATGGCGCCTACTTGTCGACATCATAACTTTACAAAAGATTATCCAATCTCCAAAAATAAAAGAGAATCTAGTAAAATAATGTAGCAGTAATAGTCTGACAGAGGGAATTTTTTTATATTTTTTTATTAAAGAAATTACAGTATTTCAAAATTTGGTATGCAATTTAAAAAAAAAAATTTAGTGTTTAATAATTTATAAAAAAATTGTCCAACCAAAAGATTAAAAAAAACCTCTCGTCACACTATAGAAAAAATAATTATCAAGATTAAAAAAATAAAGTTGAAAAACATTCAAAATTGACTGGGTTATCGTCCTGTCACTGTCTAAAAACATAGTTTCGATAAAAACGGGTTTAAATAATGTTAATATTGAAAAAAAAAATGTTTAACATTTTTTTTCTCATAGTTGAAAAGTTAATAAAAAATGTAAAGTCAACAATTTAATTTTTTTTTCACCATATAACCTTTATAATAATTTTTCAAACTCACTCGGTTTTCAGCGCTCGCAGCGGTATGTGAGTACATAAGAAATGCCAGTAAATTATTTTTTCATCAAATACTGCAACATTTGATTTATTTATTTATTTTTATTAATAACGAATGAATCAATCAATTTATTTTTGCGCGTAAAGATCGTATCATCTCGCTTACGCCTATGGATATCAAGGGGTAGCAAAAAAAAATGTCGTGCCCCAAAAAGACCGGAACCCTCAAAGTGGATTATGCCTTTCTTTTTCGCCAGAATTTCTTACGTCTGTGACAGAGAGGTAGCCGAAGGTAGTACAATGTAAAACCGACGATTTCACGAAACGTTGACGTTATCTCGAAAGGGGATGATTTCTCGAAAATCCCTGCGGTGAACCGTCCATCAGCGCTGTAACATTTCCATGTGGTTATTTCTGTGTTTGTTACGGACGCACATGCCGCAAACTTCCGAATGGTTACCGAACGAAATCCACGGTCTTTCTTTATCTCCGTTGTCTCAAGGATATTCCACGACACTCCCTTGATTTTCTCGCATGTTGTTTGCCCTCGCGTTTCGTCACAAGGAAAATGTGTCAGAGAAGTGGGAATATGCTCGAATTCGTGTGTTTGTCTGGTTGGTAATGCCCGGGGCAAATTCCCACTGGAATTTTCCGAATGAGACTGTCGCGAAGACAAGAGAGACGACTGTGACAGTCGTCGCGGACTGATGTCAGGAAAAAGAACGTAATTCAGAGCTTTCGACGAATAAATTTGTCGCGTGTTTCGCCATCTCGTTCGCTAGATGTGGTTATGTATACACGATGGTCTCTTATATTCCGTACATGTCCGTTATCGTGATAGGAAGGGAGTTTTCCACGAGAGCCACCAGAGCCAATATGCAACGGGACAATATACCCCTGATGTTCACAATCGCTTTACACACGTGGAGACAAGGCGGATGCTTTCTTAGCCGAAGCTCTATCGTTCTTTCATCTGTCTTTCTCTTGTCGATCGACTGGGAAGTACGTCAGTGTACGTCTCTAGTTCGACGACGCGTTGAAAGAAAAACGAGGGTATAGGAAAGAAATTGGACGGGAAAAGAGAGCGACTATGGAGCGGTGGTGAGGCGAAAAAGATAGAAAACGTCGTGGAAATGGAAATTTTATGTAAATAGTGGGTTGTAGCGTTTCGAGAGACGCGAATAGCTGCGGTTGCTTTTGGTGGGACATCACCTGTGAAATGCACCCCCTTGACAGCCGCACTACCCCCCCCCCCTTGTTTTATATAGTTGCCGTTCTCTTTTTCCTTGCCTTTCTCGTATGTGGATTCCTTTACTCAACACTCCGGGTCACTGTTTTTTCTTTATTCCTGAGAATAAAAACGCGCCCCGCACATACGGAGAAGAAAAAAAATTGATGGGCAAGAAGAAACGTGGATACGAAACAAGAAACGGAATGACGGAGAAAGTCGATAGGGTAATGCATTTTTCAGTGGGGGCACAGAAATCCTTTAGCACGCAACGACTGCGTTTCATCTCGAATTCTTCCGCTCTGTATAACCTTTTGTGTCACTACTTTTTCTCTCTCCCTCGGTGATCTGTCTTATTGCACGGTATCTGAGACGGAAAAAACGTTGAACGGTTATCCGTACTTTGAAGAACGTCACGTCGTTCTCATTTCTTTGATTGTGAGCGCGCAATTGTTGAGATCATTTTTTTTATTAATAAAAATTCTCAATTGTGACTTATTTTTGCATAAGGATCTTGGAGAGTCTTATGCGAGATAAGCAATATTTTCATTCAACGGAATTTAATTTGTATCACTATTGTTGGAAATGAAATTTATGTCAATCGTATGACAAAGTTGTTATTGAGGGCTCACATACCCCTGAAATTTTCACAAAATCGATTTTTTTTTACAGATTTTCATTCTTTATATTTTTAAGAATTAAAAAAAACACTTTTAAGAAAATGTCACTCTCTTACAAAGTCATAGCAATTAATGTGACCGGACATCGCGTTGGGACATTTATCTACCGGAAACTTTAAACGCGCTTTTCTTGAAACTATGTTCTTAGACAGTGTCAGCACGATAACTCAGTCAATTTTTAATATTTTTAACTTTTCTTTTAAAAGGTTTTTTCAATTCTTTGGTTGGACAATTTTTTATAAATTATTAACACTAATTTTTTTTTTTAATTGCATACCTAAGTTCGAAATACTGTAATTTCTTTATTTTTGAAAAGAATAAATAAAATTCCCTCCGTCAGACTATTACTACTACATTATTTTGCTAGATGCTAGAGATAGATCCCTTAAGATCACATGGAAATATTCCAATGTTTCCTTGAAAAGTCTGCCAGATTTTCAACGTCACAAATCACGCAAATCGTTATCGGCATATGCTATATACACATATATATCGAAATGTTAAGTAATTACACTCTGAGCTAGTCGCTAGACTTAAAAAGTTCGTCAACCGTTAAGAGGCAACTCCCTTCCGGTGGTTTGAAATTGGCGAGATCACTCGACATTGTTCGCTCGAGAAACGCGACGTGAGTAAATGTAGCTAACCGTCTGACAACCTCGAGGGCAGTGGATACGGTCGTTGCTGGTCGGACAAAATTCTCTCGTGCCACAGACAGTAGTGATCCTCAACGCTATAGTCAGACGCTTCGACGTTGTAATATACGAAATATAACTCGTCGCTCATAAAACTTTCTCGGACGAGATGATAAGTAATTAAAATAAAAAAGTGATAAAACTATACGTGGTGGATAGTAAACGTATATTGCTCTCGTAAAATCGGACGTTTATAGTTATAAGGTGGTGTAATCTTGAGAACAAATCAAACTTAAGGTTTTCACATTTTGATGCTTCCATGCGTATAAGTTAAAATACATTTTCGATAAAAATTCACTGAGAAAATTCTCACAACCCGTCACTATCAAAAAAAAAAAAATCACGTAAATTGTACATTATTTTTCGAAAAAATGCATTGAGATTGTGAAAATTTGGCGGAAAAGTTTTCTACAGAAACGAAGGATCAAGAATGCTTGGTTTCAGCTTCGACGAGAATTTATTAAGGAGTTTGATATTTGATTGAATTGAGAGTTTTTTTTTTTAAAGAAATTACTACAAATGTTTTTACTTCAAGAAACATCGATCGAGCTAAATTTTTCTATACCGATGATTGAACACTGATAAAAAATAAATTTGGAGACTATTGAATTTTTTTTTGAAAAATATCTGCAAATTGGACATTTTCACAATCTCTCTCCTCATAAATTGCCACTTTTCGTGAAAATACTTCGCCGAGGAAGCGAAGAGATTGAGAAGCTTTTCGCGGTGGGGCGATTGTGTGGAAAAGGGAAAATGATGACGAAGCTATGCAAATTTTTAATCCCCAAGCTTTTTACAGCTTAATTCTGTTTTGATGCTAATGCTGTAAAAACCTTTCATCAACGGTTTAACGAGTAATGAAAATTTCAAGAAGTGTCACGACGTGTTACGAACATAACAGCGGTACACTTTATCCATTAACACAAAAAATCTTGTTATTATCATCGCAGTTATGGATCCTTAAGGGGGGAAATAGGGTTAGACGGTTCAAAAAATCCATTTTTTTTTATTTCATAATATGTTAGTGAAACTATTGAAAAATATGTTCCCAAAATTTGAAATAAAAATTCCGACTCGTTCTATTGTTATAAGCCATCAAGGGGGGAAATAGGGTTAGGACAGCGTTTTCTCAATGATTTCCATGAATTTTTTTATAGTATAAAAAATGAATATAATTTATTGAAACTTTGAGAATATTTTCTACATATATTTAAGTATATATTATACAATTTTTGAAGAATTTCCTCGAAAAACACCGAAAAAATTTATGACTGCCTTGACTTTGTTTTCTTGGTACTATTTTTTCAAACGCGTTTTTCTAAAAACGACTTTTTTTGAACTTGCGTACACGCTAGTTTGAAAAGTGTTCAACCAATCGTTTTGAAAATTGGCAGTTACTTTCTTCATAGTATTGCGCTCTATATGAACCTAAAATTGGAATATTATCATTACTTAAAATAATTTTTTTTTTACAAATAAAGTTGTAAAAAATGGCAAAAAATCATGCTTTTTTGTTTTGACCCCTGTGAAAAATTCAATTTTCTATTTATTTGATAGCATTTAGGTTCATATAGAAGAGAGACATATAATAAAAGTAAATTCCAACCTCGTTTGATTTCAGATGAAAATTGCGGCTTCCAGAATGTACGCAAAATGCTGGGTCTGATTGTGACCTGCAATATGGGTCGCTAATATCGTCGGTGTTGTTCAAGTAAATTCTTCAAAAATTTTATAGTATATACTTAAATATATGTATAAAATATTCTCAAAGTTTCAATAAATTATATTCATTTTTTATACTATAAAAAAATTCATGAAAATCATTGAGAAAACGCTGTCCTAACCCTATTTCCCCCCTTAAAGCTGCTCGAAAGGACCAAGAAAAATGAAGTTATGGACAATTTTCCGCACCCCTAGGCAACATTTAGAACGATATTCTCTGATGACGCTTCGTGTATCTTCTTGCTTACGTTTACCACCAGAGACTATGCCGCAAAAGTGAGTAAACTTTAACTAATGCAACTATATATACGAGAGGGTGAGAAAGATAAAATAAAGTGGCGACGTCACGGACCAAGAGTATATATAACAAGTGGTAAAAGGGATATTCCATTCGTAGGAAAAGTAGCCAAGTGAACGTTCCCGGACTACGAAATCGAGGATCTACAGAGGATCATAGAGAGAAAAAAAGCTTTTCTCGTCTACAACATACTCACACACACCGTGGCTGAATTCTTTCTTTCTTTTTTTCCTCCCTTTTTCTACATCTGGACGATATAGGATGCTAACTGAGAGGACTACTAATCGGGCATTCGTTCATCCGGCTGCTTCATTCGACGGCACGTCTCTACGTGTTCGTCGCGCACCAATGTTTACTCGTTTTCGTTCACGAACGACGACGACCACCACCTCTTTCGGCTTAAACCATGAAACTTGAGTGCTTTGCTCCTCCCTTCTTTCCCACCCTCTCTCTCTCGCTCATATCCCACGTTTCACCCTCTGTCACCCTAGACTTCGTGCACTCAACTTCCTCCTTGGCATCCTTATACCCCGTCAGGATTGTACAACATGAGCCAGCTGTCGATGCTTTAAACCTCTCGATCCCACTATAGTAATTCCCCCCTCCCCCCGCCCCACGAAAGAGACTAATGGTCCAGAGCCTGTCTGTTCTAAAAGTGTACCGAAGACACGATCCTCGGTCGGCTGTTAGTTATTGGCTACATTATCGAAAAACAAAGGTAAATTTCCAAGAAAAAAACGTTGGAAATAATTCCACTGATATTGAAAATTCTCTTTACACTCACGGACAATATTGATAATTAAAAATGATGGTTTAAAATAAAAATGTTCAATTTGGAAATGCACTCTATCCATTCAAAAAAAAATTTGATGTGTTTAAATGTGGCTTTGAGTTTAAGGTAGTAGTCTGGTAACTTAAGCCGATTTTCATGACTTCTTTGGAGGGTGTTTTTTTGTAGGAAAATAAAAATGAATCGTTTTGGATAGTTAGGATGTTTTTATTTACATATTAAAGATACAAAAAAAAATTTGTTGAAAAAATTCAATAGTTTATTATTATTATTAATTTAACTTCAGTAGTTCCGACCAGAATGACATGTCTATAGATTAAGAATTATCAAGAATTTTTTATTTCAGATAACATCAAGAGCCAAAATCACCGGGCCACCCACGCGCTTTTTTTTCGAGGTGCCAACTTCGATCAATAATAATAATAATAATAAACTATTAAATTTTTTCAAAAAACATTTTTTTGTATCTTTAATATGTAAATAAAAACATCCTAAATACCTTAAGTCAATTTTTTGTATAATGTAAAAAGTTCATTAATTAACCAGACGGTTGCGAGAGCTTTTAAAGTATTATAACGGCTGGACAATTTATCGAGACACTTCGATAAAAATGGTGTTTACTGCATGATAAAACGGATAAATTGACAATACGTCGTCTAATCGTATTACGTGTGTGTACAGAATATTACGCAACGAAGTAGACTAAGATAGAAACGCAGAGGGTTATAGTTGAGAATTTCTCCCCTCGTTTTGTTGCCGAGCTTTCGTGGCAAGTAATTTACGGCTTGGCAAACAAGTTTGAGTAAAAGAGGGCGGTGAAGGACGCTGCATGGTTTAACTATCCTGCGGAAGACGTTGCTACACGACGCTCTCTCGTTTTCCCAGCAACCACCGCGAACTGCCCCCGGGGCGATTCTTGTTACCATCCCCTAACTAATTGCCAGCCCGTCTTACCGCTCTGTGCGTTTTTCCCTCTTAGATTCCAGTTTTTGATAGTCTGTGGTTAATCCTCACCGGGGAAACGACCGAGAGAGCGTGTAATCAAGATATATAACTTAACGACGCAAAGTCGAACGATTTCTCGATGTGAAATTAATATTTGAGTATCGAAAAATTTCGTAGCTTTTTTCCTTTTTTTTTTGCTGATTTTGCGACAAAAATTTTTTTATATTTTCGTGTTTGTGTACTCGATCCTTGTAGTGTATACACTAACGGCATTCTTCCCACAGGATTATTTTGCCTCAACCGCCACAACGGATAAAAAAAATGTCAACACATAATAAAAAACTTATCATTTTGCTTTTCTCACGATCTTCTCACCCCATACTCTCGTTCCAAATCTTATTTCCTGACTATTTGGAGCATTTTTCATGTCATGAATATATTGAAAATATATTTGATTTAATTTCTTCCACGAGGAAGTGAAACGCAATAGAACAAAAAATTGTAAAGTTAATACATTTTTTTTCCACTGCTCGTTATTTTATTTATTTATTTTTTCAATATTATGAACCCATTACTTATCGACGTTCGTGCTTAGGAAAGTTAAGAAGAGACGAGGAAAATGATGTTGAAAGAGAGAGAGAGAGACAGCCGAGTAAAATGTCGCGGCGTTCGAGTTGATATTGGAGTTTTTCATTGGAAAAGTTCAAACGTTCCGGGCGATTTATGAATATTATACTCTCAGACTATACACCCAACGCCGCTTTGTTAGAACGGGCAATTGTTTGCCCACCGTGGTCTCGTTCGCTTTTTTTTTGCTCGTTAAAAAAAAAAAATCTTCGCCGCAGATATGGCTAATAATTATTTGATCAATTTTTGATAAATCAATTGCAAATTATTATTCTAATAGGATAAATATGAATTGTTAGACGAAAAAAAAGAGCACTATCAATAATTGTAAAAGAATATAATTGTTTCGCTAGATTTTCAAACAATGAAACATCAATTTTTTTCCACTTACAATAATAAAGAACAAATGATAATTTTCGCGAATTAATTATCAAAATAATTTGCAATTATCAAGCCAGAATAATGATTTAAATGATTTTTCATTCTCCAGAGCTCACGCAGAACCGAGACCAGTGTTATTCATTCGAATTGTGCCCATCACTTTTCCACAGCCGTTTGCGGCAGATGGTCACACGATGGGAGAGAGTTGAGAATCGTGTGTTTATTTAACTTTGTTATTATTTCAGATGAAAAGCAACGCGAGCATTGTCAATTTACCAATGGACCGTTGTTCTCTTATCCAGTCAAGGACGAACGGAAACCGTCATCCATTTTTTTGATTGGATATCACGTGGAAAAGGGAGACGACATAAAAAAAATAACAGACAACAAATGGAATCGATCGATAGGCAATTTGTAGATTCTCTCCGTGGTTCTCAACGACAGACTAAAAACTCTTCGTCACTCTTTCGGCAGCGATAGTAATGACAGTGAATATAATATTTTCACGTGTATGTAGAAAAAAAATCCAGATTTACCAGAGAACATATGTGGAGAGAGAAAGAGAAAGAGGGAGAGCTTTTAATCTAGACAGATTTTAGTCGAGTGCGCGTACGTCGTATTAATGATTTACGAGCGTTAATTTGTTTTCTCTTGAAGCAATTTACCATTCTCTCGTAGCCAATTAGCGGCTCCGGAAGTGAAATTATAGCCAATAAATTTTTTTAATAATTCCGAATAAAATAATCGTTCATGGTCGAATATTTATAGCAGATTGGAGCGAAAGTAAAAAAAAACAGATTTACTAATACGCAATTGATGTCATGCGAGGGCATCGAAGATAAATGAGAGCGGTGATTGATTCAAATTTTCAGTCAGCTCTACGATGTTGATTATTTCATTTTGCGAGATCACAAATATTGACTCTCGTCAAGAGGGCGAACAAAAGGCGACATATTATTCTAACGAGGTCGCGATTCTCACCGGTCAAAGTTCATTGAAATCGGAAGATAAATGAGTTTCCGGAAAAAGATGAGAATATTAACGGAGTTTCCGGCGAAAAGCTCTCTAGTCACTGGTCCCTTTCAGTCTTGATGAAATTTTCCCCGCTGAAGATTGACTTTCAGTAACTACCCTTCTTATTTCCATCCCCATGTGGCTCAGTTCAGTCCCCCCCCCAACCCCCAACCCCTCTGGGAAATATATTGGCCGGACGAAATGTGTCGCAGGAGCGATTAGCTCGAGAGCAAAATCCACGAAAGTTCAAACGAGTCTCGTTAAATTCGCGATTTGTGCATGAATATACAATCTCAGATTATTTTAACTTCAGGAATGAATAGTTCTAACAATTGCTAGGTTCTAACAATTTTTTTTGTGCATTATACCCAGACACCCATGAAGAATAAGCAAAATAAGAAAGCACATTAGATGAAGAATTGTTGCAAATGATTGGTTATTAAAAAAAATACACATTTTTCTGTTTGAGAAAATTATTTAGAATTATTGTGATGAAATAATTTTCAAGGTATACTCGTTCGAGTGATTCTCGCGTCCTGAAATAATTATGCTTCTATATTATACAAGGGTTGTTTATATGTACGTGAATTCTGAACGAAATTACGGGGTCATCGTCCTCCGGAAAGCTTTATAATTTGTTCAGACCTTTCTACCCTTCATTCCAGCGGTATTTAGGCGTCCTCCACTTCTATATTATATCTACTACCCTGTTCCTCCGCTCGAATAGAATCGCACTACGAAACTTTTCCCCGTAAACGTGCAAGTTTATCACCGAGAGGGGACTGAGCTTATCTCCGTTCCTTCTCCACGTTTCGCGGAGTGTTACCGTGCGGATAACGTCACGAGATGCGAGATTCTCCGATTACTGCTGTCCCCCCCACTGATCTTCAATCCGTTATCACTGCTAATTACTTTACCACGGTGTTTATGACGTTCGCTTTTCGCAATTTTTCAAAGATCCAATTTTTTTTTTATTTCACGAATTTTTTACCGAAATAAGTGCACTGGAGAGTTCTGTTGAAAATTAAATTTGATCAAAAAGAATTGTTTCCGGTCGAGTCGAACTTCGATAAAAATAATTTTCTTCACAATTCGTTCGTTGTTATTCTAATTTAAAAATTCTTCTCTGAAACAAAAAGCCTCGATGCGAGAAGCCTCGAAAGGGTTATTTAGTTCGTATATTCTCAGCTGTTCTTTTTTTTTCGTCTATTTTTACCTTTAATTCTAATTTCGGCTTATCCCAGTGGAGATCCGAGTATTCGAGCGAAAATAAAACACAAAAATTGTACGAAAGGATGGTTATAAAAAAAAAAGCGGGAAAAAATAAAAATTGTAGAGAGGGTAGAACGCAATTTGGCATTGCTCGAGTGGGAAAAGTTATATGTATATATGTAGGAGTGCAAAATGCCGAATGAGAGCTCTCGTGCTGTGGTGGCCAGCGAATGAGACAGATAAAAGGACGAAAGATACAGACGAATGGACCCATCCGCAATATGTGTATACGGGGCAGTTTATATAAAATGAGAAACTCGTTCCTCAAAGCGAATTTGTAATTTTTGTTTAAAATAAAAGCAATATTACTTTTAGGAATCGAGTAGTTGCTACATCAAATGATCCTGATTAAGGGATTAATCCCAAGCAGATTGTTCGAAATGCTTCTACGATTAAACAAACAAAAATTCAGGTCGGAGTCTAAAAAATTGTAGGAGAAGGATTTTTTTCAAATAATACAAAAATATTTAAAAATAGAACTTCGCTTATAATTTTTTATACAACGATTTTAATATTTTTTACATCATCAGAACAGCATTTCAAATAATCTGCCGTTCCAGATTTTCGATAGGATTTTTCGTTACAAAGTTTAAAAAAACAATAACGCGATTTATCTGACTTTTCGTGGATGCCCCTCATAACGGATCTTATTTCAAATTAAAAAAAAAATATACTTCACGATCTAACATCTTCTTTTTTATTTTATTTCAAGATGCCCCAAAGTACTGTTAAATCACACATGAATTTGACACAGATAAAATGACCCATATATGTGTAAGCGACAGAGAGAGAGAGAGAGAGATGGTTTGGAAATATAGCTCATCGCGACTCCTGGCTGGTACAGCCTCGAATCCTGATTAACGTTTTAAGCCGTTCGAAATCGGTCTTTCGCTCCTCTCCAGTTCTCTTTCGTTTTATTTTCTCCTCTTTCCCGGCTGACTTTTACCGATAAAACGTGTACTATATACTGAGTCACATACGCGAATAGAGAAAAAAAAACATTTAAGAAAACGACGTAGCTATTGTCGATATTGTGTCAATTATTCCATATTTTTGTATTATTCTATAAATTAAACAAGATTGCCGTGAACTGAGGGGACTATTTTGCGAAATTAATGGGAATTAACGAAAAAAAACAACGAGAGGGAAAAAAACTATTAGTTAAGGGTTGTAGATTTACGCAAACGAACGTTTTGTGTACTCGTTAATACGATGGTCTTCGTGCAAGGATAATGAAACTTTTATTGAAATAGTGATTTTGAAAAAATTTACCGTTTATTTACCATATATACGCGTTGCGGTATTCAATTGTCGAAAGTCTCGTGATATTAGGTTAACGTTAAATTTTGTATTATTTCATTCAATTAAATTCATTCACGCGCACGAACTGGCGGAATTTAGTTTCGAGCAACGCGACGAAATTGCGCGTGGTTAATAGGCCAAAAGTGAAATTACGAATACGTGCGAGACGAGTAAAGCCGAGTAGATGCGAGAGAAGGAGAAGACGAGTTTGAGCTTTAAAATGTCAAATATCCCGAGTTCGTTCATTCTACCCTTGTTTTCAAGTGGCATATTTTCCCCGCGCTGCTCTCTCCTATCCTCGCAGTTTTAGCGACGCATTTCCCTTGACCACTGCGGAGATAATTAAAGGATCGCGAGGACCCGTTCCCCTTTCCTCATTAATTTTCTCCTTTTCCTACGGAAACGAGCCATTCCACAAACTAGGTTCGACTAACTTATAACGTTATAACTCCAATTGGTTTTGGAATATTCTGTAACTTCAGTATCGTGGCGGATAAAATAAAATTAGAATTTTATTTTATTTTGAAGAATCAAAAAAATGGATATTGGAAAAAATATGTATTTTTCTAAGCAGAGGAGCTATTTCACTTTCTTAACATATTTTTCCGCTACCCTTCTTTTGTGATTTCTTGCAATTAATTGTTCACGTACTCCAGAAATTTTCAAAAAATTGATTTTTATTTAACAGATTTTTATTCGTTATACTTTTAAGAATTAAAAAAAAAACTTTTAAGAAAATTCCACTCCGTTACAAAGTTATAGCAATAAATGTGACCGGACGTCGGATTCACGTTGTACCTATCAGAAACTTTAAACGCGTTTTTCTCGAAACTATGTTTTTAAACAGTGTCAGCACGATAACTCATTCAATTTTTAATATTTTTTAACTTTTCTTTTTTTGAAATATTCATAATAGTTTTCTCTATAGTCTGACGAGAGGTTTTTTTAATTTTTTGGTTGGACAATTTTTTATAAATTATTAAACACTAATTTTTTTTTTAAATCGCATACTAAGGTATGAAATACTGTAATTTCTTTATTTTTGATAAAAAATAAAATTCCCTCCGTCCGACTATTACTACTATATTATTTTACTAGATTCTTTTTTTTTTTGGAGATTGGATAATTTTTTATGAAGTTATGATGTCGACAAGCAGGCGCCATGGATTTCATCAGTGGTCCAATTATATCCGTAAAAAATAATGTTAATATTTAGAAAAAAAACTTAAAAAATTTTTTTTCTTATAGTTGAAAAGTTAATAAAAAATGTGAAATGAACAATTTAATTTTTTTTTCACCACATAACTCTTATAATAATTTTTCCAATTTACTCGGTTCTGAGCTCGCGCAGCGGTATGTAAGCCCTTGATTCTGAAAACTTAATACTTCTCGTAAAAGCTGATAACTTCTCGTTCTAATTTTCCACATTCACTTCTGTCGATTAATAACGGAGCGAAAGAAAATCGAACCTCGGAGCAAAAATGTACCGATAACATCTACAGACGAAGCAAAGAATAAATCTACGCGGCGATCTTGAGCTCGTTCGTGTTCCGTCTATCGTCGCTCGACGGCGAGTTTACTCTCTCATTCTAATGCAAGAAATAATAAAAATGAATGGTATATAAGAATCCGAATGAGATGGAAAGAGAGAGAGAGAGAGAGAGAGAGAGAGAGAGAGAGAGAGAGAGAGAGAGAGAGAAATGAGATGAGATTGAAGAAAAAGTGTAGAAAGCGAAAAGCCCAGAAAACGTGCCCGGAATCCGTGCGACGAATTTTATTCCTGTACGTGGTAAAAAGCCACGGCATAGCGTTTTCGTGTAAAGAAAAAAAGATTTACAGAAAAAGAGAAGACTCGCAAAGAGCGCGGAGAGCGCTTTTCAAAGGTATAGCCACGCGAGCCGACTTTCCGATGGCGTACACATACAGACAGTCGTACACTAAATGCGGAAAAAAAGAGCATGTACACGTTTTTGTCAGAGCCATCGGGTTCAAGGGGTGAGAACAAAAATGTGTCATAGAGAACGAACAGGAAGCGAAGAAGTAGAGGAGAAAGAGAAAGAAGAAGAAGAAATGTCAAGTATCCTGTACATATATCCATGTACCGGAAGAAACGATGCTACCCCGGGGTTAAATTCTCACGTCTCGAGGCCTACACGCTCGACGAAGTTGAAAATAAAGGGGGGAATACGGTGGAAAAAGGTGTGATCGACAAGATGGAAAATCTGCGACGTTAATGGCCCGCGGGAGCACTTAAGATTATTCCCTCTCGCAAGGGATGAAAAAGACAATAAACATTGCCGTAAGAAAATCGATTGATTTGACTGGGGTAATGGATACATTGAGAAAAGAAAGCGATGGGATTAAGGGACGAACCTTGAAAATCCGAAAAAACAATCATCTCCCATCCCTCACGAAGAATATACTTCCAGGTAAAAAGTATATGCTGGTAACAATGCTTCTTGTAATGGCGAGCAGAGTTACATAAGTAAGGCTGCTGAAAAATTTTAATTAGCGATAACCCACAGGGTGATGGCAATGACGGTCTATTTTTCGATTAATGAAAAAAAGTTAATTATTCAATGGCGACAAGCGCGACTGACATTGAACAAAGAAAACTTATTGAATCGTCGTTTGCTGACTGAGAACATTCGAACAGTTGAATTGAATCGGAGAAATTCGACCGTGCCCTCTAGATGTTTGCCATTAACTCGTTCTCCCCCCAGCAATGTTATCGGATTCTTGTATTTCGAAGCCATTGTTTGGTAGACAAGTGATGTTAGACATGTTACAGTGAGTCTGTATTCTGGTAGACTTGTTTTTGTGGTAAAGTTCTAAGTGTTCCGGCATTCTTTTCTTCTTTTTCGAATCGTTACGCGTCGAACAAACGAAATATCACTGTCAGGAAGATGACGAGGCATGGTTTTTCTTTCACAGTATCTACCGTCGTGTAACATTTCATCGCCCCTTCAAGAAAGAATCTCGTACATCGACCGACGTCGTGAAATAGTTCGAAAACCCTTGATGAGAATGAGGAAGCAGTGTACCAAGGAATAAAATAAATGGCACGAGCACAAGTTTGTGAACGAGAAAGTTTGTGGGTGAGGGGCGTAAAAAAAGGGCAAAAGGGAAAAGTAGAAAAAGTTAGGTTGCTCAGAGTTCTAATGGGACCTTTTCTCTCGTTCGAGAGAAGGGCATGAATATTTTAGTTTCACGCCCGGTAGTAACGCCAACTCCTTACTACCCTTCTTGCATTCTCTAACCTTTCTTCGTTTTTTTTTTCTTTCCCTAGTTACGTCTAGCTTTCCGCGCGAAGGAGTTCGTACCACTGAAAAGAAGCTTTGAAATATAACGATGAAAATGCCGGGCAATTGGAATTCCAACAACTCTCCTCGTATTATCTACCCGATATATACATAATATTCCTATTCCCAGAGGATCCAAAATACTAGAATTTTCTTAGTCGAAAAAGATGGATAATCATTTCTATTCACGATATTTTGGAATTATAAATTGTCCGATATTCAAGGTTCATTTGTCCGTTACAGGATGAGAATTAAATACAATTTCTCAATTTCAAGTATTTTTCATTAGCGAATTTTTGAAGTTCGGAAAGTATGTTTGAAAAAAATGCTTATTTGACTAAAATATTTGAGGAAATTTTATTTAGAGTGAAATTAATTTGTAAATTTTAGTTTTATTTGCGAATTTATCGCGAGTACTTTTAAAACTAATTCGCGCTAAATTATAATGTCTTAAATTCAAGAATTTTTCATTCGCCATTTTTTTTAAGTTTGGGAAGTCAGTTCAAAAAAATGTTTATTCAAATAAAATATTTGAGGAAATTTTATTTAGAGTGAAATGAATTTGTAAATTTTAGTTTTATTTGCGAATTTACCGCGAGTACTTTTAAAACTAATTCGCGCTAAATTATAATTTCTCAATTTCAAGTATTTTTCATTCGCGATTTTTTTTTAAGGTCGGGACGTAAGTTTAAAAGAATGTTTATGCGAATAAAATATTTGAGCAAATTTTATTTAGAGTGAAATGAATTTGTAAATTCTAGTTTTATTTGCAAATTTAACGCAAGTACTTTCAAAACTAATTCGCACTAAATTATAATTTCTCAATTTCAAGTATTTTTATTCGCGATTTTTTTTAAGTTTGGGAAGTAAGTTTAAAAAAATGTTTATTCGAATAAAATATTTGAGCAAATTTTATTTAGAGTGAAATGAATTTGTATATTTTAGTATTACTTGCGAATTTATCGCAAGTACTTTCGAAACTAATTCGCGCTAAATTATAATTTCTCAATTTCAAGTATTTTTCATTCGCGATTTTTTTAAGTTCGGGAAGTAAGTTTGAAAAAAATGTCTATTCGAATGAAATATTTCAGGAAATTTTATTTAGAGCGAAATGAATTTGTAAATTTTAGTTTTATTTGCGAATTTATCGCGAGAACTTTTAAAACTAATTCGCGCTAAATTATAATTTCTCAATTTCAAGTATTTTTCATTCGAGAATTTTTTAAGTTCGGGACGTAAGTTTAAAAAAATGTTTATGCGAATAAAATATTTGAGCAAATTTTATTTAGAATGAAATGAATTTGTAAATTTTAGTTTTATTTGCGAATTTATGGCGAGTACTTTCAAAACTAATTCGCGCTAAATTATAATTTCTCAAGTTCAAGTATTTTTCATTCGCGAATTTTTTAAGTTCGGGAAGTAAGTTTAAAAAAAAATGTTTATTCGGCTAAAATATTCGAGGAAATTTTATTTAGAATGAAATAAATTTGTAAATTTTAGTTTTATTTGCGAAATTATCGCGAGTACTTTTAAAACTAATTCGCGCTAAATTATAATTTCTCAAATTCAAGTATTTTTCATTCGTGAATTTTTTAAGTTTTGGGAAGTAAGTTTGAAAAAAATGTTTATTCGAATAAAATATTTGAGCAAATTTTATTTAGCGTGAAATGAATTTGTACATTTTAGTTTTATTTGTGAATTTATCGCGACTATTTTGAAAAGTAATTCGACGCGTCACAATAGTCGAGTAATATTTCGTGGGGCTACAATAATATTCTCGACAAAGTATTATCCTCGAGGACAATATGATATACGTCACTCGCGGATTTCCCTTGGCTCTCTCGCGAACAAAACTTCGTTGTCTTTCTCTCTCTCTCTCCCTTTTCCTCTAATACTCTCTTTATCATATTTTCAGTTTCTCCGTCATTCGTCAAATTTTCGTCAATCTTTAATACCCACGCTCTAAAGAGATACTATGATGATGCTGAGAGAGGAGGACGAAAAGAAGAGAAAGGAAGAGGAAGAAGAAAGCTGATCGGGGATAATAACCGCTTCTATTTCCCATCCTCTCTCATTTCACCTTTTCATAATGCCGGTACGAACAAAAGCGAAGCTTTACTGGATCGGTATATATATATGACTGAGATATATATGATGTACCTTCATATATATAGAAAATATAGATATATGAATAAAAGCTCTTTCCATCGTTTAAAAAATTTTTTTACTACACGACAATGTGCTTACTTAAATAAATTCGCGGTTAAATTGTAATTATAATTGCGTTAATCCTTAAAAAAAAAGAAAACTGTCTCAAGAAAAAATCCTAAATATCCGAACCTTTACAGTTTTATAAAAAACGAGCTTTACGCGGTTTCACCGGTGTTAAATTTCCGTCTCTCGATTCAACGCGCCGTTGCCACTCCTCAGGGTCATAGCATAAAATTATATAGCGCAAAGCCTTCGCGAATACGAGTGAACGAGTCATCTAATGCAAAAAGAATTTTCCAAATGGGATAAGTATTTCCTGAAATTAGCGCGTTCAAACAAACATCCAAACTCTCCAGCTTCATTATAATAGTAAGATGTTTAAATTGTTATTCGAAAGTTTATCGTAAAATTCGTTTTCCTCTATCTCATAATGTAACAAATCGATAAACATATTTCGTTCTGAAAAGCAAATTGTTAATTCAATTAGATCTATAGAATGAAAAAGTGCCGGAAGCAAAAAAAAACAGGGTCAAGCATAATGGTAATAATATTTTAATGATCGTTTACTCAATATAACCGACAATTTTTTTACACTTTGCCTCGCTGTCGGATCAGCGAATCGCAATATACAAAAGGGGATTATAATATCTACAGTATTTTGTGTACCGTCGACACGATACAGGTGACAAATATCACGATTCTTTATTTTTTTAATGGACGAGAGAAAAATAATATGATCGCGATGATCACGCTAACACGCGACCGCACATTGTAGAGGCGAGGGACTCGTAATAGATTAGACTGAAGTTGTAGGGTGTATTAAAGTATAAAAGTAATAATGTCTCGTGGTAAACTTGAAAAAGTTTTTATTATTAGTCACCTTGCCGCGAGGAATCAATTGTATTTTTAAAGTTTGTACGACCATCATTAAAGATTGTTCCTCAACAACATGATTGGATTTCTCAAAATGAGATGATCCACGCGATGTGTCAAAACGTACGGCAAAATGGTTTTTTTTAAATAATTTTAACATAAATTACGTGCCAACGAAAGTTAATTCTTCTCAAAGAACCACCCCCAACCCCATTTATGGTGTTGAAACTCACGCGTCGTTAATCCTAACGACATTGACATTGCTGTTTCGTCGTTTTAGCGAGTGAAGCAACGTGCAACTCGACGGTGAGGATGAAAAGGAATATATATATATATATATATATATATATATATATATACGAACGACGACGATGGGAGAATATTAAACGCGGTTAAGTTTTGTGTGTTAGCCAAGTAATAGTTTTGCCACTAACCTGTTACGCTAATAGACACCGAAACCCCCAGGAATCGTCTTCGCGTTCTCTTCCCTCGATCTTCTTCCTTTGTTTTCCTCTCGTTATTACATATTTCGCACTTTTACATTCTTTTCATTCGCCAAAATGTCCCTCATAGGAATCTATTATTTGGTCTATTGCAATAATTAATTTTAAAACGTGACAATTTTTTTTTATTTTCATTTGCTCATTTTCGAGTATATTAATTGGACACGTGTGTCGCCGCAAGCTCACGCGATCTTTACATTTTTCCGCTCCCAGTGCACTTGGAAAAAAAATTAAAAAAAAAACAAAAAAAAACAAAAAAGTTTTCTTCACGATCAATCGAAAGCAATTTACTTCCTTATAGATATCTGAAATCGCCGGAACGATGCCACGATACACGAACTTTTATTTCGTGCACGATAGTCAATCAAAACACAATGATTTTTATTATTATTATTATTTTTTTTCGTCTTCACGATTCTATGTTCAACGACGTTACAAGTTTGTTTTCGTCGACCGTAAAACTCGCGGACTTTTCCCCTAACGACGACAGCGGAAGTCTCTCGCGCGTGTTGACTCGAGGGTTGCATAGGTCCAACAGTACGGTCTTTCTTCTTCTATTTTTTGTTCGGTTATATTTTTCTATATTTTTTTTTTAATCGAGGTGGGCCGCCGACGGACGCGAAGGCTCGCGTCGCGACGCCGCTCTGACGGCCGTCGGCGTCTCGGCAGTTCCACTCGGCCCGGCCGAGCAGGTTTCCCAACAACCCCTACTCTTTCTCCTACCCGTACGCGTACCTTCAACCCCCCTAGCGTCGTTTCTCCTGTTCATTCTCTATCTCTTTCTCTCTCTCTCTCTCTCTCTCTCTCTTCCTCTCGCTCACTCTCATCCCCCCTCCCCTCACTTGGCGATTCCGAAAGTGCTTCCTGCGCAAGCGCGATGCTTCATCGCGCCCACGAAATATATCACGCAAGCAATAACGAGCGGTACGCACTCTCCCGGCGCCTCATTCCTTTTTACCGTTGATTGTGAATTCTCTTTGCTTGGCGTACGTAGGCGTCGAAATGTTACCGATGTTTTATCGTTACTTTCTTTCCCTCGTTCACTCATTGCCCGACGAGAACGAACGAGAGAAAGATAAAAGATTCGGTATAAGATTAAACAAAAAAAAGAAGGGTACTTTGTGCTGTTTCTCTTCGCGCGTCTAGCAGTTATTATCGGTAATAAATGACCGGGCACCATTTCTTTTTCTTTCGTCACTACATCAATTCCGACGTATTACCGTTATAATTCTTTAAATACTTCAGTTTAATCAGTTAAATCGATTTTTTTTTCTCATTTGTAACTTGCAACGAGCTTTTGTTCGCGGAATTTCTACTAAAATCAACAGATTTTACATTTTTTAAAAGTTACAACTCTTCCGGTTTCTATATCTACTTTAACTATAGCAGAGAGCAATAACTTTCGTTCCATCTCTCTATCTATTTTTTGTACGTAAAAAAAACCCTCCTTTTTTCGATCTCCACAACGTTCCCTCTCCCCTTAAAGGGTGGGTTTAATTTGCGTCCTAAAATTATGTGAATATTTTTTTATCGGTGTTCCTTTCAATTGAAATGGATGAATTAGCTTTTCGGGATTTGGTTCATTCCGAGATTGGTTGTTATAGAAAATTTGATAATAAAAAAATAAAAATTACAGTCGCATCAACAGACTTTTCGGACTTTTTCGACGGAGGTAAAATAATTTTTACAGGGAAGTGTATAATAATAACGTCGTAATAAAGTTACGATGAAATCTTGACCGACCTTTCCAAATGTACTCGAATGAATACCACGTAAGAGATGAAAATTCTGACCTAGCAACGAAGGGAAGGTACTTTACACGTAAGGTACGAACCAGCACGTGGAAAGCATTTGGTTAAAATTACAGAACTTGCGGAAAGGACGTTGAGAGAAATTCGACGAAAATCCTGCAGACTCAATCTCGAAGTCTGCTCTCGTTCCTCAACACATGTATGAACTCTTGCGTTGAAAAATAAGGTCAACCTACGCAAAATTCTTTGCGTTGCACCGGGCACATTTTTCTCGCGTTCAACTCGCGGCTTTTAGTATTGACGGAATTTTTTTTTTCTCAATTCTTTTTTGTTTTTCTTATAAAACAAGGGTTTCCATCGAGAGTGGAACTAGTGATCCTGTAGTCACGTTGGTTTTAACGCGAATTTTTCCAATTTTCTCTGCACAACTCTCTCGCACAAATTGGCTCGAACGACGACGACGATAAAATAAGATCGGAGAGGGGAAGAAGTAGATCCTACCTTGGATATTGCTACGGAGATACGTGACGCACTTAACGTTTCATCCCTTTATTTCCCAAGATCAGAGTCTCGTGCCCTAAGCCTCTATATCGTGCTGCAATATTTCCGACACACCAGAAAATCCTGTTTCACTATACGAAGGGCTAGATTAATGATTCATTGAAATTATTTAGTGAGACCCGGCTGTTTAACTCCACGCCCTTGGCAGTTGAAAAACTTTGAAGGAGGAACGAAGAAAAAAACGCAGTTCCAGAAAAGAAACGTAAATGGAAAATAAATTTATTATTCAATTGGTTGATTGATCATCAATTTCTTTTTTACTCAAATCTTGAAAATGTATTTGTCCGGCAATTGTATGATTTCCAACTTGTCAAAATAAATGTTATTTTTATTCTGTAACTTTTGTTTGAAGGTTCACGTACCCCTGAAATTTTCAAAAAATCGATTATTTTTTACAGATTTTTATTCTTTATACTTTTGAGAATTTTTCAAAAAAAAACTTTTAAGAAAATTCCACTCCGTTACAAAGTTATAGCTGGAATGGGAGACTGGCCGTAAACTCGCGTTGTAGTTATAGACAGTGTCAGCACGATAACTCAGTGATTTTTTAATATTTTTTAACTTCTTTTTTTTTATCTTCATAATTATTTTCTCTATAGTCTGACGAGAGGTTTTTTTAATTTTTTCGTTGGACAATTTTTTATAAATTATTGAACAGTAATTTTTTTTTTAATTGCACACTAAAGTTTGAAATACTACAATTTCTTTATTTAAAAAAAAATCCCTCCATCAGATTATTACCACTACATTATTTTACTAGATTCTTATTTATTTTTGCAGATCGGCTAATTTTTTATGAGGTTATGATGTCGACAAGGAGGCGCCATGGTTTTCATCAGTACTCCACTTATACCCGTGAAAAAATAATGTTAATATTTTAAAAAAAAAAATTTAATTTTGTTTCTAATAGTTGAAAAGTTAATAAAAAATGTGAAATCAACAATTTCATTTTTTGTTCACCATATAACCTTTATAATAATTTTTAAAATTCACTCGGTTTTCAGCGGTACGTGAGCCCTCAATTCAAATTGAATTTACTAAAAAAGAAAATTCTACTTTATTCCATACATTTTGGGTTTTTCATTGCCGGTTATCGGCGAATGCGGAAAGAATAAAAAAAAATACATGGAAGAGAGTGATAAGGCGGGGTACAGTGCGATAAGGTCAAGAATAAAAGGTATCCTCACTTCGCGATGGATCAGTGATAATGTGAGGAAAGTAAATTGGGCTTTTTTTTCCGGGACAAAAAACTTGTCGAGTGTCACATAGTGAAATTGCCAGGCAGCAGCATAGTCCACAAACGCACCGCGTTATCTTATACAAGTGTATTTTATATTACGAGACGCGTAGGAGAATTTATGGAGTTATACGGAAGCGTCCGGCTAATAAGAAGCGACTTCCCTACACATACACGCTATACCGGACGAGAAAGAACGATAAGCACGCGTGGGGTGCACGAAAGGAATTCGCGATAAATTACGAAGACGCTTTTACGTTGACGAAATTATATGAAAAATTCTTAGCGAGTCTCGTCTCTTTCAACGTTAACAAAAGAATGTTTTACACTCATCAAAACCATCTCTCATTCGTTTAAATAATCGTTAAAAATATTTTTATTACATCGTACAATTGTAAAGTATTAACGGATTAACTTTTCACGAAATTTACGATCATTCGCGAAAGGCCCCGATACGATATATCACCAATTCCGATTTACCGGAATGGTTATATCGATTGGAAATGACCGGACTGATTGCGTAACCGATTATTCCATGAAATTGAAGTGGTAAATGATACAGGGATTGAGGATGCTGCACCGAACACCGATATAATTCGCTATAATTTTGGAAGCCCATAATTTTTGTAT
This sequence comes from Oxytorus armatus, assembly GCA_958009045.1. Classification (NCBI taxonomy): domain Eukaryota; kingdom Metazoa; phylum Arthropoda; class Insecta; order Hymenoptera; family Ichneumonidae; genus Oxytorus; species Oxytorus armatus. The sequence continues at coordinate 43,171,745 of OY253744.1, forward strand.
CCGAGTAATACAAAATCGATAGGAATACATAGAAAGTAGAGCGAGATACAATTGATTATCTTTGAAAAGCTTCGAATTTTATTTAAACTTAATGATTTGGAAAATCAAACTTATGCGGATAAAATAGTTCGTTAGAAATATTTTAAACAAGTCCACGAAGAGAATATTTATTCCTTTCGTGAACTTATTCGAAGAACAGATGAATTGCCGATTATGCGAGATTTAGTTAGTCACATTATCATTTTTTTTTTAATGAATGACACTTTTTCTTAGTGGTCCATCTTATCCCACTTTATTATACAGAGTTATTGCATTGGCACAACGAGAACAGCCCGAGCGCTCTCCGCCAGGATTCTAGGTTAGGCGCATCACGATTCTCTCGAAACAATATAACATTGGCTAGAAGGCGACGGCGATATCGACACGAGTTTCCATGGGAAACCGGGTGGAAATGCGGGAGAGCGCGGAAACGAGAACGAGCGAACGAGGCGGTCACAGAGAGAATTGGGAAATGCGCGCTTGTATAGCTTCGTTCGTTCTCATTCTGGGCTGACCACAGTGGGCATTAACTACTAGCTATGGCTTTGCTCTTCTTGCCATTGAGACCATCCAATGGTTCGAGGGTAATAAGCTTATGGAGAATTGGTACGACTGGGGCGAAATTTCCAGAGATATGGTTTATTGTACCAGATTAATAACCATTATCCATGTATAATGTTGTTCGTCGTTATATAGCAATCAATTGGAATAAACGATGAAACGAGTAGTTAAATGCTCGACAATACCGACTCTAATTTTTTTTTAAATAGATTCCACGCCACCCTGATCGCAATTTTTTTATGACATCTTCATTTGGTTGCTGATTGGCAATAGGACGATTTATTTAAAAAAATTGTTGTCACCGAATACTCGAAGTTATGTAACAAATTCTTTATGAGTATATTTTCACAGTCAATAATTGATTTTACCGAGTATTTGTTTACGGTCTGGCGATCTGTTAAAGTGGATTCGACAAAGGAAACTCGTCTTTGGCTATGGCATTCTGGCCTGACCACAATGGGCACTAACTACTAGCTATGGCTTTGCTCTTCTTGCCATTGAGAACATCCAATGGTTCGAGGGTAATAAGCTCATGGAGAATTGTTACGACTGGGGCGAAATTTCCAGAGATATGGTTTATTGTATCAGAATAGTAGCCATTACCTATTTATAATGTTATTCATCGTTATATAACAATCAGTTGGAACAAACAAATTCTCTAAGAGTACTTTTTCGCAGTCAATAATTGATTTTACCGAGTGTTCGTTTACGGTCGGGTAATCTGTTAAAGTGGATTCGACAAAGGAAACTGGTCTTTGGCTATGGCATTCTGGTCTCACCAAAATGAGCACTAACTACTAGCTATGGCTTTGCTCTTCTTGCCATTGAGACCATCCAATGGTTACAGGGTAATAAGCTCATGGAGAATTGCTACGACTGGGGCGAAATTTCCAGAGATATGGTTCATTGTATCAGATCAATAACCATTAACTATTTATAATGTTATTCATCGTTATATAACAATCAGTTGGAACAAACGATGAAACGAATAGTTAAATGCTCGACAATACCTACCCTAATTTTTTTAAACAGATTTCACGTCACCCTGATCGCAATTTTTTTATGACAGCTTCATTTGGTTGCTAATTGGCTAATTGGCAATTTCTTTAAGAGTACATTTTCGCAGTCAATAATTGATTTTACCGGGTGTTCGTTTACGGTCGGGCAATCTGTTAAAGTGGACTCGACAAAGGAAACTGGTCTTTGGCTATGGTTCGTTGTGTTGGCACGTTTTGGTTGGTACAGTACGAGACCGCTACAGATGGTTAGCACGACGTGCAGCTAGTAACAATACCACAGGTAGTCGATGTAGTTGAGACTAAAAGGGACGACCAGCGAAACGGGGAGGCGATGAGATAACCGAAGAAGAGGACGGAATAGAGCTTCGGAGCCTGATCTCTCAACAAATGTAAGGTTTTTCTCGTGAATTCTCGGGAAAAACAGAAAAAAAAAACCGAACGAGAGAGAGAAAGCTCGAGGGACTGGCGAAAGGGGTAAATTCTCGTCTATGCACTTTTCAACAACCGATTTCCGGGATGGACTTTTCGTTATCCCTTTCTTTACATGGTTTTCATAGTTCGTCGTGGATCTCAACCGAATTGATCTTCAATCCATTTTTTCTTCATAGTCCTTTTTTTTCTCCAAAATTTATCTACATGGCATGCACCCCTTTTATCTGTCGCACACGGAAATACACCCTGTACACATCACCTTCATGTCCCGCCAACTGAATCAATGAAATAATCTTTGCAAAGTACAAGAAAGTACTCTTGTAAATAGAAGAAAAAAAAGGGGGGATGAAAACATGAATTTTTTGTGATCCATTATACTTCACAAAATGACAACGTACAAGAGATAGCACGAATTTATTACTTTTAACGGTACTTCGTTCGCGCAAAACTATTGGAATCAGATAAAATTTATTAGATATGTTGAATTATTGAAATTCATTAATTATTATCAATTTACTACGTATTATTAAATGTTGGAAGAATGGAATGAAAAAAATCAAGTCCGCGTAAAATAAAAACAAGAAATGCATCGATGGGAGTGGAAATTTTGCGATGAAACTTCTCGGACATATATAGTTCTTTTTTTTTCTCCCATCGTCCTCGCTCCCCGACCCTATTCTCTCCCTTCGGCATCAATATCGGCGATTTCGCTTAATAACGGTTTTCATCCCCCGAGCTAGCAACTCATCCCGGCTATTTCATAACCCTTCCGGTTTCTATATCTACTCTAACTATAGCAGAGAGCAATAACTTTCGTTCCATCTCTCTTTCTATTTTTTGTACTTACAAAAAAACCCTCATTTTTCCGATCTCCACACGTCTCCTCTCCCCTTAAAGGGTAATATTTTTTTTATCGATGTTTCTTTTAATTGAAACGTATGAATTAGCTTTTCAGGATTTGGTTCATTGCGAGATTGGTTGTTATACAAAATTAGGGAGGGAAAAAATGAAAATTACAGTCCGATCAACAGACTTTTCGGACTTTTTGATGGAGGTAAAATATTTTTGACGGAAAGTGTATAATAATAACGGATACAGGTCGAAAGCAACGTCCCAGCAGAGTTTGGACTCTGGAGCTTCCTGCGGTCGTGAGATAACCGACGGAATTTTCACTATCCACTCTTTTCATCCTTCTCGCGCTTTTCGCGCGAATCGAGCACACTCGGATAGCAATATCGTTCATCCCCCTACCTCCCTCTCTCTATACTACTGCTCTCAATATTTCGCCGAGATTCTTTCCTCGCAGCGCATTCTCGAAGAGCCACGAGAGTATGAAACAGCTGCGGGAGGGTAGATGGTGGAGGGTGGTTTCGAGAACGTTTCGATCGACTTCACGTGCAACACGAACTATGAGATCATCCGGAATATAATATCGATTTCACGGGGTGAAATTTTAATTGGGGAGTGGAGTTCTATACCGAACACACGTGTATCGACCGTTTTAATATCCATTGAAGCCGTTGGACAAAGTTTCTAATTTTCAGCACAGGAGATTAAATATTACGGAATAAAAAATTGATTCCCATTTTATTTAAATGATGGAAATCAATTTTTAACGACACATAGTTTATCATCCGTTAACTTTGCAACTTACGAGTGAATTCTGTACTTATTGCGAGAGTGCTTTTTCCCTCTCGGCGTATAAGAGTTCATAAAGCTTAACGTGTGCGATCTCTTCCCTTCGTCTGTCGAGAATAGAAGGAGAGTGCGCGCGAGAGGGGAAAAAAAGGGCGAGAAAGGGTAGAAGCGTCTTGCTTCCTGTCTGTACAATCTTCTCGATTCAACTATCGTCCGTTGCCTTATGTGGTATTATTGCACACTCTTAAAAACACTAAAGTAAAACTTAAAAACTCGAAGAGTGGCACACTCTTCGTTGCATCATCTAAACGTTGTTTAATATATATTAGTTGAATGAAATTGTTAGAATTAATTTCCAGCTTGTTACGCTTGCATCTACCGTTGCAAACAGTCCACAGCAACGTTTCTAGTCATGTCGTTCACCGTAATTCGCGGAAATTCCACTGGAAACGAAGATATATCGTTGCGGAGAGATGAGAACGACACGCATGACGAACGATGCTTCTGGATACAGCGATCTAGACCGAATATATTCCTATATTTGGGCTTTTCCACGTAGAGTCTGACGACTTTTGGCTAAGGAACTTATTGAGACGCTTTCAACGGTAAGTTGAATTAACAATTTTTTTTTTCGATTAATTTTTTACGAATTGTCGTGCGTTAATTAATAGTAACAAAAGGTGAATAGTGATGTCACGTTTGTCAGTAATATAGAAAAATATTTGTAGCGATAGATTTGAATAAAAAATCAAGTACTTTATGTCAATTTCCGAGGACATTGTATTTGGCATTTTCATTTAATTTGTTTAAAAAAATACTCCATAATATTGGTAAAACATGCAATTCATCACCCAGGTTTTTAATAGTTTTTATTAATGAAATATTTTCGTCATTCGTCTGCCTGATATTGACTATCATCACTTGAAAGTTAATTTTTTATTTTACTTTTTGAAGTCGTCATTTTTGTGAATTAACACTTGCCTGAAAAATTCTCTCAACCGCAAAAATTGTCCGACTTTAAATGGAACAGACCATATCTATAAATAAACGTGTCGTATTTTAGGACATATTCGTCGTCGAGGGAGGTACCCGTACATGCAATATTCATAGCCCGTAACCATGCGTGTTTCGCCAAATAAGCCATACATCGTAGAAAATCAGACTTCGAATTTCTCGTCTCTCTGTGGCGAACAGCGGCAGGAGGAAACTTGAATCGAAATGAGAGCGCGTAGCTGGAATACGGAAGAACGAATATCTCTGATTTTCATCCCTAAATATCCCTTCCCCCACTTTTCTTATGCAGCCGTAGGCCACATGTTGTATAAAAGCCAATGGTTTAGAGGGTACGTGCTCGGAGTCACGAGTATATCGGGCAGACCCTCGTAACAAAACAAAACGATAGATATCCTTGATTTTAATTAGGGGCTCGCTACCCCTGAAGTTTTCAAAAATCAATTTTTTTTATAGTTTTTTAATCTCTATACTTTTGAGAATTAAAATAAAAACTTCAGAAAATTCCACTCTGTTACTAAGTTATACCAATAAATGTGACCGGACATAGAGTTGGGACGTTGTACCTACCAGAATCTTTAAACGCGTTTTTCCCGAGAGTATATTTGTAGACAGGGTCAGCACGATAACTCAGTGAATTTTTAATATTTTATAACGTTTTTTTTTTAAATCATGATAATTATTTTCTCTATAGTCTGACGAGAGGATTTTTTAATTTTTTGGTTGGACAATTCTTTATAAATTATTAAACACTAATTATTTGTTTTTAAATTACATACCAAAGTTTGAAATACTGTAATTTCTTTATTTTGGAAAAAAAATTAAATTCCCTCCGTCAGACTATTATTACTACTACATTATTGTACGAGATTCTTTTTTATTTTTACAGATTCAATCATTTTTGGTGAAGTTATGGCGTCGACAAGGAGGCGCCATGGTTTTCATCAGTAGTCCATTTATACCCTCAAAAATGTTATTAATATTTGAGGAAAAAAAATAAAATAACATTTTTTCTTATAGTGGAAAAGTTAATAAAAAATGTGAAATCAACAATTTAATTTTTTTTTCACCGTAAAGCTTTATAATAATTTTTTCAAATTTGCTGGGTTATCAGAGCGCGCAGCGGTATGTGAGTCTTTAAAGGGGGGAAATGGGGTTAGACGGTTCAAAAAATCGATTTTTTTTAAATTTCATAAATTGTTAGTAAAACTATTGAAAAATATGTTCCGAAATTTAAAATGAAATCCTGACTCGTTCTATTGTTATAAGCCATTAAGGGGGGAAATAGGGTTAGGACAGCGTTTTCTCAATAATTTTCATTAATTTTTTTATAGTATAAAAAATGAATATAATTTATTGAAACTATGAGAATATTTTATGCATATATTTGAGTATATACTATAAAATTTTTATATATATATTTAAGTATATACTATAAAATATTAGCGACCCCATATTGCTTGTTTTTCTTGGTACTATTTTTTCAAACGGGTTTTTCTGAAAACGACTTTTTTTTAAATTGCGTACACGTTTGTTTGAAAAGTTTTCAACCAATCGTTTTGAAAATTGGCAGTTACTTTCTTCATTGTATTGCGCTCTATATGAACCTAAAATCGGAATATTATCATTATTTAAAATAATTTTTTTTTGCAAATAAAGTTGTAAAAAATGGCAAAAAATCATGCTTTTTTGTTTTGACCCCTGTAAAAAATTCAATTTTCTATTTTTTTGATAGCATTTAGGTTCATATAGAAGAGAGACATATAATAAAAGTAAATTCCAACCTCGTTTGATTTCGGATAAAAATTGCGGCTTCCAGAATGTACGCAAAATGCTGAGTTTGATTATGACCTGCAATATGGGGTCGCTAATATTTTATAGTATATACTTAAATATATGTATACAAATTTTATAGTATATACTCAAATATGTGTATAAAATATTCTCAAAGTTTCAATAAATTATATTCATTTTTATACTATAAAAAAATTCATGAAAATCATTGAGAAAACACTGTCCTAACACTATTTCCCCCCTTAATGGGTAATCCCAATAACACGAGTCTACGTAGCACTCTGATTTATAACGATAATCGTTCGCCAATTGCCAAGAGACCATCATCGCCCATGAATGGGAGCTTCACCACCACGAATATCTCTCTACATTTCGTTCCTGGACCCAATCAGACTTCGATTCACCATTCGCTATGCAATATACAGTCATATATAGGGTTGGTACTACTCTCGAGTTGGATAAGTGGGGTCGGATGTCCGCGGGGGTCTTGTTAAATTCTCTCTCTCTGACTCTCGGAACTAGGGTTTCCCTAACATTTTGATACTTTGACGTATACACTAAATATCGTATCTGAATCTACGTACGTTGGTATATACCTATGTAATCAATGTACAGAGTTTGAGACTGAAATACTGTGTTTCTGTTTGACTAAAATTCCCGACCTTTCGTGGCACCGATGTTCCATGGAAATTTCTTCGAGCCTAGAACGCACTCAAAGCAAAGAGATAGTAATTGAAAACTCGTAGATGTACTCCGAGTACCGAGAAGAGAGAGAGTTCGGGGTGATCCCTCCTCGTCAGGTGCTCCAATATGGCTCTTGGCTCTCGACCTCGAACGTTGTTTCCGCTCGCGTGACACAACATGTTACGAGTGGAGGGTGAAAAATCCTTCAGGGGTGGAAAACTCTCGACCACTATACCCATTAAGTCTCCGATATAAAACGGAGAGACTCTTTCGAATTGATATTTTCTCGTTGATTGCACGCGCGTGTTTAAGCGAAGTTTTTTCGTTTTTTTTTTGTGAATTACCGTTACGATTGTTCGTTGATAGAGAGGGATAAAATGTATTTACTTGATTTTAATCGAAGACTACTTTTTTATTTCAATAAATTTGATTTTGATATCCGAAATCTCTTTTTTTTCGTAAAAAGGATCGATACCAACGGCTGTTAAACATTTTTCCTCCCTTTCAGCCTTATCGTGACTCGTTGGCTTTCTCGAGTCTGTCAAGCTGACGCCCCCACCGAGGCAAAAGAATATTTTGTCTTAATATAATTTATCGACTTTTTTAAGGGCTGTCAAATAAGAACATTTTTTTGACCAGCTGCATAGACCTGACTTCCTCACTGTTCTCATTATTTTTCAAAAGTAAATTTCCCGCGAGGCCTCATAAATTTTCCTTTTACTCTCGTTTCTTCTTTATCAGTCAAGCTCCCACTTTCTCTTTCACTCTTTCTCTCTCGTCCATCTCGTACAGAGGCCTCGATCACCTCGCGTGTACGTTATCTCTTTCGAACGACAATCGATAATTCCCGAGTTACAGAATAATCGTTTTACCCATATCAACTCCACGAATATGTCTACCACCTATTATACCACGTGATGTTTTTCACGTTAAGTAGGAACGATTTTTGATAGAGAGAATTTTTGGAGGACGTTCAATTGATTAAAAATAAAATTGTGGCTTTGAAAACGAAAATGAATAACAAAAATGGTAAACTCTGAAAAAGCGATTTGAGGGACCATTTTTTTCTTAATTTCTTTTTGTGCAGGCACATTTTACGATAAAAATGACTCTCGGAAATGTTCTCACGCAAAAATAATTTAAATTCACGTGAAATAACACTTCTAATATGTGCCCTTTAGTATTCGGCCTCACAACGAATGAGAGTGAGTACAAAAGCTTCTCTTTAACATAACTAAAAAAAGAGAGATATGCCATGAGTTATCGTTACCAACGAGTCTCATGCTCGTCGTACCACCGGTTACACGATGAAAGAACGTTGTAACTTTAAACGTGGCGAGCGGTCTCTCGCTCGACTAATATATACATATAGAATGGAAAAACGAGAATGAAATATATTCTCGAGATACTCGAGACCCGGAGCATATTACGTGCGATAAACTGTCGCTCGTGATATTCTTAAGTATGACGAATAAAAATAACGGGTTTATTCAATTTAGGTCATTTTTACGTGAGGAAAAACTAATTTCTAGTTGAAGATAAATCGTTTGATGCTATGGAACGATTACGAGTAAAACTAGCGAGAAAGTGCAGTTCCAACTCATTCAAGAAACCCAAAATTCCAGTTATTTTAGTGAACGAGTACTGTTTGACTATTACTACTACATTATTTTACTAGATTCATTTTTATTTTTGAAGATTGGATAATTATTGGCGAAGTTATGATGTCGACAAGGATGCGCCATGGTTTTCATCAGTAGCCCATTTATACCCTTAAAAAATAATGTTAATATTGAAAAAAAAATTTTTAATTTTTTTTCTTACAGTTGAAAAGTTAATAAAAAATGTGAAATCGACAATTTAATTTTTTTTCACCATATAACCTTTACAATAATTTTTCAAATTTACTTGGTTTTCAGCGTGGCGCAGCGGGTATGCGAGCCCTTAATTGTGTAAATATTCCGTTCCCCGTCAATCTCGAAAAATATGTTTTTCATCCCTTTTCCCCCACCATCAGTGATCAACCACTGGGACGTGGTTGTTCAATGATGAAGAGGAAAGTACGCATAACTAAAACAGGACGACGAGGAAGTTAAGACGTAAGTAAAAAAAATAAAATAAATAAAATAAGTTCTGCGAGTTAGAAGGCTTCCTGGCTGGACATCGTAAACTCAACGTGGGGGTGTACATGGCACACAGAGCAGTACGGCAGAGCCTCTATATATCTGCATCTATAAATCAAGGGGTTAAATTTCAAAGAGGCGGAACTCGGCGTAAATTAATGCGAAGTACGCTATTTTTATTATCAACCCTGTAGATATAAAAATGTATAACTACATGCGAACGCGATGAGAGGAGCAAACAGGGCCAACACGGTATAAGCGGAAAACCGCGAAGCGCACTAACCAAACGGGAGGAATTTCACGAGCCACCGTCGACTTTTACTCTACGCTCGGGAAATTCGTTGAAACTTTTTCGTTAAATACTTTTCCACGTCCCGCCCCCTTCGCCCAAGCCCTTCGTGCTTTTGCGTATTACGCTCGAAAGGCAGCATCACTGTCACGACTTTTTCTTTAGTCACGAAAAATAAAAAGCACGAGCCTATTGTGTACGGGATATTTCACGCGAATTAAAACGAATTTTTTAATGAGGAGGAATTTTTAAGATATTTTTTATTTGCACCCTCACTTCCAGGAATAAATTTAAAAAAAAAAAAGAACTGCGCACAAGTATTTATTTTAAAATTTGCCCGAAAGAATAAATTTTAATGCGGAGTAACGTTTGTTTTATTTTTGAATATTTCGGAAAATTATCGTGAGAGGTATTTCTTTTTCTTGTAAAGCTCCAAAACATATATTTTTTTAAACTATGAACGTCACGTTCCTCTCAATTTAGGCCAGCGTTATAGCCCTATATGTATGGTAATAGCTAGTGATGTATTTTCGTTTGGGGAGCATTTGTTCAGGTAAAATTCGGGAGATGAGAATAGCGCGTGACACACGAGGAAGGAATTTTATAACGAAAACAATACTATTCACGAAATTCCCCTTGTTTCTCGGATTCTAGTGTCAGCCTAGATTTATTAGGGAAAAATCGATTTTTCAACGATCGGCAACGATAGCCAGCCGTAAAGCTATTATAACGGATACTGATATCCTTTTTTTAAATATTCTTTCACATACGGTTGTCCGACAAAAATTTCCAACATTTTTCGAACCGCTCCAACGTTGCAACGACTTTTTGACGTTTTTATTTTATTTTTTATTTTCCAAGCGCGCACAAACTCTGTGCAGTTTTGGTGCTTCGGAGGATTTTCTCGAGAGCGAAAAATCGAATAAAAACGAGCAGATAGTTTTGTTATACGAAGGATAACAGAAACGATGAAAAATGGAACGCGGTTACTGTGACGATTTTTTATTTTTTTAAATATCGACGCGAATGCGGAAAAAAAGTTTCCAGCTCGCTCTTTGACCGTGACGAGGTTTTTTTTTAACAGCAGTACAAGCTATCGACATTTTTTCGTTGTACATATTTCCGCGATTTTTACGTTCGATGGGGAGTGAGATATTTCTTTTGTTTTCGTTGAAAAATCGCATTAAGGGATGAAACTTTTTGCGGGAACTTTTCTTCACTTTATCCGGTCCTTTTTTCGAAAGGTCCCGGCATTGTGGGATAACCGATTTCATAGAGAGTTGAAAAATGCTTGGAACCGTTGGGAGGGACGGTGGAAAACGCGAGAGGTAGAGGGGATGAAAAGGGAGGAATTGAAGAAAACGAGCATGCGGCTGGTTCCGTTCCAGATGCCACATTCTTGTGGGGAAGCATCCCCTTTGGTTGTCTTTCGATGGTTATATCTATATATATGTATAAATACGCGTTATACCAACAACAGAAAGCCAACGCGTTCCACTTTCATTATCGCGAGACAGCGAATACACTAGAGGGTTTCCTCTCGCCTCGTTTCGCACTTGCGTTTTGTCTGTAATATTTCCTTTAAGCAACACCAAAACAATAAGCCGTGGTTGCCTCTGTATACTCGTATATGGAATATACGTGGGACTGTGGGACATTCAAGACTAATCAGCCCAAAGTCCAAATCCTGATGATCATTTCGGATTTGGATTTATAATTTTTTTTATACGATTACCGATGTTAGACTCCTAAAAGTAAACAAATTTTTCTTTGTGTCACCGGTATCATTTTTTTATAAAGTAATCTAAAGATCGAACCGAACCTCGGAATTTTTCTGTCAGATAATTTTAATAAACGACTCAGTTTTTTCGTTTGATTTATAAAAAAGAAACCTCATGAAAAATCCTAAGAGACAACGTTTGAAACTTTTTTTTCTCATGTAGAAAATCATTGCAAGTTATATTGGAGTGGACTAAATAATTTTAAGAAAGAAATTAAAATTAATTGCGGAATGTAAAAAATTGGGAATTTTTTGATACATCTTACGGGGAAATTTGATTTTGTTCCTCCAAGCTATGAAAAAAAAGTAACCCTCCCAAATAGATTTATCGTCAAATTATTTTTATTCGCAATAAATGAAAAATTCACGTTGTCGTCAATTCTTTAAATTTATTGCGCGTAAAGCGGTACCGAATAAAAATAATTTCACGTTTTAGTTTATTGCAAATAAAAATAAGTTTACGCAAAATCTATTTCGGAGGATTACTCTTTTTCAATAGCTTGGAGGAACAAAATAAAATTTTCCCGTTAGATGTATTAAAGAATTCTCAATTTTTTAAATTCCACAATTAATTTCCATTTCTTTCTTAAAATTTTTTTTTCACGTTCATTGAGTCAGCATAAAATCTCCAATGTACAACTGTGCAAAATGTTAAAGGTTAGACCGCGTGCGAATGGCAAACAAAAAAAGTAGCATCAAAATTTTCTCGCTCTATAGTTCCTCTCACTTCGTATTCTATCCTCTTATTTAACAGTATTTTTTTTCTTATTGTTTCGAGAAAAACAAAGTATGTCTATTTTTCGGACTTTGATCATCTCTCCGCCGTGTATTGGCCCTGAATATACGACGCTATTGCCCTGGAGGCTCGGGAGAAATTGCAATTGAAACACGTGCGAATGAAAAACGAGAAAAAAAATCTTTTCTTTCCAACGTTCGATATAGAGAAAGAAAAATGTGAATTCACGGGGGATAATTAAAAGGAAGCTCGCGAAAAGCGAGTGTCCATTGTGAATGGTGAGTGGAACCGGGTGGGAGAGTCCAATCGAAACGTTATATACGGTCGAGTTCAGTGGAACAAGAGAAGAGCAGACAGAGGGAGAAGCTTTTGATACTGTTGGAAGTGTCTCAATAACGAGACGAGTTTGCGAACAATTGTACCGCGAAGTTCTCGACGTTCTGGACTCTCGCTCGAATCGTTACATTACGCGATTATTCAAACAACACTTTGAAAAAAACATTACGTAATTTCCTCAATAAAAACCAAATATATAGTATGTTTAATTAATTTTTTCATTGTAAGTTTTTTTTTATAAATTTGAATTAATCGCAACGAAATTTACTGAATTTAAATAAATCTACGTTCCTTGTTTTTATTGTCAGACTTCTGTGAGAATTAGATGGAAAAACAAAAATTTATATATATCGTCCATCAACTCTCGTGACAAAACGACTCGGCCACGAAGATATATATACGATGGAGGAACAGTCCATTATGGTGGTCACGTAAATAGGAAAGGGGGCGAGCAATCGATTTTCCGGCAAATTCTGAGCTATACACGTGTATATAAATACAGAAGGGGTAACACGTTATCAGAGAAAAGATTACGGGGGATGTTCTCGATGATTCGATAAAAAAAATCGTCGATTGAAGGATTATCTTTTTTGTCGCTATGATCCTTTTTCGAATGTATTTTTTTTCTCGATATAGCACACCTACGTGAAAATATCCATTGAATTAATTCCGACAAGAGGAGTGTGTTCTTTTTTCAATTATTTTTTCATTTATCCAATGTTCAAGATTTTAGCCAAATTTTTTTTGACGTAGGAAATATTTTACGTTTCCAGTAGAAAATGCTCTATTTGGTCAGACACGAATTTTATCGATATTTCGTGTGTACTCCTGTTTTTAATACGATATATATTGGCGAATGGGCTACAAAAGCGATGAATTCGTTGAATTTACTTAAAATGAATTTAACTTTGCTGAAAATTTTTTTTTTTTTTGTATGTATTTACATTGCTTAAAAATCGCTAACCTATACTAGTATAATAAAGCTGGAGAGTTTGTGCGTTAGAACGCGCTAATCTCAAGAAGTACTAATCCAATTTGAGAAATTCTTTTTCCATTAGATAGTCCGTTTATTCAGGAAGGCTCTAGGCCATTTAACTTCATGCTACGACCTTAAGGAGCGAGGATCATAGCGTGATAGTATAATGCAAATTTAACGCGGGTGAAACCGTGGGGCACAGTTAGTATTATATAAATATATATATTGTCGACACCGCCGTGTGTAAGAGTTGGGGAGGTCAGCTTCACCGTACGGGAAATAACCTTGCCCGTTTGGTGAAGCTGACCGTTTTCCCTTTACGGTAAAAGGAAAACAGTCAGTTTCGGTATACAGGACAAACCCCCACTCTTATGATGAAACTGACCACGCCACAAACCCAAACAAACCCAACATGCAGAGGTGCATTTGTGGTTATTTTCGGTCATTCTGGTTTGAGTTTGAGTTTTTTGAGTTTTTTTAATTTTTTTTTGAGGTTTGGTTGATTCGAGAGCCGGGGGGTTGGCGCGCAGAGTGCGCAGGGTGGCAAAGCTCCCTACTATAAAATCGTCCAAAACTGGCTTTCTCTATTTCCACCCTCTCTCCATCTCTTTCTCTCTCTCCCTCTTTTTCATTATTTTACATGTGTATATGTATAAAGAGAGAGGGATGCTAATATCAGGAAATAGACTCGTCTGGATCGCTTGTCTTTCAAGTCTTCACGTTTTTCATCTCGTTACCGAACGTTACAGGTCGACTCTCCGCCGGTAATATCGTATCCGGCGAAATGCCATTAGCTTCATCTACCAAGAAGGATCGATGTCGAGAAAGACAGGAAGATGAAGAAGATGAAGAAGGAGAATAAGGAGAATAAGGAGAATAAGGAGAAGTGAAAGAGAGCGACGACGGTGACAGGACGCTTCGAAGGAAGATGAAGGAGCCCTCGAACCCCCCAGAGAACTTCGTCATGAGTCCCTGGGTGTTCTCAGAATTGGGGTGAGACGATTTTCAGCGGGAAACGCGTCACAGGAATATTTCCTGAAAGAAAATCTTTTTCACACGGTCTAGTTGAGATTTTGTTATTTATTCTTATTTATTTATTGGGTCTCGACGTAGTTTTGCAGTAAAAAAGCGTATGGAACAAAGAGCATCCGACGAAAAAAATTAAGAGCTTTCATTTCAACAACACATTTTAATCCAGCGTAATGAAATTTTTTTTTGCATCAACATTAAAATGTATCACGATATTAAGCATTGATTTTTATAAATTTTATCTCGGTTGCAACCCAATTCCCCTTTAAAATAATTAAATTGTACCTAAACTTCGTACAGTACCTGTACGTTTTTTTTCTTTTCGGCTTAACGAAATCGTTGGTAAGTGATTTATACCGGTTAAATTAATTTACCGATCGAGAGCTTTTTCGTCAATGGTTGCGGTTGTCCCAGCTGGAAGGATCTTGGCGATCGGGCCTGGGGGGTATAAAGAGGACTTTTAATCGGATGAGCCTCGCAAGACTTCACTCGAGCTTGCGAAAGCGATCAACCAGAGTAAACACGATTAAGGGTATAAGGGGGTTGGTTATCGTGGGCCCCTTGGGATAGAAGAAAAGGAAGAGGGGGGGAATAGCTATGGCAGAGGGAAGAACCTCATCGATCACACACACTTGTCTCATCGATACTCATTCGAGTACTCGTCAACGAGAGGATTCTCGAACATCGTCACTGATATACTGCGTATTTAATATAGTCATTATACACACACAGACGTTCAGTTTGAAATTATCTGTTTTTTATTTGTTGCATTGGTTGTTCATTTCACACAGAAAATTTACATTCCACCCTATCGTGACGACGAATAAAAAAATGTATGACGTGAAGTGTTTAAAATATTCAGTTAGAGAAAAAAAATACTTGCCCAGTTTTGAAATAAATTGTTCTCTTTAAAGGAGACTCGAAATCCTTTTCAAATTGCCGAAATAAAAATCGTAACGAAAATTCCAAATGAACGATTGTTGGAAATGTTTCTAACACGTAAACAAACATTCAGATCCGAATCTAAAAAAATGTAGATGTATTTTTTCAAAATAAACCAAATATTTAAAAAAATTTGGTGTTCCCCCCACAATTTTCCTTCATATCGATCTGAATATTTTTTTACAAGATCACTAATCCATTTCCAACAACCTCTCGTTTAGGATCTTCGATTCGTTTCTTTCGCAAGAAAAAAAAATTAATACAACTCTTTTTTTCAATTTTCAATCGCGAAGAACCCCGATAATCTTTAACGAAGTATCCGAACAAAGTAAAGAATTCCTGTATAAACTATTTGTTCGAAAATCGATTACTCGCTTTGGCATAACTGTTCTTGTTGAATCTTTACTTGTAAAAGGTCAATCGTAAAGTGACATTGCTTCGGAAAATTCGCGACTGTATCGAATCACAGCATTGACTTTTATTGTTAGTTAAAAAGAGTACGTTAAAGTGGACTTAACTTCCCGTTTGTATTACAGGAGAGATTACGACGAGAGGGTAAACCCGACTATTAATTAGTGAAGGGAAGAGAAGCTCGTTCTTCGCTCTTCTGATTCTCGAGTCTTAATAATTCAAGGGTGCACGCCGCCCCAACCGAGTCGACTAATTACCCCATCATCTCGCAGTGTCATGGCAACTGGTAGCGCATCGTATTATATGTCTCCGAGCTTTTGCCATATGCATTTTACCGACTTCAAGTCGACTTTATTGTTGGAGGTAAAATTTGCGATAACGCAATGAAAAATTTGACTCTGTAATTTCAAATAAAATTACCCGTTCAATGAAAGCAAACAAACTTGAGGAAAAAAAATTCATATTTTCAATAAAATTCATTTAAAATGCTGAAAAAAGTTAATCTTCATCAAAGTTTTTTATGTTCAATTTTAATGAAATAAATGTTTGTTCGAATAGTGAATTTTCAATTTAATTCAAACATAATAAAATCCAATAAATTTCATTATCATTTTAGAATATTACATATTAATTTAGTTTTTTTTTCTTTTCACGACGCGAGTCATTCCGACGTCAAAAGTTCTTACAAAAATTTTCGTATTATTATACAAACGAGAACGAACGATCCGTACCCCCCCTCGGCCCGCAAAAATTTGTGATGCCACGTCGAATAATCGACAGCTCCGAAAAGGATTCTCATGTTTTATTCACGAAAACGAAACGAATCAATCCCCGTGGCTCTGGCCTATATATGCATGATTCCGTACAATCCCCCTCCTTATCACGCTCAATTCCGACGCGTTATTTCATACAGTTCGATTTAATATTTATGGGCTTACGGGGGGAGGAGGGGGACAAGTTCTGCCCAATGCGAATGGACAAACGTTATCGCGTTACCTAACGAGAATGTCTATATAACGTTCGAACGTATGTTGTCATTTCTCATCATTCTAGCTTCCTGGCAGTGATTTTCGTATTACATATTGACCGGACAGGAAGTATATGGATATATGTATGTGTTTATATTTGTAATATTTATATGTCGTAGATAATACGTAAAGTGGGTCGACTATATCTGCTACAATGAATATATGAACGGATTATTAATGTTCGGCTCATCGACAATCTATTAGTAAAAAAATTTACTAACAATTATGTCAAAATAGAAAAAATGTTTTTTTTTCAGTCGTTTTTTTTCCTTCACATTTATCTATTCATGACTCACATACCCCTGAAATTTTCAAAAAAATAGATTTTCTTTTTCTTTACTGATTTTTGTTCTTTATACTTTAAAAAAAATTTCAAACAAAAACTTTTAAGAAAATTCCACTTCGTTACAAAGTTGTAGCAATAAATGTGACCGGACATTGGGTTGGGACGTTCTACATACCAGAAACTTTAAACGCGTTTTTTCTCGAAACTGTGTTTTTCCGACAGTGTCAGCACGATAACTCGGTCAATTTTTAATATTTTTTAATTTTTATTTTTTTAAATTCTTGATAATTATTTTCTCTATAGTCTGACGAGAGGTTTTTCTAATGGCTTGGTTGGACAATTTTTTGTAAATCATTAAAAGCTATTTTTTTTAAATTACATACTTAAGTTTGAAATACTGTAATTTTGTTATTTTTGAAAAAAAAAAAAAAAAATCCCTCCGTCAGATTATTACTACTACATTATTTACTAAATTATTTTTTATTTTTGCAGATTGCATAATTTTTCGTGAAGCTATGATATCGACAACGACGTGCCCTGGTTCGTCATCAGTAGTCTATTTATACCCTTAAAAAATAATGTTAATATTGAAAAAAAAAATGTTTTAATTTTTTTTCTTATAGTTGATAAGTGAATAAAAAATGTGAAATGTGAAAGCCCTTAAGATATTAAGGACTACTATTTTGAACCTCAGATTAGTTCTGACGTTCATTCGCGGGACAATCATTCTAGGGACTTCGTGCAACTGTAATTATGCCATATATATATATGAAATTATAAATCAATATTCCGGTATATTGTACGTGATATTCGTGGATTATACGAGACAATTTTACGGATCGCGAGCCAGAGATCGTCGCTATCGTCAGCGTCACCTGGGATTTATTCGTTCAACCGTGAGAGGAACAATTTCACCGGTGGACGACGTTATACGTGACACCTTTAAAAAGCTTTTTCATATAACTCTGATACTCGAACGACTTTTCATCCGGCTCGTATTTATTTTAATACATATTACGCTTTTGTTTTACGGCTCAAGTACAGCGAGTCAGATGAACGGATTTAATGGAGCTGAGGGATGAAAAAAAAATGTATAATCGTACGTCCTTGACGACCCACACAAAAAATGCCCTATTTCACAATACTTCCAAACGATAAATAATTTTCTCTACAGGGCGACGTATTACTTTTATACTTTTTGAGAAATGAATATTTTTACGATCAACTGTAAATTTTCGGGGATCAACTGAAGTAATGAAAATTTGAGGGATCTTCTTTTGTTTTAGTTAAATTTTAATCGTGGATCGAACGAAAATCATTTTTTCGTCTCACCTTGAATAATAATGAGCTGTCGAGACATATGCCATTATCGAAATATCGAATCAAAAAATCTAAACCTACGATATCTACGATAATATACGTGGTACGTGGGTGATAGTGGACAGAAGATACGCTTCTCTGTCTTGAGGCACGTTTTCCTGGTGCACTTATATATTATAGCATGGCTATCGGTTAGGAAGCTGCAATTTTATGGTCCAGCACCTCGAGTACGAGGGATGCAGTAACTCTTATCGTGGGACATTGAAGAATATAAAATAAGGGCCTCTCAATTCTTTTTTTTGTTCTTAAGTTTTTTTATAAAACCGTTAAATCGAAGAATAAAAAAGATTATGGTAAAAGAAACTTTATAAGGGCTCCTACGTTTTATTGTCGAGCTCTTCGAAAATTCTTTTTTTTAACTAACCAACCCCTTTTCCACTCTGAATCATATCGATTCTCAACTAGAATGAAAAAACAAAGAATGCTTTTTTTAAAGTAACCCCCTTGACGCCCGACCTCATTCTCGTACATTAATAACTTTTTTGTTATTCTTCAGGTCATATGTATAACGACGAAATGATGTCATTAATATTTTTAACTCGTCGTCGTAATATCGTATGGAAAATAAAAGGGCTTTAAGCCAGACGGATTTAGACGTCGATAATTATGAAGTTTATTGGAGGCTTTTGTTAAAAGGGCAAATTGTTGAAATATCGCGAAAATGTTATAATTAACAGGAGAAAAATAGCGAGGGTGTAGGAGGAGAAACGATGCAATTTTATTAGCATCATCGTGCGATCTCCTTGACCAACATACGATAATAACGGTCGAGGGTTTATTTTCATATCGCCCTTCGTTCGTTCGCGTCAATGACCATGAAATGCCATCGTTGACAGCAAAATGCGAGTGATAATTCAGAAAAAAAAATGCGTCTAGTGACGTTAACGTGACGGATGACGTCATACGTTATCGTTCCTCAATGCAATATATGTTTTACTCGATTGATGAATGTCACTGGAAGTCGATAAAACAGACGTCAAATTCTTACTGAAAATCAGCCAAAAACAAAGCAGTCCGTACCGATACAGGTTTTTCGTAGTTTCCCCTGTGTCCATGGCTAATGCGATACAGCGTAGCTAAGGAGTCGGGGGGGGGGGGGGGGGGGGGGCGATGGAAGTTAGGTTGGGGAGTCATAGTGAGAAAAATGGAGAAAATGGAATTGAAAAAAAAATCCAGAAGGGTTTTTACGATATACGTCGTCGTTCTTAAATTCAATTTATATTTTACTCGATGCGCGAATGCGAATGGAAGTCGGTAAAAAAGACGTAGAATTCTTGATGAGAATCAGCCAAAAACAAAGCCGTCTATATCGACACGGGTTTTTCGTAATTTCCCCTGTGTCTATGGCAAATGCGATACAGCGTAACTAAGACGTCAGAGGGCGCGATGGAAGTTAGATTAGCTCAGCGAAGTGCTAGTACAAAGTGATAGGAGGAAAAATGGAAAAAATGGAATTGAAAAAAAAAATCCGAAAGGGTCTGACGTTGGAACAAAGAAAATAAAATTAATTAAAAAAGAATAGTATGCCGAGAGTAATGAGGTACGATTAAATGGTTGACTAAGTAAAATGCAAACTGACCAGTCATTTCCTGACGGGCTGACAATCATCAGTTTGCGTAAATATATGTATATATATATTTTTTTAAATAAATGTATTTAATTACTCACTCCGCATTATTCTTCGTAAACACGTGAACGTTACAAATGTACTCTCGGTTTTTTGTTTTCTTTTTCGTTTCCACGGGTCGCTGTGGGTCATTGCTCCTGACATATCTGAAATTAATTCCGGGCATCATATTTACGGTTTAACAGGAGTGCATAATTATATCCGATTTGTACGACCAATTTTGTCCAGTGCAAATTCATTATACATTCGTTCGGATGTATTTCATTGAATTACTTCGTTGACGTTGGGTTGCAAGTATCGCAACACTGCAACGAGGGAGTAAATTGTTTTTTTTTTAAAACTTTACAAAGTGGGCTACCTGAAATTTCCCGTATTATAATAAAAATCAATATCAGAGTAGAGCTGATTTAGAGTTTTTAAAAAAAATGAAAAATTTGTTTCTAAAAGTAATTGAGGGGGTTGAAATAAAATCATTATCAAAAATCGGAAAGGCGCGATTGTTGTTGATATTTCTAGGAATGTGTGAACGAATATTCAAACCCGAGTTCAAAGAATTATAAGAGAAGACGTTTTTTCCTTCAAAATATAAGAAATATTGAAAAAAGAAAATACCTCCTTTCACAATTTTTCTATATACCGATTGAAATTTTTTTTTACATGACCAGAAATACATTTCGAATCTCTCGTTTGGAATTTTCCATGTGATTTTTTTTCACAGTGTAAAAAAAAATACAATTCGAGACAATTCGTTCATTTTTTTTCGAGTATTTTGTATGCGAGAAGTCAGTTCTATGCGGGATCGTTGCAATTTGTCAAATTCTCGTAACTAGTTGTTACGTCGAGGTAGAAAACAGAAAATCCGCGTTATACATTCGCGACTATATAGCAGCGAGATAGAGAGAGAGAGAGAGCTATATATTTTATTCAAGGGACGATGATTAATGTTGAGGTGCCGGGTGCATCAGACACAACTCTCTGTGCGAATACTCTTCCGGCGACTCACTCGGTAAAAGCGGAAACTTAACGTCCCCGTGATGGTAGAGAAAAGGGAAAAAGAAAGAAAAAAAAACACCCACACAAGTGGATGATGGGAAAGCTGCGAAACACGTTAGAAAAAAAAAACGAGTAAAATTGTGTTGGATAATCGTGCTTGTACACCGCTCTTGGGTCACTCCGAAAACGAGAGGTACTTTATGTACAATAAAAAAAAGAGAAAGACTGAAAAAAAAGAAGCTCCACAAAGTGTACGGAATCGTCCGAGATAATTGGTCACTCGAGGCATTGCGTTTTTTTTTTTCACTCACAAAGGATGAAGGAGCTGGCTAGAGGTTTGGACATTTCACCCAGAGTGTCACGAACAGCTCTCGCAAGATAAAGAGCGCATCTCTGCAGTTTCCGAGTAGCCATAGAAATACAATTTTTTTTTTAAATACAATTTAGTTGAAAGAACAGTCATTTTTCGTAAACAACAAAAGATGTGAAATGTTTTTTATGTCTGTTTAGGAAGTACGATAACTACTTTCCAGTGTAGAAGTCCTTTTCGAAAATTACTTCTGTGAGCTTTTAAAACACGTCTCGACGTCCTGAATCTTGTATTTTGTTAAATAACACGTTCTTCAATACGTTAAAATAAAAAACTGATAACTCATAACTTTCATTGCTGTTCTTTCTTTTAGCAGATATAAGATTTTCGTTATTTTCTAAAATCAACAAGAATCTCTGATGAATGTACCATTATCAATTCTTTTCCACTTCAAGAACGTGTCGTTGGAACAAAATACAGGAGTGTCAACCTCGACCGAGTTTATAAATGTTGGAAAAATGATTCTTTCCAATTTTCCCGATAACGAGACAATCGTATTCGTAAAATCTTCGCCATTTCTCAATCATCTCGATCGTCGGTATTGCCAAAACGACAATAACGACGATCGCATTGTAAAATAAATAGTAATTCTTCATCTACGTAAAAAAAAAATGTATAATTTTTTTTATTTCTCTCATTTCTTTTTTTGTCAGTATACACGGAGAACGCGACATTATCCGTCCTCAATTGTGAGCATTAATCACTTCCTCCCAAGGTACTTGGACTATTCTAGATTTTTTCCTCAATAATAATAATAATAATAATAATAATAATAATAATAATAATGATTGTGACATAGAATATAAGCGAAAAGTGTGATATTACGATTCCGACAATATATCCTCGAGAGTCTTGTCGTCGTGAAGCGGCGAATGACCGAGGGTCGGATCGCTTTCGAGAAATTCACGAAGTTCCGACTCGAGATCGGGAACCCCGGAATTTTCGTTATTGCCCAAAATAGGTGGATTCGCGGAATTTTGCGTAATGACAATGGGAATTTGTATGGAATTCGTTTGCGACGCGTTTGGCATCAGAGTCGGAATATTGCCGCTCGTTTGTCTAACGGTCGTCAATATATTGGCGGCAATTGGCGACGTAGCGCGTAGCAAATTCGTCGACAATGAATTTTCATTGTTCCGCGTTAACAGAGAATTTTCGTTAACGTGAGTAGAACCGTGCGACATTGTATCGATCTCCATGGGCTCCGTGACCGGTGCTATTCCCATGGCACGTCGCAAACCATCGACCGGGGCGATCGCGGATGGTGGCAGTTTTTTTGCGATATCCGTCAGACTGTCGGTTATCTTGTCGGCGAGGTTCGACTCATTTTCACCGGGTTTCGTGACGTTCGAGAGATGATTTGGCGGCGGTGCTGAGAGACGTTCGTGTTGCGCCTGTCTGAGACGCACCAACATCTGCGAGGTGTCGTCCAAACGGCTCTGAAGCGCCGCCCGTTCCTCCGTCAGTTTCATTTGTTCCTCTGTTGAAAATTTCGATTTTAAGGCTTTATCGAAAGATCGTACGATAAATCTTTCGGAAAATTGGAAGAATAGATTTTTCGTTGTTGTTTTGAAATAAGTAACGTTATGAGCGAAACTTTCTCGTAAATCGCCAAATGAAATTCGGGCATATCTTAACATCGATCCTTCGTTGTCACACATCCGTGGAAAAAAACATGCTCGTCACTCTGGGTTCAAGCAGATCGGGTCCATTCTTTCAAACGTTCGTACGCGAAACCTAACGGTCGGATTCCGACGAAAAAATTCATCAACATACTTTGACTATTGTGCACTATGTGCCAAAAGTTGTCGCATAAAAAAATCAGACGGTAACGTGCGAACAAAAAATCGTAAAGAGAAAAGTTGCAGACTTACTCAAAAAATCCTACCATCGTCAATTTTTATTTATTTTTTGCTAAAATTTATGACCGATACGCGCGAGATATGGTTCTTTGAGAAAAAAAATAGTCCCTTAGCGCGCGTTCCAGAAGAGGTTTATTCCGACGCTTGAAGAGGGGCAATTTTGGAGTAAAAAAAAGTCGTGTATTTTTGGAAAAAAAAGTAGATTATAAAATGGAGTAGTGTATAAAGATTACGGTAAATTCCCGGGAAAGTAGCATCGTAAATTAAATAAGAACGTGTATTTCGCGTTGGAGTTGAGCGCTGGATCTTTTATCGCGATGATTACAACGAAGGGTTAAATAAGGGATCTAGAATATTTCATCTAGAAACGGAATTAACTCAATCACTTACCCAAATCCTCCAAAAAGTTAACATCAATTCCAATGTCCGAGAGTGTCTTCAACTGATCCATATCAACCTTGACCCTCTCCTCCTGTGCGCGTCTGTTAATTTCCGTAGCAGGTTTTTCCAACAAATGTTTAATCTTCTCCTCCTCCTCCTTGAGACGTCGTTTTTCTTCGAGTAATTTTTTCGTTTTCCTATGGTCGCCACTGGTCAATATATCCAGAAGATCGTCGACCATCGTCAGTGTATAATCACAATCTTTAGCGAAATCAAGAATCGACTCGGCGTACTGTACAGCAGTCTCGTCGCCGTAAGTCTGATAGACAAGATCGGTTTCTTCCTTGGTAAGATTCGCGAATGTCGAGTCGTAGCTCGGTGCATAGGAGCCAAAAGCACCGTAATAAAGTGGTTTGACCGGTTTCGACATATTTCGACGATCCTCACGAAAACCAGCGAGTGCTCCGGTACCGTGACTCAATTTACCGATCAATTGCCCAAGAGAAACGGGTCGCTGATTTGTACCGGGAATAACACCGTCACCGGGCACGATAATCTGCAAACTCGTTGTGCCGTCTTTCTTCTGTCGTAGAAATCCCATTTTTGAATTGAGCCTCTTCAGGGTTAATTTTTCCGAAGCTGCTTTAGCCGCGCCTCTCGCCTGTTTGAGTATCTCATCGGGCGTAAGATCGTCGGGCACGGCCTCGAATTTTCCCAAACTCGCCAATCTCATTTTTCTCTGATTCTCCTTTCTCAATTCTTCCGCTTCCTCGTTCCTTTCCTCCTGTTCTCTCTCCTTCTCGATCTGCTCTTCCGTCACCAGTACATCCGGATTGTTGGGATCCTCGACGCCCAGCTCAAAGCCAAGCTCGTCCCTCGTTATGTCGTGCATGTAAGTCAGTACTGGCCTGAGTTGTCGCAATTTTTCCGGCGTTATCATCTTCAGGCCAACGTGCAAAAGTTTCTTCGCCGCTTTGTAATATATCGTGTCCTGATGATTGTAGGTCGTTGCGTTGTTGCACATAAGCTTGAAATCATCGACGAATTCATGAAGATTGTGATAATTGTTGTCGTCAATTTTTTGCTTTATCGTACTGAAATCCATGGGATTTGGTATTATCGAGGAATAACCGGGTGCTATACTGTCGGTTACAGGCCATGCGAAAAATTGCTGAGGATCGCGCTTTTCCATTGAACGAAGAAGATGCTCGAGGAGACGTTGAAGGGGCGTGCGTTCGGCTATTTTACGAAGAACACAGGTTCTTGGCTCGCGATGAGGTGACAGCGAACTCGAACTCGAATTTGGAACGATACCAACTGGTCTTTGTTGCTGCTGCTGTTGTTGTTGCTGTTGTTGTTGCTGCTGCTGCTGTTGCTGCTGCTGCAGTTGCAACTGCTGCTGCTGCTGCTGCTGCTGCTGCTGATCGATCGAGGGTGGTCTCGGAGGCATCAATTGTTGATTTGCTATTTTTTTCGGTACCTCGAGCATACACTCGTCGGCATCACCGACAGACTCCTGACTCGATTCCTCTCTTCTTCTCTTCTTGTCCTTGTGATGATGTTTGTGCCTCTTGTCCTTTTTTTTCTTCTTCTTCTTTAACTTCTTGTGTCCCATATACCTGTCGTACTCCGATTCACCCTGTGTCACCGAATAATTAATGCCCAATTGTTGCTGATACTGTTGCGACAACATGGCTGTTTGACTCGGTGATTCACCGCCGTACTCCGGTGTTCCGCTGCTACCACCGACTTTCAGTATTAGCTTCAGTGCCGGAGGTTTGTCGCTCGTTAGATAATTACCCTCTGGCGAAGGAGAAAAATTTGTTTTTTTTTAATGTATTTTGATCTTCCTCCCGGCTTCTTATTTTTTCTTCGCTTACTCTCTTCCGAGCATTCGCAGCAAGCGTCAAGCGTCGAGGATTACATTTGGAGTCATTTGGATAGCGCAGCGTGCAGCTTTTTTATTGGGTACTGGTTTACGGAGGAAGCTTGCGAGGAACGATACTTTCCGTGCAGCGTGCATAAGCGCGTGGGATTGTTTTAACACTGGATTTTCACAGTTAATCTATCGGTGGGAGTGAACGCTAGGAGCCAACGAAGGATGCAACAAGGTGCTTGTAAAACTAATAGAAACGATGCTTAGCGCTGTAGTCACGGTGGAGAAATTTTGTTCCATGAGAATTTTGATAAGGCGATGGAAATTTGAAGTAAATTAAATACATTGAAAGTTTTGGGAGCATTGGATAGTAAATTATTACTATCCGGACTCGCCTAAAATGCATTTATAAATGTCCGGTGATAAAAATGTATCAATAATGAAAAAATGTTTCTTTAACAAATATTCAAAAATTCGTATCTTTGCTAAGCACTCATATTTTTGATACAATTTTTTTTTAGTAAATTTCAGGCTCTCAATTCTTAGTTGCGAAAAAATTGAGGTGGCTACATTTATGAAAATGATCACGAGGCCCTTAAACTTTCTCCAGTATAATAGAAAACCTCTCTACACAAGCATCACCAAAATTCACAAGCTTATTTCAATTTCCCTTATATTTCGAAATCATCTCTTTGAATCCAATTTTTAATGATACTATGTACGCTAAACATCCTTAAAAAAATTGAACAAGCAAAAGATGAAAAAAATAAGCGTTTGATGGGAATGAGGCATGGTAGTCGCAAGTAGAGTATTTTGAGCTGGCTTCGTTGTACGATAAAATGACCTTGTCTTCACTTTCAACGAACTGGAAGCGAGTAGTTGGTAGTAGAAAGATTCCTTTTAACAGGAATTTCGGGATTTGTCGTTTCAACATTTTCAATTTCACGATTCTCTCTCGATTTTAGTATATATATTTTTTTAATTCCTTTTTAATCAACGATAGATTGAAATTGAAAATGAATCATCGTCGTGGCAATACTCAAGCGAAGCAACCGCAGTCAACGACGCCGCAATACAGAGAGTCAAAATTTTCAAATTTTTTGTCCACGAGTGCTCGGTGTTTTGGGGCATCGTTGAGCCTACCAGAACTCAGGGTAATACAACAATAAAACATGAATTTGAAACGATTCAAGAGTGCTTGAGCCCTCGATTGTTAATCGACAGACAATTATTATTAAAAAAAGAGGGGGGGGATTGTTCTTGAGGTTTCGGGGTTGGGCTAAGGGCAAAGGGCGGATTAGGGTCAATGAGAATAATTTCTGTAGCACAGCTAGCTTTCTGTCGTGCAACTAGTCCGATTTTCGGGCTGATATATTTTTACTCCTAACTTACATCCAAAGTCGTACCTCTTGCGACGAGGAAGATTCTTTCTTTCTCACTCTTTTTCTTTCTCTCTCTCTCTATATATATATCTTTTTTTTCGCATCAGCCTCTCGCAACTTCTACTCCAACCTCACTCTCAGTTTGTCCGTGGTGAAAACGTAGTCAATATTCCTGTACATCATGAAACTATGAGTACAAGAAGGATTCGAGTAAAAAATAAGGTAAGAAAAGATAACCAAAAAAAATAACCTTTCCAAGCATTTTTCATTTACCGCCGCAGTTCAAATAGTCAAATTATCTTTAGATTACTTTTATTCAAATCTTTTATCCGCCAAATATTTTCTAACACAGTTACTTTCTAAAGATGAATTACCGATTGACTTCATTTGCTGGAATCATAATATTTGTTCCGAGCGACAAGGGTATGTAAAATTGAAAGAAAAAGCTATTTTTCATCGTAATAGAATGATGGAAAATGTTTTTATGAATTATTCATCGTAATCAAATGATGCGAAAGAAAAAAATCATTCTAGGAATTTTCCATGATCAATGAATCGCTGAGATTTAGGATTTGCATCCGAGTGAATATCGACAAGCCAAAATTACGCGATTCTGCGATAAGTGCAAAGTACAACAATTACGTTTAGCGTGATCCCGTGATTATCACCGACGAAAAAATAAAACGTTACGAGACGACATAAATGTGTATAAAAGAAAAAAAAATGACGTGATTTTTAGGTTAATCGAACGGAGGAATATTTTCATCCAGTGTGACAGAAGGTTGATATACTTGTGAAATCGATTGTAGTCACATAATTGCGTTATTACGAGAAAAAAAAAACAAAAAAAACAGGTGAGATCAGGTGACAATAAGAAATTCAACAGTCTCAGGAAAAAAAAACTCGTATATGAATAATGTATCTGAATAAACAAAATATTTAACTTGTATACATTTCTCACCTTCCTGACGTTCGCGTTTGTGCCTTTTATGCTTCTTCGTGCTCATGTTTTGCGGTTGAGGCCACAGCTTGGAGATCGCACGGATAGACGATATGAGAAGAAAAAAAACACGAGACAAAAGTCCGACGACTGTTCTCTCGGCGGGTACGACGCTTTTTTTTTATCTTTCCTTCACTGTTGTACGCCACTGTATTACTTTTTTTCTTCATACAAAGAACAGAGACTACGTTTGAGCGTGTTGTGCGTCGTCTCTCGTCTCTGGCGAGAATGGCGGCCATTTTGGTTACTGATCACGTGATGCCGTGGCGTAGTTACGGGAAAGGCCGCGGCGCGGCGACGGCGCTGATGGCGGGATTGTTTTTTTTTTCACTCGCGTAAGTTAGACCGGCGGCGTCATTTGCATACGCGTCATGTATTCCGCGATTGTCAACCGGGGGTGAGTGCCGGGTTTTTCTTTGTATGACAAACATGAAAATCTAAGTTGACGAGTAAGTTTTTCACGATTAACCGACGCTTTACGCGTGTGATGTTTGAAGCAAACGTGTCGATAGCTTATTTTTACGATAGAGTCTCGTGTCTAGCGCGCGTTTACAGTAAAAAGCAAAATTGTATGCTATACGCGATTTCGTACAACGGGCGAAACGCGCTAGAACACCGCGACGCCGGTCGCGAAAACAAAGCGGCCTCATCGATCGGGAAATGTGAGTCAAAAATAATGTCACTGTTTCCTCGATTATTTGCGTATTGTCGATTGCGACCAAGCACATCGAAGTTTGTCGGAGTATTATGAATTAATCGTGTAATTCGAAATTCTTAACTCGTTGGTGAGAGTCTAAGGACGTCGAGCGTCGGTTAGGGCGAAAAAAAGAAGAAATAGCGCCGCAGGCCCGGGTGTAAAACAATAACAAATCGCGAAAAACGTTCGGAAGGTAAAAATATTTGAAACTTCGGTGCCTGTTTTACCGACCGGGGAAATTCAAATCGATTCGTTAAAATTTTTGTGTTGCACAAGTTGCGTATAGATGTATGTAGATGTCGGGGTAACGAGCGTCAGCCAAGCGGGCGGTTATCTTCGCGGGGTAATAAGAGTCAATAATATAAAATGTTTGAAATCCCTTCGTGTACCAGTACGGTATAACGTAAAAGTGTGGGAATTCTCTTTAAAATCAAGGTCCTAGTGTACTGCGTTAATACAACTTTTTTACTCGATTATAATTTTTAATTTCCAGCTTACGCAAAAGACAAATTAGAAAATTAAGGGAATTTTGACTTTACGGATGTTAGTTTCGGAATGATTTTATCACACATATCGAGAGATTCCGGTCTCTGCTGCCATCTGTAAGGTCAAAGCTGCACGCGATTTGCGCTAGATCTCATTCTTTTTATACACGTACGATAATGCAAAGTGCAGAAATGCGAATTCATTGAGCGAAAAATGTGTGGTTAGGTGGATGTACAGGAGCACGTGACTTTGAACGAGCGTTGCTTATTATCGTTTGCCGCTTCTAACTATAAGTAGACAAAGCATCTATTAATTCAAGTACACACCCACACACAATCACAAGGGCACAGAAATAAATGGGTTCGTGAAGCACACGTGGTCGAAGGTGAACGTAAACAGTATCGAGTCGAATGAACAATCGCTGGTAGAGAGTAACTAATATCAGGCATGCATGGATGCATTTTGTTCGAGAAAAAACATGTAAGCATTTTTTTTCAAAAGGACGATCCCCCAATATTGAGCCGATACAGACAAATTATTCACATAATAATAATAACAATTAGATAAATTAGTTCGATTCCATTTTTTCTGAATTCTCATCGGAAAAAATGTTTTTTTTTATTACGTTTTCGTACCGGTATTTAAGGGATGAGGCCACTCTAGAGGCCGAAAAAATAGACATTTTCGGGGATTTTTTCTCCGCAAAACTACAAAATAAATCGACATTACAAAATAGGGTGTTTATCGTACATATCAGTGACTGTATACATTAATTTTTTCGAAGCGATTAATTTCAAAATGGCGGCTGTGCAGCATTTTGCAATTACGTGTCCGTTTTTGTTGGCCGGAGACATAACTCAGACAATTTTCAACCGATTTACTTGAAATTTTGAATATATCTTTAAAAATATATTGTCTATGGAAGTGCGTAGGATTTTTTTCGATATATTGATTTTTGGCCAAATGGCGCAC
The DNA here is from genome assembly GCA_958009045.1 of Oxytorus armatus. Taxonomy (NCBI): domain Eukaryota; kingdom Metazoa; phylum Arthropoda; class Insecta; order Hymenoptera; family Ichneumonidae; genus Oxytorus; species Oxytorus armatus. Next base: position 43,201,885 of record OY253744.1, read on the forward strand.
TTCTAGAGTGAAAAGTGAAAAATTTGCTTAAAAAATTGTCAGAAAATTGTTAATAACAAATGAACTATGCAATTTAAAAAAAATCCTATGCACTTCCATGGAGAATGTATTTTTAAAGATATATTGAAAATTTCAAGTGAATCGGTTGAAAATTGTCTGATTTATGCTTCCGGCCAACAAAAACCGAGATGTCGTAGCAAAAACGCTGCACAGCCGCCATTTTGAAATTAATCGCTTCAAAAAAATTATTGTATACAGTCACTGATATGTATGATAAACACCCTATTTTGTAATCTCGATTTATTTTGTTGTTTTTCTGAAAAAAAATCCCCAACAAAACCTATTTTTTCGGCCTCTAGATTGGCCTAACCCGTTAAATCGATCACGCCGACTCATAGATGTGTACTTTTTTCAAAACTTGATCTGCACAAAAGATATCTCGTTACTTTAGCCATCGGGTATAGATGTGGAAGCCCACGTGGATAGGTAGATTATTACTTTTAACACTAAACATACCAAGCGGGGCTGAAATGACCCCTTCTCAAAATTTACATGAAATTCGTACATTCATTGTTATTACTTTCGCTCATCTGATTTTCTGTAAATTTGTTCGATTATTTTATGAGAAATCAGAAGATATTTAACGAATTATTTCCTTTAATAATTAAGAATTTCTTTCTAAAAGTAAACGTTTATTTCATAAGGGGTCAAATGACCCCTTATGTGCCAGTACATTTAGTGTTAACCTGGAATGTTCCGTAGATATTTTTCTCCACCAGTACGGGGTCCTCGCTCAAATAAAAAGAAGAAAAAAAAACTCTCCCAGTAGACTCTCTCGTGTCTCGAAGTCGCGCGAGCTCGGAGTCAAACCGTATATCCCCCCGACCCCTCGCTTCTTCGTCCCGCCCGCCATTATTCACAGCTGACTGTTGAACAACCGACAAGGGAGCGAGTTGCGTGTGTTAGTTTGGCGTGTAATATGATGAGAATCCGTTCGTGGTACACAACTACATGATTCTACAAATGCTCGTGAACATATGACTATAAATATTTATATATTTCCAATGCTAACGAGCAAAAGAACTTAATTTTTAGGATTTAATATTAAAATTATTGCGTGTTTGTTCCTTTTGTATTTTAGTAATTTGTAGCATTGATATCGACTCCCAATAGGCAAAAGGGCGTCAAATTTCACAAGCGATATACTCGTACACTCTTCGTATCTTGGTGCCAACGCAAAACTCGTTCAAAATGCATATGCACCACACGCATAGACGAAAATTCGTCTGGACATCATAATAAAAGAAAAACACTGGTCGAAGCCACGACCGAATCGCGTGTCGAACTATCTACGATTCGCTCGACTTTTTTCGCGTTTTTTCTTCACGCCCCCGCTACTGGATAAGCTCAAACTCGGAAATACGAATGAGATAGAGACGTGAATGTTTTCTGTGTAGTTTGCCACGAACCATTGGCATTCATTAGTATAGCTATAAGGGGTGACGTCGCGGCGCTTCTACTGTGTCGTGTGCGGTGTCGAATATAACACAAACGGTAGACCCCCCCCTCTCGCGCGCTCTCTCTCTCTCTCTCTGTTATTTCTCTTATTACTTACACTTTGGTAATACAATGCATCGCCGGCGAAGCATCAACAGTAAGCGGCAACGCGTTCCACCCGAACGAACTCGTCGCAATCTTTTAAAGCCTCTGTCATATTTTGTTATTTGTCAGCAGTAGCGTTTGTACACGATGTTATGAAAATACACGAGACGAAAGAGCAGGTATATATATTGCTAAAATATCGTAGTCTCGTAGTGGTCGTTCTCGTAATAAAGTGATAATGAATTCATTTTTCCACCCTCGTGAAGGAAACTTTTCTTTATTATCGGCGTTACTATTATTACCAGAGAACCGCTCGTTTGTTTGAAAAACAAACATCCTCCGGTTATTTTGATTATAATTTCTGCGTTATCAATTATTTGTATAAAAATTATCGACGGTATTTTTAACTTCATGCGTTTACTCTTTATCCCGAAATGGTAAATGATCGTTTTTCCTTTGCATTAGCCTGACGAAAAAATTTTGAAGAATAAATGTTACGCGGAAGGGTAATTGATTGTTCGTGCAATGCACCCGAAAAAAATTATTTACATTATCGAGTACGGAATTCACGTTTGCCATTAAAAATATCGCAGGTTATTTGTATAAAATAATTAATAGCAAGAAAATTTTAGAAAAGACATAAACGAAGAACACTTTTTTCACAATAAACCACCCATGAATATAATGTGCAAAGTATTTAAAAAAATATATATCAGATATATTACGTAGGGATTTAAAAAAAAGTTATACACTTACAAATGAATTTCCTTGATATTCAAATTATATTGATAATTAATTTTTCCCATGGGACGAGAGTTGGCCATCTTTTTTGTTGTTGTTATCATTATTATTATATTACGAGCACGTGCGATAGTCTAGTAGTGATAATAATAATAATTGGTTTGTTTAAAAAGTTACACACTTAACAAATGAATTTCCTTGATATCCAAATTATATTGAGAATTAATTTTTTCCATGGGACGAGAGCTGGCCATCTTTTTTGAGGTTCTTATCATTATTATTATATTACGAGCACGTGCGACAGTCTAGTAGTGATAATAATGATAATTGGATCATTTAAAAATGTACACACTTAACAAATGAATTTCCTTGATATCCAAATTATATTGAGAATTAATTTTTCCCATGGGACGAGAGTTGGCCATCTTTTTTGTTGTTGTTATCATTATTATTATATTACGAGCACGTGCGATAGTCTAGTAGTGATAATAATAATAATTGGTTTGTTTAAAAAGTTACACACTTAACAAATGAATTTCCTTGATATCCAAATTATATTGAGAATTAATTTTTCCCACGGGACGAGAGCTGGCCATCTTTTTGAGATTCTTATCATTATTATTATATTACGAGCACGACGACGTTCTAGTAGTGATAATAATAATAGATGTATGTACATGTAGATGTATGTAGGGGAATATCGTTCGCGTGCTCGTTGCCCGGCTTCTCATTCTCTTTCGCATTCATCGTCTGCCCTCGTGCGTGAGAAGGACTATAACGTCATTCGGCAGTGCGGAAAAACGTAATAATATCGAAAAGATATTGTATCGCAATTACGGCGTTGCGTACGTGAAAGGAACTGAAAGAAAAAAAAAACGTGTAAAATAATTCGGTAATCGACGAATGGAGAACGCGTTTGCCAATCGTCGTAGAAAAAAGTGCGCGGGGAGTGAAAACTTTCGTCTGGCAAAGAAATTTAATCAATTTCACAACGTCATATTTGATTTTCGTGGAGTGAACTTTTTGTGTGTCTTTTTATTTTTATTTTATTTTTAACGACGTGTTAACGAGTTTTTTTGTGAATTTGTTTTTTTTTTCCGAGTAATTGACAATTTTGTGTTTGTTGTTCTTCGATGAATTAGTGATTTCCGTGAAATTGCGGTTTAGTGAAAGAGTTTTGAATTTACAAAAAAAAAAAAAAAAAACGAAGAAGATGCAAGAACGCTTCAAAGTTACACCGGCAAACAGCGCCGCCGGCTACGGATGGCGAAACGACATTCAACAGCTGCAAAATTCGCCGGAACACGATGACGGTGAGTTTGAGAAAAAAAATCAATTTGTAATATTGACGATTTTTCGAAATTCTTTCGTTGACGCTCGATTTTTTATTGACCCGAGGGGGATGTTTCTAGCGTTTGAAACGCGTTTGTGGGTTATCTTTCGTAGCTTTCGTTTTATCGGCTTAACGTTTCTCACGGCAACGTGACGAATTGTATCACCCTTATCACGTGTGTTCGATCGAACATCCCGATGTACAGAATGTATTCCGAATGCATCAAGCCACGTTCTAGTCGTTTAGTCACTTGAATGCATTTTCTTTTCGATTATAATCAAGGAGGGAATACATTTTGAGAGGATTTTTCGACGTTCTTTACCATTGGAAAACATGAGTACATGTATGGTTGAATTTTTTTTTTGGCCGAAAATCGATTTATTCGAAGGAGAAAAAGTGAATTTAGAGAAGATTGGGGCAAACCGGGTCACTTCTCAAATTAAATTATCGGATTGCTGACAAAAATCGTTAAATTCTCCTTTGGCTTATCCCACTCGAGTGTCGTTTGCTTTTTTTTTTCCTCGGAAAATTGATTAGACGGCGAAAAAGTGTGTTTTGCGAAAGTTGGGGCAAGATGGACCACCGCCAGAATTTCATGAAACGCTAACATTGAAATTCGCCAATTGTCGTTGAATTTGAGTCCCCATAAATTTTTTTCCCACATCATTATATCATTCGGACACTGTGCATAGCCGAGGGTAATTTATTTCATCCTCGAAAACCCAAATAACACACAATTCGAATATGTTGTTTTACGAAGTGGTCCATTTTGCCCCCCCCCCCTAAATACTTGATCCACGTGCTTTGTATACGTGCATACGGTTTCCATGAACGGTAAACCAATCGATAAACGATATACCGTCGTCGGTACACATCCGGCTCGGGATAAAAAGACTTCTAGCAGATAACGCGACGAATATTAAAAATCGATGAGCAACGAGTTTTCGACGGGAAAACGGCTGAGAGTCACGTCGTTTTATGTCTTTACGCGATTTTATTTTTGTTACTCGTGGTCCATCGTTAACACAGCCTCCGGGGGGGGGGGGGGGGGGGGGATTATTCGCAGCAGCTAAGAGTGTAAGATTTCTCGTGCGTATTTCTTTTTCGTGATTTTCGGAGAACCCGCGCGATTTTACGTCTTCACCTTGACCGTGTAAAAATAGGTACAGTGAGGTGACCGTGCAAGCTCGCGCGTTCACCGTATATTTATTTAAAAAACAAGACAAGCGGGGCGGGAGGGGGGGGCGGTTGAGAAAGATATGAAAACAGTAAAGACGAGAAATTTTGTGTGCGCTCATCTTTCGTCATCTTTTTTTTTTAGTCCTCGTTCAAGAATGATATTGCTCCAGTGTTGAAAACAAAAAATTCGAACGAGAAGAAATTTATGAAAAATTTCAAGACTTTCTCTATATTTTTCATTATCGACCTGTTTACTTAGTTTTCTCATTGAATTTTCCCTACGAAAATAAAATAAAATACACTTTCACTCGTACTCTTTCAGCTCGTTGAAATTTCTCGTTAGGACAATCACTCTCGAATGTGAAAAATAAAAATAGAGAAACAAGAATATCGACTCGAATTTCTCCGCTGATTATAATTGACTCTCTCGGAGTCATTAGCGTAGCGATTACAATAGTTTTGTCATTTTAGTTTCAAACTTGACGATTCACTTGTAAACGTGAATTAAAAAACTCGGGTATGACGATTTAAAACGATACATCGTTATGTGGCGAGGCTCTGAATCATTCTCTCTGTGTATATAACAAGACACAGTGTTCTCATTTAACTCGGCCATTACGTTAATTCGAAATTTTAAGCATCGAAGTTACACAAACAAAGTTTCGTCCTACAACGGGCTTGCGTCTTTTTTTTTTCTGCATTTAAAAGGTTCAAGGGTTCGTGTATGACCTCGCGGTGATGTATGAGAAAAAAAATTACAAAAGGGTCGTTCGCTATATGAGTGATTTTGCTTTAAAGAAACAATGGAAATTTCGCGACGAAGAAAAAATATTTCCCAAATCAAATCTATAATGTCTTTTCTCAGGGTGTAACCATTTGTTTTGGAGAAAAAACGTAAGCCCTGTGCGGATAACGTCTACGAAAGGGTGACGGTTTTTTTTAGTGTTTGTGCTATTTTTCATAATCGAGCCCTACGGTTTGTTAAAAAATGTCTTGCTACAGCTTTTTCTTAGTTTTTAAAGATAGAAAACAAGTGCCCGAAACGCTTTTGTATATTGAGAGTATATTTTTGTTGGTGTCGAAATTTTCCTCTTAATAAAATCCGTTAGTTCAATTTTGGTGAATTTGTAAAATTTCATTCTCAAAATTCAAAGACAATAATTACAAAATATTTACCAATTTCTACCACATCCCTATAATAATAATAATAATATTTTACGATTCTATATCGTGAAATCTTCAATGAGAACCCACGAGAAATATTCGTATATATAAATATATGTGACGTTAAACGCGTTAGAGGACCCGTCGAAGAAACCAAAGTAGTCCATACACGCCGGTGTAACTTCATCGGTTTTCCTACCACGAGATGGGCGGTGCTGATATTCTCAAGGGTCGATAATCGGCCTCGTCGAACCTCCCAGTGTTCGCCCTTGGGAATATCACGTGAAAATATCGCGTGCAGACAGCACAGAGACATTTTTTTTTAGAGACTGAAGTTGAAGGGACAGCCCACGTCGTATATTTTTATCCCAGACCTCGATGCCAGTAATAACATTTTACCCTCCCGTCCATCCAATTGTCCGCTTCACAACGGATTCCCTGTACTCTATACCCTGTACTCGTTGACCGGCGAAGCACGGTACAATGTAAAAAAAAAAGAAAAAATCAACCCCTCGCGAGGGTTGAAGCGAAGGAACGAGACGTGGCGCCCTCGCTCGCACGCTGTCGGAAAATCTTTCGACATAAATGCCTTTTTACCAAGCGCCGGAAATACATCGACTCGTGTACAAACGGTTAATCGCACATTTTCACACGTATTTCGAAAACAATACACGTAAAAACGTACCTTATATGGGTAAAAAAGAAAATGGCGGTGGAAAAACAGTTTTCGAAATTTGCTCGGGTCAAAACGAAAATTGTGCTTTGTTAAATTTTAGGCTAGAGGAATTCTTTGAAATAACGGAAAAGTGGGAAATATTTGCGATACTACAGACGTGCGATAATCGCGAGGAAATTTTTATTAAACGTATTACATTTTTTTTTTATACTCTTGGGAAATTTTATATATGCAATTCGAATACATTTTTTTTTCTATCAATACCGGAAAGTCGATACTTTAGAAATGAAATATGTAGGAATAAATTTTTTTTTCATTTGTCAGAACTTAAAAAATGATCGGATAAAAGTAAATTCTAAAAATATACAAACTGTCGATCTGTGAAAAACAAAAAACAGACATTACAGGCAGAGAAAACCGATAAAATCGTGAGCGACACGGTATGAGAATTTTTGTCGCGCTGCGTGCTGTTTTCGTTCATGGACATATTATATTATGTATACACTATCAGCGCGCATATAGCGCAAAGTTTCTGACTTTATGGCATTTTGCCAGATTACGGTGCTGCAGATCTACGTTTATCAACAGACCGGTTATGTGCGCCAGTCGTTTCTGAGAAACAAAAAGAACAAAAAAAAAAGACAAATATTTTTTACGGCTTTGCAAAAAGTGGTTTACGTCCCGGGCATTAAGAGTTGTTTTTTTTAACAACATAAATTCCGAGCTGAAGCTTGAATTGGTATCGAATAGAAATTAAATTTAGGTTTCAATGAGCAAAAGAAAAACAGATTCACTCGATCGCAAAATTTCTTAAGTGTAATAGTGCCCGAACATTTTTGCTAACGGGACAAGAAAGAGGGTTGATCTTTCAATAAAAACAGATTAAAATTTAATGATAATAAAAATTGTATTTCGATGGAAAATTGTCGAAATATTCGATAAAACTAGAATTGGGAAGGTTATACGTAAAATCCCGAAGGGGTAAATGTTGGAACAAAGGAACAAAAATTTTTTAAATACTACAATATAAAATTGTCGAAATATTCGGTAAAACTAGAATTGGGAAAGGTTATTCGTAAAATCCCGAAGGGGTAAATGTTGGAACAAAGGAAATTTTTTTTTTTAAATACTACAATATAAAATTGTCGAAATATTCAATAAAACTAGAATTGGGAAAGGTCATACGTAAAAACCCGAAGGGGTAAATGTTGGAACAAAGGAACAAAAATTAAAAAAATACTACAATATAAAATTGTCGAAATATTCGATCAAACTAGAATTGGGAAAGGTTATACGTAAAATCCCGAAGGGGTAAATGTTGGAACAAAGGAAAAAAAATTAAGAAAATACTACAATATAAAATTGTCGAAATATTCGATAAAACTGCACTTCTCCGATTTTTAAACTCGCTTAATCCACTTCATTACAAAGAGACGATGCAATCGCGCAAATATGGCTCATTTTGGCACACGTGACGAGGTGATTCATATGCACTTTATTATTTTATGGAAATGCACACTCGGAATATGCATATGTAACTTGGATATTATTGTTGCGATGAGCAATATTCACGGGCTTGAAAAAAAAAAGAAAGAAAAATGAACGTGGAGCGTATTCGTATACGTTCTCGAAACTCTTATCGAAACCTTTGTTCCTCGATGAATTTTGCTGGTTGAGTTGCGCCAATGTACGTTATACGCTTATCAGTCTCGTGTTAGCTATTGTAATAAGCTCATCGGGCATCCCAACAAGCGTTTATAATTACTCACGATTCATCGACCTCGGATTCAGTCCATAACGTTATATTGTATTTTCTTTTTTTTTTGCCGTTTTTACATTCCACGCATTATTTTTTTTGACTTAGTCAAGGAAAAAAATTCGTTTCGAATATAAAGATGATTTGTTTTTTTTCTTCTCAATAATAATTTGCGTAAAATATCATTAAAAATATTTTTGTACTCAAAACTATTGGTATATATTTTTTTTGAAAAATTAACGCGTAAGTGAAATATTTTTTATGATTTTTTTACTTTAATAACAATAAATAATGATACGCTAAATTATCAATGTAAAGGAATAACGTAAAGATGAACAAATCAAAGACATAAATTATATGGCATTTTTCCGTACCACCCAACAATTAAATACGCGGACTTTTTAAATAAAAAACAAAATCTCCGAACGAAAAATTTGACCGTAAAAATTTCTTGAATATTCATAATGGCAAACACTCTTATTTTCAATTCTCCGAAAAACTCGGTAGACTCTCACTTCGAGAATTTGTTTTTCGGGACACCCTACAACGTGCTAAAAAAATAGGAAAATTAATTAAAAAATATCGGCAGGATTACAGATTTATCAATTTTATTAAAATATATCGGGGAATGCCGGATATATTTTGATTTATTTATTTCATCAGTTTTTAACACATTGTTTTTTTCCCGCTAGTATCTTAATTTCTATTTTTATATTATATCGGTCAGTTTCTCGTCGCATTCCTCCTTCTTCTTATTCTCAATGAATCGGTATATAAATTATGGACGTCTGGAATAATCGTCAATTGACTTTCTCGGCTCTCGATGCCCTCTCGCAGCCTGTGCTGTCTTTTTTCCCACAGCTGCAAAGTGCCCAATGCGTTTAATGGACAAAAGAGCTGCAACAAAATTTTATAGCTCATTGTTGGTTCTCATCGTATAAATAATATACATATACATATTGCGAGAGATGAGCCCGTGACACCGAGAGGATTCTCGACAGGCGGTTAATCCATATCAAACGTCAGCCGCCGCGGTTTTTCCAACAACGATTTTACGTACATAAACATATATCTCTATGTTAGTGATGATGATGTCCACTGAGGTCACACTGATGAGTGAGACCTTTAGAGGAACCTTTTACTATTGGTTTATTTTTTTCTTCTTATTGTTCTCCCGAACGTCGGGACGATCCGATCGTGTGTGCTTCCTTTCAAAGGGATACCGCGCCACCGGTTTCGTCTCTCCTCGGATACAACAAACGCATCCATGTAACATAAACCGTTGTTATTTTGGTATCAAAGTCACGCTCGCAATGATCAAACGGAACCCCGTAATTTTTATGTTTATTTTTTTTTCCCCCTCCGAGCAGCAAATTAATGGGAAGGTCAGGCGCACGACTCGGAGGACGCGTGTGTGCCGCCGACGGTAACACAGAACGCCCGCGAGCGTATAGAGGTCGAAGGAGAGAGCGCGCCATTTCTAGGGGTTCGCCGACCTTCCCCGAGTTTACACCACGAACTCCATTCGTTCGAGGCCTTTTTTTTCCACGATCATCCTCAACCCCTCGTATATCGGAATTTTTCACCCTATATCGTAAATTTTTTTGGTTACGAGATTTAACAAAAAAATGGGACGTTCAACGTAACGAAAATTTTTTTTTCTCCCCTCGATCTATTTGATGTTAGTGTTTTTTTTCTTTCTTTCCGAAATTTGATAAATTTTACGCAAAAATTATCGTGTAAGATCAGCATTTATGTTCGCCACTGTCGAAGGGTTGGAGTTTTTCGTATGGATGATGACCATTTCCGAAATTAATATCTCGGAATGATGTTGGTCGCCGCAGTACTATTCCTATTGGAATATTTTTACACAGAAGTTGTATTTAAAAAATGATCCTTAAGGGATGTGGCCACGGTAGCGGGTATAAAATTATGTGCACGTTTAACAATTTTTTTTTGTATGAAAAAATGATTTTTTTGTAAAACTAATTACACGTCGATTTAGTATAAATATCAAGCTAATAAAAAATATTTTCTTTGTTTTTTTTTGTTATACAAAATGGCCGACCACTGCTATTTGTTTTTGAGCTTTTTTCTCATTAGCGTAATAACTAACTTCGACAATTTTTACCCGATTGACTTCAAATTTTTAAATTATGTATTTAATCGCATTTCGCAGAGAAGTACGTACGGAATTTGAAAAATATTGGTTTAAATCGAATATCGCAGGCATTTGAACTTGAATCGTGAATTTCCAGTGAAAAGTTTCGTATAAAACTGCTCATAGAACGAAAAGTTTTTGACTAATCAGAAATTCTGTACGTACTCGTCTGCGAAATGCAATTAGAAACATAATTTTTCAATTCCAAGTCAATCGGGTAAAAATTGTCGAAATTATTTGTCACTCCAATTAGAAAAAGGCTCAAAAGCAAATAGCAGTAGTCGGCCATTTTGTATAACAAAAAAAAAACAAAAAAAATATTTGTTATAAGGTTGATATTTATACTAAGTATATGTGTGATTAGTTTGATAAATAAAGCACTTTTTCGTTAAAAAAAAATTGTTAAATGTGCACATGATTTTAAATCCGCTACCGTGGCCATAACCATTTAGCTTCCCAAATGGAAATACGACGGAGCGAATAGTCGCCGAATTTCTAGTGACGTCACGTTCTTTGAATTGCTGATAATATATTTTTTTCTTTCGCTGACTCCCGCTAAAGACACGAACCCAAATCATAAAGTTTTGGTAGAAACGCAGCGGGATAGTCGATTAATTCTCATAGTGAACATAAACGGACTCTCGGGTGGCAAGCCTTCCGACGACATTTCATTTCATTATTGGCCCAATTACCCGAGTCGCGTTCGAGGCGTCATACTGTTTATCACATTCGGTCCCAAGGATCTCGAACGAGCGTACGAGCTTATGTGTGCGTACAAACGTCAGAGGGAAACGACCAAGAAACCCGCGCCTCGCGGTATTCATCGCCGATAGAAGCTCGAGGAATAAGCGGGCGCGAACCGCTTTAACCCAGTTTGCCTCGATTAGTACCGATCATCGTCGTTGCGCAGTCCCACACTGCCGATTGTAAAAGTAACTCTCTCGTTTATCTCTCATTATACTTATATATATATTTATTTGTGTCCTGCGCGATTTAATTCGTCGGCGTGCGAGCTTCGTCAAAATTAATGATGCTGAAGTTTGTATCATTGTAACGCAACGAATATAGATTTGTAAATTTTTCATTCTCCGTATTGCTCTCGTTTCTCTTGCCAATTTAAGCCGAGGTCCTTAAGGTAGTAGTCTGGTAACTTAAGCCGATTTTCATGTCTTTTTTGGAGGGCGTTTTTTTGTAGGAAAATAAAAATGAATCGTTTTGGATATTTAGGATGTTTTTATTTACATATTAAAGATACGAAAAAAAATTTCTTTGAACAAATTTAATAGTTTATTATTATTATTATTATTGATCGAAGTTGGCACCTCGAAAAAAAAGCGCGTGGGTGGCCCCGGTGATTTTGGGTCTTGATCTTATCTGAAATCAAAAATTCTTGATAATTCTTAATCTATAGACATGTCATTCTGGTCGAAACTATTGAAGTTAAATTTAATGGATAAATAACAAAATGGCGAACTTTGGAAAAAAAAGTCCTTTTATTTTAGCAAAGAAGGGGTTGTAAAATAAAAAGTTAGGGGTGAAAAAATGTCTCGGTAGTTGCGACGAGAACTATAAGTGTGTAGAGTAGCCTGTTAAAATTTGAAGGCAATCGGTTCGGTAGGAAAAAAGTTAGGACCCGGGCTGCCAACTTCGAGGTGCCAACTTCGATCAATAATAATAATAATAATAATAAACTATTAAATTTTTTCAAACTAATTTTTTTTTGTATCTTTAATATGCAAATAAAAACATCCTAAATATCCAAAACGATTGATTTTTATTTTCCTACAAACAAACGCCCTCCAAAAAAGACATGAAAATCGGCTTAAGTTACCAGACTACTATCTTAAGGCCCCACGGTGCGCGCGCGGTACGAGGGTGAATTTTTCATAATTTTTTTCGAGCAAACGATGAATGGTTTAAAAAAAAATTAATACTAATGTTCAATATATACATACAGAAGACACTACACAATTTTTTTTATTCGAATCTTAAGAATAGTTTGCGGTGTACGCCGCTTCCAAAAGGACACTCCGACGAAGTTGCTGCTTGGTGGTTGACAGCAATTAAGCCATACGGTTCATCTGATAAATACAAAAAAAATATATTTATAAACTAGACATATAGGTTTATAGCATCACGTAGGGAAATTTCGATATCAAAAAAAAAAAAAAAAGTGGCGGACCAGCGAATTTTATTTCCCATTTTCACAGAAAATTTTCATCACTTATGAAAAAAAAAAAAAATAGAAGGGGGCCTTTTATTTTTTTAAATCCCTACGTGGTGCCATAGAGACTGGATTTTCGAACATTTTAAGACTTGGTACATACAAATCGGATGAATAGTTTTTTAAATATGTTGTCAACCAGGTTGAAAAACGTAGTTTCGAGAAAAACGCGTTCAAAGTTTTGCGCGGCGCGTTCGTGCGCTTGGAACGGTTTCACATAAAATACTGTATCTCCGTCAATTTTACGAATTTCTTTACAAAATTTGGTGAGAGCATTCTTAACAAATGCATCTTTCAGCAAAAAAAAAAAAAATTTAACCGTGTTCTGGTGTTTTAAAGGAGATCCCAAAAAAAACGTTTCAACGATTTTTCTCTTCGAAAATTCAACCTTTATACCTAAACGGTGTAAAAAAATTTATTTTCGTTGATTCAAACTTCAACATCATCAAAATTATTCTTCCTGACTTCCACGCGCATAAGTTTCCAATCCATCGATGGAATGAATTTGAAGAAAAAAAAATGAGAAAAAAAAATTGGGTCAGATAAATATACACTTTGGAGTGATAAAAATACACATTGAACAATCTGGCAAGTGCAGTGTTGCGGATCATATTCAATTTTGTTTCTCAGAGTTTCGCGAAAAGCCACGTTCAATAATTACATTTTCGCTGATACAGGTCCGATCATTAATGATCGTTCATCGCGGAAAGCGATTTTTCCTTCTGTCTCATTTAATTACTTTCAACGACATATCGCGCTTTCTCCGAGTGTAAGCTTTGTTTCCCCGTCAATTTTTCTTTTTCGCGACTTATTCCCGTGCCGCTTGCTTTTCGAACTTCCGTATTTATGCGGTGACGACGGAATTACACAATTGCAAATACCTGTATCGCGAGAATAATTCGATTAATTCTGTTGAAATTTTGCACTTGATTGAAGCAACAATCCGCATTGGTTTGTCGAAATTTTTGTCAAAATTACTCCGGAATTTTCGTTATTTCAAGAGCTTTTGAACTTTAACTGAAAAAAATAGGCAATACGCCAAAGGGCGTAGATTAAAGATGTTTCGTATTTAAATTGGGATGAAATCTATTGAGAATTTTAGTTTTTCTATTATTTTCATCGTTAGGTCCGTTGAAATTTTTTTTTTAACTAAGAAAAAGCAGTTGAGAACTAAGAAAAATATTACGGTAATGAAATAATCGAAAACTTTGAAAAAATACGATACGAACATCATTTATGATGACGCCTGTACGCTTTTCCATATTGAAAAGTAATTTTGTTTATGTACCCCGGAGATTTTTCCCACGGACCACCGGGGAGTTTTCCCTCTCTCATACAATCCTCTCTCGTATAGTTTCGAGTTGTGACTGAGAGCCTTTTGAAAGTTGGGACGTGGAAAACGAATGAGAAAGCTAGGAAAAGAGGATTCCCCACATATATATATGTGTGTGTGTGTAGCAGACGAGAGCTTTAAGTAGGACACGAGAAAATTCTCGGTTGTTTCCCATTTTTTCAAATTCCCATCCTCGCTAGATCGAGTATACTTCTGGCAATAATTCAAAAGCTCGCTTCGCCGTACACGTTCATACGTGTGTGTCTGTCGGCCTGTCCGTTAAGAGAGTGTCGAGTAAGGCTTGATTGATCTCGAAATTACAGAGAGGAATTTTCCGATAGGTTGGATTTTCGTCATGTCAAACGTTACCCTTGTAATCGAGCTTTCGACGTGTTTCATCGTTCCTCGTAACGCCAAACGATGACAGGTATTCACGGCCGGATGATGAGAACTAATATACTCTCATCGTCGTCATCGTCCTCGTCTTCGTCGTATTTCCACTATCACACAATTTCTCGATCAGCTTTGTCGAAGTTTCTGCTCTGATTTACGAAAATTACACGTACCGCAGCGCACGCGAAGTAATAACAACAATAATGATAGTAATATCAGTAATATTACGTTCAGCATATCTCGCGTTTGATCAATTTATATCATGCCGCGTAACATCAGATATGAATTTTATGAATAACTAGCTGTGTCTCGCGGTTTCACTCGTGTTAAATTTTCCTCTCACGATTCAACGCGCCGTTGCTGCTCCTTAAGGTCATAACATTAAGTTATATGGCCTGGAGCCTTCCTAAATGAATGGACTATCTAATGCAAAAAAAATTTTTGAAATCGGAATAGTATTTCCTGAGATTAGCGCGTTCAAACAAACATACAAACATAGGAACGCTGCAGTTTTATTATTGTAGTAAGATAGTAAGATTGGGGTCATAGTTAGGGGATAAAAGGGTCATAGCATGAAGTTATATGGTCTAGAACCTTTCTGAATAAACGGACTATCTAATGCAAAAAGAATTTTCCAAATCGGATTAGTATTTCCTGAGATTAGCGCGTTCAAACAAACATACAAACGCTCCAGCTTTTTTATTGTAGTAAAATAGTAAGATTAGGTTCATAGTTAGGGGATAGAAGGGTCATAGCATGAAGTTATATGACCTAGAGCCTTCCTGAATAAACGGACTATGTAATGCAAAAAGAATTTTTGTAATCGCATTAGTATTTCCTGAGATTAGCGCGTTCAAACAAACATACAAACTCTCCAGCTTTATTATAGTAGTAAGATATATGGACTTTCATTAGCCTCGTCCTCGTCGCGAGGAAGAGCTTGACAATTTGAATATTTATTAACGACGATAGAGCCTGTTAATTGTTGTTTTACCGAAGTTAGACGGAAAAAAGGACATCTTAGTATACCACGCCGTCATAATAAAATTTTTGGTGTAATCGCGAGGGGAAAGACTCGCCTCGAAAGAAAAAAACGTTAACGCGCGGTACAAGGGTACCAGACATTGGAGCGACGAGCACAGATTTAAAAAAATAGTCAGTTTCTCAACTTTTCCCCACTTTTCGCACGGGAGTGTCGTAAAGAAGAGAAAAAAAAGAAATTTGCATAAATTTACATTTTCCACGAGGGGCGCGACGATAAACCGTTGGAAAATCCGATTCTACGTAACGATAAGAGTTGGGCGAAACAAACTTTTCGGGAAAATCGTAATAACAACTAAAATAACTATATTTTAAACGGTTTTTAGCATAAATTTACATTTTATATAAATTCGCGTGTTACGAAACGTTGATAATATGCTCTTATCCGTCGTTCGGGCTGTAAAACTATTTTTTATTACTAATTTTGACACGGTCATAGAAATTTACAATTTCACTAGAGCGACCGCGAAAATGTCATAAACCGAGTAATCTACAGTAACTCTCGATTATCCAAAAGATTTTTCACACCAGTAGAATACGACAGCATTGTGGAACCGGAAAATTTGGAATTTTTTCACAAACATAAAAACGTATATAATACCATTTCGCGAATTGTCATAACGTTCGCGAAGAGAACGTTCGACGGATGGAAAATTCGTGCAACGTAAGGCCGAGGTTAACTTTTCCGTGAAACTCTTTTCTCTCGTGGATTTCCTTCGCTCGTATGAATGTCAGAACGGGCATTGGGAAATAAAATTGTCAGATCGCGCATTTGGAATAGAATTGTCATTTGCAATTGTCGTCCCTGGAGCATGGCTTTTTTTTCTCTCTATTTCATTGCGTAATGTATTTTCGAAACCCGTACCAACAAATTTCGAAATAGACCGAGGACGTCAGGATAGAGGATAGGAAAGGGGATAGGAAAACCGTGCTGTGTACGTGCATCGCTGTAGAAAGAGGGAGAGAGGGAGGGAGAGATGTGACTAGAGGGAACATCCAACCCATCGGCAGGGTTTCCATCGACCGATTGGGGTTGAAAGAGGGGGGGTGGATGCTCGGGAGCTTAAGCTACGTACTAACGTATACATGAAGGACCGCGTCAGCACCTCTTCTCACTATATATTCACGTCTCTGTCTCTCTCTCTCTCTCTCACACTCTCTTCTCTCTGTTGCCGAGCTTACTCCATGTTTCACCTACATTCCCGTTTGCAATATATACACGAACGGTGGTTTAGACATATACATATATTACGTATATACATTATACATATACCGGGCATTCCACGTCGGATAAGCCATTAAACGGTGATTTAGAGTTTCCAGAAACAAATATACCGTAGTGATGAGATAAAAAATTTTACTACAGTACCGGAATGTGCATTCTTCGAAGAACCCCCATTCTCCGCCACCATCGAGTACGTTTTTCAATAAAACAAATAAAGTTTCGTTCGTTGGAAACGCTCGAAATATCGAACTCGTTGGTTTGCAAGAAGTCAGGCAAAGGAATGTACTTTGGTTAACAGCGAACGTACCATGCGGGGTCATAATGATCCCTTTGAAAATTTAATTGAAAATCGTACGTTCATTGTTATTTCCTTCGCTCATCTGACTTTCTGTACATTTGTTTGATTGTTTAATAAAACAATGAATGTACAATGAATATAAGAAATTCTTGATTCATTAATGGAAATAATTCTTAGTTCATTAAAGGAAATAATTTGCCACATAACTTCTGATTTCTAATAAGAAATCAGAAGTTATGTGGCGAATTATTTCCTTTAATGAAGGAAATTTTTTATTCATTAAATTATTTCCTTTGAGGTAGTAGTCTGGTAACTTGAGCCGATTTTCATGTTTTTTTTGCAGGGCGTTTTTTTGTAGGAAAATAAAAATGAATCGTTTTGGATATTTAGGATGTTTTTATTTACATATTAAAGATACAAAAAAAAATTTTTTGATAAAATGTAATAGTTTATTATTATTATTATTATTATTATTGATCGAAATTGGCACCGCGAAGTTGCCAGCCCGGGTCCTAACTTTTTTTCTACCGAACCGATTGCTTTCAAATTTTAACAGGCTACTCTACACAATTATAGTTCTCGTCGGAACTACCGAGAAATTTTTTCACCCCTAACTTTTTATTTTTCAACCCCTTCTTTGCTAAAGTCCTTTTATTTTAGCACAGAAGGGGTTGTAAAATAAAAAGTTAGGGGTGAAAAAATTTCTCGGTAGTTCCGACGAGAACTATAATTGTGTAGAGTAGCCTGTTAAAATTTGAAAGCAATCGGTTCGGTAGATAAAAAGTTAGGACCCGGGCTGCCAACTTCGAGGTGCCAACTTCGATCAATAATAATAATAATAATAATAAACTATTAAATTTTTTCAAAAAATTTTTTTTGTATTTTTAATATGTTAATAAAATCATCATAAATATCCAAAAGGATTGATTTTTATTTTCCTATAAAAAAACGCCAAAAAAGACAAGAAAATCGGCTTAAGTTACCAGACCGGCTTGAGTTACCTTAATGAATTAAAAATTTCTTAAAAAATCGGCTTGAGTTACCTTAATGAATTAAAAATTTCTTTCTAAAAATCAACGTATATACATTATACATTTACCGGGCATTCCACGTCGGATAAGCCATTAAACGGTGATTTAGAGTTTTCAGAAAAAAATATACCGTAGTGACGAGATATAAAATTTTACTACAGAAGGAAATGTGCATTCTCCGAAGAACCCCCATTCTCCGCCACCACCGAGTCTCTTTTTCAATAAAATAAATAAAGTTTTGTTCGTTGGAAACGCTCGAAATATCGAACTCGTTGGTTTGCGAGAAGTCAGGCAAAGGAATGTACTTTATTTAACGCTAAACGTACCAAGCGGGGTCAAATGATCCCTCTGAAAATTTACTTTAAAATCGTACATTCATTATTATTTCTTTCGTTCATCTGACTTTCCGTCAATTTGTTCGATTGTTTTCATTAGAAATGAGAAGTTATGTGGCGAATAAATTTCTTCAATAAATTAAAAATTTCTTTCTAAAAATCAACGTTTATTTCATAAGGGGTCAAATGACTTCTTGTGGTAAGAATAGATATATGTAAAGTGCCGGTACGTTTAGTGTTAAACTTTCGTTACATGGAACATTTTCCACGACCCCATAACCCACCCCACAAAATCATGAAAAATAAAGGAAAAAATTCGTTAAGCTTGAACACTTTACAAATCGTTACATGTAAAATTCACCACGACCCCGATAAACCACCCCACAAAATCATGAAAAATAGAGGAAAAAATTCGTTCAACTTGAACACTCTACCAATCCCTGAATACGCTACTTGTTATTTCTCGCGGAATTCGAGAGCCCGTAAAAAGGTCGTCATATCCATCCCGTCGGGGTCCCAGCTAAATGGACCCGTAGGAAATGAGACGGTCGACCAATGGGAGGCTGTTGTAACATCAAACGACGAGAATACATTCTGCGGTGAACTAACTAAATAGACCCGTAGTGTATTCCGTGGCTGTACACAGTGACGGTATGCACTCTGGGTATCGTCAGTGGCAATAGGAGCAGCGAAGCAATTCGATCGTTCCGCAAGGTCTCTTGTACACGATGAACGGAACTGAACCGTTCGCAAGAGGTTTCCTCGTCAACGGTTGGACCCTGCCCTCCCCCAGCTTCTTCCTCTTGGAGCACGGACAATACGACGTGTAACGACGAGGAGGAATAATAGAGGGATGGAAAGACGGAGAAGGGATGAATGGTCGAGAAACGGGGGAGGGTATACAGAAGGGTGAATGCCAAAGGGTTGCGAGAATAAGTGAAATCGAGGAACGGAGGAAGCGTCGAAGGTGATGATGCTGGATGAGGTGAAGTAGAGACGAATATAGTTGCAGATATGGTCCTGTGTATACTCGCAAAGTGGAGACTCGACGAGCGTGAACCGGGGAATCACGGGACTCGGAACGAAATAATAAGCTCCTGGGATAAACGAGGCGCGCTCCTCTCCTCATTCTTCTCTTCTTTTCCATTTCTCACACTTTGCCCTACATCTGTTGTCCTTAAGGGTTCAGGCCACTCTAGAGGCAGAAAAAATAGGCTTTATTGGGGATTTTTTTTTTTTTTTTTTTTTTTTTTCAGAAAAACTACAAAATAAATCGAAATTTCAAAATAGAGTGTTTATCATGCATATCAGTGACTGTATACAATAATTTTTTTGAAGCGAAGCAAAACGAGCGCATACTTTTTTTTGTCCCAACGAAGATAACTTCAGAATTTTAGGAAAGCGAAACTCAGTTCGGAAAAGTTAATCTTTTCCATTGAGTGATCATTCAATGGTGAATAATCATTGCCCCGTCACATGGAATCTTGAACGATTTTTTTTCCAACCCTTTTTTTTTTCTTCACTGAAATGGTGCTCCGATTTTTCCGTTCAGCACTCTCGTTAAAGTTTGCGCCCGGAGGGTTGAAAAAGGGGCAGTATAAAACGAATCGATCGTTGTAAATTGTGTCCTTCGCCTTCTCGTTTGCGGATGTCGGCGGCGGGTGAACGAAGGGGGCGAAACTTGTTAAACGCTCTCGAAACGGAAGCGCGTCGACGATGCATGCGAACGCCCCGTTCCCTCCACACTCACCCTTACACCTTTACTTTTTCACAAAGTATACTTCGCGTGTGCTCGGCGAAGGGATGTGCGGCAAGGTGGAGACCGTGGAACATGAACGATGGTGCTTGCACGATTGTTAAAACACATTGATAGTCAAGCTTTTAGCTATAGTAGAGGCTCTCTCTCTCCCTCTGTTCGACACTAACAACGTCCGAGCGCACAAACTATCCGATCGATTCGGATGGTGTCAGGTGTCAAGGCCACTGCCGATAATCATTCATCGGATAATGCGCGCGGAACTCTATTCGTGCGGCTCCATTGCCCGGGACCCGCCAATCGTTCCTCTTCCTCCAACCGGTCTTCTACCCTCTCGTGTCTTGTCCGATCCACACATTCGTATCATCATGGAAATTCATGCACGGACCTATGTATATATGTCAAGAAACTCAGGAAGCAAAAGGTCTTAACTTCGAGGATTCGAGGATCAGTCACGTCGATTATACTCCCTTTTGTTTATTGGCAACATTCTCGATACGTGCATGCTGATTTACGTCCATGAATTTATGTCCGGTATGCATGATGCATAGGGGGATGACTGCTCGCCATCGATCAAACTGGACAACCCCCCCGCCCCCCCGGACACCTGAATACATCCCTGTCTCTCTCTCTCTCTCTCCGATTCGAACGATTGATTCGCGTGCAATGTTGCTCTACGTTTTTTCCATTATCCGTAAACAGGTGTGATGCTGAAGTTTGCATCGTTGGAACGCAACGAAATTATGTTTTAAAAAAGGAAATTAAATTTCCGGTATCGCTCGAGCTTTTCGCGAACATTTGGGGCCCAGGCCCCTAACGGCGACCCCTAAAAAAATCTAAACGATTTTCTCCGTTCGGAAAGCACCCTTATGGGGGGAGGTGAAAAACTGAAAAAATTGTACTTCGTACTGTAATAAGATAGCCAGATTTTTTATGATCGTTAAAGATTTTTCGTCACAACGGGAGACCCCGAAAAAAATTTGAACGATTTTCTATGACCGGAAAGCACCCTTATGGGGGGGTGAAAAACTGAAAAAATTGTACTTCGTACTGTAATAAGATAGCCAGATTTTTTATGATCGTTAAAGATTTTTTATCACTACAGGAGACCCCGAAAAAAATTTGAACGATTTTCTTTGACCGGAAAGCACCCTTATGGGGGGATGAAAAACTGAAAAAATTGTACTTCGTACTGTAATAAGATAGCCATATTTTTTATGATCGTTAAAGGTTTTTCGTCTCTACCGGAGACCCCGACAAAAATTTGAACGATGTTCTATGTCTGGAAAGCACCCTTATGGGGGGTGAAAAATTGAAAAAATTGTACCTCGTACTGTAATAAGATAGCCAAATTTTTTATGATCGTTAAAGGTTTTTCGTCACTACAGGAGACCCCGAAAAAAATTTGAACGAGTTTCTATGACCGGAAAGCACCCTTATGCGCGCCAATGATGTTGAAGTTTGCATCGTTGGAACGCAACGCAAGTAGATTTTTAAATTTTCATTTTCAGTATTCCTCTTCCTTCTCGTATCCGTTTAGGACCAGGTCCTTGAAGGAGATCCCAATAGAACGTTTTAACGATTTTTCTCATCGATAATCCAATCTTAAGAGGGATTAATGGTGTAAAAAAAATCGATTTTCGTTGCATTCCAACGACGCAAACTTCAACGTCATAATTCTCAGATGTGTCTTATATACGGAATCACCAGGAATTACCATTGGAATTGTGTTTTGTTTTCCTTGTGATTTCAATGAAATTCATTCGAATCAAACACAATGCATTTGGCCACGTGCACAAATCCCCCGATCGCCACTTCGATAATCTTTTATTGTCGCACTTGAAAAAAATTCTACAACGTTCACTCATTGCTGACTCTAATCCGTGTGTGCGATGCTTTAAAAAAAAAAATCCGTAAAAAAAAGCGGTAGCTAATGGAAATTCGACGTTGGTAGAAAAAAAATATATCCAATATCGTTTAGCCTCTAAAAACCAATAAAAGCTCGAGTAGAAAAAAATCATATAACATGATGAGAAAAAATGTGGGGTATAAAAAAACATTTCCGCTGTGCTGCACACACGGCAAATGGAATTTTCATTAGTAACGCCGCGGATGTAATATCCGGCGTTCCAGCCTTTTGCATCCACAATAGCGCGTAATTGTTCATGAAAATATTTGATACCACTGGTGTTTAACTATCGACGGTGGAAACGTAAAAAAAATAAACGCGAGTATCAAGTTTTATGCTCCAAGTCATCAAAAGCTGTGTGGTACTCATAAATTACGAACTCCATTTTCGTTAACAAAAGAGCACGGATCATCGTTTCCCATATCCCATAATGTTATATCTTGGGTTTTACTGGTCTTTTACTGGCATTTACAATTTTCTAGACGACTCGCTTTAGTCCCCGAGTGAATATCAAATAGAAAAATAGGGTACGGGTGGAGCATTTCGTGTCGATTCGATCATCCGATTTGCTCGAATTTTCTCCATAATTTTTTTCATCACTGCCCCCAACTCCTAATGGTAGTGTAAATTTTTTTAAATTTTTATCGCCAACCGTTGGTTAATTATAATTTTTTGTTTATCATTAAATCAAAAACTTTGTTATCAATTTTCAAAAAATCATAATTAAAGAACGGCTGGCGAAAAAAATTTAGGACAAATTTAGAGCACCGTTTAGTGTTTGAAGAATGATAGAAAAATAAATCAGGTACCCAATTCCGCGACGATTGATGTCGGAGGTTGATCGAATTGGCGCGAAGTGACCCGTATATTTTATTTAGGAATATGAGGTCCCCGCGGCACCATTTTTCGCGAGGGATTTCCATACGCTCGAACGATGCGTGACCCGCTATGCTATTTGTTACACCACTACCCATATATACGTATATATAACAAAATCCTATACAGTTTCCGTGTTTGCTCGTTGCTCCGGTTCTCCACCGTACACTCCGGGGGATTTGGGCGCAAGCGCGACTAATATTCCCCAGAATCCGGGCTCTCCGGATCCATCCTTCGTTACACAGTGGTGTATCTTCCCCGACGCTGACATTAACCGAAATATCGAAAGATATAACCGTAGGAAATAATTAAATATCAGGCTTATTCGCTACGGGAGTACAGAGAAATTCCTCCGTTCGTTTGACGTTTAATTGTCGATCTTGATTTTGCTCGATTTACCCGTAAAAAATATATTTTAACGTTAAATAACGAAATACGCTCTATTTGATACAAGTGCAATACCACATATGGATGACGCTTAAGTACACAATTCTTATCCTCAGAAATTATACTCCGATTTAGAAAATAATCAAAGTAGTAAAATTGATGATTAATTAACGATTATCAGTGAGAAATTCGTAGATGACAAAATTTATTGAAAATTAATAGTTAAGGAATAACACCACTCTAGCGGCAAGAAAAAAAAGGCCGAACTTTGACGATTTATTTTGGGAGTATGAAAAAAGGAATAGGATTTCTTTTTAGAGGGTTGATTCAACACACATTGAAGTATGAAAACAAATTTTTTTATTGTCATTTTGATACAAAATGGCGGCGACAGAGCCCATATTGAAAATTGCCTTTCTTTTAAAACACCTTCACGGGAGTACGGTTTTCTCGTAAAGTATGAGACCTGGAACAAAAAGCTAACAAATTTTATAATCTATATACTATTGGCTATGGACCTACGTAGGGATTTTTTTTTTAATCAAATTTTGTACAAATGATGCACTTTTGAAAAACCGAATCGATTTTTTGTCAAAAAAAAGTAGTAAATTGTTTGTAAAAATAAAAGTTTACATTAAATAAAGTAACGGCTACGTACTCCGCTAGAGAATGTAATTGTAAAGCTACTGTCAAAATTTCAAATCGATCCATGCAACAGTGTTCAAGTAACGCGTCCTCCCAGTTTGAAAAAGACGATTTTCGAGATGGGCTCTGTCGCCGCCATTTTGCATCAAAATGATAATAACAAATTTTTCATTCATGCTTCAATATGTGTTAAATGAACCCTCTGAATAGAAATCCCATTCCTTTTTTCATACTCCCAAAATAAATCGTTAAAGTTAGGACTTTTTTTCTGCCGCTAGAGTGGTGTTACCCTTTAATGCAACCTAATCTCAAAGACGCTCGTACACCATCAGAATTGTGAAAATTTCATAATAAAAATAATGCGTAATCGATTGTTTAAAAATGCATTATCCATTATTTTATCTCTTATCGAAATAATCGAGCAATGGAGAATTCCGTAATACTCATATTAATCGAGAAATAATAATAATCGAGTATTTAATTGCGTGTCCTCGTAAGACTACGGAATGGGGGGATGAAAGGGCTGTAGCGATTGCGTTAATCCTCTTGGAGTTTCCTGGCGTTTTCTATCTACGATATCGTCGTTATTTATATCGGGGCTATTCTCGAATAATTCCGTGTACTCCCCCCCGTTCACGTTCGTCTCTGGCTTTACATACCACGTTACGTTGCATACATGCGGATCTGTAGGAGAGATCCGTGTATATGGAACGATATATAGGCGTGGTGTACCTACGGATATAGCGTATGGGTGACGGGAGGAAAGATGAGATAACGAACGTCCGGAGTACACGCAAAGTTATATCCCTGTGGTCGCAGAGCATACCGCGCAGTTACATATATATGCGCTTTCGGTCGAACACACGTTGACCAGCCATCCGACGTACATTCTCCATGATGGTTGTCCTCTTTCTATTCCCGTACTACCGGAAACGAAACGTTACCGAGAATTTCCGAATGAATTGAAATTTTCGACCTTTCGTCAATGATTCTACCGAAAGGTCATACGAACGAGATTAAATTGCGATTGAAGAATATACAATGGAGGTATATAATATATTCATGTATACTCGAATGTTTCAAGTTTCACGAATGCAAGATAACCGCTTCTCCTTCAAACTAGAATAACGAAACGTTGAATTAAAATTACCTTAAAGTTCATTACAAACGGCAAAAAAAAAAGGTTTGAAACGGACGGGCCTGTCAGAGCGCGGGAGCTTCACGAACGCTCCGCCAGGTGGCTTGTTAGAGAAGTGCCTTGCGCAATAGGAGCTGACTGTTCCTACCTACATATAGGTACGCGGGAACTATGATCAAGTTATAATTTCATCCAAATTTCACGAACTCTCGCTCTTTCGTCGTGTTATAACGACGAAATGAATTATTCCCTCTTCATCGTGTTCGAAATTCAAATTTTTTTTTCACACACACAATTTCGACACAAATCTTTTATGTAGAGCGTTAAATGCAATACCGTGAACACGTTTCCAGAAGAGCACGTTTTCCAATGTTTTATGGGCGTGGCAATCGTTCCACGCCAACTCTCCGGTCTCTCTTTCTTTTTTTCCATCTTTTCTATCTTCCTTGTCGTTTCTTTGCACTTAATTTTTTTCTTGTCCTCGACGACGATGACGAGGAGATCCTCAAACGTCCCTGAACTAGTATAGACCTGTCCGCGAGGAGAGGTTCATTGTCTGTGACCTTGGATATTTGCGATATATTCTTAGCCACCCCAGCCTTAATGGCGTACGTAGCCACCTCCGATACTCCTGACTTACTGTATTCTTCGTCGGCATAGACGACGATGCGCCCCTTCAGCCTCGTCGTTCATAAATGCACGTATATAAGCCTCGATTGGTTAAGTAGCGTCTAGCATGCGAGCTATCATTCCTCAGCCCACCTATATACATATATATTTATGCATATCGATCACTGACAAACAAAAGGGCACAATCCCAACGATTTTAACAATCAAAGTGACGTTAGGCTTACGCCATTTTGTTCGCTAGGGAGTCGATACATAATATACGGTATACATATCTCTGTTACATAGCAATACGTCCACCCTGGACCCTAGACCTTCGTTACATTTATAATAATAGCTCTTCGAGTATCTTTCCATCCCTTGACGATAATCACAAATGTGCAGACATTTGCGCGTTACGTATACGCGCATTATTTCTAAAGTATTGATACTTGTGAGTTTATGAGCGTTATTGGAAAATCGTTCTGTACGGGAAGACGATGTGGAACATGCGTTTTTGAGGTAGTAGTCTGGTAACTTAAGCCGATTTTCATGTCTTTTTTGGAGGGCGTTTTTTCATAGGAAAATAAAAATGAATCGTTTTGGATATTTAGGATGTTTTTATTTACATACTAAAGATACAAAAAAAATTTTTTTTGAAAAATATAATTGTTTATTATTATTATTATTATTGATCGAAGTTGGCACCTCGAAAAAAAAGCGCGTGGGTGGCCCCGGTGATTTTGGCTCTTGATGTTATCTGAAATAAAAAATTCTTAATAATTCTTAATCTATAGACATGTCATTCCGGTCGGAACTACTGAAGTTAAATTTCTTTTTATTTTACAACCCCTTCTTTGCTAAAATAAAAGGACTTTTTTTTCCAAAGTCCGCCATTTTGTTATTTATCCATGAAATTTAACTTCAGTAGTTCCGACCAGAATGACACGTCTATAGATTTCAGATATCATCAAGAGCCAAAATCACCGGGGCCACCCACGCGCTTTTTTTTCGAGGTGCCAACTTCGATCAATAATAATAATAATAATAAACTATTAAATTTTTTCAACAAATTTTTTTTTTGTATCTTTAATATGTAAATAAAAACATCCGAAATATCCAAAACGATTAATTTTTATTTTCCTACAAAAAAACGCCCTCCAAAAAAGACATGAAAATCGGCTCAAGTTACCAGATTACTACCTTAATTACATCAACGTCGCGCCACAGTTATATCATCGGCAATTCTTTAAGGGATGGTTTTAAACAGAAAAAAAGGGTTTTATTCTTTTAATACACCCAAAAAAAATCGTATCGAAAATCCCACTAGAGAGATTGTTCGAAATGATGTTCTGCTCGTGTAAAAAAATATTCAAATCGGTGAATATAAAATTTTATGAGCAGTTATATTTTTTTTTAATTTTTCGTTGATATTGAACAAAATGCATTTTGGCCGAAATATGTATTATTCGTCAAAAACTTTGTTCATTTCAATGATACTCCCGTTATACAATAATAGCGTCATTCTTACATGATCATTATGAAGGAGAAAAAAAAAGTTGATAGAACAGAATGCAGTACGGGTCAATACAGAAATGTCGATATAAAGTTGCGGCAGTGCGAAATGAGGCAGTTGTGGGATAAGGAGTCAGTGAAATAATAGAAATGGAGAGAAAAGAAAAACGACGGGGTGGAATGGGAAATCAGGCGTGAACGTCGATTGACACGTACGACACGTGAAAGAGAGGAAGACAGAGAAAAAGACAGAGAGTTATGTGGCGAACGAGAGTATGGAAAATACAAGGGAAATATCGCGAGAGTGAGGTAGTGAGGGTGGAACGAGGAAAGAGAAATGCTAGTGCGACCGCATCGCGCATCGTGTAACCCTCGGGGGTGTGACCTATTCTCTCTCCTTTGCGAATCGATCATTTTCGAACTATATATCAACGATACGTACATGTATAGAAAATTGTACATTTATGTCTCGTAGTAACGGAGGAACGAGTGACATGACGTATCTGGTCACGAATTCACGATCAGCCTAGTCCGCTTGTACGTCCCTTTCTTTCTCAAGGGCTCGCGTACCCCTGCGCGACCGGAAAACCGAGTAAATTTGAAAAATTATTATAAAGGTCATATGGTGAATAAAACAATTAAATTGTTCATTTCACATTTTTCATTAACTTTTCAACTATAAGAAATTTTTTTTTTTTTAATTCTTTTTTCAATATTAACATTATTTTTTACGGCTATAAATGGTGTACCGATGAAAATCATGGCGCCTTCTTGTCGACATCATAACTTCACCAAAAAGTGGTAATAGTCTGACGAAAGGATTTTTTTTTTTTTTTTATAAAGAAATTACAGTTTTTCAAACTTTAGTATGCAATTTAAAAACAAAATTGGTATTTGATAATTTATAAAAAAATGTCCATCCAAAGAATTAAAAAAATATCTTGTCAGAGTGTAGGGGAAAATTTTTTCAAGATTTCAACGCAAAACGCGTTTAAATAATGTTAATTTTTTGTTTTTAATTTCACAAATCTATTTTCTTGCAGTTGAAGCGGTAATAAAAAATGTGAAATCAACAATTTAATTTTTTTTTTTCACGATACCACCTTTATAATAATTTTTCAAATTTACTCGATTTTCAGCGCGCGCAGGGGTATCCGAGCCCTTAACAGTTGTACCGAATTTTCTTCTTCAGCATCGTTCACAAATGAAAGTATTTGAAGAAATGCTCAAGATCAATCAACGTATTTTTTCCTTATGAAAAATGAATTATTTTTCATTAAATTTATTATTGAATATGCAGAACTTTGTTCAATCACGAAGTAACACATTTTTAGCCTTTCGAGAAATGTTTTACCCGAGGTCAAACGCGAGTTCCACGATCCGATCCGTTTCGCGATTGCTCCGCGATATATTCGACACGTTTTCCATGAACTTTGAACTAAACGTAAAAATATGTTCCTCGATCATCGTTGGTAAAGTTGATTCGAGCGCGAATACCGAGTTTGGCAAATGGAAAATCGGTGGTTCCACTTTTTTTTTCACGTTTATCCATTTGTTTATATCCTATGTGTGTATACGTTCTTGTATACTTTATCAGCTTTGTTACATCCAAGTAAATTATCACGTTCGTTCGAGAAAAATTCTCGAGTGACTTTGGTCGATCA
The DNA here is from genome assembly GCA_958009045.1 of Oxytorus armatus. Taxonomy (NCBI): domain Eukaryota; kingdom Metazoa; phylum Arthropoda; class Insecta; order Hymenoptera; family Ichneumonidae; genus Oxytorus; species Oxytorus armatus. The sequence goes on from OY253744.1 coordinate 43,230,873, forward strand.
TTAAATAACGTTTCGTGGGACTCCCGGCTAGATTTGCGGGGCGTTTGCACCTTCGTACGTATTCGCGAATAAATGAAATAAATATAAAGTACATACTCGTGCCACCGATCGAATGAAATGAGCATAGCTCTTTCGTCGTCGTATAAAATTCAATGTAAATGTACATAAATAACATTATATGCGCGTAGCAGGTCATATAAAATTCCAGTTTCATCAGTTTATTAATATATATCTATATAAATTTCCCTTCGTCTCTATAGACGTGTACCTTCATTTTATTACCGGTAGTGGTGGTTCGTTATAACGCTCGAATGGAATGGAAAAAAAAATGTCTCCCCGAGCATTCGCTCCCTCGTGATATGTATATTATTACATCCAGCCGAAAGGAAATGCAATTTTTATCTTTCGATATACAGGAAAATATATCGTCACGAATGAGAATATATTTTACGTACAATTTAGCTAAAAAATAATAATTTTAATAAACATCAATAGTTTCCGTGTATGAATAACAACTCCGAACTATTACTCGAAATAATTTTTACATTTTATATATTTTTTTAAAATAAGCGATCATTTTGCCATAATCATATTTTCTTTTTGTCCTCTCATCATTCCAATCTCTCTGAATCTCGTATTTAATCAGCAAGGATTAAACATCGTCAGCTTTCAAAAATACTTCTTTTTTTTTCAATCATCCCTCAACGATTAAAATGTCGCTGAGTACACGAAGAAAGAAGAATTTAAACCCCGAATCCTATAAATAGCGAATTGTTTGTAAATTCAGAAAAAATATCGTACACCGTGTATCGAACGCCCCGGCGTACATGAATAAATTAAATCCCGATGTAAAAGCTTGTTTAACCGGGAAAACAAGCTGAGTATACGAAGAAAGAAGAATTTAACCCCCGAATCTTATAAGTAGCGGAATTTTCGTAAATTCAGAAAAAAATGTCGTACATCGAGTATCGAACGCCCCGGCGTACGTAAATAAACTAAATCCCGATGTAAAAGCTTGTTTAACCGGGTAAACATAGTCGCGAGAGCTTCGAACGCGATCGATCGATACACTTGCGCCCAAAGAGTGACGGAGATTTAGAGGAATGCAGGAGTCGCTCGAGGACAAGAGGGTTTTGTGTAGCTCCGTTGGGAACGCCACGAACCCGATATGTGACATTTTGCGAAGTCCAAAGGGAGATGGACCCAACTTACCGTGAGTTTGCGTATGACGAGCTCGGCTAGGGTGGGTTATAGTCAATGTAGAGACATTGAAATTCGTTCGGTCGCACAAGATTCTCACCCTCGGTTGTATAGACAGGTAGATAGGGGCTGGAAATGGAACGAGACGAGCGCAAAAGCTCAGGAATGACAGAGAAAGCTACAACGATACAACGTTAGGTGTACCTTCTATATATGTACATTCGATTCTATAGTACAGACATATAGATGCCTATCTGTATGTAAAGTTGAGGGAATATACAGGGGACATACAGTTATTGTTTCCCTTCGATAAAAAGAGATTAAGGGAGAATTCCACTGTGACAGGGTACAAAAAAGGATCCTTCTTCACGAGTTTTTGTTTGCTACTTTATGAATTATTTCAGGATTGGGAGAATGGTATGTTTCTGAAGGACACACGGAAGAATTCCTTTTTACGAATTTTCGTTTGCTACTTAAGGGCTTCACATACCCCGGCGCGCGCTCAAAACTGAGTAAATTTGAAAAATTATTATAACGGTTATATGGTGAAAAAAAATTTAATTGTCCATTTCACATTACTTATTAACTTTTCAACTGTGAGAAAAAAATTTTTAATTTTTTTTTTTTTACAATCTTAACATTATTTTTTACGAGTATAAATGGGCTACCGGTGAAAACCATGGCGCCTCCTTGTCGACATCACAACTTCACCAAAAAATATTCAATTTGCAAAAATAAAAAAGAATCTAGTAAAATAATGTAGTGGTAATAGTCTGAGGGAGGGATTTATTTTATTTTATTTTTATTTTTTCAAAAATAAAGAAATTACAGTATTTCAAACTTTAGTATGCAATTTATAAAAAAAATTAGTGTTTCATAATTTATAAAAAATTGTCCAAGCAAAAAATAAAAGAACCTTTCGTCAAACTATAGAACATTTTTTTAAGACCCCATAATTCGTTCGATTAACTCAATTTTTTTTTGCTCGGTTAAACAGCCTCGCTGGTAACAAAAAAGATATAGGGGTGTTAATGACCGTTTTTTTTATTCGTTCCCCTAAATTGCCAATCACCCTTCAATTTGTCCGCCCCACCTTCGTTTCCTTGGCTATTTGTCAATGTATATGGAAGCGAATTTTCGTTCGTACGCGAAGCATTTGAGCCAATAAGCAGTTCAATACGGCTTTAAACGTATATATAGATCGGAGTTAACGCGTGTGCGCGCGTGTGTGTGTGTGTTCGCAAAGGTTAGAGAGGGTGGTAAAGTTGGCCGGTATAGGCTGTGGCGGTGGGAAGGTGAGCACCCTACGCGCGCGTTTATATCAGGTGAGTGGGGCAGCCATCGAGAAGCGAAAGGCTGAGAGCGGCGCGTCCACCACCACTATGCCGTACGTTCTCCACCACCCCCGTCAAACGTGAAAACCACTTGTCTCCTGGTCCCGCGCCGCGCGCGTCGCTCACGGAGCTCCGAAGCTACTGAGTGACAGAGAGAGAGAGAAAGAGAGAGAGAGAGAGACCAAAACAGAGAGAGAGATAGAAAGAGCAAGGGTGAGAAAGAGAGAGAGAGAGAAAAGAGAGAGAGACTGAAAGCTCGAGTTTTCCAGCAAAACGTTTGCGTCGTCGACGTCGTCGTGACGGGTTCGTTCGCGGATTGTAACGACGATTCGCGGGGCTCCATTAAATCCACCGCGATTTTAACGCAACCTGTGAACGGAAAATTTATAATTATAATTGACAATTGAAACGATGAAGTAGTTAAAAACGAAGTCGAGGGGTAAATAACAAGTTTTGGTAAAAGTTTTTATAACAAATTTAATTTGAAAGGTGTCGCAGAAAAAGTCGAGAGATATAGTGTGTCTGTGCTTTTTATTCTTTCACCCTTGTCACCCGATCTCTCATCGCGCCCCCACACCAGATGCAAACACACACAAACACAAACACATACAACTTTGAACTTTCGTGCAACAGTTACTGGACCCTCTGGGTTGCAACGTCGCTCCCTCTACCGCCCCTACCATATTGCATTGTTGCTATTGTTGTTGTTATATTTTCTCGGTCTGGTCACCCGTGCGCAACGCTCCGAAAGCTTTGGGGGTTGCATTTTTTTTTTCTTTTCTTTTTTTTTTACATTTCTTGGTACCGCGGCTATTTTTGTACTGTTTCTTGTAAAATATTAATGTAACACGGAAACGATAGATGTCGATCGCGACCTAAGGAGAAAAAGCACGCACGAGAACGGACAAGGCCGAGGCCGGACTACTAAGCTAGATTAGATTGTTTTCCTTTTGTCCCTTTTTCTTTTTTCTTTCGTTTTTTTTGTGCAAAATAAATTAACAAATTTAACGGATAACGGCAATAGTCCATTATCCGTTTAATGGAGTTTCACTCCGTTATTCAATTCGTTGTTGAATTTTCTGGATGGATAAACGTGCGGTTTTTCTACCCTTGCGACTAACGGCAAGGGGGGGGGGGGACGCGCACGATTTAGAAGTTGGGAAAAAAGGTGTTCAATCTTTTTTTCATTTTGCGAAAAGAAAACAGTCCCATCGATAATCCCAAACGAGAAATTGTTCTAAATGTTCTTATGGTTACTTGAAAAAAAAAAAATTCACATTGGCGTGTACAAACTATCGTAGGGGTAGTTCTATTTTTTTTATCGGATTTAATCCGCAAAAAAATGCAGCACCCTCTACAATTTCTTTAATTTCAATCCTGAATATTTTTTCGACACGATCGTCAGAAACATTTCCAGTAATCTTTCGTTTGGAATTTTTTACACGACTGTTCTTTTTTTTTTCTTTTCTTTTCGGCAAGTTAATGATTAAAAAATCTCAACGATCGGCTTCGATATTTATCTGTGGACTGTGGGAGGTTGCGTGATATTTGATACGGGGAGAGTAAAAGAGGGGGTTGGACAGGTGTGAAAATGTAATGGATATCGCCGAAAGCGATCGCGTATTAAGACTAAAACACTCGCGTGCACGGTATTCTCGACTGGTTTAATTTATCGCCAATACGATAATTCCACTACCTCGTGGAAATTTATTCACCCTCCTCTCCCCCCCCCCCCCCCCCCCCCCCCCGCCCTGTTATATTTACTCACGCGAATATTCGTTACGGTTGTGCATTGCATTGAATCGTTTTGGAAAATTTATTGGAAGCGAATGAAATTTATTTGCCTGGCAAATTGTGCAGTTTCCAACTGGCTCAAATGGAGTACATTTTTTACTGGTGTAAACACATTTCTGTTTTTTTATTTTTTATTTCAAATTAAATAAATTGCATGTTTAGTTCGTTCACTGCCGCTATGAAATTGGCAATTTCGATGCTCAAGAGCAATTAACGAAATATATTCATGACGTCCCGTTCACGAACGATCTTTTTTACTTCGCATCGACGAAACGTCGAACTTTGGACGGTCTTTCGATACCATTGTTAGATCTAATTTACCGTCTGTATAAAGGAAATTTCATCTGAAATGAGCGAACTAGAAAATTCAGTGATTTTCAGTTTCTACTAACTTGATTCTTTAACGCATATTTTTTTTTTTATAACGATTCGAATGAGATGCCAACTGGTGGAGGCCATTGTTGAATGTAAATAAAAATTATAGTTGAATCATTCGAAAGTCGAAATTTACGATTCCATAGCTCGGCATACATTTGGGTTTTTCATCGATCGGGCTTGTTTCGTAATTTGGTAATTCTTTAAAATAAAAATACATACTTTTCTGAGGCAAATCTCACGACTATTCATAAAGCTGGAGAATTTGTTTGTTCGTTTGTTCGTCTGTTTATTCGAACGCGCTAATCTCGGGAAATATTGATCCGATTTGAAAAATTCTTTTTGCATTAGATAGCCCGTTTATTCGAAAAGGCTTTAGGCTGTATAACTTTATGCTATGACCCTAATTTCACCGTCTTACTACTATACTACTGTATCTTGACTTTACTATAATAAGCCTGGAGGGTTTGTTTGTTTGAACGCGCTAATCTCAGGAAATATTGATCCAATTTGAAAAATTCTTTTTGCATTAGATAGCCCGTTTATTCGGCAAGGCTTTAGGCTATATAACTTTATGCTATGACCCTAATCTCACCATCTTACTACTATACTACTGTATCTAGACTTTACTATAATAAAGCTGGAGAGTTCGTTTGTTTGAACGCGGTAATCTCAGGAAATATTAATCAGATTTGAAACGTTCTTTTTGCATTAGATAGCCCGTTTATTCTCGAAGGTTTTGCGTCATATAACTTTATGCTATGACCGTTAGGAGCAGCGGGGTGGCGCGTTGAATCGGCGGACGGAAATTTAACGCCAGTAAAACCTCGGGGCGCAGCTAGTAATTCATAAAATTAATTAAGCAGTAGTCATGAATTGCAATAATTTAAATTTTCGTTCTGGATCAACAAACTTTTATCAAATGACCATTGAGCCGACATGAATGGCCGTGCGCATACCTCGGTCAAAAATTTCTAATATTTCGGGAAAACCACCCCCGCAAGCTTCAAACGATATTGCCCGGGAGTGGTTGATTGCATATATCTATAGAAAGGGAGGAGGAGAGGTCCGATCGATCGATGACAAACTCGAACCATTGTCTTTCATTTCGACGCCTCTCGCTTCACCGCAAGGTTCGAGATTTGTTCCCCCCCCCCCCCTCCCCAATCTATTCCGCCATCTTTTTTTTCCATCGCTAATAGTGTTCCACGCGATGTTTCGCAGTGAGTTTGTCATCGGTGTTTTTGACACGCGGAGAAGTAACGATCCCATCATTCAAGGGAGGGTGGGATTAACTCGGCGACCTCGTATACTTCGACCTTTCATTTTTTTTTTCGTTTTTTCTTTTTTCCGACCTCGCTATCTATTTCGCTCCGGTCCCCCTCTTTTATTCGGATAATTTGGTCGCCACGAATGAATTGATTGGGAATGGTCCGCGTGACAGTGGGAACTTGGGTTATTTTCATGCATAAAATCGATTCTACCCCCCTTTATCTCTCGTACGCGATGAAATAATTGCGCGAGGTATTTGCCACCGGGATATTCGCGTTGTTCGCGTGATCTAATATGTCGATGATACGTATATAACGTTGGTGTTTTTTTTTTTTACGATCCGATAAAATTGAAAATGTCATCGAGCAATTTTACGTGCGTGGGTGTCCGGTTTATTAGTTTTGTATTTTTACGAGGCATTCAACGCCCCCGCACAATCTCGCTAATCTTCACAATATTTTTCATATTTATTTTTCAATCAGTATGCCTTCATAGTGATTCGGAAAAATCGCGTGAAACTTCAATTAATAAACAAAACGTTGGTTTCAATGAAAATTTTGTTAGAGATTTAATCGGTTTTTCATTTATTTTTTATCGCTAAATTAAATGCAATCTAACAAATTTTTTTTATCTCAATTCTTTCCGAATATGATCTGTTTTATTTTTGGCTTCATAAAGGTAGAAATGTATACAAAGTATCTCGTGGGAAGGGGGAACACGTTTTGTGGAAACCACCCAAAAAAAATAACTAAAGTGGGGGAAAAAAATGTACATTTTATTTATCGAGGGAGTTGTGTTTTTATTACAAATTTTACAGGGGCTCGTGCTTCGAGATTACACTAAAGTGTGGTAAAATCTGTGATTTTTCTTCTTTTTTTTTTCTTTATTTTTGCAATTAATTCGCAAAAGAATGATATTGTACCATATCTATATCCGAATGTCCGCAGTGCTCGTGTCGGGATTCTGTTGAAATTGTCACCGAGCTCACGTAATAGAGTACTACGAGGATGGCATGCAACACGATCCTCTGGGAATGGAGATAATTCGTGACCTCTCCATCTGTTATTTTTTTGCCTTTTTTTTTTGTTTTGTCTTTGACGCTCTTGTAATTTGGGGTTCGTTAGAGTGGGGACAGAAAAAATTTGATGGACGGACCGTGATGAGGGAGCGAGAGAAGAGATGAAACAGTGGGGAAAAAAATTGACCCCTATACACGAGACAATTCGAGGACTGTTCAGCGAATGACAAAAAATGTTAAACAGCTTATAATTTTTTTTTAGGTATTTTACGAATAAAAGAATTGGTTTCCCCGTACATATCGTGAAAAATTTATATACATCATTTGGATACAATTTTGTTTGGGTCCAACAAGAACTTTGTTTTAAATTGACGAAAATTTACGTCAATTAAGGACTCGAAGAAACCTGCGCGCACGGTAAATCGAGTAAATTTGAAAAATTATTATAAAGGTTATATGGTGAAAAAAAATGTTATTGTTGATTTCACATTTTTTATTAACTTGCCAACTATAAGAAGAAAAATTAAAAAAAAATTTTTTTTCAATATTAACATTTTTTTTTACGGGGATGAATGGACTAGTGATGAAAACTATGGCGCCTCCTCATCGACGTCATAACTTCACCAAAAATTATCCAATCTGCAAATCAAAAAAAGAATCTAGTAAAATGATGTAGTAGTGATAGTCTGACGGAGGGAACTTTTTTTTTTTTTTTTAAATAAAGAAATTACAGTATTTCAAACTTTAGTATGAAATTTAAAAAAAATCAGTGTTTAATAGTTTATAAAAAATTGTTCAACCAAAAAATTAAAAAAACCCGACTACAGACTATAGAGAAAATAATTCTTTGAATTTTCTTTCTTATAGTTGAAAAGTTAATAAAAAATGTGAAATCAACAATTTAATTTTTTTTTTCATCATTTAACTTTTATAATAATTTTTGAAATTCCCTCGGTCTTCAACGCGGGCAGGGGTATGTGAGCCCTCAAAATAAATTTATTTCGAAAAGAATTGAACAATTTGTACCCGTATATACATTTTAACTAAGTAACCTCCGATAAAACTTTTTATTTTTTCCATAATAATGTATTTTCATTGAACACAACAAATTAGTTTTCCTGGCTGGGCGAGGTAGTTGGCGATAATGAAACGTAATTAATTATCGATCGGACATTGACCCTCGCGATCGGATGGGATAAATATCGTAATTAATATATTATACAGTTTCCGACTCTAAATTTATCTCTCTCGATTACGAGGGAACCGACCGTTCTTTAATTTATTCGCGGGCCGTTAGTCCCGGCTCAATTTCGTCTAATTATAATTGATTGACTTCCATGTTGTTATCGGGGAAATTTTCGATGGTTAACGTCGGAAAAGGGGAAATTTTGATCGAAAACTCGTCCACAAGGTTTGCGATGGAATTAGCCCTCGCTCCCACGCGCCTTTGTTTTCTCGTGTATGTCGCCAATTTTTTTGAACAAATTCAACTAGCCGATCATTTTAGTGAAACCATAGAGAAGATTAGAGAGCACATGACTACGCACTTTGTACGAGCCCGATAAATCGATCGTGTGTGTCCGTCGAATAAACCGCCGGTCAATGTTTGCCTAATACACGTTATCAGCCCTCTATATAGTTTTGTCCTCTTCGCTGATAATAATAATAATAATAATAATACATTAAACGTTGTGCTACGAATATCGACTATATTATAGACTGTAATAATATCAGTTGTGAAAAATAAGGGTAGTACGAAGGACTTATAAAATGAGCAGCTCCGGTGCGATTCCGCTCATCCTCGCGAGAAAGGAGCAAATTATCGAAGGCAAGTACTTTTCTTTAAATATATCCATGACATTTTTTAATTATACGATTGTGATTGTCGGAGATTTGTGAAAAAAAAAACAAAACTATCACGAACTTAATAAAATCGCCTTTACGAATATAAGGAAATTTAGCATCGACGTAGTCTCAGCCAAAAGTTAGATTCAATGAAAGTTCAGAGAGAGGGATGAATTTTCGATTTAATCATTTTTCAACGAGGACAATTTTTAAAATCTCAAATTAATATACAAATACAATTGTAGGTATTCTAAAAGAATAATTTTTACAATTTTCAGAAAAATATCCGAATTTTAGGTGAACACAAACTTTTTCTAAATTACTATGTCGTTGAAGCTACGAACGTTCTGGCAAAAAATAAAACTAAAGGAGTTCATTTAAGGAGTAAATTTTCTCTAATTAACCACATTCTATTTTTTTTTTGCCAAAACGTTCGCCACTTCAACCACATAAATGACTTCATTGATATATTTGTGGCATTATCGTCGTTCACCCTCAATGTTGGTATCTTTGATATTAATTTTATTTGTCAACTGTTTTAGGTGGAAAGAAAAAAATTAATTTAAACGAATTCGAACTTAAGGTAGTAGTTTGGTAACTTAAACCGATTTGCATGTCTTTTTTTGAGGGCGTTTTTTTGTAGGAAAATACAAATGAATCGTTTTGGATATTTGGGATGTTTTTATTTACATATTATAGATACAAAAAAAAATTTTTTTTTTTTAATTTAATAGTTTATTATTATTATTATTATTATTGATCGAAGTTGGCACCTCGAAAAAAAAGCGCGTGGGTGGCCCCGGTGATTTTGGCTCTTGATGTTATCTGAAATCAAAAATTCTTGATAATTCTTAATCTATAGACATGTCATTCTGGTCGGAACTACCGAAGTTAAATTTCATGGATAAAAAACAAAATGGTGGACTTTGGAAAAAAAGTCCTTTTATTTTAGCAAATAAGGGGTTGTAAAATAAAAAGTTAGAGGTAAAAAAATGTCTCGGTAGTTCCGACGAGAACTATAAGTGTGTAGAGTAGCCTGTTAAAATTTGAAAGCAAACGGTTAGGTAGAAAAAAAGTTAGGACCCGGGCTGACCAGAAAAACGCTGTTTTGAGAAAAACTTCGAGGCGCTCTCGAAAACTCATTATAACTCCGGAAGTATTTCGAATTTCGGTCTGAAATTTTCACAGTATATTCTCAAGACATTGTACTTTCAAATTAAGCAAAAAAAAATTTTTCGATTTTTTGAACCCAAGTTACCAGACTACGACCTTAACCCCCCCGCGTGTACACTATATTTTTTCGAGACATGATGTGTACTGGGTCTTTAAGGGAACATTTGAGTTTTTAGAGTGTGTTGGGCTTTCAAAAAATCTGAAAAAATGCCGGTTTACTTCATGAAGTGTCTCTTCCATGGCGTAGAAGTTGCCAGAGTCCAAAGTTTAAAAGCGTTGTTAATAAAAATTGACAAATAGACAGAGAGAAATAGGAGTTTGAAATTTCGACTGTTCCTTTAAAGACCCAGTGTACACACGTGACGTTAACAAAACTGATTTGCACTTAAATTGTATTAAAAAAAAATCCACTTTCTTCCTATAAGTGAAGATTTCGACAGATAAAAAAAAAAAATGTCTCCCAATTGGCAGAGAGAAATGTGAGTATAATTGTACCATTATGTATCCAACGTTTCCAAAAAAAGCTCAAGAAAGAATATGATTAATCGAGGGGACATGGTGTTACGTTTCAGAGTTTTGTTACACTAGCGAAATTCGAGGGGACTGAGTTAAGGTGTCATCATACTTAGAGAGAAAAAAAAACGTTATACCATTCTGACAGTGTGTCCCTATATATTTTTCCCTGGTACTCATATACTCGTTCGTCTTGTCCCCCAATGGGTACGGTACGACAGTTTTGTCAACGGTGAAACGTTCGCTCTTCGGTGGAGATTTAGGTGTACGAGAAAGGGGACGAGGAAGCTTTTTCGTTGAACATCAATCTCCTCATTAAACTTGGACCCGTTCAACTTTCCAACAACGACAATGCCTCCGAATCATTATTCCGAATATTTCCTCTCTTTGCCACCCCCGCTAAGTACAATAAAATCTCCCGAATAAAATTGGCCGAAGTTTTCTTCGAATTAATTTTCCGGATTCATCCGATTCTTGAACCGAGGTTTGAAAAACGAATGGACATTTTTTAAAAGCTTTTTTTCTTCATTATTTCTCTTACCATTCCGCGAATTGAGGGCTGAGGAGAAAAATTCTCTCGGGGATAAAAATCATTTGACTCTGCGGCGAATTGGCCGTTGACAGCAATTGTGAAAATGGCGAAACGCTGGAAGTGAGATGGAGAGAGGGAAACGATTATTGCTTCTCTCTCATCCCCCTTTGATTATCATCCATTCGCTCGACATTAGCCGGGCTGGGGGATTATCTTATAAACCCTTTCGCGGATCCCCGAATTCTCCCTCTCGTTGTTCGTTATCTTAAATTTTCCACGTTCACGTGCGGACGGTGTGGTAACATTGTCGTCGTGCAGGTGTTCACACATCTCGATTTTGTCTCTCCTTTTGTCCGTATTTCCCGGGGCCTCTTTCGCTCTGTTCGCGGCTGCTGCGGTGCCAATCTTACAAATCGTCGGGCCGGATAATCAACTCGGGCTCGCTCGGGTGTGAATAAATAAACGGTACCTAATGTCCGGAAACGTCGACTTACTCGGCGAATAACTACTCGGTTCTTCTCTCTTTGTCTCCCTCTCTTTCTCTCTCCATTTCTCTCTTCGTCTTTCTTACTTTCTCCAGGTATCTTGATAGCTAAATACACACGTTTATATCTATATTTCATGTATACGTACCTGAATACAGTTGTACATATGTGTATGTACACTTTTTGGATGTATATGAACTTTTAGATAATAAAAGGGCGTGAATCACTGCCGATTTAACGGGCACGGTGAACGAAATTACGCCATTTTGTTGTTTAGCCGGTTGATATAGTGTATGAATAGATGTAATAAGGTGTATGTGACGAGACAGTTTCCTTCGGTGAGCAAGTCAACGGGTTGGAAAGATCCTTCTCCCGCTGGATCTTCGCGTTCGTTTCTCTCCGCTGGCACGGAATTTCTCTCTCGTCTTGTCTCCCGCGTATTATCTACCATTTTATCCTAATATAACACTCCAGTAATACAGGCTTAACTCCACATTTTATCATGACATTATTGACAATACATTATTCTTTTCGAACTTACCCATTGAGAACTCGCGCACCCTTGCGCGCGCTGATAATCGAGTAAATTTGAAAAATGATTATAAAGGTTATATGATGAAACAAAAATTAAATTCTCGTTTTCACATTTTTTATTAACTTTTTAACTATAAGAAAAACATTTTTTTATTTATTTTTCCTTCATATTAACATTGTTTGAACGCGTTTTTATCGAAGTTATGTTTTTAGACTAAATTTTGAAATATTGTAATTTTGTTATTTAAAGAAAAAAGAAAATATTCCCATCGTCAGACTATTACCGCTACATTATTTTACTAGATTGTTTTTTATTTTTGCAGATTGGTTAATTTTTGATAAATTTATGATGTCGACAAGAAGGCGCCATGGTTTTCATCAGTAGTCCATTTATACCCGTAAAAAATAATGTTAATATATCAAAAAAAAAAATTTTCAATTTTTTTTCGCATAGTTGAAAAGTTAATAAAAAATGTGAAATCAACAATTTAATTTTTTTTTCACCGTACAACCGTTTATAATAATTTTTCAAATTTACTCGGTTTTCAGCGAGTGCAGGGGTGTGTGAGGCCTTAAACAAAATCGTGTCGAAAATTCCAAAAGTGCAATTGTCGAAAATGTATTTACGATCTTGTAAACAAATATTTCGATTCGAATGTAAATACATTGTAAAATTTGCATTTTTTTTCAAGAACAAATAATTCCGTACGAAAATGGAACCTCTTACAATTTTTTATATACGCAAATATTTTTTCACCACCACCGAGAAAAGCGTCTAAATCTCTCCTTTGGAATTTTCGATACAATTTTTTTTTCGCAAAATAAAAATAATAAAAGACTCTTTTTACCGGGATAGCAAAATCGCGTTTCGCAGAGCTTTTGTGTGTACAAAAATATTTTTTCGTGTACAATCGGGCGTTTTTCCGATAAATCTCTTGCTCGCCTCTAAATCCAAGCTCTCTCTTCCTCGCTCCTCTCGCTTTTTCAACATTTCTTTACGCTCTTCCTTTCACACCGGCGCACATAAAGTCTTGCATCGCAGCTTTTGCTTCGGTTGCACGGGATGGCTAGTACACCCGGGCTACATCGGAGGATACAACGAGGGAAACGAAGAAATATCGGACGTTTCGTGGCAAAATGACCAACGTCGGATTCTGTCCGATTTAAAGATCAATGCGATTTGCTTTATTCATTTTATTGGAAATAATATTATTATTTTTTGTCGTGTATTCTTATAATTTGTTTTTGTTTTTATTTCATTCAAATCACTCCTTCGATTAATCGAAATTATGGAATTTGTTTGAATGTGCGATTTAATTTCAAACGTGGGTCAAATTGACATTAAATGTTCCATATATTTTTGTGTACCCTACAGTGCTGGGTATTTAAAGTGAAACGCGGATATTTTCGCTGATTTTGGCGAAAATTTGACTAAACTGCAAGTTTCAACTTTCAGGGGGTCGCGTATCCAATTGCTCCGCATTCGTTTCTTCGCATTTGCAACCCTTAAATCACGAGGTCGACGGATCACCTGATTTTACACTCCCCCCCGGATATTTACGTTGCGCACGTGCGCAATTGTTCACCAATGTCAATGGGACCGGTTTCATTCGAAAGATTATTAAATTTGCTCGAATGTACTTTTTTGAAATTTTCAAATTCGTCAAAGTTTCGCGAAAATCGTCGAAAATATCGGCGTTTCACTTTAAATGCCCGGCACTGTATGTGTACAGTTCATCCTTTCGTTTGGTAGCAGAATCTGCAGAATTTTCTCTCTTCTCCTTTACTCGCTCTCTTTCTCTCTCTTCGCTTTCTCCTCCTATCACGTTTTCCTCTATATCAGACAAGGCATTATAGAGCGCACGTTCGAGAAGCGAGCAGAGGCAGAGTCTCGTGGGAGATTTCGAAACGATAAAACTATAAACGATATTGCGCCCGCTGGCTTCGGACCACTTTGAGTTACATCCCACTTTAAGGGGGTCATGTACGAAAAAGCGCACTCTCTTGGTTGAGTACTACCGCACACATGCACACACCCATAATGTTCTCAAAAGTCTCGTGTTATTTTCGATGTACCTCCCCATCAGGAAGATCATATCGTCTCGCTATCTTACCGATATTGTTTCGATGGAGAAGCAAAACGAGAGAGAGATACTCCCTGAGCACTTCGAGCATTCTCTCTCTCTCGCATAACAAAGTTTATTCTCTGAACCCCATGAGAGAGAAAGAGAGAGAGAGAGAGAGAGAGAGAGAGAGAGAGAGAGAGAGAGAGAGAGAGAGAGAGAGAGAGAGAGAGAGAGAGAGAGAGAGAGAGAGAGAGAGAGCTCGTAAGTTGTGAAACATGACCCAGGTGAGCGCTGGTATCATCCCCTTTCTTCTTTCATTCACCCTCCCGCTGTTTCATGGAATAGAAAGTTTCGTTGGATTTTCACATTGAATTTCACAATAAAAATTAATTAACCATCGAAATTTCGTCGAATTGGAACGTCATTTGATCAAGTGGCGAATTAAACAATTGGAAGACCTCGTTAATTTTGTTTAATACCGAAAAAAAAATGTGTTCCAATGAATTTTGTGAGAAGTGGTTGTGCATTTTTTATCTCAATGATACGTCCATTAAAATGGCATTGGAATCAGATAAATTTAGTTTGACTCGAAATTTATTTTTCTTCGATAAGTCGACGTTCGATTTTTTTTACGTAGTAGGATTTTTGATTTTCGACATTTTTTCAAGTCGTTCCCGTAATTATTCTTGTCATTTAATCCTCGATTTATAACTTTTCTACGCGATAACATTTCTGTTTTAAAAATTACGGATTTAAAAAATTTCGAAAACTTTTAAGATCCTCCCCCATAAATTAGGAGTTTTGCACGCGTTGAAGCTTTTACGGTTCGAAACTTTCGAGCCGGCCCCATATTAATGTGGCGCATAAATATGTGCAATCTTCTGGTTTTTTTTTTACCCTCTGAGGGATCAGGCCTGTCACGACTTCTTAACTTCCCGTGATGATTCCGCAAGACATTCTCATCAACATCCGTCACGCGCTTCTCCTCTTCACACTGTCGTCCTTTCACGTACGTTCGTTAACATACTTATCAGTTCGATCAGCATATTCAAGGGTTCATTTGCAATTTTAACAGAATTACCCGCGCTCGCACGGCCTTAATTTATCCGTTAACTTTTCGCCAACTTGTCGTCCTCGTTGTATACTATTCCTGATTTTGCCGTCATCGTTGTATATACCGAAACACACACACACACACCGAACTAGAGAAGAGTTTTCCAGTAAATATATGTCGTGGAGTTTAGATTTCAGATCGGAGCCGAGGTCACGGCCATACCGTAATCCGATTAAGGCGCACGGACGGTGTAAAGAGACCTTTTTATGACAACACCCTTTACGATCAATTTAAACGATTTTAAAAATTGTACGGTTACGTCGAATCCTTGTAATTTTTTTTTTCCCCCGTAACTATTATAGCTTAAATCGTCAAATTTAACGTCGCAATGAAATCAACTATATGTTTTCATTTATAAAAAAAATGTGTTAAGGGATTAGGCCACTTTGGAGCAAGAATACAAAATAGGCATATTTCGAGAATTTTTTTTAGCGATATAATTAAATAAATCGAAATTCTGCGCACAGTCATTTATTGTACAACTAATAAACTGTGAAACATAATTTTTTTGTAGTGATTAATAAAAAAAAAAGGCGGCTGCACAGCATTTCTCCGTCAACACCCCTTCTTCCGGAAGGATCCACGGGCGGAAACGTAGCTTACGGAATTTTTCACCGGGAAGAAAAAACCGAATTTTTGTTTCGATTATATATAAAAACAGCTCAACCCTCAATATCGATGCTATTTGCTTTGAAGCGAAAGAAAAATTATTTTCTTTGTAATTCTCATTTTCATACTTTTGGCCAATAGCGTATCGGGTTTTTTCTTTAAACGCGTGCTCGATCTCCGATCAATTGATCTCTGGTAAACACGAGAGAATCGCAACTGAAATAACAAGTGCTTGTGGTACTGAGAAGGAAAATTTGTTTTCGTCTAATGGAATCGAGGGTGATGTGCTAAAGTTTGTGAGTCAAACTTCTTCCTAGCAAACATACTTGTATGTTTATCCTCTTTCTGATTGACACATATATAGAATATAAATATATAAATGTTAGTTCTTCTTTCCTGTATGAGAAACTCGCGTTATTTCTTTGTTCACGTCGATATCGGTCACGTCAAAATGGGAAGGTGAACACATGCCCATAGGACTCATCGATCATCATGTTCCTACTACACAGTTATTTCCATCATTATATGTTCTTGACAGATACACCGGAAACCATGTAATGTTATAATCGCGGAGTGAGAATGAGCGAGGTCAAAATCGGATATCGTACACTCCACATTGGATTTAACGATAATAATCGTCGACGGTTATCGATGGCTAACGTTTGCAGAATAAAAAAACATTTTATTTAATTCCTTGAGCTAATAATGATGGTGAATAGTTAAGGAAGAGACGTTACATCATCGGACCATTGAATTAAAGTTGTCCATTCGTGACATATCTCGCTTAATCAATTATTCCAGAAGAACATATTAAAATCATTGAAAAATAGTATATCTATGTAAATTATTTGCGATTGTGACAAAAAAACTTTAATTTGAAGGGCTCTCACATACCTCTGTGCGCCCTGAAAATCGAGTAAATTTTACAAATTATTATAAAGGTTATACGGTGAAAAAAAAATTAAATTGTTGATTTCACATTTTTTATTAACTTTTTAACTATGAGGAAAAATATTGAAAAATGTTTTTTTTTTCAATATTAACATTATTCTTTACGGGTATAAATGAGGGTAAATGGACACTGATGAAAACCATGGCACCTCCTTGTCGACTTCATAACTTCACCAAAAATTATTCAATCTGTAAAAATTTTTTTTAATTTAGTAAAATAATGTAGTAGTAATAGTCTGACGAAGGGATTTTTTTTTTAAATAACGAAATTTCAAGCATTTTAAACTTTAGTATGCAATGTAAGAAAATAATTACTGTTTAATAATTTATAAAAAACTGTCCAACCAACAAATTAAAAAAACCTCTCGTCAGACTATAGACAAAATTCTTATCAAGATTAAAAAAAAAGAAGTTGAAAAATATTGAAAATTGACTGAATCATCGTGCTGACTGTCTAAAAACATAGTTTCGAGAGAAATCCGGAAAAAAATAATGTTAATATGAGAAAAAAAAATTTCACAATTTTTTTTCTAATAGTTGAAAAGTTAATAAAAAATGTCAGATCAACAATTTAATTTTTTTTTCACCATATAACCTTTATAATAATTTTTCAAATTTACTCGGTTTTCAGCTTGCGCCGGGGTGAGCCCGCAAACGAATTACATTTAATTTCATTCGGGAAATTCCTATTGATCGTCGACTGATTCGAAATAATTATAAAACAAAATAACAACCGCTAATTGTAGCAAAAAAATATATTTAAATTCATTAGGGCATGATTATTCGAAAAGAGGCTAATGTTTTTACATTTTTTTTTCTCCATCATGCATTAACTCGTTATTATGTGGTTGTAAAATATGTCTGAATGTTCTTTCGCGATAATTTGAATAGTGCTCGGCAACGGTCTTCGGGGTAGCGCTCCATCGGTAAAAATGGGGCGGGATCCGAGAGTTTTCGCCCTGCTCGGCTTTTGCGGTATTATATGCACATAGCCGGGGATGAAAAAAATAAAAAAAAAGCTCCGTGCGGTTCAGAAACTCGGAAAAGAGCCATGGCAACGGCCACGAGAGAGATTTTCGCGGAAAACCACGAATATTAACGGGCTACCACCATTAAGGCACGGGCCAGAGTATGAAAGGCCGCGCAAGTGCACTCTGCGCTCTTCTGGACCAAATAAAAAATCCTCATGGGGATAAGTATGGATTACGGGGGTTGAGCAGAGTCACACGAGTATAAATCGTTTGTGCAATAATGGCGCAGAGTCACTTTTCCTTCTATTTCCTCTCGCTTACTTATCGACATGATAAAATTCAGGGGTGTACGCGCCTTTTGAAAATTCAGGTGTACAATTTTCTCGCACGGTTTTCTCGTTTCTCGCGTTAATGAGTAGCGGTGTACAGCTTTTCATCGGTACGACGGAGAATTCGCGCGAGAATTTTCTCTCCGTTACAGCGGTACAATCCGATCAAACGCGAGTGCCCGAGGTTCAATGTTTTGTACAATTTTTCGCAAAATTACATTAATTTTAATGACGGTGGTTCTGAATTGAAGAACTTTCATTCGACGTGGAAAACAAAAAGAATTCCGTAATTAATCCACATCAACGAGAGACTGAGTTTGCAGTTTTTTTAAAATTCAACATGTGAAATTATTGACATTTTTAATGAATGATCGCTCATTTTGTTCGTTTAGTAAGACACATTTTTATTTAGTTAAGCACTCACATACCGCTGCGCTTTCTGGGAATGGAGTAAATTTGGAAAATTATTATAAAGGTTATATGGTGGAAAAAAAATTAAATTCTTCATTTCACATTTTTGATTAACTTTTCAACTATGAGATAAAAAATTTAATAAAAAATATGAAATCAGGAATTTAATTTTTTTTTCACCATCCAACCTTTATAATAATTTTTCAAATTTTCTCGGTTTTGAGCGCGCGCAGGGGTATATGAGCTCTTATTTCCTCGTTCTTTTGCCCTGGAAAACTTTTTACCTTCCCTTATTCGTCGCCTATGTATTAGTACTCTGCTGGCCCTCCGGTGGATTCATGTACGTATAATCTCTGGGGTAAGCCGCGGTTGTACTAACTCTCTCTCTCTCTCTTTCATTTTGTGAGCCCGGGTACTTTTGTGCGAAACAAGAGAAACCCGTGATAATATAATGAGCGCTTGGTGAACATTTCAAGTGTCATCGTTGCCCAGAATTTTTTCCATTCCCATTTCTCATTCTCTCCTATGCGGTTGATGTGCGTTTGAATTTTTTTTTTCGCCCCGTTCCACTTTTGTTTGCTCTGTTTTTTTAAGCCACTAGAGTTTGCCAGTGGGTCATGCGCAATCATCGCTACGTTAAAAGAAAACAAAATCCTACGCACTTCCTTAGACGATGTATTTTTGAAGATATATTGAAAATTTCAAGTGTATCGGTTGAAAATTGTCTGAGTTATGTTTCCGGCCAACAAACACCGAGACTTTATCGCAAAAACGCTGCACAGCCGCCATTTTGACATTAATCGCGTCAAAACAATTATTGTATACAGTCACTGATATGTATGATAAACACCCTATTTTGTAATCTCGATTTATTTTGTAGTTTTTCTGAACAAAAATCCCCAAAAAAGCCTATTTTTTCGGGCTCTAGAGTAGCCTAATCCCTTAACACCCGTGTCACTCTAACGTGCTAGTTCTGGGGACACCCTGTATATATGTATATGGGTTACATCAATAACGACGTAATATCCTACACGACGAGTTATTGCACGTAACTTTCAATTCCCTTCGAATTTCGCGAACTTTCCAACGTCTATATACATAAATAAACGTACCGAGAGGTATTATAACGACGCGTGCAGTTTAATTTGCCAAGAACTTGAACTCGTTGATTGTTTTTTTTCCTTTTTTCTACACGAGGAAAAACGTTCCTCGGTCTAGATCCACCCTCGTTAACGTAACATTCATTCTGAATAACTGGTGCAAACAATTTTTTTTTCAAATCTCACCCCTCATTTTGCCGTCACTTTACCGCTACAGGTGACTTTACCGCTTAAGGCTCACCGAGAGCTTTCGCAAAGCGGTTAAACACGAAATAAACAATAATAATTATACACAAAACTCGGTGAAACAATTCCGAGTGCGCGAAATTTTATTCCTAAATCGTAGAGAGGAGTAAAACGTGAGGAAAAAAAATATCTAGTTAAATTATTACCCAAGGGTTTTTTTCCCTTCCATTATTTGCCGAGAGATCTAACGTTTTCTATTTTTATACGTCAACCCCCCCCCGTTGATACCCTCGCTCGTCTTTCAGCGAAAGCTCGAACCCTCCGAAGGGTCACGCTTAGTAATTACGCAACCCTCTCGTCGTTGGACTCGTCTATTGTTGTTGTTTATTTTTTGTGCCCCACCCTATTAATCTCTGGGTGTTATATTCCCTCGTCATCGCGGCTATTATTAATCATTCCTACTTCCTAACGTCCGATTCTATTTTCTTCCATATTGTTTTCTTTTCTTTTTGCGGTTTTAGATAAGATTCGCGTGGCCTTTCAATTATACGCTTACCCCTTTTGCTTGGGATTCAATTCCTTTTTAACTGGATCGTCGTTTCAATTTATTCTCTCGACAAATGAAAAACACCGCCCTCTTTCTCGCTGGGCAGAGTGCGCTCTTTTGCCTAAGATCTATATAAACACTTATCGCTCTCATCGATAACGTCGATAAATTTAGTTCGACGCAATGTATACTCTGCAGAGATCGAGGATACTAGTACATAAACGCACAAATGTACGTACATAAGTAATATATATCCTATGGGTATGACAACGTATAAAATAGGGAATTGCCTTTCGTGCCATTCGCCAAAACATCCCTCTGGGAACGCTATACCGCGGGGGACCGTTCAATATCCGCTAACTCACCGTGGAATATGCTTCTGCGTCGTTAATCGCCGGTGCATCTCTTACCCACTTTCCGTATATACGTTACCATCGACATTATTCTCGGGCAATATAAACGTCGACGTTCGCAACGATTTCTTAGAACGATTCACGTTAAAGAGATTCGATGGGGAAATTTAACTCCAGCAACATTTCAATCGCGAATAAATTAAAGTGTCCCGTTCATATTTATACATTGATCGGCGGAATGAGAAATGGGTTTAATCGTTCGTCGTAGATTGAAAAAGAAAAGAAGAGGAAATAAAAATACTGTTGAAGGGAAATTCATCTTTATTTTGACACTCAAAAAAATTGCTAATTATTCACATTTCCATTTAGTCCTATTTTATAATAGTAGAGAACGATAACTAATCTTTGAAAAAGATTTCTTTTCTCAGGTGCATTTCGATTTTGAAAAATAATGCAAATTCACCTGTCATCCTATTATTAATATTATTATTATTGTTATTATTATTTCGGTCCTGAATTATTATAAATAATCAAAGTGTCCGTTCATATTTATACATCAATCGTCGGAATGAGAAATAGTTTAATCGTTCGTCGTAGATTGAAAAAGAAAAGAAGAGGGAATTAAAATACTATTCGAGGGAAATTCATCTTTATTAGGACATTGAAAATAATGGCTAATAATTCAAATTTTCAATTCGTCCTATTTTATAATAGTAAAGAGCGATAACTAATCTTTGAAAAAGATTTTTTTTCCACGGGTGCATTTCAATTTCGAAAAAGAACGCAAATTCAGCTGCTATTCTACTATTAATATTATTATTATTATTATTTCGGTCCTATATACATTTTTCCAATGTAACATTATAAGAGGAGAAAGCAGAGAAAGTAAATTGAACCTTTAAGTTCAATTTTGCTTCGCTGGATGAATATCGTAACTGACCCAATTTTCACGATGAACTTTGACCGTTACTGTATACTTTGTTTTTCCTTCTCGCCCGCGCGTTTCTTACTCCTATAACGAAGCTCATCCCTCGGATAAATGAAACTCGATGAAGTTGATGAAGGGCTGACGAGAGAATCCTCGCACCTTCTTTTTTCTTTTCCCCCATTTGTTTTTCCTCTCGTCGCTCGGATATTAGGCGCGTATATACACAACGATAAGTAACGTTGGAAAGAAAAATACCATTAATACGAGTAATGAAATTCCAACTTGACACAATAATGAAAATAACAAAACAAAAAACCGAGATCTTCTAAATCACACGATTTAGTCGGAATACACAAAAACATTTTTCCTATAACGACAAATGTTTTTGTATGAGGAAAAAAAAAAAAAATTATTTTAAATCCCCTAATCTTCGATTTTGTCAATTCAACTAACAATATTTTCATTCACCGTGTATCTTGACTCTAAATTTCACGTGATGTGCTTACATAGAGTGGCACTAAAAATTACAGCCTCGACCTGGATTCCCATGAAAAGAAAATTGAATGAGAATGGGAGCAGAGAAAAATAAATAATAAAAAAAAAACAAGAGATGGAGAATGAAAAATAATTCCATCGGACTCTTCTGCTTTTGCTCTCTTGTCTCGGTTCTCGTGGAACGAAATTGCGGGCTATCTCTGCTTCAATATATACATGAACGTTGATAGGCCCTTTTCCGAGTGAATCGATAGGAGGCCCCCTCCCTTCCTCGATGCACGCGCGTACACGAGCCGAGCTTTCTATAGACCTTCCGATTATTTTATATATCGAAGACCGTGCGATGCACTCGTTAATTGATTTACCACCGGTTTGTGTGTATATATGTACGTATGGAATTCGGACGTGGAGAGGAGGGTTATATATCGCGTGGGATATCCGAGCACTCTTCGATACTGCCCTTTTTTACTTTTTATTGCGAACCTTCGACGTGAGTGCACACGTGCGGAGAGAGATGACGAGCCGGTCAAAATGAGTTTCAGGAAAATTCCGTTTAATTGGGTTAAAAACACTTGTTAAATAAATGAAAAAAAAAATCATAAAATGACGTTTTGATGGAAAATAATCAATGATAAAGATACAATGGTAAATAAAAATAAATAGGATTTTTTAGATACGTGAAACATTTTAAGGTAGTAGTCTGGTAACTTAAGCCGATTTTCATGTCTTTTTTGGAGGGCGTTTTTTTGTAGGAAAATAAAAATGAATCGTTTTGGATATTTAGGATGTTTTTATTTACATATTAAAGATACAAAAAAAAAAAAAAATTTTTTAATTTAATAGTTTATTATTATTATTATTATTGGTCGAAGTTGGCACCTCGAAAAAAAAGCGCGTGGGTGGCCCCGGTGATTTTGGCTCTTGATGTTATCTGAAATAAAAATATCTTGATAATTCTTAATCTATAGACATCCTTATCTATAGACATGGCATTCTGGTCGGAACTACTGAAGTTAAATTTCATGAATAAATAACAAAATGAAAAAGGACATTTTTTTCCAAAGTCGGCCATTTTGTTATTTATCCATGAAATTTAACTTCAGTAGTTCCGACCAGAATGACATGTCTATAGATTAAGAATTATCAAGAATTTTTTATTTCAAATAACATCAAGAGCCAAAATCACCGGGTCCACTCACGCGCTTTTTTTTCGAGTTGCCAACTTCGATCAATAATAATAATAACAATAAACGACAAAATTTTTTGAAATTTTTTTTTTTGTATCTTTAGTATGTGAATAAAAACATCCTAAATATCCAAAACGATTCATTTTTATTTTCTTAAAAAAAAACGCCCTCCAAAAAAGACATGAAAATCGGCTTAAGTCACCAGACTACTACCTTAAACTACCACTCTAAGGGCAGAATAAAAGGACCAACTTTGATGATTTATTTTGGGAGTATGAAAGAAAGAATAAGATTTCTTTTCAGAGGGTTTATTTCACACATATTGAAGTGTGAAAAAATATTTTTTTATTATCATTTTGATGCAAAATGGCGGCGACAGAGCTCATCTTGAAATACGTCTTTTTTTTTAAAACACCTTCACGGGAGGACGGTTTTCTCGTAAAGTATAAGACCCGGAACAAAAAACCTAAAAATTTTATAATCTATATACTATTGGCTATGGGATTACGTAGGGTTTTTTTTTTTAATCAAATTTTCCACAAATGATGCCCTTTTGAAAACCTTAAGCGATTTTTTTCCAAAAAAGTAGTAAGTTAAAAAAAAAAAAGTTTACATTCAATAAAAAAAAACGGTTAGGTACTCCGATAGAGAATGTAATTGTAAAGCTACTATCAAAATTTCAAATCTATTCATGCAACGGTGTTCAAGTAATACGTCCTCCTAGTTTGAAAAAGACGATTTTCAAGATGGGCTCGCTCGCCGCCATTTCGTATCAAAATGATGA
Source organism: Oxytorus armatus (assembly GCA_958009045.1). Classification (NCBI taxonomy): domain Eukaryota; kingdom Metazoa; phylum Arthropoda; class Insecta; order Hymenoptera; family Ichneumonidae; genus Oxytorus; species Oxytorus armatus. Next base: position 43,254,979 of record OY253744.1, read on the forward strand.
TAAAAATTTTTTTTTCCATACTTCAATATGTGTTAAATAAATCCTCTGAAAATAAATCCTATTCCTTTTTTTCATACTCGCAAAATAAATCATCGAAGTTAGGCCTTTTTTTTTGCCGTTAGACTGGTGTACCCCCTTAAATGATCGATATTTTATATTTAAAAAAAATTAAAACAAGCTTCTTTTATGAGTGAGCAATGCGAATAGAAACGGATACATTTTTTGTTCTACTTTTCGAAAAAATAAACACAACAGTATTCAGGTTGAATGAAAATAAAAAAATTTCTTTATCAACGATTAAAAGAGGGGTTTGTTTTTTTTTCTTTTTTCATTTTTTCCTATGCCTACTGGCACATATATTATTCGACCGGATATTCCACTCTCTCTATGTTCCAGCTCCCGGGGGGCAAAAAAAAATACGGACACACGACAAAAAGGTGCTGAATTTAGAAAACCTTGATGCCACTGTGCTACACAACATATATACATCTATACGCGTGTCCCGGAATCCCCGTGGATTGTAACGCGTTCTCATAAAATATTTATACCCCCGCGAGGCTTCCCTGCGTCTCGCACTTCCTCGCCCCCCTTTTCCCGCTTATACATCGCAATCCTCGAACCCTCCACCCCGTCCCTGCCCGTCCACCCTTCGCCTCCCACAGTTGGGAGACGGTGGCTTTTCTCTCGCCTCCCCCCTTATCGAGAATATTGCGACCATCAACCGGTTAGACTTCGCGGTTTCGTCGTCGTTGCAGGCTTTCCGCTCGTTGCTGAAATGGCTTTGCGATAAAAAAAAAAGGAAACGAAAACAGAAACAAAACTACCCATCCAACGGTGATCGTTAACAATCACGGTTAAGGAAGAGTTACGAAATTGCCGGCGGTTATGGTCATCTCGAAATTCTCTATTGGCCAATGATGCAACTGATAACCAGTTGTTCGTAGCGAAAGATGCACACGTTAAAAAGTTGGTGAAGATTTAGGTCTTTCTTTTGTCGAGTAAAAGAAAAATTATAAAAAATTAATCCTCTGGCTCAATTTATTTTGTATAGCAATCGGAATTTTTTTTATTACACGACGAGAAAAACATTTTGAACGTTCTCTTGTTTGCGATTTTTTTTATACAATTTTTTCTTTTACGAAATGCAAAAATTCAAAATCTTTCAATCGTGGAACATCTCCTTACGAATCTGCAAAACTTGATATCAATTAGCGTTTTGAATGCTAATTTATTTCTGTCAAAAGTTTCGTTGATTATTTGTCCCGATGGCGCGTGAGGGTTTTTTAAACGCTCTAATGCAATTAGTTTAAGGGATGACACCACTCTAGCGGCAGAAAAAAAAGACCTGAGCTTGGCGATTTATTTTGAAAGTATGAAAAAAGGAATAGGATTTCTTTTCAGAGGATTTATTCAACACATATTGTAGTATGAAAAAACATTTTTTTATTCACATTTTGATACAAAATGGCGGCAACAGAGCCCATCTTGAAAAACGTTTTTTTTTTCAAAACACCTTCACGGGGGCACGGTTTTCTCGTAAAGTATAAGACGTGGAACAAAAAACCAACATTTTTTATAATCTACATACTATTGGCAATGGGACTACGTAGGGGTTTTTTTTTTAAATGTTTTTTGTAGAAATGATGCACTCTGGAAAAGATAAATCGATTTTTTGCCAAAAAAAGCAGTAAATTGTTTATAAAAAAAAAGTTAACGTTTAATCAGAAAACGGCTGGGTACGTTGATAGAGAATGTAATTGTGAAGTTACTATCACAATTTCAAATCGATCCGTGCAACGGTGTTCAAGTAATGCGTCCTCCCACTTTGAAAACGACGATTTTTAAGATGGGCTCTGTCACCGCCATTTTGTATCAAAATGATAATAAAAAATGTATTTTCCTTCCTTCAATATGTGTTAAATGAACCCTCTGAAAAGGAATCTTATTCCTTTTTTCATACTCTCGAAATAAATCGTCAAAGTTCGGCCTTTTTTATCTGCCGCTAGAGTGGCGTGCTCCCTTAAACGCCACAGTGTAATTAATTTAATTTAAATGAAAATACGCATAGTATGTTTATGCGACGAAGCGGAAGGACCGTTGAGTTAGTTGGGCCGAACAGATTAGAATTTCATTTACATTGAATAAATCGATGGAAATTTATATAAATAAAATAAAATCCATTCAAATGGCGAATGTATAAATTTTTTTTCGTTGGTAATCCAGAGGTAAAAGACTCTTCTTTTTTATTCAGTTTATTCGGGAATATGAGAGAAAACCGAAGAGAATCGTAGCGAATGAAATAAAGCTGGTGGCGGATCGATCTTTTTATAATTAATTCGACGACGATTCGTGCTGACACCAGTGTATTGAAAGAAATTCTTTCGCGCGAGATGGTACTCATCAGGTGAAAATAAGAGACGATTTATCACCATTGAAATAATTCATTGGCGGAGAAGTTGCCTTAGTTCGGGGGATGACGTTTCTTTTTTCTTTATTTTTTGTCCACCCGACGTATTTTTCTCCTCTGGTTATATACGCGCAACGTCATCTTTCGCTTTTCATTTTTATTTATCTTCTCGTTTTCTGTATATTATATATAGAAGTACGGTGTTTATTGTCCGTCGTTGTGTGTACGGTTCATCGATTTTTCCTTCGACCTTGCGGGTCGACGGTACGCGAAGAAATTATTGCGATAAAGTACGTCTGGGAGGTATATAACGTAATGTAGTACGAGTACATTGAAATACGTGTCCATGTATAGATCGAAGCTCGTATTGCCTCGTCGTGTCGTTTGAGAGGGGGTGGTTTTGCGCGACAGTACGTCGCCACTTATTTTGTGCCATCGGGGCTGTCGGCGGTATTAGTCGCAAATATAATCGACCCTCGCCCACTTTCAGACGATATACGGCAACACCTCTTCCTTCATTCGCTATTTAAATACTAGTCAATTTGTTTACGCCAACAAAACGGCTATAGTGTGTCGTTACCGTGCTTACACAGATAATCAATCGATCAATTTTCGTCGTCTATTGAAACGGGTCGTTTATCAAGAAAGCTATTAATCATTATTATTTTTTAATCGTCCGTTGCAAAGACACTTCGAATTAATAGGTTGCCAATTTTTTTCTCTACAATAATTACTCGTTGTTTCTTTTGAAAAGAAATTATTTTATTATTATTAAAATTAAAATTATTATTTTATTTAAAAACAATATATTAATACCCAATTATGAAAGAATACACGGGGTTTTTCAACTTTCCAAAAATAAATTAACCGTATTAAAAATTCCAAAAGTATATTTAGTTCTGATGGTTAAAAAACTGTAGTGGAATATGCATTTCTTTTCCAAATTATGGAAATATTTAAAAAATCGTATTGCTTGTACAATTTTTAATATATTGAACTAAATATTTTTTTGCACAACCGAATAAGCATTACGCATAATCTCTTCTTCGCAATTTTCATACGATTTTTTTTCTACAATAAAAATATTTCAAACATTTATTTTACTTTTTTTCTCGTATTAAGCTGTTATTCATAATTATTTTTTTATCGTCCGTTGCAAAGACACTTCGAATTAATAGATTGCCAATTTTTTTTTCCCCAATAATTATTCGTTGTGTCTTGTAAAAAAAAATGATTAATACCCAATTATGAAAAAATACACGGGGTTTTTTAAGTTTCCGAAAATAAATTAATCCTATTAAAAATTCCAAACTTTTATTTCGAAAATATGTAAATATTTAAAAAATCGTATTGCCTGTACAATCTTTTATATATCGAAGTAAATATGTTTTTGCACAACCGGAGAAGCTTTACGCACAATCTCTTCTTTGCGATTTTCCGAACGATTTTTTTCTTGCCATAATAAAAAAATTGTAAACCTTTTTTTGTTACTTCTTTTCCGTATACAAAATTTTCCAATTTCGAATATCATTCGCGAACGGTCAATTTATCGCGTTTGTGAGTTTCCAAAATGGCGTAACATTGGGGTATATATCGATAGCGTACGGGGGACGACGGTATGCTTGCTCGTGGAAAATTTTTTCGGTCGACTTAAACCGATTATCGAGCAATATCCGGTTTGCAGAATCCAGCAGTCTCGCGCAAACGGGAAAATTGAGCCAATCGCGAAACGTCGCGTTCGATCTCCCTCATACTCCGCGTGACTACGTGGGCGTTACCTATTCCACAGTCGGCTCGATACTTACCTATGTAACGGTTTTACCTGTGTGAAAATCGTGTCACCGAAGCCTTCTCGGCTTATATCCCTGACTGTACGTCCGACTAAAGCCATCGGGTGAGGGCGGTGGATGTTGCAAAAGCTCTCTTTGCATCTTGCCACTGCCAATCGAGAAATAGCCAATCCGCGAGCGGCGTCACGGGTTGAAACGATTTCTCGGCTATCGTATAAAGTCGAAAGATATATATCGCGACGATACTATCGCACGAATACGTTTTTACGAGCGACTATAAATACCCGAGATATTATATAAATGCGCAGAGAGAAATTTCTGGTTGCCATTCGAGTATTGAGGGTTCACATACCGCTGCGCGCGCTGAAAACCGAGTAAATTTGAAAAATTCTTATAAAGCTTATATGGTGAAAAAACAATTCAATTGTTGATTTCACATTTTTTATTAACTTTTCAACTATCAGAGAAAAAATTTAAAAAAATTTATTTCTAAATATTAACATTATTTTTTAACGGTATAAATAGACTACTGATGAAAACCATGGCGCCTCCTTGTCGACATCATAACTTCACCAAAAATTATCCAATTTGCAAAAATAAAAAAAGAATCTAGTAAAATAATGTAGTAGTAATAGTCTGACGGAGGGAATTTTTTTTGTTCTAAAAAAATTTAAGAAATTACCGTATTTCAAACTTTAGTATGCAATTTATAAAAAAAATTTGTGTTTAATAATTTATAAAAAAATTGTCCAACGAAAACATTTAAAAAACCTCTCGTCAGACTAAAGAGAAAATAATTATCAAGATAAAAAAAAAATTAAACTTCAAAAATATTACAAAATTGACTGAGTTATCGTGCTGATACTGTCCAAAAACGTACTTTCGAGAAAAACGCGCTTAACGTTTCTTGTAGGTACAACGTAAACTTTACGGGATAGTCCACATTTATTCATATAACTTTGTAACAGAGTGGAGTTTTCTTGAAAGTTCTTATTTGGAAAAATTCTCAATACGGATATAAATGGACTACTGATGAAAACCAAGGCACCTCCTTGTCGACATCATAACTTCACGAAAAATTATCCAATTTGCAAAAATAAAAAAAGAATCTTGTAAAATAACGTCGTAGTAATAGTCTGACGGAGGGATTTTTTTTGTTTTCAATAATAAAGAAATTACAGTATTTCAAACTTTGGTATGCAATTTATAAAAAAAATTTGTGTTTAATAATTTATAAAAAAATTGTCCAACGAAAAATTTTAAAAAACCTCTCGTCAGACTATAGAGAAAATAATTATCAAGATTTAAAAAAAATAAAAGTTAAAAAATATTACAAAATTGACTGAGTTATCGTGCTGACACTGTCCAAAAACGTAGTTTCGAGAAAAACGCGCTTAAAGTTTCTTGTAGGTACAACTTAAACTTTACGGTCTAGTCCACATTTATTCCTATAACTTTTTATTTGGAAAAATTCTCAAAAGTATAGAGAATAAAGAACTGTACAAAAAAAATTCGATTCTTTGAAAATTTCATGGATATGTAAACCCTTAAGAGGATGAATATTGTTGGTGAAGCACGATTTTCAGATTTAGGGAAATATTGTCTCGTTTTAAGGCGGTCTCCGTACTCACCACAAAGATTTATACGCTACACTTCATAAACTTTGAATACACACAATGACGGGGCGCGCGGGGAGAGAAATATTCCAGGATACGGTGCATTGAACGTCCTTTTCAGCGAAAAATATAGAAAAAAAAAAAAAAAAAAACGACAGGGAAGAATAAAGAGGATAGATCGAGTTCCGTTACTTTTCTTGAGGAATCACAATGTCGTGGACGTCCCATTGAAAAGAGGTCAAAGCGACCAGGAATATGTATGTTTGTAGGCAAAGTGATACGATTTGTGTCCCACACTGACATCATTCCATATACATTGACCGATAAATACGTATCGTCACGGCAAACTACAGAACAATGTTGTTTCCAGAGTAGCGAACGTAGCGAATGAAAATCTGTCAATTTCTCCCTTCTCATTTAAAAAAGCTTCTCCCTGTACTTTGTCTTCTTCTTTTCTCCACGATTACGAGTGATTTTTCCCGCCAATTCATCGAGCATTCATTCCGTGGGGAGGGCAAAGTTTCGTTGAGCTTGTTCGAGCATTTTTTTTTTTCCCTGTTCAACCAGAATGGCGCGCATCCTGGCGTTCATCTCGGCGCGTATTTCTTTAAGAGGGATTTACTTGACCTCTTCTACACGATATCCCGCCCTCCCCGATCGCAAATCATCCGGGAGAAACGAGGAGGAAGAGGACGAGTCACTGGGCAGATGACAAATTGCCATATTTTTACCGTTGATTTGTCGTCACAAAGACCCAGGTAATCGCGCGGACCTGGTTCGATCCTACGAAAATAAATGGGGAATGAATGTTATATTATACACGTCAGAGGAAATTATAATTTTTTTATGAAGTGGAACGATTTGTGTGACATTTTTTCGAAGAGCTAATTTGAAAATGCCGCGAGCAGAATTTCCAAAGAAAGAAAATTGATCGAAGGCACAGAAGGGAAAAAACTTTTCGTCATTTCTTTTTCACTGTTACCGCGGATTGAAACAGCCATCCTCTTTCGATCAAAAAAACCACCCCACTTCACGTGAAAATGTCTCGTGTACATGTGCAGAGTATGCGGAGTATGCACAGTAGCGTTCTTGTCCCCTCTCCCCCCCAACCAAGTGCCTTCTCGTTTGTCGGCCCCCTGTTTTCCGTCACTTCCCTTTGAATCGTTCCGCTCGTTTTTTTTTTTTTGGGCAAACACACGTAAGTCAGTGCGCCACCCCTTTCAACTCGAGGTTTAGAAACTTTCTAACCGGTGACAACACCCTCTCGTAACAACCTTCACTCCTTCAAGTCAGAAAATAAGGGACTCTTTGGGAGCACTCGGATGTCGAGTACCGCGAACGTAAAAAGAAACGGAGGGACAAAAGAGACAGCGAGAGAGAGAGGGGGGGATGAAAAACTGCGAGGTGATTTCGATGCTTAGCCCCTCGAGGGTACTACTCTCGTTAGCCCTACTGTTCTTTCTCGTGTGGCTTTGGTCCTGGTCGAAACAGCTGGGAGGGTTTACAGTCGTCTCTTTATGTATCAGCACATGTGGAGCCTTTGAGCCCGGCTCTTATTTGTTCACCTGGATAAAAAAAACGGAATTATCGTCTTTCACGTGGAATTTTTGAGTATCGAATAAAAATCCGGTATGATTAATGATCAGGGCAAAATTTCTGATTGGATGCAGTAGTAAAGTGTAATAAGAGACGAAAAGGAAGTACTGTTTGTTTTGCTAATTTTTGTTTTTAATCCCAAAACGGAAATTCTGCGGTTTGACACCTTGAAATCCCAGTTCAAACGTTTTCGACTTGCTTGAAAAAAATAATAATACTTTTGTTCTTCAGGCAATTAAACGGTATTCTAGTTCCTTAATTTTTGAATAATTTTCTAGAATAATTTCTAGAATAATTTTCATACGAAATAATTTTAGTTTTCAAGTTGTCTTTGCTATAAAAATATATGTACTTACGTACAATTAAACACTATTCTAGTGCCTTAATTTTTGGATAATTTTTTAAAATAATTTCTAGAATAATTTTCAGATGAACAAATTTGAGTTTTCAAGTTGTCGTTGCTATAAATATATATGTACGTACGTACAACAACAAAAGTCAAGTACATACATATAAATATATACATGAACAACAAAGTCAAGTTAGTGTTCATTTGAAAATTATTCTAGAAATTATTTTAGAAAATTATCCAAAAATTAAGACACTAGAATACTCTTCAATTGCCTGAAGAACTAAAGTGTTTTTTTTTCAAGTAGGTTTGTTTTTCGAAATTATTCAAAAATTGTGTTGCCAACTATGGTTTTTAATTCTAAAACAGAAATCTTACGGTTTAACATCTTAAAATCCGAGTTCGATCGTTTTCGGCCTACGTGAAAAAAAAATACTTTTGTTCTTCAGGCAATTAAACAGTATTCTAGTGCTTTAATTTTTTTATAATTATCTAAAATAATTTCTAGAATAATTTTCAAATGAAACAATTTCAGTTTTCAAGTTCTCTCTGCTACAAACGTTGTACGTACATATATACGTAGTTTACATATCGAGGCTTAGTCATAGTGTCCAAAAATTGTCTGCCTATTCAACCGAGACAATAGAGGATTTAAAGCGAGTCGCCACTCGACACTTTCGACAACGAATGGTGCATAGAAACGTTCGTAAACGATTCCTCATCTATGCCGGTTGCTTGGGAAAAATATCAGTCAACTTTTTTTTTCCCCACAACGATTTTCGCGGTCCCCACTAAAAGTCTCTCCCCACTAAATTGAAGTCTCAATCGATAATACCCTTTTCGTTACTCTTAACGAAATAGAAAAAGGGCCATTGTTCGTTTCTATCGAAGTGTCTATTCCTCCGTAATTTCAATTGTTTCCATTAATCTTTCAAATTAACACGATTCCCCTGTGTCATCGAGAGTCCTAGCACTTGCGAAATTTCAATCCCATCAGAAGTTGGACTTTCCGACTGGAAGTGAAAATTTCAATTCGTCGAATCGGCGAATATTTCGATGATTGAGGATAGGGGACGCGAGAGGAGAAATTGCAGAAGATATGTGTACCGTGTGCGAAAGGACTTCCGGCTTTTAGCGATTACATGCGGAAGAGAAATAGAGATAACATTCCTGGGGTCCTGGTACTATCGATTGTCCGGTTTTCTCTCTCTCTCTCTCTCTCTCTCTCTCTCTCTCTCTCTCTCTCTCTCTCTCTCTCTCCCTCTTCCTCCCTCGTTTCGCACTTCTCAATGCGAATCTCTTGCCGGGGAAAATGGTTTCGAAGCGTGAAAATCTGTGCCTCAGTGGCTCACACAGGCGCCAGTAAGTCATTAAAATTCTTTGCGACTGGTAGCGTGCAATTTCACCGCTGCGAATCCACGCATCGTATATTACAGAGACCATATATCGATTGTTAAAAGTCAGCAGGACCTAATTTACAAATGTTTACATGGTAAATGATGTAAGATACGCACTTCTGATTGTCAGCAGTTTGTACACCCGTACGTTTATGTGTATATAACCCGAGGGACCGGCTGTTCGAAACTCGTCTCATACTCTACCCCGCGGCAGAGTTTGGTCCCTCGAACGTAATAAAAGTTTCTCTCTCTCGGTTTCAATAGTCTACTTCATACTCTGGGCGACGATCACAACGACGATCACTGTGAATTGATTTATTCGCGGCTCGGATTGATCCCACGTTTAATCGAGGCCGCGTATAGTCGATCATTCTTCCAGAGATACCAGTAGAACACTTCATTTTGTATTACTTCGAGAGTTCCCGATCGTAATGCTTCACGCGAGTGTTAGGTTCGAATGCGTATTATGTCACGTATTGACATTCCTGTGGCCATAGAATCCGTCATCGGGGATGTTATTGGGGCTGGTTACCACTCAAAGCATTTCTATCCACCTACAATTCGTTTTATCAAGACATTGAGGGTCTCACCATACCCCTGCACGCGCTGAAAACCGAGTAAATTTGAAAAATTATTATAAAGGTTATACGGTGAAAAAAAAATTGTATTGTTGATTTCACATTTTTTATTAACTATTCAACTAGAAGGAAAAAAATTTTTAATGTTTTTTTTTTCAAATATTAACATTATTTTTTACGGTTATAAATGGACTTCTGATGAAAATCATGGCGCCACCTTGTCGACGTCATAACTTCACCAAAAATTATCCAATCTGCAAAAATGAAAAAGAATCTAGTAAAATAATGTAGTGGTAATAGTCTGACGGAGGGAATTTTATTTATTTTTTCAAAATTAAGAAATTACAGTAGTTCAAACTTTAGTATACAATGTAAAAAAAAAAATTGTGTTTAATAATTTATAAAAAATTGTACAATCAAAAAATTAAACAAACCTCCCGTCAGACTATAGAGAAAGTAATTATCAAAATTTGAAAAAAAAAAAAAAATTAAAAAATATCAAAAATTGACTGAGTTATCGTGCCGACCCTGTCTGAAAACATATTTTCGAGAAAAACGCGTTTGATAATGTTAACATATGAAAAACAATTTTTTAAAATTTTTTCCTCATAGTTGAAAAGTCAATAAAAAATGTGATATCAACAATTTAATTTTTTTTAATCATATAACCTTTATAATAATTTTTCAAATTTACTCGATTTTCAGCGTTCGCAGGGGTATGTGAGCACTTAAACAACTGTACGTCCGAAATTATGAAAACTATCTTAAAACAACCCCTAGCGATTGTTCGAATAATTTCTCAATGCAGCCTGCATTTCGCAACTCAGGCACGAAAATATTACTCTTTAGGATTAAAAAAAACATTTCATATAAAATCGAAGAATATATGCTTATTATGGAACGACGGTGTGGAGGAAATTTGGAACATGTTTTATGTAATTCGTACTATGTACGACGCTATTAGAGAACGATTTTATGGCAATACAACCCTTCCAGATATGCTAAAAGTGTCCAACACCGAAAAAACTGTCTTTGCGGACGAATCACCGACGCTTCTGTACATTTTCACTCCCCGACAAACAATAACCCAAACAGGGTTGTTTGAAAAATAAGTGGCTATTGAAAAAGTTGCAATATCACGACGATATTCACCATGAGCGTTAATTAAACCGCTCCAACAAGTACAAGTTTATTTGAACGTACTTTATGCCCGTCGTCATCTGCCGTTGTGCCGCTGGCGCTGCTCTCTCGGACTAACGCCGAACTATCGGGGTCGTAAGGGGTTTTGGCGACCCAGATAGAGAGCAACTTTCGGGCGCTTCAATTCGCCAGGGTTGCAGCGGGAAAAGAGAGAGAGAGAGAGAGAGGGAGATAGAGAAGCGAGATGTGATCTCGTTGATGACGAGAGGAAAGAGGGGAGGATTACGGGGCGCGGGCTGACAGCGCTAGAGAGAGACAAATGCCGTGACCAGGCAAGAAGGGTGGAGCTCCTTGTAACCGCGCACAACCACGAAAACTTTTCAGCTCATCGTCAACCCCCAACCGTCTTCTATTTCTTTCTGAGACATCGATAAACCATATTTCTATCTATCTATCATACTATCTTTGTCGATTTTTCTCTCCTTCTCACTCAGTGTTAAGAAAAACAATTCGAAAATTGCCGTCAAAGTCAAAACAGCCATTGTCTTTGAGGAAGTTTCGTTCGTGCCATTTTCAAAGTTCTTCAAGCTTCGTGCACATCGGTACTTGGTACACTTTTGCAATAACACGTTTATAACGACACGCGAGATACCTGTTATCCGGAAGCAAAACGTCGATAATACCCGGGGTGTGAAAAAAAAAAAACATCCCTCGCGACTGAAAGACTTTTGTGTGCGATCGCTCGGACAAAAGTTTATTCGATGTAAGAAAATGTTTTCGTTTGGATACGGTGAATTTAATGATTTCATGAAGAAATAATAACGAATTATTCATAGTGTAACATTCAAAATTATAAACTTCTTCGAATAATCGAGAATTTGGAATAATTTCTTTCTTTTTATAACGGATAATAGAACTTGGAAGATTATTATTAAATTTACGAATAATGATATTCGGGGAAAAAAACGAATATTTGAATGCAACAAATTATGTATGTCTGATGGTGAAGTTGTTTCTCGATCGATTCCCTTAATTCAAGAGCACAAACGGTTGCATTCAAATAATTCATATTCTCCTAGAAAGAATTGTATCGAACATCATGATCGTTTGTGGATTTGAGGAGAAAAGAAAGGAAAAAAAATAGGTCTCCTCGTGAATGAAAAAGTTGGAGTTATTCGAGATTCGAACGGGGTCAAGTGTCCCCCCGCGATAGTCGATGATCGCCGCGGACGCGTGCCTCGTTCCTCGTCACGATCTACCGTTGTTATAACAGCGCGGCAATCAGAAAGAGAGAGACAGAAGTATATAGTAAATGTACTATATATTTTCAATCAAATAAACCCACTTTTTAAGGGCTCACATACTCCTGCGCGCGCTGAAAACCGAGTAAATTTGAAAAATTATTATAAAGCTTATATGGTGAAAAAAAAATTAAATTGTTGATTTCACGGTTTTTATTAACTCTTCAACGATACAATTTTTTTTTTTTTTTTTTTTTTTTTTTTTTTTATATCAACAATAGTTTTTTACGGGTATCAAAGAACTACTCATGAAAATCATGTGGCGCTTCCTTGTCGACATGACTGAAAACCGAGTGAATTTGAAAAATTATTATAAAGGTTATACGGTGAAAAAAAAATTAAATTGCTAATTTCACGGTTTTTATTAACTCTTCAACTATAAGAAAAAATTTTTTTTATTTTTTTAAAAATATTAACAATATTTTTTTACGGGTATCAATGAACTACTGATGAAAATCATGGCGCCTCCTTGTCGACATCATAAATTCACCAAAAATTATCCAATCTGCAAAAATAAAAAAGAATCTTGTAAAATAATGTTGTAGTAATAGTCTGACAGAGGGAATTTTTTGTTTTTTCAAAAAATAAAGAAATTACAGTATTTCAAACTTTGGTACGCAATTTAAAAAAAAATTAGGGTTTAATAATTTATAAAAACTTTTCCAGCAAAAAAATAAAAAAAATCTCTCGTCAGACTATAGAGAAAATAATTAGCAAGATTTAGAAAAAATAAAAAGTTAAAAAATATTAAAAATTGTCTGAGTTAACGTGCTGACACTGTCGAAAAACATAGTTTCGAGAAAAACGCGTTTGAAGTTTCTAGTTGGTACAACGTGAACCAGATATCCTGTCACATTTATTGCTATAACTTTGTAACGGAGTGGAATTTTTTGAAAAGTTTTTTTTTTCATTCTTAAAAGTATAAAAAATAAAAATCTCTAAAAAAATTGTTTTTTTGAAAAATTTATGATTCTGTGAGCCCTTATTCGTCTCGAAAAATTTTGTCATTGAGTTTAACGTCTCGAATTTAGAAGAACTTTTCGAAAATTTTCCTACAAAATTTTTCCAGGGTTTCGTAAAAAGTTCTGTCGTAGGTTAGTCGAAATGAGCATTATCGTCCAATGTCGTATATAGACGGAAAAAGGGGTGGCGGAGAGAAGTTGGTTGCGGTACGTACGTTGTGGTTGTATCGGTTCGATGTTTGGAACAAAGTGCACAATGCCATTCGGGAATCGAGAGTGAACGAGAGAGAGAGGGAAAGAGACGGACGGACAGACAGACAGAGAGAATCCTCGCATTCCTGATTGCTGCTCGTGGTACTCGTAACTATTGGTGCCTACCGATCTAGACACACACACATACAAGTATATGTATTTTGTTGATCGACTGGTGAGATATAAAAAGGCGTAACTTGTAAAATTTAACACGTAAAGTCATGTGGAACGAGCTCTTTTATTCGCTGACCGTCGGTTGTACAGAGATGTGTTTCATCCCCCAATGTTCGCAAGTGGTGATTCTATGTCTCTCTCTTTCTCTCTCTCTCTCTCTCTCTCTGTCCTCTCTTCCACTGATGAATCCTCTCGACACGGTCAAACCCCATATGAAACCGCGCAAACGTGGTTGCCTCGTTGGTGGTGGTTTATGCGATACACAAGAGGGGGTGGTTGCGCGAGGATTGTCGGCAATAATTGCTCGCGCAACTACCGAATCCGGAACACGTACCAATTATATTATTATCTCACGTTCTATGCATGAATATCATATCGGTGATATTCCTGTGTGTACGGAGATTGGAACGCTCGGATATCGTTAAAAAAGTAATTACCGGAAATACGAAATGCATTACAAGCGAAAAAAAAGAAGAATTCACGAAATAATTATAAATGATGATGGCAAAATTACTCTTTCGCATCTTTTTACTCATTATTTTTTTCTTTATTTATTACGACGATCGATAATTGACGATATAATGATCAATGAAATGTTGCTGGCAAATTGATGGAAGAAAAAATTAAGCATTGCCACTCTGTTAAGGGGTGTGGCCCCACGGTAGCGGGTATAATATCATGTGCACATTTATCAATTTTTTTTTGTATGAAGAAGTGATTTATTTATAAAACTAATTACACATCTGTTTAGTATATATATTGAACTAATGAAAAATATTTTTTTTTGTTATACAAAATGGCCGACTACCGCTATTTGGCTTTTGGTATCTTTTTTTTCTTGAGGCGCTTCGCGGCGTGACATTTGGCTTCCGCAATTTTTGATCTAGAACAATTTAAAAAAATTCTCGTTAATCTACATCAGAATAGCTAGAGAAGAATCTACGGAATTTGAAAAATATTGTTTTATTCGAATATTGTAGGCATTTGAAGTTAAAAGGTGAATTTTCAGTGAACATTTTCGTATAAAACTGCTAAAAAATGCGTAAAACTGCGTAAAATGGTAAGTTTTTAATTAATCAGAAATTCCGTGGCTATTTTTATGCGAAATGCAATTAGATACATAATTTTTTAATTTCAAGTTAATCGGGTAAAAATTGTCGAAGTTATTTATCACTCCGAAAACATCGAATTTTCGAAAATTCTATTCTGGCCATACCCCTTAAAGTGATTCAAAGTATTGTGGCATCGAGGTGAAGAAAAGAATAGCCGATTTCGTGAATTTTTTTTTTCTGACCAGTGTCCCTGCGATAGATGAAAATCGTGTATTTAAACGTTAACCCTTATTTCATTTATCGTGAATTTTTTATTTAAAAAATGGCAAAAAATGATCAAAACTTGTAAAACTCATTTTAAAAAAACTGATTAAAGGATAAGGTTATGAAAAAAATTCGTCGCTACCCCCTACGCCCCTAGTCCTAATTCAGCAATGAATTTTTATTTTTCCTACGCAATATCAATTGCAACGATTATTTTTCGATGAATTTCTCTCATTCGTTTGTGCCAGTGTCCGAGAAAGGTGAAAAGAAAATTTACAAGCAACGATCGTACTGTTCAGAGTTGGGGCGCACGTTCACGTGCAGAAACTAATGGTACTCTCGGCACGTATATTTATATATAAATATACGACAAGAGAATTCTCACCTGTGCATTCTCCGCGAGTATAGATGAGTTTGTGCGGCTTGGAATTCGTTCGATTTATATAAGTAATCGAATGTACGAGGGGACGGGGGTTTCTACGTGCATGTATTCCCATACTACGTGAATACGGACACATTTATTACAGGTACATCGAAGTCTGGCGAGGTCTGCGTCGAACTGACTGCAATTAACTTGCCATTGGGAAGGGAGGAAGGGGGAGCACGATAAGCGTGGCTCTCGGGACGTTGAATTGTTCGGATGATTGGAATATTGAATCTCTCGCCACAGAAGAGGGTAGAGAAATGGGCACGGGCCGCGATTGTCGAACAAAAGAGACTGAAATTTATTTATTGGTTCGTTGGGCTAGTTGAAAAGATGACGGAGGAGAAGAGTTGACAGAGAAATGAATGGAAGGCACGTATGACGAGACGCGAAGAATTTATTATTGTTCAAACTTTTAACCCTCCAAACTGCCACAATTTTTATCATTCCTTTTTTTTTTATAATCTTCCTTTGTCATTTTTGTATTTAGTCATTTGTCACACTTCGCAGCGACGTATGTCGACTACAAAGAAGCAAAAAGGTCTTAATCAAAGTTGCTTTTTTTTTTCATTTTTCCGTTGAATTGTTTAAAAAACATAGAAATAATTATCGGAAATCTTATTCCTTCGGTTAATATCTGAAGAATATATCTGAGAAGGTTGTGGTAAAATTGCAGACCGATCGGTTGAGCCGTTTTTTTTGAGAAATCGTGCTAACCGACTTTGAAAAAACCGTTTTGAGAAAAAACGCGTTCAAAGTTTACTTTACAAAGGGCCGCCTACTTTGTAAAGCTTCGAGTGTCCTTACAAATATCCATGTATCTCCAGGAATATTTGCCGGATCGATTTGAAATTTTCAGAGAATATACTCAGATATACGTACATTCCGGAAATGCAATAAAAAAAAATTGATTTTTTGTAATTTCCAACTGCGTATGACCCCTTAAATTCATTCGATTACGTCGTTTCGTACATCACAATTGAGCTATAATGCTCGTCAGGGTACAGCTTTTTCTTTTCTCGCCACATCGCTCCTTTTTCGCCTTTATAACGCTCAACACAGCGGGGAGATTCACTTTCAATTTATGATGCCTCATCTTTTATGTACTCGCGCTCCGCTACGAGAGACTAAACGCACGTATATCTTTGTGGCTCTCTCCTCTTTCTTTTTAAATCCGTTTGTTCATTGGCAAATTTTCAAAAAAAAAAAAAAAAAAAAAAAAAAAAAAACTACCCCCTTCAATTAGGTAGCTCTGCCTCTCGAATTTTCTTGTGAAATGCGCAAGGAAAATCCGCAACGTAGCGTATAAAACGTGTCTCTCGCGACTGTGTAGTATTACGCGGATACTTTGGGCACACTATGTACGTAAAAAAAAAAAAAAATTACTAACGTTCTCTGTGTATGGAGGACAACTGGCAGCAAACAACCGGGGCTCATGTTGCACGTAAACGCGCCGCTAACATACGTATCGGAGAAGATTTAGTGATCCACCGTCCCGCGACAACGATACGAACTGTACGAGAAGATCCTCGGCAATATATTTCCCTCGTGAGTATCTAAAATTGAAAAAAAAAGTCTTGTTGACGATCCTGCTGGGCTTTTATTGCGCTGGTTCCTAAAACCTTCTAACAGAGAGAGAGAGAGAGAGAGGAGACTGTATCTTGTGGAAATTGTATTCTCGAAGAAAATTACATCTCTTTCTGTCTCAATCTCGTCGAAACTCACGAAAAATGTCATCTCAGCTTGGAGATTTGTCGAATGGCTCTCCGGAGACGAGAACAAAAAAAAAACGGATTCGTAAATTCGAACGAAAGAATCGTTGAAAAGAATTTTTACGAAGACGCAATTGGAGTAATTGATAAAGAAACGAAATAACGAATTTTGTGATTAATTGGGAGAGAGACGCGTCATCGTTGGAATACTTTGAAGGATTATACGCAGTCAGGACTTTTGAGAAAAACAATGTATTTCATTTTTGTAGTGTACATATATTTAAGTATATAGACAGAAAATTTCATGGAAACTCGACAAATATTCTCGAAGTTGCACGCATATTTGTAAAGACATCTCGGAGCGTTTGAAAATGATTTTCAAAGTTTGAATGCGTTTTTCTCAAAACTGTGTTTTTAAAGTCGGTGAGGAAGATTCCTCGGAAACGGCTGAACCGATCAGTCTGAAATTTTTACACAAGCTTTATAAATATATTTTTTAGTGATTGATCGAAGGTTTTTTCTCGCCTATAAATATTTTCCATTTCATAAACAATTTGAGACGAAATTTTTTATCGTGAATCGAAATTTTTTTTTTGAGAAGCTGCCATTTTGTTAAAAATTAATATTTTTTTTATTCCTTCGATTGAATACTAGGTAATATCTTATATTAACGAAATTTTTTTTGTTTTTTCATTTTGGATGATCCAATCCAGAGATATCGTGGTCACCGCGAGACGCTTTTTTTTAGAAGAGCTCCCGGAAATCGGCTATAGCAGATATAAAAATCATTATTTTTACAAATAAAAAATATGGAAATAAAGCTAAAAGTTGCCACAATGGGTATATAAATTTTTGAGTTAATAAATTAAAATGTCTTTCCAGAAAAAATTCTTGAAAAATCGCTTTTTTCGGTCTCCTGACTTAACCCCTTGAAAAAATGTAGGAGTCCGACACTTTAATGAACAAACGAAAATATTGGAAAAATAGCTTTGAAAATTAGTATTTTGCCAAATAAAAAATATGAAAATAAAGTTAAAAGTTACTACAATAGGTATATAAATTTTTGCGTCAATAAATTAAAATGTCTTTCCAGGAAAAATTCTTGAAAAATCGCTTTTTTCGGGCTTCTGACTGCATATAACTTCGTTGAAAAGTGTTCGCAATGCACGGTTTAAAAGTTGTCTATACCGTTCGCGCGAGGCCCATTCGTAAAATCAAATTGATTAAACCGTTTGGGATCTCTTGTTTGACTTGCAATTATTATTTGAATGGAAAAAAAAACTGAATATTCACGAAAATACATTTCAAATTGGAGGAACGAACGTAAAAGACACATTGCGAACTTAATGCCTACGATACGCTTCTAGCAACTAGACTAACGTCCACCGTAAATAATATACCGAGTATGCACATAGCGCGGTAATAAAGAATAGGTATCACTTTATATCTCGTATAGATAGGGTACAGACAATGCACCGGTATATATATAGAGAATGTCAATAAACAAAAGGTCGTACTCACACAAATTTGAGTCTTTAACTCGTCTGCTTTACGCCCTTTTGTTCTCTTGGCAATCTATATATCTATTGCCACGCAGAAAGGGTGAGCGAAGACCCTCTGTGTATGCCGGAGGATCGAGGGAACAGCGAGAGCAAGAGACGCAGACTCCGCTGTATCGATCCTCGCGTCGTAGCGCGCGCACGAGCGACATCAGGGTGAGAGAGGACTCGAGAGAGGGTAACCGCGAGGAGGACGAGGAGAAATGCTTTTCCAGAGGAGGATGATGGAGAGAATGAGAGAGAGAGAGAGAGAGGGAGAGAAGAGACTACCTCAGAATCTGCCAGGCCGCCAGGGAGGCTGCGTCTTTTCTTTCCCTCTCTCTCTTTCTCTTCTCGTACTTCTTCGTTCTTCCTTTTAGAGGAGGCGAAACTTGGCTCAGCCCTTCCTCTCTGATGCAGCTCATCGCTTCATCTCTAACCACTCAGAGTGCGGGCTTAACTCTCCTCACTCTGGATCATCGACGAATCCTTCGTGCTCTCTTTCCTTCTTCTTCAAAACTTAAAGCTCATTATTCCAGAATTCGATCCTCCAACTTTCGTTCTTCTTTTGTCCATCATGCTTTCTATTTTACTGATGTACTATACTTTGGTACTTCTTCGCTGTTTTATTGTTGTCCAGAATCTTCGATAATTCGCCGAGATTGGTACGAAGACGTTATTGCGAAAAGAACTTTCTTTTCTTTTTTAACTAACGTCTAATTAATTTTAGAACAATTTGTAATAATTTCTAGTTGGAATCGAATAATTATTTTTTTTTTTTACAATGATTCTTCATACTTTTTTTTTTTCTAAGCTCATAGTAGGTTTATTGTCGTTTGAAGGGTGTCTGACACTTGCAGCCTTAGCCACTTTGTTCCATAGTGTCGTCAAATCAATTTTTGATTTTACTGCAGTGTCATCAACATTGCTTTCATTCTTCTTTTGTCCATCATGCTTCCTATTTTACTGATGTACTATACTTTAGTACTATTCTTCGCTGTTTTATTATTGTCCAGAATCTTCGACATTTCGCCGACATTGGTACGAAGACGTTACTGCGAAAAGGACTTTCTTTTCATTTTTAACTAACGTCTAATTAATTTTAGAACAATTTGTAATAATTTCTATTTAGAATCGAATAATTATTATTTTTTTTACAATAATTCTTCATATGTTTTTTTTTCTAAACTTATAGCAGGTTTATTGTGATTTGAACGGTGTCTGACGTTTGCTGCCTTATCCACTTTGTTCCATAGTGTCGTCAAATCAGTTTTTCATTTCACTACAATGCAATGTCATCAACATTGCTTGATTGATATATTGTTCGAATCATCGGTAATTCGTGAAACAGAGATTCCATCGGGAATGCCCCATTGCAATAACAAAAAATCTTTAATTGATTTGGGAAAAAGGAAGAAAAAAAAAACTTGAAAATTATTAAATTGTCTTGAATTTTGTTAAAAAAAAAATTCCAATTAGATTTTTCTACAAACAATTGAGAATGAATGTTACAAAAAATAATGAAAAAAAATGATTTCTTTAAACTTTAGGTTTATACTTTGAACAATAGCTAATCGTGATTTAAAAAAAAACTGGGTTTTCGTCGTTATTTTAAAACGGTATCGTGAAATCTCAATCATTCTTTCCGGGGTCCTCTATCGTGAAATCATTCCCAGGGATTACGTGCTCGTGATTGAGGGTGTTCTGTGTTTCTCTCACGGAGATGACAGGGATTTGCGAGAAGGATATACACCCACATCGAGAGTGGATTTAGTAGACGATGGTACCGGAATCGTATCTAATCGATAAATGGAGAGAAGGATATGAAATGAAGGAGCGAAACATCGCGTGTTTATTAATAAATCACACGGTCGGTGTCGAATGAATTGGATCAATATTCATTAATCTTCACGAGCGTACTATTTTCTTTTTCTTTTTTTCTCTCATGCTGGCTAATATCGTGTTCTTCCCTCTCGGTAATTCGATAATATCTCACGCTGTTCCCGTTTGTCTAACACACACACACACACACACATATGTATAACTCGTAAAACACGAAAAGTCTCTTCATAGAACGTCCCGATAGGTTTGTTCAGTCCTTCCGCTTGGTTTGTACGCCCGAAATCAAATCGCAACTCAAACTCGATTACACTTTGCCGGGGGTAGGAGAAGCTCGGTCCCCTGTCGAAGAGTTGTGTCGCATTGATATAACAGCCATGGAGAGATTGGCATTGTCGAGCAAGATCGTACGTATAACCGGACGTAAAACTACCAAATTGGGGTAAATGCAGTTAGAAAGTATGAAAAAAGGACTATGAACGCCTCGTTCGATAACGATTACGTACCCCAATTTCATTTAAAATTTTTAGTATGAGTAAATCACTAATGGATTCGCCATCAGTGGCCAAAATTTACATCGTAATAGGACGTGACGTAAAAGTTGAATGAAAAAACGATTTTTTTTATATTTTTGGCAAAACAAAGGGTTGTTTCACTAAAATTGTATTTTTATTTCTCGAAGATACTAAGAGCTCACATACCGCTGCGCGCACTGGAAACCGAGTAAAATTGAAAAATAACTATAAAGGCTATATGGCGAAAAAAAAATTAAATTGTTGATTTCACATTTTATATTAACTTTTCAACTATAAGAAAAAATTTTTTTTTTATTTTTATTTTCAATATTAACATTAATTTTTACGGGTATAAATGGGCGACTGATGAAAAGCATGGCGCCTCCTTGTCGACATCATAACTTGACCAAAAATTATCCAATCTGCAAAAATAAAAAAGAATCTAGTAAAATAATGTAGTAGTAATAGTCTGACGAAGAGAATTTTTTTTTTATTAAATAATTAAAAAATTACAGTAACTCAAACTTTATTATGTAATTTAAAAAAAACCAATTAATGTTTAATAATTCATAAAAAATTGTCCAACGAAAAAATTTAAAAAACCTCTCGTCAGACTATATCGAAAATAATTATCAAGATTTAAAAAGAAAAAAAAGTTAAAAAATATTGAAAATTCACTGAGTTATCGTGCTGACACTGTCTAAAAATTGTAGTTTCGAGAAAAACCGCGTTTGAAATTTCTAGCTAGGCATAACGTGATTTTGCGGCTAGTCTCCCATTTATTGCTATTAAATTCCACTCCGTTACAAAGTTACGTAACGAAGTGGAATTTTCTTAAAAGTTTTTTTTTTCAATTCTCAAAAGTATAAAGAATAAAAATCTGTAAAAAAAATGGATTTTTTGAAAGTTTCGGGGGTACGCGAGCCCTTTAATTACGCCTGGGTTCATCGAGGTACGATTTGTTTTGAATTATTCACCGAATTGTTTAATTTCATTCACAAAAGTTCCTTATAAAATCATATTAAAATCATCTCTGGTTGCGCGAAAGCGTGAAAACTTGACGCGGAGAATTTTAAGCTCGAATGGAAAAGCGCGATAGTACATGGATTGTGATGCCCCGAATAATTTTCAAACAACGCACATAATTCACGGTTTAATCCGAGAGAAAAATAAATTCTCCCGTCGTCGTGCACCCCTTTTCACGTATCGCCGTTCTTTTTACCCCCATTCCCCGTAGCTGAAGAAAAACGGATACGGGGGAGTCTCGCACTCGCGAGTGGGAACTGAAAGAAACAGGAAGAACAATGGGAATCTGGGGCGATTTTCCGCTTTTGCTTCTGTTCATTTTTCTCGTCTCTCTCCCGCTCGCTCTCTCTTTTTGTCTCGCATTTTTTTTTTTTTTCTTCTTGAACTCGCACTCGAGGTCCAGCTTAACGGAAGGGCGAACACAAGTTCTCGTTCCTGTACAGCAGCCGATATCGAGACATCCCGAGACACATATCGAGAAAGGGGAAAAAACACAGCGAATGATAGGAATTCCAAGAGCGTCGCGTACGCGGAGAGACGATTCGAGAGCCTGATTATCTCCGTCTGCAATTCGAGTTCAATCGAAAAGACGATTATGTCTTGCATTTCCGTCTGTACCTTTCTTTCACTCTCGGAAATAGTGCATCGCAGCAGCTTAACTCAATGCTCTCAAACGTTTTTCCACCCTATATTTTTCTCACTCTTTCGAACGAGAAACATTCTCTCATGAATATACATCACGTTTCGTATTGAGCAGCCATCAGTGCAAAGAAATGTATAATATCGAATGCATAAGACTTTCTCAACCGGCAATTTCTCTCATTTTTTTCCCCCGCGAGACATTTGTTCGATATTTTCGATATCGCTTCCACTCTTGCCATTTTTTTCTTCCCGTAACTGATGTACCGGCGCTTCTGGCCAAGAACCCAGCGGAATTTACGAAAAAATTGATGCGTATTCGAATTTTTTTTCTCTTTTATTTCTATGATACATTTTTTTTTGTTTAAATTAATGACTCGCTAATGTTCGAGATAAAGAACGAAATTGTATTTTCATTTGAATATAAAATTGTTCAATTGTTAGTTATTACAATGACGAAGTTGACTTTTAAAAAAATTGGATGCGCAACATTGATTAGCGATATTAACAATTTGGCTTTAACGGGAAATTGAAGAAAAAAAATTGCTGATTTCTTAATTTTATTTTTTTTCGAGTGAGGCCTCAGATACCTCTGTGCCCGCTGAAAACCGAATAAATTTGAAAAATTATTATAAAGGTTGTATGGTGAAAAAAAAATTCATTTGTTGATTTCATAGTTTTTATCAACTTTCCAACTATGAGGGAAAAAATAAAAAAAAAATTTTTCTCTAATATTAATATTATTTTTTACGGGTATAAATGGACTACCGATGAAAACCATGGCGCCTCCTTGTCGACATCATAACTTCACCAAAAATTATTCAATCTACAAAAATAAAAAAGAATCTAGTAAAGTAATGTAGTATTAATAGTCTGACGGAGTGAATTTTTTTTTTTTTTTCAAAACAAAGAAATTACAGTATTTCAAACTAATATGCAATTTAAAAAAAAAATTAGTGTTTAATAATTTATAAAAAATTTAAAAATCCTCTCGTCAGACTATAGGGAAAATAATTATCAAGATTTAAAAAAAAAAAACAAAAGTTAAAAAATATTAAAAATTTACTGAGTTATCGTGCTGACACTGTCTGAAAACATAATTTCGAGAAAAATGCGTTTAAATAATGTTAATATTTGAAAAAAAATATTTTTCAATGTTTTTTCTCATAGTTAAAAAGTTAATAAAAAATGTGAAATAAACAATTTAATTTTTTTTTTACTATATAACCTTTATAATAATTTTTCAAATTTAATCGGTGTTCAGCGCGCGCAGGAGTATGTGAGCCCTCAATTTTTGTCAAACAATTTGCCCATTTTTCGAAATCACATGGCATTGGGCTTTGTCATTTTTCAAATTTGGTAAAAGCAATCGAACAATCGAGGGCAGTCCGGAATCCGAATGTATTTTAACTTATCGCTTGACACTCTTGACACATATCGTTGCGATCTTTCTTTTCACAAAATCCACCCTCCCTCCTCCCCCTCCCCTTGCCCCTCACCGCCCAGTTCAGTTTTGCGAGCTCGCATTTCCTTGGTCCTGGTGAAATTCTGATATTTGCGAGAATTGGTACGAGAAGGTAGTCGAGAGCTGTCGCGACTCGTCCGCGACGTCTCGAGGCGTCGCGAGACTTTTGCACTACGAGCAAACGCGGATTATTTCCTTTACAGGGCGATTCATAAAATAAATAGCCTATATAATAATTTATCTGAATCGAAACGAAAAGCAAACTTAAATTATATTTCATTGCATAAAATGATTTCGCGAGTATCGTTTAAAAAAATAATCTATAAGAAATAGCATTTTTCCATCAAATTTCTCGTTGTCGAAAAATTTTCTTCGCGAAAAAAATGTTCTGTAGGTAAACAAATCGTTTTTCGAAAAATAATGAAATTTTCGCGCGCACATCTTGAACGCACACGTTCGTGTGATTATTTATTCCCGAAAATACGATTCATTGAACATTTTTTCAACCCCCTCCCAGCGTGAATATGTCGAGGGAAAAGAAGCTCTTTTTTTTTGCCCCGGCACGTATTGAGAACAGAAATAATACGATCCGCGTGGAATGGAAGCGTGAAAAGCTCAACGAGTTCTGAATACCTCTGTACACAAGACAGTCATATATCGCGATGGAATTTCCACAAAAGCTTTCCACGTGTCTGGCTGCCAAGAAGATCCGGATGGGGAACAAGTTTTCCGTGATGTTGATGGGTGTGGGGGTTCGCGTGGATTTCTGTCTTGCTTCCTCTCGCTCTCTCTCGGTTTATGCACCGAGGCAAAAAGCTCTCTCTCTCTCCCTTTGCTCCCACACTCGTCGAGTGACGCTTCCTCCGTTGGCATTAATTTTCCAACATCGTGGCCCCGGTAAGCCCGCTGTTTGAAAGACGATCCTCTGTCTTACTCGCTTCCGCCTAAAGCTTTCGTGTAGTACCTACCCTTCATTCTCGCGAAAAGAGGTTCTTCCTTCGAGAGTATTAGTTCACTGAGAGGACGATAAATTAGGATTATGTGAAGGAGAAGAAAAAACCATAAAGGAACGAAAAAAGAAAAAAACTGCTAACTGGACGAAGAGACTGGACCAGAAATTTATGACATAATCGTCGGGACCAAGAGCTCTTTCGTGAAATGATATCGTCGAGAGGTATCGCCGTGGGTTTTTGTCCTCCTCGAAAGTATCTCATCGACAGGTGGCGCGCTAAATTGAATTCTCCACTTCCTGGCGATTTCAATCGAGGAAATTCCACCTTAGCGCCTTCGAACGAGAACAAAAATTCCTCGGACCACTCCACTCTCTTTCATCTCTCTCTCTCTCGCTCTCTCTCTCTCTCTCTCTCTCTCTCTCTCTCTTTTATCAAGAGTGTGACTCTCTTTGCAATCTCATTTTATTCCCCACCGCGGCGATTCTGTGGTGATCTTTTTTTTTCCTTTTTTTTCTTTTACGTTTATTTCCACCTTTCTTTCTCGAGGCATCTCTATCCAATTGGTTGAATTGTGAAATTCCTTCGGTGATATCTTGATGTTCATAATTAATCAGTAATTCGGGTTAATTGAAAGTAATGATGAGACGTCGAAAAATTCTGGTAGTAGTTAATATTTTGTCGGTGTTAATTTTTTTTTTTAATTAAAATATAATAGCTTGACCTCGTAAAGGGTCTTTTATTTATTTTTTCCGTCGCTATGTTCTTTCAGCGCTTGTCATATTTATCAATTAATCACGCTTCTGAGCTGTCTGGTTTAGAAAACAGACAACAGACCCAAGTCGATGCGGATTAACTTAATTGTTTTCGTGCGCTCTCGTCCGTCTATATGTGTATACAGTGGGTATTAACGAAGCTCGATTCGGAAGAGCAGACAGCTGGCCAGCGGGTGGCCGATCCTAATTAACTCAAGTTACAGTGCGTGGCTCGTGTGTTTATCGCACGTAACCAAATTAACTCGATAATCCTGCACCACCGTATCGCACAAAGTTTCGGCCTCGCACGTGTGCCGAGATCTTTCTAGCATTCTTTTTTTTTTATACAATTAGAGCTTAAAAAAATGGAATATTATTTTATCTTGCGACTATAATAAAGCTGGAAGGCTTCTGTGTTTGTATGTTTGTTTAAACGCGCTAATCTCAGGAAATACTTATCCGATTTGGAAAATTCTTTTTGCATTAGGTAGTTCGTTTATTCGGGAAGGCATTAGGCTGTATAACTTCATGCTATGATCCCAATCTTACTACCGTACTACCCTATCTATACTATAGTATGACAAACCTGAAGTGTTTGTTTGTTTGAACGCGCTAATCTCAGGAAATACTTTTCCGATTTGGAAAATTCTTTTTGCATTGGATAGCCCGTTTATTCAGAAAGGCTTTAGGCTGAACAACTTTGTGCTATGACCCTAAGGAGCGACGACGGTGCGTTGTATCGGGCGACGGAATTTGAACACGGGTGAAACCGCGGGGCACAGCTCGTAATGAATAATTGTTAAAATAATTTAAAAAATCTAAAAAATATATAAATTTTCAACGGTACAAAACGTCGTATATATCGGAGAAAAGAAAAACGTTAGTTTTTATTTTTTCCCGCAATAATTTGTAATTGTCTCATCGAAGAATCATTAAAAATATTTTGTTTCATTCCATTTTTCCTCATTTCGCGTTTTAGTATATCGCAATAATAAATTTCTCAGCGTCTAACCTCGTCGTTCTGTAATGCTGTAAGAGACAGAGTCCTCGAGGGCCTCCGACAGCCGTCCATTATTAAACAGCCGAGAGCGTCTCCGGCCAAAGACCTCGTCCTATCCACTCTATTAAACGAAATTCCTCGTTAATTTATCGAGAAGGAGACGAGAAAGCATTGAAGCGCGCTTTAAATACCCGGGGGGGGGGGGGGGGGTGTAACGGTAAAACGAGAAGCAGTTGAACAGAGTGCAACGGAGATAAGCGTCAGGTTCGATTAATTTCAATTCCGTTAAATAAATTGCACGGCCAGTTGATAATACAGAGTTTGATGAGAGAAAAGTGAAATCTGATGGGCAATTATTTCGTACCAGGTGAAAGGGAGAAAGATGAAAGATTTGAAGAGTTTAAGGAATATATCAGCCGAAATAACAACAACAACAAAATTATAATAAATGATCCAACAACTGAAAATGAATTTAATTGATTCGAACAAATTCCTATATTCCTTCGTATCTCAAAATAAATCTTACAAAGCGTCATCTTTTTCTCCACCCCCTAACTCCTTAAAGGGAGAAAGATGAAAGATTTGAAGAGTTTAAATAACAAATCAATTCAAATAAAAACGAAAAAAAATTATAATAAATAATCTAACAACTTAAAATGAATTTATTTGATTCGAACAAATTCCTATATTCCTTCGTATCTCAAAATAAATCTTACAAAGCGTCATCTCCTTCTCCACCCCCTCCCCTAACTCCTTACCTTTCGTGGGGTCAACCTCTATCTTCGTGAGTGCCAGAAGTAGGTCTACGTGGAGAATAGAAGACAGAAGAGAGCTATCGTTGCAACTATTCGATCCGCCTCGTTCCTAAAACGTTCGACGACAGTGCCACCCTTGCAAGTGTCTGCCGTCGTACACTATTAACCGGAATTTGAGGTCGCGAGTGCAAACGATAGATAGATAGATAGATAGATTAGGTCGTTTTTAACGTTGTCGTTTTGTCTGATGCTGTCAATGTGGGCCATTGAATTGTATCTATTGTTAAACAACCGTACATGACATCTACCGATTTCCTCCCTTTTCTCTCTTTCTATCTCTTTCTCTCTGTAACTACCAGCGAGGGAGAAGCGAGAGGATAGGTCAGTATAGTTCTTAGTCCAGATGCACTGATGAGGGAAGCTCTGGAAGCTTCACTGCGTCCTTGGTCAATTTCCAATTGGACGAGTATTCTCGACCCTCCGGGATTCGATACACGTACTAGACGTCCAGGTGAATGTGTGTACAACTCGTCCGGTGAAACAACAGAATTGATGTACCGTTAGTATCATCCATTCCATCTCAAATCAGCCATCCATAGAAATTGCAATAGAAATTGGGATTTGTATAAATAATTTAAGAAAGTACACCGCAATGAATTTCCAAAATGAGCATGTGTCTTTTTGTTATTTTTCAAAACACGTGTCCGGTAAAAAAAAAATTAGATTGGTATCTAAAAAATTGTGGGAGAGTTCAACTTTAAAAAAATTTGTTTTATTTAAACAAAAAAAAAAGCAATAAAATAAAACAAATCGTCGAAGCATTTTGCAATAATCGCCTACTGATTTTCGATACTTCTCCCGAAGTTAATTTTCCGCTTTTAGTTAACCGAAGGCTTTTTCAATTGTAAAATGTATCACACTATGGGAATACATTTTTTTTTCTCCACTTTATTACATTCATTTATGAGCAACTTCGAATAATTATTTCAATTATGATTACCTAATTTTAAATGAAATGTCCTGTGCATATGACAAATCGTCTGCTAGCAATGAAAAAGACTCGAGACCCCATCGGTTGTTGCCTGTTTAATCGCGTGGATCGCGCCCGTTTGCTCGTGAGATTCTCGATACGTTTGGTCATCGCCTTTGAGAACCTGTACATGTGTTCGGTAAATAATTAACTGCTGCAGGAGTAAGATATACATATACGGGATATATAACTGTCGGCAACACGTCCAGCATGTGTAATGAGTTGACGATGCAAATTACAGAGGTTAGGTTAGCAGAGATTCTGACCTCAGTGCGCCATTTGACTAATAACACATGGAGATACAGAGATTGCCAGTGAACACATTCTCCCTTATGTTCGCACACACACGCACGCGTACATACAAACGTGTAATCACTCGAACGTTGATTTTGCACGTTTAACCGAGAAGAAATGTTCG
This sequence comes from Oxytorus armatus, assembly GCA_958009045.1. Lineage (NCBI taxonomy): Eukaryota > Metazoa > Arthropoda > Insecta > Hymenoptera > Ichneumonidae > Oxytorus > Oxytorus armatus. The sequence continues at coordinate 43,283,923 of OY253744.1, forward strand.
ATGAATTATATCTGAAGCATATTTTAATTCAATTAATGTAGTGTTTGATTGGTGTTTGATTTTTATTAAAATTATATTTCAAATTTCATTATTTTATATGTCACTCCTGCTTTTTTCGATGCACGTAAACACTTTGGATATATGCAACGTCGTTAAATATAACAATTAATTTCCATTTGACCAAATAATCATTGTTAACTGGAACGAACTTTATTATAACAATTTAATTAAGTTCGTTCCCGTTAATAATGATTATTTGGTTTAATGGAAATTAATTGTTATATTTAACGACGTTGTGTATGTCCAAAGTGTTTATGTGCGTCGAAACAAGCAGGAATGACATATAAAATTGTTTGAAGGAAATTATAGAATATAATTTGAATAAAAATCAAATATACTACACGAATATTTGAATCAAAATATGATTTAAATGTGAAATTAAAAAATTAGATTGAAAACAAAATTCTCAATGAAGAGTTGCAGAAAACAAAAATCGTACTTTCATATTCAATACTCTCTTCCAGAGCAGGTCCTAATATTTTATATCCACGAAAACTCTGTTTCGGTTATACGATCGGCGCGTTAAACCCGCCGAAACAACTCCCTTGCCGCAATAAGCCGGACAATTTTATATGTCATTCCTGCTTGTTTTGATGCACATAAACACTTTGAATATATACACAACGTCGTATTATCCACGTGTAAAACGCCTCGTATATATAATGACCTAGATGACGGGTGGGGCAGGGGAGGAAAAAAGGTGGAGGAGGATGGTAAAGCTTCGAGGGGCTCTTAGCCGAGGTCCATATCCGCACACTCCGGTTTATATATATTTGTGTGTGTGTTTGCCGTGTATGTACGTGGATACGTTGAGGGTGTTGGTGTGTCGCGCTGCCGGGCTCGCTAGGGGGTGAATTCCGGGGCAGAGCTCTCTGGCTCCAACGCGGAGGCTGGGCTGGGCGATGAGGGCTCTACTCCTCTCTCTCTCTCTCTCTCTCTCTCTCTCTCTCTCTCATACTGTGACGTCATGAAACCACCCCGTGACGTAAAACCCGGGAACGGTTACGTTACGCAAGCGTCGTGTGCCGAGATAACGTTCGGAACTCCGGCGTGGGGCGCGGTGCGAGAGAGAATATAGAGGGGATGAAACGTGAAGAGACCTCTGGAGCTTTTCGACAGAGAGAGAGATAGAGAAGGGGTTGTGAGAGCGTGTAGGGTGCGGTGCGATCACCCACTGACCTACATCTTCTCACCCCTGCATTTTCCTGTGCAGGTTCGACCAATATATATATCTAGATATAATTTTCTTTTTTTTTTTTTTACGTTACGTCTACCCCTCTCACTTGCTCGTTTCGTTTCCTTTTTTTTTTTTCTCCTTTTAACGCTTCGCATACTACACCGCAACTCTCGTTCATCGTTTTCGCATGGGGGGATTTTCCTTTTCATTTTTTTTTTCTTTCGAGAAATGCTGTAGGGAATTGCTCGATCGAGCTAGGAATGTCTGTCTCACTTCATCTGTCCAGCGCTATCATCGGCCAGGATTACCACATTCGTACAGATTTCCCCGGGCACGCATAGACGTAACTTTTATACCCTCGTAGACTCGCGCTACTTCAATCCCAATGAAGACCTCGCGTTACGCGAATCCGAGAGATCCCTTAAACTTGATTTTTGTTTCCTTCCTCAAATGATTCACCTCTCTCTCTCCATCTCTTACATTTAACAATTTTTCTTTTATATGAAAGAGTGATTTATTTTATAAAACTAATTACACATCTGATTAATATAAATATCGAACTAATGAAAATTTTTTTATTTTTTTTTATAAAAAATGGCCGACTACTGATTATTTGCTTTGGGTATCTTTTTTTTTTTTTTTTGAGGCGCTTCGCGGCGTGACGTTTGGCATCCACAATTTTTTATCGAAATTTTTGATAAAATAAGTTTCAAGGGTAATACAATTTATCTATGAAAATATTTACATAATCAAGAACATTGTCCAGGATTTTTGTACGATAGTAGTAAAAGTTTTGAGAACCATCGAATTAAGACACTAGAATGCTTTTTCAACCCTGTAAAAATCATAATATCAATGTTTGTTGATGATTATTTTGTGATTCGTGTAACGCTACCCCTGCAAATACCGAAATCGGTATCGCTCACGAATTATTGAGTACAATTCAATTATCGAAACAAATTCGATCTCTCGCGTAAACTTTTGAGATCTTGTTTTTCTCCTTGAAACTTATTGATACATTTCATATACGACCATGTTTGTATTCCTCACTGTCCGAATAACGAATAACGAGAGTTTAGGAAAAAGCGTTTTCACACGAGAGAGTGTGAGAAGATATAACGGTATAAGTTTCGAAGTATTTGGTCCAACGTCATCTCGGTTGCTCTCCCGAACCTGGACGCCGTTAAGCGAATTCACAATTAGTTTACCAAACATCGCGCACCCGGGGATGAGGTTTAACGTCTCGTCGTTTTCCTGCAACAAGCGCTGACAGAGTCCACAGCTGTGCAACTACCCTCATCCCTATATATAACAAACGCTGACTAACAAAAGGTCCGTGAATCACACTATTTCACTCACAATCTAGTTTGGAGCAAGTCCTTTTGCTTGTCAACGATCGCTATATGCGTTTGTGTTGGTGATGACTCGCCAGAGCAAACGGACACCGGGTGTCCCGTGACATGACCGCGAAACGCGACCAAACGGTTGCCCAAATGTGCCTCTTTCCTCGGCAAAATAATACTCCACGAAGGTATTAGATTAACAGAGAACGCGTTTAACAGCGATCGACACTAATGTTTGTCGCGACGAGCAAAATTAATCTTTACAAAAAACTCTAATACATTAATAATTCACTAATAATCGAGAGTTTTTGTTAATTATATTAATCGGTGGTCGATGATATTGAGCGGTAATTACACAATTTACAACTGGCCTAATAGATTTTTTTATTTAAGGGATCACTTTGGCGGCCGAAACAAAAGGCTTAACTTTGACGATTTATTTTGCGAGTATGAAAAAAGGGAGTAGGATTTCTTTTCGGAGGGTTTATTTAACACATATTGGAGTATGGAAAAAAATTTTTTATTATCATTTCGATACAAAATGGCGACAACAGAACCCATCTTGAAAATCGTCCGTTTTTTCAAACGATTTCACTGGAGCACGGTTTTCTCGTAAAGTATAAGACCTGGAAGAAAAAACCAAAATATTTTATAATCTATATACTATTGGCTATGGGACTACGTAGGGGTTTTTTTTTAAATCAAATTTTGTAGAAATGCTGGACATTTGAAAAAATGAATCGATTTTGTGCCAAAAGAGCAGTAAATTTTGTATATAAAAAAAGTTTACGTCAAATCAAAAAAACGACTGGGTACTCCGATAGAGAATGTAATTGTGAAGCTACTATCAAAATTTCAAATTGATCCATGCAACGGTGTTCAAATAATACGACCTCCAAGTTTGAAAAAGACGATTTTCAAGATGAGCTCTGTCGCCGCCATTTTGTATAAAAATGATAATACAAAAATTTGTTTTCATACTTCAATATGTGTTAAATAAACCCTCCGAATAGAAATCCTATTTCTTTTTTGCATACTCTGAAAATAAATCGTCAAAGTTAGGCCTTTTTTTTCTGCCGCTAGAGTGGTGTTACCTCTTAAATACATAATTAAAAAAAATTCATTCGATTTCAACCAATTTCCTCAACAATGCTCATCAAAAAGTCAAGCCCTTCGTAATGATTAATTGAAAAATGGAGTAAATGCTTTATATTACACACGGATGGCCGCGGCTATATTCGTGCGTGAATTCAAATTGTAAATTGAGTTAGGAAATTGGTCCGTCGATTCAGCGAGGAGCTTAATGTGTCTGCACTCACTCGTGTCGCACAATCATCGTGGACCTCAGTCAACTATTTCAAATATACATGGGCAATTCCGTATCAATTCAATCAGCCCTCAAACCTCACTAATTTTCTCTCCTTGGTTCCGCATTTTTTTTTACTTCGTATTTCTCGCACTTCAATTTTTTTCGACTTATCATTTTTTTATATTTCTAACGTAAAATATAATTAATTTTTTGCAATATTGGCAGTTTAAAAATATTACAAAATCACAAGCCCAAAACTCAAACAATAGAAAAATCCCAACAAATATTTAATACATTTTTTAGACTTTAGTGAGCGACACAGAAATTTATGTATGAATTGGCGTGAAATGACTTGTATTTTGGGAGGACATCGATATACGAGACCTCGACAATTACGCCGCGAATTCCACGACCGTTTTACCGCACAATCGCACCCAATGAATTATTCGTAATTTGGTGAAATTTTCGACGAGGTACACCAGGAATATTGGGGAACGACGAGTCAGAGTTCGATACGAAGCTAGGATATCCACTTGGTCGTGAATTCAAGTGTGATTCTCAGGTTCTCGTCGGTAATATCGCAATCTTGAGGCACGGATATTTCGAATGAATAATATCACATGACTTCGCCAATCTTAGATTTTGTGGAGACAACGAAAAATACGAAAATTCAACGATATTAATGAAATTAAACACAAATCATTTCACAAATTCTGTCGAATTTTTCCGAAATGTCATTTAATTTTTTTTTATACAATAATCATTCGTATTCACATAATAATTATTTCGTCATAATTTTACAAAGCTTTTAACTCGTTCTCTGAATAATAAATATTTAAAGGTAGATTAAAAAAATAGATACAATGGCTATAATAATTTATAGCCGTTTGAACGATGAGCGAGTGGATGTTATCGTTTCACGATTATTTCCACTATTACAGACTGTGTACCGTGTTGATTGCGTATCAGTAGATGCGCAGACATGGTCGTCGGTGTGCATTGTACACATATCCCGAAAGCTCTCGCTCGTGTCTCTTCATTTTTATTTTTCAGAGCGAAAAATTTTGGACCAGAGTGAATTTACGTGAGACAATTCCGTGTAGTAAAAGAAAATCGTAACGCTTTTATATGAGTAAACGAGCGAGGCACGTTGGGTCACGTATCTGACGTTGAATTTCGCGCGTTACGTGATCATTCTCGCGGCGAACTTTATATTTTGTTTTTCAAACGTAAGAGCGAACGAAAAAAAAAAATAGTGCAGAGTTGAGCAACACGATTGCATAAATGTTGCCGAAGGAATCGCTTGAGGAATACAGCTACTCTAGCGGCATAAAAAAAGGGCCTAACTTTGACAATTTATTTTGGAAGTATAAGAGACGGAATAGGATTTCTTTTTAGAGGGTTTATTTGACACATATTGAAGTGTGAAAAAAAAATTTGTTATCATCATTTTACGGAGGGGTTTTTTTCTAATCAAATTTTGTAGAAATGGTGCACTTTTGAAGAACTAACTCGATTTTGTGCTGAAAAAAAAGCTGTAAATTGTTTATAAAAAAGTTCTTTACATTAAACTAAAAAACGGCTACGTACTCCGAAAGAGAATGTAATTGTGAAGCTACTATCAAAATTTCAAATCGATCCATGCAACGGTGTTCAAGTAACACGTCCTCGCAGTTTGAAAAGGACGATTTTCAAGATGGGCTCTGACGCCGCCAATTTCTATCAAAATGATAATAACATTTTTTTTTTCATACTTCAATATGTGTTAAATAAATCCTCCGAGAAAAAATCCTATTCTTTTTTTCATGCTCCCAAAATAAATCGTCAAAGTTGACCTCTTTTTTCTGCCGCTAGAGGGGCGTTAACCCTTAACTCTGCGAAGAGGTCAATTTCATAGAAATTTCATAAATATCTTTCAATAAACAAAATGAGCCTCTATAATCATCCGTGACGTGAAAATTGGTCCTTGGAAAATTGGCCTGCCAGAAAAAAAAGTTAATTTATCGTTACATTTTATTTTTCATATCGTGGACTCTCTCTGTTTCGTCCAGACTCGCCTTTATTTCTATCAGTTTTACTTTGAAATTATGAACAAACAATTTTCGAAGGCTTAGTCCTTGATTGACGTGGCTATAACGCCGAAGCTTCGGTAATTTACGTGAAAAATGTAACATGGTGGGGAAAAAGGAAGAAAAAAAAAAGCTCATCACCGAGTAGCACACTCTACCCATTCTAATTACCTCTCGTACAATCCCCTCGATCTTCCCATAATAAATAATATATTTTTGTTAAAGCTCGCCTGTCGTTTGCCAGTTGGAAGCTTGAAAAAAAAAAAAAAAAAAAAAAACCTCTCGACCGTTGGTCCAATTCGGGTTAACTCTACCGTCACCGTACACGCTGAGTTACGATCTTCTGTATATATAGTTTTTTTTGTTTGTTCGCTTCGCATAACACGTATGAGTCCCGGGGAATTCGATGGAGAATTATTATTTTTTCTCTCGTTAGCACTCGCCCCCGAGAGGAATGAAATATCGCGGTATATTTTTTTTTCTTTTTTTTTTTAATAACAAACGCGATTTTGTGGCTCGAACAAAACGTCAGTTGATTTAATTTACAGTATACCTTTAGTTTTGTCTCTGGTAATCGGACACATTTTTATACAATATTTACGTTCTTTTTTTTTCGATTTTTTTCCTCGATTTTAGTTTCACGTTTTCCTCATTCCACGGGCAATATTATCGATTCCCCGTTGCTCGACACAAATGACGTTTTTGTGCTTTAACGAACGGGCAGCAACGAGGATTATAGATTGAATAACCGGTGAGGAGATATTTACCTCTGGATAATAATTGAGTGAAAAGTGACACAAGTGGAGGTTACCTTTTTACCCAAAACTACAAAGTCTTCGTTTTATCGTTTTTAATATTTACGAATTACGAATCTACGGTTCTCGTTACGTTGCAAATTTACTTAGCATCGTCATTAAAACGTTGACGAATTTCCAAAAAATAGGATTATGATTATGTGCTCGATATAAATACAAAGAAATTTGTTTATCACATTCGATCCGTAACGAAGCGGATGTAGGATACGAAGTAACGTAAAAGGGGATGTGAAACGAGAGCGAATGCAGCCGACGGCATTTCATTCGGGGTCGGGGCAAAAGAATTGTGAAAAGCTCAGAGATTATATTGACCGTGGCGGGGGAGCCAGCACAGTGGCATCTACGAATCCACCCAACCAGCAGCATCACCAGTAACGGTAATGATAATAGGAGGCTCACAAAAGCTTTGTGTCCCCGATTTTCTGTGTGTGTGTGTGTGTGTGTGTGTGTGAAGAAAAATTTTCTATCTACAGAGGGAGAGAGAGAAGGAAAAACGCTGAGAGAAATGTATATAATAGGAGGGTGAAAAAGGGGAAAACCGAGAATCTTCGGCCTCGTTGGTGTGTCCCACTTTTTTTTTCATTTTTTTTTTTTAAGAAGGATAAAGTTTAAATTGTCGAGCCGAGGCAGACGGCGCGAGCTCGTCCAGAGTTTGAGTTTCTCGGTTTTTCTCTTTTACAGTTAACGCCACGTGGAGATTTCTTCCTCGACCTCACACGACGACACCGGACCTTTTGTTCAAACACCCTGCGCCACCGCACACTCGTGAAACTTCTTTCGTTCAATTTTTATTATTAAAAAAATTAATATATATATATATTCAGACAATTTGTGTAGATCTATACGTACAAAGTATACACGTACATCTATACGTACTGTAGCAATTTTTTTTTCTTCTTTCCGTCACAGTTGTGTTATTACGAATGGTTAAAATTGGGTATGGAATTATTCGCGTTTATCCAATTTTCAGGGACTTCACACTCTTGTTTGCAAACTCATAACTTCCTTTCACACTTCATTCAATGTTATCGCAGGATGCTGAAAGTAGCTCGGTGTAAAATTTTCCGGAATTCAATGATGTTTAGAGTGTTTAAACGTGCGGTCACAAAAATTTGGAGAAAGTTGGGTTTTTTTTTGTTTTAGTTTTGTTTTAATGTTTAGTTTATGTGAGAGTCATGTGCATTCATAAATACACTTGTTAGTAATACAGTAAACAAAATATCTACGTAATTCGCAAAAAAAAAACTTTTTTTTACCTACTTTTTCTTACATCATTTTGACACAGTTGTTATTTAAACTTGATGTTTCCATTGTTTTCAATATCGTTTTTTTTTCTTCAGATTCTTATTTCATTTCCATGAGCGAGAATTCTTACGAAAATTTAATTTTTCAATGTGTCTGTATGAGCTAAACTAAATTGTCATTGTACTAATCGATCGTATTCGTCGTGGAAATTCCTGATTCGATTATACCACGTTAATCGTGAACCACCCTTTTAAAAATATTTCTCCAGTAGCCTGAGGATCAACGAACTCGAGCAGCAAAATTAATGTTTGTCGATGTAATTATGTGATTACATCGACAAACATTAATATTCGAGAGAGCCTCTTACCGCGATTGATCTTTGACGGAAAAATGATTCATTTTATTGACATACAGCACAAAATTGGTGAGAAAATTCGTGCAATGGGAAATAATGATAATAATATGAGAAATCAACGACGAATGCATTTGACAAACGTCAAAATATCGTCACAAGTTTAATGGTCTAACAATCGGGATTAATACGAGGTTAATATAAATGGGCTAATATGTGAAATGTTAATTTATGGAATTATCCAGCTATCAAACAAGTAAATAAAATAGGAATTTTTTTATTTATTCATGGAAGGTAAAATAAAAATGCATAACTCACAAATTATTCCACATGGGAATGGAATATTATCATACATGCATGATAATAAGAGAGAAATGTACAGTGCTTCACGATTACCATTGGCACACACTCACTGATTTATTCATCGTTCAGTAATATATTAACGCTCCGGTGTATGAAATGTCTCTCTCCAATTGCATTTAGGATCGCAGTACAATCGTATGAAAAAGTATTACATTTTTCAAGTATTAAGACATTTATTTTCCCCCGATTTTTTCGGAAGATATTAAGGGAGAATTCACAATTCGAAACCAGAAAAAACGTATTGTATTTTTTAATTCCAACAGAGAAATTGTCGAAAATGATCTTCCGGTCATGTCGAAAAATATTTATATCGGCATATAAGAAGAAAAAAATATTGTAGCGGGAATTCTATTTTTCAAATATCTTCGTTTGTTCGTTACCCCGTCGTTAATGTCGTTAATGTCGAACTCCTCTTACATTTTTTCAAGGGGTTAAGTCAGGAGAACGAAAAAAGCGATTTTTCAAAAAAAATTTCTTGGAAGACAATTTAATTTATTAACGTAAAAATGTATACACATGTTGTCGTAACTTTTAACTTTATTTTCATATTTTTTTCTTGTGAAAATATTGATTTTTAAAGCTGCTATAGCCGATCTCCTCCGGGAGCTCCTCTAAAAATAGGCGTCTTGCTGTGGACAAAGATTTCATTAATATAAGATATTATCTAGTATTTAATCTAAGGAATAAGGAAAATATTGATTTTTAACAAAATGGCGGCTTCACAACAACAAAATTTCGATTCTCGATAAAAATTTCGGTCTTAAATTGTTTATTAAATGGAAAGTATTTATCGGCGAGAAAAAACCTTCGATTAGTTACTAAAAAATATGTTTATAAAGCTTGTGTAAAAATTCGAGACTGATCGGTTTAACCGTTTCCGAGGAATCTTGCTCGCCGACTTTAAAAACACAGTTTTGAGAAAAACCGCGTTCAAACTTTCAAAATCATGCTCAGACGCTCCTAGACTTCTTCACAAATATGCGTGTAACTTCGAGAATATTTGTCGGATTGACATGAAATTTTGTGTGTATATACTTAATATAGAATTTTTTTTTATTCTGACCGCGTATAATCCCTTAAGATTTAAATCTGGTTTACGTGAGAGTAGCAATACTTTCAGCAATCGATTTTTTGGAATTTTCGATACAGCTTCTGACCATGGCTGTATATTCCTTAAGGGTGAACACCACTGTGACCCCCTGTTTTTTTTTCACATTTTTCAAGAATTTTTTTTTGTGGGAAAAAAAGAGATATTCGAAATTTTTTTTTGGGTTTTGTTCCTTGTTTATTAATGTATCAAAAAACATTTTTCACATTTTTCACGCCGCATGGTGGCGCCGGGGAAGCTCTCGCATCAGGTGCTGTCATCTCCGCAGTGGTTCGCGGCACGCAGCAGAACTCTCTTCAACGTCGATCTGAAAAAAAATACCGAGTGTTTTCGTTAATAATATGATATTTTGAAGAGAAGTACATAGGGATTCGGAAAAATATTGTTTTAAAAAAAATAAGCACGCCTTTGAAATTAACTTTAATTTCAAAGCCGTGCCTATTCTTTTTAAAACAATATTTTTCCGAATCCCTATGTACTTCTCTTCAAAATATCATATTATTAACGAAAACACTCGGTATTTTTTTTCAGATCGACGTTGAAAAGAGTTCTGCTGCGTGCCGCGGAGATGACAGCACCTGACGCAAGAGCTTCCCCAGCGCCACCATGCGGCGTGAAAAATGTGAAAAAAATGTTTTTTGATATATTCATAAACAAGGAACAAAACCCAAAAAATTTTTTCGAATATCTCTTTTTTTTCTCACAAAAAAAAATTCTTGAAAAATGTGAAAAAAAACAGGGGGTCACAGTGGTGTTCACCCTTAATATCATGATATACATGTAAATATACAATATCTCTGATGGAAGGGGAATCCACGGTCCATCATCATCAAAACTGGAGAAATCGTGGACGTCCTTAAAAAATCGGAAAACATTATGTTTTGATGACTCGATAGAGCCTACCGGTCCGAGACTAATGATGAACGATTAATTTGCCTTCATTGTTAACGTTCCTCCGCTATACACATGTATTTTCTTCATTCTCGTTTGTGAGGCTGTGTATATAGACTGGCAATTGAGTGAGTACGTGATATCGCATACGAAAGTGGTTGATGCCCGGGAGCGGAGATAATACGATAAATACACGTCGATCGATCGATCTTTATGTACTATAGATATATATGTATATTTATCTACCGTCTGATCGCGTAGGGAATCTCACCTAAAGAGCTAATCTTTCGATCGTACAGCGTTTCGTTACAGACGTCATTGATCTTCAATCTCTCTCTCTCTCTCTCTCTCTCTCTCTCTCTCTCTCTCTCTCTCTTTCTCTCTCTCTCTCTCTAATTAAAAATACAACTGAAATGTTGAAATAACGACCAGATTTTTATTAATTATTAGATTTTTAAATTAAAGGTACAACTGTAACGTTGAGATAACGACAAGATTTTTAATTAATTATTAGATTTTTAAATTAAAGGTACAACTGAAACGTTGAGATAACGACAAGATTTTTAATTAATTATTAGATTTTTAAATTAAAGGTACAACTGAAACGTTGAGATAATGACCAAATTTGTATTAATTATTAAATTTAATAATTAACGGTACAACTAAAACGTTGAGATAACAACAAAATGTCTATTAACTATTAGATATTCAAATTAAAAATACAGCTGAAACGTTGAGATAACGAGATTTTTATTAATTGCTAGATATTTAAATTGAAGATACAACTGAAACGTTGTGATAATGACCAAATTTTTATTAATTATAACATTTTTAAATTAACGATACAACTGAAACGTTGAGATAACGACAAGATTTTGATTATTTATTAAATTTTTAAATTAAAGATACAACTGAAACGTTGACATAACGACAAGATTTTTATTTTCCATTATAAATTAAAAAATGATAATTCTGAAAAAAATACATAAAACCGAATGCGATCATTCACGAGGATCTATAAAAGCCCAAACAGCTTTAAGAAGACGACGTCGTGTGAAAAAAAAATTTAGACCGCCATGCTCCCTTATCTTGAATAAACCCTCCGTGACCTGTGCAGACTATTGGATGAGTTGGAAAACTCCGTCGAGCGAAAAATTCACATCAAAAGTTGTCCATTTAGGGGAAGGATTGCGCGATATTCTTGCGCGAAAAAAAAAATTAAAGTAACTTGGTAGCTTATCGAAAACATTCCGTTTCGAGGAACGTATATTTTTATCGGTTTCCGAGCTTTATATCCACTTTCCCCGACCCTTCGAAACGGACGTAGAACGATTTTTTATCCCTCCTGCGAGGAATTTTTCCAAGATATCCACGCGTGTGTGCTCTCTCGTACACGTGTACATCACAATATATAAAGAAAATATATATATTATATAATGTATATACGCCATGTATATAACAGACGATCGGAAGTGGAAAAAAACAAAATTCAGGAACGAGATGCGATAGCGATGAGTGTTGAGGAGGAAAGAAGGAGGATGATCGAAATGAGCGAATAGAGGGTGGTATAAGGGTACGGAACAGATTTTAGCGCAGCTGAGGCTGCAGCTAGGACGGTGTTAGTACAACGCTGCGGTTTAAGAGGAGACCGGGGCAATGGCAAACAATCTAACGGCAACGTAAAATTTTTCCGACGCGTTTAACCATTCGAAAAAAAAAAATTTCGGCAAAAAAAAGGACAATTTGACAAGTTTTCTTCGGTACAACGTCAGCCACAGTCTTCTGTAACGAACGATTTAATTACTTTCAATCTATCAATCGAATTATTGAGAAACACAACGAGCATCAGTCGTACTAACATACCAAATTGTGTTGCGTAATTTTTTGGACATTTTCGAAAACATACCGGTCAAAGAATTGAACATAGGACGTAAATATAAAACTTTTCGTAACTACCCCCGAAAAGAATTGTAAATTAATGACGAATTGATAAACTTTGATCCAAACAAAAAATTCAAATTTCATTCGGCATAAATCCTGAACCGAAAATCGTGGAAAAAGTTCGAAGATTGTAACACTTATAAAAAAACTTCTTGAATAACGAGATTAGAAAAAAAAAAAAAGGATAATTGTTAAAAGATGCACCGTGGGACGAGTTGGTTCTTGACATTGGTTATTTCGCGAAAAATTGAAATTTCGACATTACCCACTGTTCGCCAGTAACCCGTGCATCCCTACAACGCACGAGAACCATAGAAACCAGACCAATAGGATGCACAAACCCTCTGATAATAATAGGGAAGATTCTGTTAAGATCTCCGCGCGTTCTGCTCCTCTCCCCGCCCCTGTTCGTCGAGCTTTCCTATTTGGTTTGGTTTGGATATGACGATGAGAGTGCAGTCTGAACTTCTTCATCCCTCTCGTTCCCTCTACACCCTTTTTCCTCTTTCCTGCTCTCTCTCTCTCTCTCTCTTTTCTTCTGGGCTCTTCACGCTTCTTGGTCCCCCTCGAAGCAGCATTCGACAGTGCCACACCACAACTAGAAACTAACATCATCCCCTAAAATTGAGAATATATTTTACATATATGCGCGTTTATACATATCGCCAAGACCAACACTATAGGAAGATTAACGGGCAGCGCCATACACCCTCTGATAGCAGGGGAAGATTTTGTTGCCATTTCAACGCGTTCTCTCCCCCCCCCCCCCCCCCCGCCCCACTGTCCGTCGAGCTTTCCTATTTGGATATGAGGATGGGAGTGCAGCCTGAACTTTTTCATCCCCCTTTTTCTCTTTTTTGCTCTTTCTCTCTCTCTCTCTTTTCTTCTGGGCTCTTCACGCCTCTCGGTCTCACTCGTTTCAAGTTTTTGAAATTTGAATTGCGATTCCTTCGCAAACTCCCCGTGGATGATCAAACGCTGACGAACAAAAGGACGTGAACTACACGACTTTAGAAGGCAATTCGCCCTTACGATCGCCGGAACTCGATGGCTATATCCGAGTTCGAGAATTCTTTGTATATACAGACGTAACGAAGTCTCGTTTTATCAATATATGTATATAATATAAGTGAAGCAGCATCGGCAGTGCCGCGCCACAACTAGAAACTAACACCATCCCCTAAAATCGAGAATATATCTTACGTATATACGCGTTTATACATATCGCCAAGACCAATACTATAGTAGAACTAACGGGCAGCGCCGTAATCTTCGCAACCTCCCTCCCCAGAGGTGGTCCAAACTTCCGTATCGCGAGCGCGAGAAGAGAGAGAGAGAGAAAGAGAGAAAATAGGGAAAATTCGTGATAGAGAGGGATGAGAGGGATGAAGATCGCGCCGAGAGAGAGAAAGAGAAGGAGACAGAGAGCGCTTGTGTCCCGGGAAAACGGCGCAAGCGCGGGATAAGGGTGGAAAAGCGAGCGGGCAGCTCACTACGCCCGGGAACGTTACGGGTCGTGGGACGCCGGAACGAAATCTGTGCGTCGAGAGGAGCCTCGCAACAAAAAAAAAAAAAAATCACCGTTTATCAATAAAAAAAAACCCGACAAACATCGTTAGATTAAATTTTAAAAAGATAAAACGACGAACCCGTCGTGTTTTTATCGCTGGCGAAAAGAACGAAAAAAGAACGAGATAAGAGCGATAATTAATACGCTTGTTAATCTAATATCTGTACGTTTGTACATAAACACGCGTATCAATCGTATCGTAATACTTCACGAGCCTGTGGTCAAGCTCGTGTTCCATTTATTTTGACTCTCGAGCCCCGGTGACACGTTCTCGCGTTATCGTGCGGTGTTGTACTTTAACGAAATATACTTTTTTTTAAATTGTCGACTCTATTTCTCGTTTGAATAATTTTTAAGCTAACGGACTCATTTCAATTAATTGCGTTAGCGATAAAAATCGTAAATAGTACCGAGAACGGGGGGTTGCTGGTCAAAGTCAAAGGTTGAACGTCGCGTGTCGTGGCGGCCGTAGTATTATATATACATCAGGCACAACGCCGAGTGTCAAGGGTGTTTACCGGAAACGTGGTGCGCGCGACTGATAAGACGGCGAAGAACACCCATTCAGTACCTCGCTACGTGCTCGCCACAACACACCCCTCCCCCTCCCGGACAGATTCTCTGTGTCGTTAATGTGTTTTGTTTTCTTTTTTTTTTTCCACTAATTTCTCACAACTTTTCGACTGTTTATCTCTGATTTTTTCCGTTTTTTTTCCCCCGACGTTTATATCAGCCGGCACTGGGGCCGACGTAGCCGCGCGCGTTATCGACCACGCCGTTCGCGGTCCAGCGGCGAACGCACCTATGATACGGCACTGATACCGAGATAATTTTTTTTCCTTCTCGTTTGTCAGCGGAAAACAACGAAAAAAAACGTGAAAATTCTTGCTAAACAGAGAGAAATTCATTTGGCTCGTTCGTGATTCCTTAGTGCGCGATCTTCGTGTACTTAATATTCAATTAATAATAATAATAACTGATATAATTATCAGTTAATCCGCATTAATCCCCGAGTGCTCTTACTGTACTCGAGATACCGGTCGTCGGAGATGCAGAAGATTCGATTAAAGTGCTGAAAGATCGACGGGGGAGATTATCAACCCCTGTTTTTTTTGTGCGCGTTTATTGAAACATTCACATATTTCGTCGCGCTATTAAAAATATATATATTGCGGGAAAGTACCAATCGAAGATACGAGACTTTTGAACTTCGAAGATATTCGTGAATTGATACATCTCTTGACGATAATATAAATACGTTTGTTTTTTTTTTTTGGAAAAGAAAAATAATAGTTACGAAAGGGGTGGTCATCATGAGCGAGGGAACGCCGAAGTTTCAGTCGAAAAGCGGTATGAAACATTTCATTTTTTTTTTTATCATTAGATAATCATATCGAATTAGAAAATTGTATCGAATAATTGTATCAATTTTCTTTTTACGTCATTGACATTTTCTATGGTTCAATTAACCAAAAATTATTCAAATTATGGACGATCACAATTGACTAATAATTGCCGTTCAATTGAATGGTTTTTTTTTGTCATACAAATACAAAATTTCATAGAAATGTGATTTACTAACGGCCATAACTGAATAAGACCACAAAATAAATGGCTAAATCTATTTTATCAGTGAATATTTATACATGCACCCCTATCATTCTCTTATTCATCTTACCGTTAAATTATTGATGGTGAGTGAAAAATGATGACAATTTTATTTTCATTCTATTGGTAGTTTTATTCATTCTTTGATGATTATGTGCAAAGACTCGTTTGCCCATTTATCTCCTCACTTATTTACAGTAAATAAAAAATCGTATGGATTAACTGTTCGTTTGCTTTGCATTTTTAAAATGATCAATTTCGTCCGAACGATTTATCTTGAATTTCTTTCGCGAGGTAGCGCTGTTGTGCGAATTGAAAACAAAAATTTGTAATTCATAAATAAGTGAAAAAGGGGAGAAATGGGAAAATTTTATTTTTTTTTTCGTGAATTATACACATCTCCACCATTTTCTTATTCATTCCTCTGTTACATTATTCATAGCGAATAAACTGCCTTATATACTTTGCAGGAGTATAGAGTAGCTCTTTTTCGCGACGTTATTTCTACAGTGTGCATTCGTGTATACGTAGTTTGTACTATAGGTATAGTAAGAAGCATAGTATTTTATAGTATATATATGTTCTCTGTACGCTCGGAGCGAGAACTGACCCCTCCAAGTTTTGCGCCCCTAAAGTTACGATATACGACGGGTCGTCCTACAATCTCGTCTGACTCTACTACCCGTTACTACTACTGGTGTTGGTGCTGGCGTGTGCGTTTCGGCTTCTCTCCTGCAACGAACAGCAGCCAACGATGCTTCTCTACCTCTCCCTCTCTCTTCTCGTCCATCAGTAGATACTCCCTGGGTATTGTCAGACGCGCTCCACGTTTAGTGGGTCATCCCAACGAGCTCTGGGTTGTAGGAGCTTTTGGCTTTTCCCAGCCTCCCTCGTTTTTCCTTTCACCCTCTCGTATAAATTCCAACGTAATTTTCATCGGCAAAAAATCATTACACGCTCCGATAATCAATGAAATTAAAAATACTTCACGTATCAACTGAAGTTGAACATTTTTTATTATACCATTTTTACGAGAATCTCGATGGAGAAAATTAAATTAAAATTTACTTTCCGGTGAATCCGAAAGAAATAATCCAATCTCTGGAGGTATGGATCCGTCACTCATCTTGCTTTAGGTTTATTGAATATTCATTGTATTCGAGGTACAATTAACGTAATTTACTCGTGGAAAAATTGACGAAACTTCTTTACATCCTTACATTATCACAAAATAATTTATTACTCGTTACACATTAGAATAATTATTCCGTATAGTAATGAAACGTGAAACTATATTGCAAGTAGTTTGTTAATCATTATCGCAATTCACGACAGAGTTCAACTTCGCGAGCCTCGTTAGACATTTATTTTTAATTGGTTTCAGGAGAAAGCCTCGTGGGGGGAGTGTATGCCTTTTGGGACGCTGTTTCCTAATATTACATTCGCATGTTTTACAGTGAGAGAAGTTTCTGTTCTATATGAGCAGTTGAGCAACTATACTATAGTGTATATTATTGAGGCTGGAGCTCGGGTAATTGTTGGGTTATGATAACCAAGGGAGCGAGAGAGAAAGAGAGAGAGTGCTTTCATCTTAGTACTTGAAAGTGATTCTGTACCGAGCTCTTGGGAAAGCTTCACGGAAATTCTCATTCCGCCCATGAGAGCTCCGGGTGCTAATATCGACCTCTCTCGCAGTAAAGTTGCAATGTTTATATTAAGGCATGACGAGAAGCTCCGTTGTTTCAACGTGATTTCAATAAGAGCCATAACGCACTAACCCTTTCTCATTATAGAGAATTAAAGGGATAAATTTATGGTCGTTTGAAAAAAATACACGTTACAATGAACGAATAAAATTCGAATGAATAATGATTAAAGATACAAAATTTTGTAATTATGAGTAATTGTTGAAAAAAATAAAAATAAATTTAACATCCTGGCGATTGAGATTTGAAATTCTTCAACATTGTGCAGAAAAAAAATTCAATTTGAATCCCCCTCATTCTGAATACTAACTGCAACGGATTTTATAATTACGCACATTTTAATACAAGCACCTCTCACTCTTGGCTCTTATTGATGCGAAGAAGCACGGAGCATCTGGTTATTACGTCTATACGGTTCAACGAACCGGGCGTCTCATTTAATAATGCAGGGAAAAATAGGGCGAGAGATCCAAAGTCCCTGTGTAACACTCTATTAAAAGTCTATATTCTATTGGATTATCTAGGATTTTACTCGAATATAAATAACCATTTTTAAAAACGAACAAATTAACGTCATAAAGAAGAATTTACTGCATTGGAATTTTCTATTAATTCCATTTCTATGATGGAAATTCATTAAAATGCCCAATCTATTGTCTCAAAATGATTCTCAATCAGTCTTTTAAACTAGGAGCCTGAAAACTATCGATTACACAAATATATACGCGGTTAAAAACAATTTCGTAATATTCAGGAATTTTTGCAATTTAATTATGGTTAAACTATCGGATGATAATTTTTGAAAATTTCTCCAGAATTTTATGACATTTTTCAGAATGACGAGAGGATTTCATTCTAAAGAAAATTTGACTGCATTGGAATTTTCTATTAATTCCATTTTTATGATAAAAATTATTGAAATGCCCAATCTACTGTCGCAAAATGATTTTCAATTCGATCTTTTAAACTAGCAGTCTGAAAATAATTAGTTACACAAATTTATCCGCGGTTGAAAACAATTTCGTAATATTCAGGAATTTTTACAATTAAATTACGGTTAAACTATCGGACGACAATTTTTGAAAATTTCTCCAGAATTTTATGACATTTTTCAGAACGACGAGAGAATTTTATTGAACAAGCGATAATAATCGTTCGCGAGGACTCGTATTATAAACGTCGTGGTTCAATTTGAATTATTTATATAAGTCATTAGACCTGGGGTCATGTACGACCGGCAAATCTTGCTCTAAAAATAAAAATCCTCGTTGTGCTTACGGGGGGCACAGTCTTATCAAATATGTTCTATATATATATATATATATATATATATATATATATATATATACATATGTTTCCTTTTACTATACTCTCTCATCTCTCCTGTCTGCGCCCTCGGCTATAACTCTCTCGCACCCTCTCCTCGATTGCGCACTGCTGTTGGTGGCACACAGCAATTCCAAGAGTGCACACCTCTTCATCCTTCTCTGCCTCTCTTCCCTCGGCGGTCTCATATGGCACTCGCCCTACACACCCTCGAAACGTGTGCCCAAGTGAAAATTAAAGCGCCGCATTATTAAAGCCCGGTCCGCATTCCGTCTACTTTTTCTTTTTTTTTTATTTACCAGGGGCAGAGTGAAACAAACACACGCGAGTAAATATTCTACCGGCTTAGCTTTTGCAGAGTGAGAGCGAGAACTGAGGAAATACCTGGAGGCTAGTCGACTCTCTCTCTCTCTTGCTCTTTTTCTCTCTTTTTCTCTCGGTATACTCCTGTACTTCTGTGCACTTACTACTCCTGGAAAGCCTCGAGTAAACGCGAACGTGCATTCGCCTCAGCGCCTTCCACTCTTGGCCACCTATATACTAAATATATATCTATATATACACTTGTATATATATCGTATAATTTCTATATATATTTTATACGTGTACCTTTGAGAGTGGTGGAAAAAGATATAAACTCAAAAGATTGCTGGATACAAATATTTGGTGCAATGTGTCCGGGCGGATGGGGGTTAAATATCGGAACGACCAATATTTCAAAATTCGTAAAATTCGTTGGTCCACCCTTCTAGGAATGCATCATTTCAATGTTTCGTTAGAAAAGACCAATTGGGACCATCGAGAAGTACCATTTTGGGCCATTAGTTTAAAACTCAGTAGTCTATGATAAATTTGTGACTTTTAATTTTTTGAGAGGTTGGGGGAAGGTTTATTCGAACGAAGTACAATGATAACAGCCTCGAGTGAGTTTTGAAAGGGTGCAAAAATGTTTTTGTCTTTCAGCTCAACGTTGATTCGACCGGGACTTTGAATTTAAAAACGTTTACCAAAAGTTTAACAAATTATTCGAGAATGATTAGCGATTATAATAACTAAATAATCGTGCTCGTTTAAAATTCGAGCTTGATTCACAAAAATTCTTTATTTCTTATTGTCTCATTTATAACTTAGATTCGTTGAGTTTTTCTCGTGAATATGCACCTCGAAACATTTTGTCCGTGCGTTTTCCTATAAATTATCACAAGTTGTCCGTGACATGAGCGAGAAAGCTTCGAGCACAAAAGTTTTATCATCTGCCTCGTAAACTGATAAAAGTGAGGGGAAATATATTATCTTATAAATATTATTTTTTTCTTTCATTTTACAACGTTTTATATTCTCGAGCTGCCTCGAATACGATACTCCGATGTGTACGTGCGCACTATAAGACTGGAAAGGCATTGATAGTCTAGACAGGAAAAGATCATTTTATTCTTTTATCCCGAAACAAACGTCCAGCGGAGAGACTGAGATTTTCATGTATAACAGTAATATCCAGCATTCTGTGTATTTTAGTGATATTTTATGATCGTATGTGGGTGTGTGTGTGTTTACGTGAAACACGAGACGATTGACGATGAGGAAAAGTAATTCCATGAGGGACCCGAGTAAAACCCCCGCTTGACCCAACGATAGATAAATACCAAGTGGGGTCGCGAACAGTCGGAGATACGGTATTAACCCCCGAGCTTTTGTTCTTACGAGCTTTTCAAAAAGGGCTGCTCGTTGAAACGTTGTACGGAGGCTTCCGATTTAACAATTGAAAAATGTACGATTTCATTGATAGGTATGAAAATAATTTTTTGCGTTAATATTTAGGCAAATTAGCGAGTGAACATTTATTACGTCAATGAAATTCGAGTTCAATCAGTCGTTCTAAATAATTTTCTCCAAAAAATTATGACACCTAATTAATAATTAATTCCCTCTCAATATTGCATAACGTGATAATTACGAATAATTACATAGATAGAAATCTCATTAATCATAGAAGAATAATTATTTGGAAATTAATAATTACATTTTTTTTCTTAATCATTTATAAATTTCACTTTTCTCACAATAGTTATTCGTAATTATATTTGCATTAAATCATCTTTAATGATTTTCTTTTATTCGAAAAAAATAATAATAATGGTCCATCACTAGACAGAAGGATCTGGGGTATTTAAAAATTATCCGAGTGAGGATTAGAAGACATTTTCAGAGACGTTATTTTACAGCCTGTAAAGTCTCGTTTAGAATGTGGCGCCCCCGTTAATGTCATTCTCGTACGGTCTGTGAGAGTATAAAAAGTATGAAAAATTTGCAACCCCTTGTCGGATCTTTCGACCTTGCTTTGTCCTCTCTCTTCATTTTTTTTCTCCTTCTATTCACCCTTTTTCCTCGATACACTTTTTTTATCCCCGGTGCAAGGAATGAAAATCAGGAAAACAAATAATCTAAACGTCGAGAATTATTTTGAATAGTATTTAATCCGAATTGTCGTTTTTGCTCGTTCAGCCAAGAAGGGGTTGAAACGTTAAATTGATTCCGGTATGCTTCGGACGGGGATCACACGTTGTTCGGGTGGTTGCGGATCTGCTATGTTTCAGCTGTGTCATCCGACACAAAGGTCAGAGGGGCTCAGGGTGAAATTAGTAGTAACTTATAAGTGGGTGATGTACAGCAGCCAGCTGACCTTCGGGTTCAGAGCTACGAGATCTTTAATAAAACCAAAAATAGTTTGACCCTTCCTCTTTCTTTCTCTCGAGGAAGAAGATCGCTAAAGTACTTTCATATCGGTCTATCGGAGTTGTCTCCCTGTCTTGTTTTTTATAACCGATCAAAGTCATTCGTATTTTTAGACGTCTTCAATTTTGAAACGAAACATTCAATTGATCGGAACATCTGTCTGTTCCGTCATTCCATACATAGTTTATGAAGCCGTTGAACGATGGTGATGATTTCGATTGTATTACTTCTGATAATCGATGTTCGCACGAAAATTCATCTTACTACTGTAATAAAGCTCGAGAGTTTGTTCGTCTGTTTGTTTGAACGCGCTAATCTCAGGAGATACTTACCCGATTTGGAAAATTCTTTTTGCATTAGACAGTCCGTTTATTTAGGAAGGCTTTACGTCATATAACTTTATGCTATAACACTAATCTAACTATATTACTACTATACTAATATATTTATACTGTTCAATAATAAAGCTAGAGAGTTTGTTTGTTTGAACGCGCTGATCTCAGGAAATAGTTATCCGATTTCGAAAATTCTTTTTGCATCAGATAGTCCGTTTATTTAGGAAGGCTTTACGCCATATAACTTTATGCTATGACCTTAAGGCGCGGTAGCAGCGCGTTGAATAAGAGGACGAAAATTTAACGCGACTGAAACCGCGGAGCACAGCTCGTTAAAAATAAATTTGCGGGTACGAACTGCGGGGTAGAGAAGCGATTCTGGAAAAAATGGAAAAAAATTGAATTGGGAAGGGACGTACGTAAAAACTCGCAAGGGTAAACGTTGAAACAAAGAAAAATACGAAAAAACGAAAAAGTAATAATATAACTAAACTGTTTTTTTTTTCTCATCATTTTGTAACTTGATCATTATGCACATCCTGAATTTGAATAACAAAAAGTTTGACGAGGAAATTTTTATATTAATATTACACTAACTAGAGAATAAAAGCCATCTTCAATCATCATCAGGAAATAATCGATTGTCCGAAAGATCAATCATTTAAAAATGAAAGTTTTCTTTTATTTCGTTTTCATCCCCTAAACTCGTTAATCCCGCTGTGACCCGTGCATAAATGTTCTTATAAAAAAAAAGGGGAGGGGCGTCGAGGTAAAACCGCAAGGTCATACCCACCCATTCTCTTCTATTTATTCTCAAGTTGACAGGGGTGAGAGCGACAAATACAACAAATCTTCGAAAGTTGTAAATCTCTCGAGGTGTCCAATAATCCCCGGTTCACCCCTTTTTTTCTCTCTTCTCTGTCGAGCGTCAAACACGTACCCGCGCGCGGAGAGCTCTCTCTCTCTCGATGACCGTAATAAAGTTTAATATCGAATAATATCGACTGGGTACACGTGTGGGGGAGAGTGGACAAATGGCTCTTCGTCGAGTTCTCACTCCGTTCAGTTCTATTCTATAGCCTCGCGACATGAATTTATAGTACCAGGGGAAAAAACGATCTTTTTTTTTATCATTCTTTTTTCGTTGGTTAAACCGCTCGGGGAAGCTGTGCTTTACGAATGAGATGGATATTCCACGAGATAAAAGTAATTGGAGTGCGATAATGGTCGCTGAATTCACGGATTATTTGATCGAGATTTTTCGACATTACTATACGGATATTTACCCTTTTTTTTTATAGGTATGATTCGTAAATTTGTCTTTTTATTTCTATCGGGGGATGAAAATATCCGAGCTCATTATTTCCAATGCACGAATGTAATGGGTTTCGCCACTTTAGAGGCCGGAAAAATACGCTTTTTGGGTTTTTTTTTTTTTTTTTCAGAAAAACTACAAAATAAATCGAGATTAGAAAATAGGACGTTTAACGTTCATATCAGTGATTGTGTACAATAATTTTTTTGAAGCGATTAATTTCAAAATGGCGGCTGTGCCGCGTTTTTGCGATGACGGCTCCGTTTTTGTTGGCCGGAAACATAACTCAGACAATTTTCAACTGATTCACTTGAAATTTTGAATACATCTTTAAAAATACATTGTCTATGGAAGTGCGTAGGATTTTTTTTGATATTGCACAGTTCATTTGTTATTAACAATTTTCTGACGATTTTTTAAGCAAATTTTTCACTTTTCACTTTAAAAGTGCGCCATTTGGCGAAAAATCAATATATCGATAAAATCCTACGCACTTTCATAGACAATGTATTTTTAAAGATATATTAAAAATTTCAAGTGAATCGGTTGAAAATTGTCTGAGTTATGTGTCAGGCGAACAAAAACGGAGCCGTCATCGCAAAAACGCTGCACAATCGCCATTTTTATATTAATCGCTTCAAAAAAATCATTGTATACAGTCACTGATATGTATGATAAACACCCTATTTTGTAATCTCGATTTATTTTGCAGTTTTTCTGAAAAAAAATCTCCAAAAAAGTCCATTTTTTCGGCCTCTAGAGTGGCCTAACTCCTTAAGTTATGATCGTAAATTTATAGTCCTATAATACCCTAAATACGAGAATTACTAAATAATACACTTTTTTTTTTATTTAACACGACTCGAACTTCAAATTTCTTATACTTTTCATTTTTACTGTCTACGTACTCTTCACTTTATTTAGTTATTTTTTCCTGCACTCTGACCCCGTTTTTTCTTCCTCGCACGAAAATCATCGTTGCTGGAAGCCGCACCGATTATAATATCGTGCTATTGAGACGGTTGAGAAGTGGGGAATGAAAGAAGAGACTTTTAATGATCGTTAATCGAGTCGACCTCGATCCCGTTGCTTGGGAAAGGGGTGTGTGTTTGTGTGTGTCAGGGATGCAAGTATCCGCTCTCTTAAACAGTTTCCCTCTCTTCCTTCCTTCTTGTCGTTCGGAAATTACCGGTGATAAACAAGAACGATAAATGTGAGACCACAAGTTCACGCGCGGCAGAGATCAAATTGCTTGTGTTTAACGGCGCATTAATAACCGTATCAATTCGTCTTAATTATCGGCTCGAAGATCATTACGCGAATCGTAAAAGTCCGCGATCACAACGAAACGCGTTTTATATCCTCGTTAATGGTCACTTTTTTTTCACGTCATTATATTTACATTATACGCAGTCAGGCGACCGAAAGAAAGCGATTAACGTAAAAATTTATATACATATTACGGTAACTTTTAACTTTATTTTCATATTTTTTATTTGTAAAAATAATGATTTTTGAAGCTGCTAATAGTCGATCTCCGAGAGCATCTCCAAAAAAAGGCGTTTTGGGGTGAGCACGATATCTCTGGATTGGATCATTTTAAATGAACAAAACAAAAAAGATTTACAATAAATACGATTTAAAAAGATTAAATATTAATTTTTAACAAAATGGCGGCTTCTCAACAAACAAATTTCGATTTTTGATGAAAATGTTAGTCTTAAATTGTTCATAAAATGGAAAATATTTATCGGCGAGAAAAAACCTTCGATTAATCACTAAAAAATATATTTATAAAGCTTGTGTAAAAATTTGAGACTGATCGGTTCATCCGTTTCCGAGGAATCCTGCTCGCCGACTTAAAAGACACATTTATGCGAAAAACGCATTCAAACTTACGACGCTAATTTCAAAAACGATCCGAGACGTCTTTACAAATATGCGTGTAGATTCGAGAATATTTGTCGGATTGACATAAATTTTTTCGTGTATATACTTGAATATATGTATATTACGAAAATGAAATAGAAATTTTTTTTTTTTTTAAATCCTGACTGCGTATAATCCGTTAAACGTCAGGCACTTGTTACGTTTTAAAAGTGATTTTTAGTTTAAAAAAATATATGTATGTGAAAGAAACAATAATCATTAATATAGTTTATGAAATTTCTGATAATGGAAAAATATATTACACTCACAGTGGCTTATATGTATGTCCAAAATTAAATCTGTCCACTCGATAAAAAGAAACCTGTGACAAAAGAATTGATTTTGCTCTTTGCACTGTTCGCACTCGGAAACCGACTCCACGCAAATCCTCACTGTACACTGTCATAGACTGCAAATCGCTCGACATACTCCCCGCCCCCCAGGAAATTAGATCGTGAAAAGAAAACGGGAAGCTGTTTGCAAGCGTTCTCTTTTCGTCGAGTCTCTCGTTTTCACGAGACAGGTTCGGTTAGCCACGGGGAAAGAAACAAATTTCCGGTTAAAATCGAGAACTCTGAAGACTGGTGGATTTTCACCTCATTATTTTGACACGTCGACAGTTTCCTTAGAGCACATCTCTTTCGATGTAGCGCCGAGATGAAATGAACAAATTGACATTTTTTTCGTAATTTCTGTAATTGCCAATCAATATTAATTGTACATTTTATTGTTTGATATAATTCGTTGTTTAAATGAATTCCTTCGCGAAAGCGAAGTGAACTAAAATCATTGTATCATTAGAATTGTTTTTAAATATCAAATTAATTCACAATTTTTGTTCTTTCTATTTTCTATATTCTTTTGGCGAATGCACAATATCCTCGCGGATCTAAAGTTAAGGGTCGCACGTAAAAGAATCGTATATCAATTAAGTGGCTCGTGAGCATTTTCTAGGATTTTTTTTTTTTCTCGAACGTGCCCAAATCTCGAGCTTTTGGTCAAGGGTTGCATTATTAGATCTGTGACCTTGCGGTGTCGAGTGACAGAAGGGTCCGAGAGACGCGAGGGTTAAAAGAGAAGAAAAAGCGTCTCGAGAGGGTGGAAGGCCGGAGACAAATATAGAATGATAATATATATAGGGGAGGAAGTACGTGGTGCGGCTACAAAAGAGCTTGAGAGATCTTCCTTGTCTGTCTTTTCTTCCTCACTGGCTTTTCGTGAATAATTTCTCGCCCTAAGTCCTATTCTCCGTTGCCTCTCCCTGTCGCCATTGTAATTTTCTCTTGTTCCCCCCCGTCAAATTTGAAAACAAAATTTGAGAAATTTTTTTCTCATAGTTGAAGAGTTAATAAAAAATGTGAAATCAATAATGTAATTCTTTTTTCATCATATAACCTTTATAATAATTTTTCAAATTTACTCGGTTTTCAGCGCGCGCAGGGGTATATGAAACCTTAAAAAGTTACATGTATAAGGTATAAGACGAATGAAACGGGATGAGCGCCGGAATATTTCGTAAAGCAAAGACCGAGAGGGTGAGTTGATTAACGACTTCGACCCACAATTTACTCGGCGTACCCAGAGGTACGCGCGCAAGCATCTCTAATTACTCGAATCATGTTTACCGAAGCTTCCATTATGCGCCCTCGCTTTCGCACCACCGCCTTCTCTCGCCCTCTCTCTCTCTTTCTGATTTCGTGTCATCTTTCTCTAACTACTCTCGAGCAACTCTCCATTTATAATTCGACGTCACAAAGTGCATCGTCTAGTCGCGATATCAAGTCCGAATCAACGGATCCGAGAGAATTGTTCATCGAACCGGTAGTTCATTCTCCTTTGTTTCGTTCATTACTCGTTGATTCGTTAAATTTCCGGGAAACTCAAATACCCTCGGTACAATTTTTATAGCGAAATAAAAATACACTTTTTTTTTCGACGAATTTCAAACGTGCGGACAATGCGCTTTAAAAAAAAACCACCGATACAAATCAGTGAAATCTCAATGTGCATTCCCAATGAATATTGAGATTTCCTCATTTGTATCGGTGGTTTTTAAAAATACACGTTTTTTTTCGACAAATTTAAAACATCCGGAGAATCCTCTTTAAAAAAAATCATCGATATAAATTTGGAAATTTCAATATGCATTCACAATGAATATTGAGATTTCCCAATTTATATCGGTGGTTTTTTTTTAAAGCGGATTCTCCGGACGTTTGAAATTCGGCGAAAAACGTGTATTATTTAAAATCACCGATACAAATTAGTAAAATCTCAATGTCCATTTACAACGAATATCCTTTTTTATTTTACTCATTCGATAATCCGAATAAAAAGCATAATTAATTTAACAGTTATTTGAAAATATCGCGGAAATACATTTTTTTTTATGAATTTTTTTTTTTTATATGAGTGCTGTCGAGGTATTGGTATGTTCGGAAAATCGCTCGTTTGTAATGGTTCTTCTGATGCTGGGAAAATGTTGGTTCAAGTACCAAATCGCTCTTGCCAGTTCGAGAGCCTCTCTCTCTCTCTCTTCGGTTGGTATACGAGTCGAGAGAGAAAGAGACAGACTTTGTCAATTGCAAATCCCAAACGTATATCGCACCTCCAGCTGCTCCGAATCAATTGGATTTGGGGTTAAACGCGTCACGGAGTTTGTCAAGCAATTATCGCGCACCCCTCCACTCCTCCCTTACTCTCTCTCTCTCTCTCTCTCTCTCTCTTTCTCTTTCTCCCTCTCTCTCTCTCTCTCTTTATTATATGAAAGCTTTTCCTATATACATATACATTGTTCTCTCTCGGAAATATCTGAACTGCATAGCGCGTTACACAAGTGTCCTCGATATGCTTGTTCGCCCTCACTATTTATCCGAGTGCGAAACTCTCTCTTCCATTCTATATATATAGGGTACTTATACGGCTACCCTCGTTGACGATTAATCGAGCGTACTGAAAATACCAACTCTCTTGGATGACCTCACCAAACTTACTTTTCCATTAATTGCATTAGCAAAATTTGTGAGCACGGTTTATTTGCTATAAAAAACAAAAAGGACACAAGAATAATTTAATACACAGAATTTTTTTTGTTTTCCAACCTTTAAAGACGCCCTCACCGTCATTAAAACACTGGAAAATTCTTGTTTTCATTATTTACTTTGCGACAAAAAATCTATATTGAAATATCCAAATGTGAGATTGTCCGAAATACTTTTTCGATCATGTACAAAAATATTCAGATCTGTATATACAAAAAAATGATAAGTAAAGTTTTAAGTATCTTTTATATTTTGAAAAAATGAAAATAAATGCATCACCTCTCGCAATTTTCCAGATTCGAATCTGAATGTTTGTTTACATAATCGCAGAAATATTTTCAACAAGTCATTTCGCATTTGGATACGAATTTTTTTTTTTCACCAAATTGACAAAAATCGTGGAGCAATCCATTTACTCTTCCTTCCCCTCCCTTAACTTGAATTCTTATATTCTCATTATTTTTATATTTATGAATATTTGAGTACAAAGATTTCCGGCAATTAAACAAATTTCGTCACGATAAACATTTTTTCTTTCACACTACACGAATTTTTTTTTTTGTTTTTAATAAATCGACGTTCTCGAATCGATATTTCAAATTTCCTCGGTGAACACTCGGGATTCTGGCAATGGTTCAAAAAAAAAAATATCGAGTGAACAGTTCCGGTGACGTGCTTGACACGGTGAAAATAGAAAAGAAAAAAAAAGAAGAAGGAGAAGAAGAAGAAGAGACGATAGAAGAAGTAACGTGACGGAGAAGGTCGCAAAGGGAGAAATGAGAGGGTTGGAGGCCAACGTGCTGACGGGCAAATTTTAAGTCTTCACTTCCCTGTGTAGCCGATCCCGTATATACAAACACACTGACTTCGATGTTTTACACCCTAGCTGAA